>CM041791.1:46143142-47368142 GCA_023375725.1 Nephotettix cincticeps
TGTTTTCAACTAAGCGGTAACATAGAAAAGTTCAATTACTTTTAGTACTCTGCCATTCTGCCTATGTCAATCAGGTCTTAGGTCTGTCTAGCCTTCCAAGCCATTTATACAATAAAAATTTTAACCATCATAATTTAATAACGGTAGATTTAAAACACGAAACTCCATGCTTATTTACAAACTTAATGTATTATTTTACAAAAAGTACTAAATCATTAAATGAAAGGTACTAGCAAAGCTTCAAGTTACTGTAAAAGGTGTTATAGACTATCCTAATGTATCATGTAATGATACCTATAACATATTTAGGGATGAATATTAATTAATTTCAATCGATTTCATAAATACCCAAAATACCTGGGTATTTTTGGATTTTGGGTATTTACCCCGAGTTTTAAATACCAAAGGTATTTTACATCACTATAACTATTGGTAATTGCCAAATTGTAAGTTACTAGTGCCAATAATAAGGTAAGCCATGGTTTATGGGCTTTAATTATTAAAGCCGATAACAGTTAGGCCTACATACAATAGTTACAACATAATACATACAATAGTAGTTGTTTCATACAATAGTTATGAAATCAGAGTTCACGTGATCTGTAGATTAATCTACATTACAAGATTACTTCATTATATTTTTCTTGTACTTGAAATTAATTGTGTTTTAAACATATTTGAAAATTTCTTTTCTTTCTTCTTTATGTTATAATGTAGTATATCTGTGAAATCTACCACTTTAGTAGATTTCACAGATACACTACATATAACATGTAAGTATTACATTATGTATGTAACATGTGTAAGTTATGACATGTAACATTTAAGTATGAGAACCTTTGCAAATCAGGAATTATGTTTTTTAAAATGTAAATAAACATTTAGTTTAGTTAAGATTACAATAATTTGTACAAACACCCAATACGTGTGTGTAACTTGCCTTGCCCTCTTTGTGAGCTTGCACTCCCTTACTCAGTGAGCTCTCATTGGACACATCTTTTACTTAACCCTTTAAGGAGTACCGTGTTTTGCATGAAAATAGTATTCTAAAACGTCTTTTTATGTTTACGCAAAAAGGAGTAGTGGAACATCATTTGATGATGTTTGTGCAAATACATTTTTATATATTTATAACATGATACAGATCGATTCTTAGGTCATAAATCAATAATTAAAGACATGTAGTTATGCGGCACGTGTGTATTGATGTATTAGGTAGGGTAGGTAATCTGCGGGGGAGGGGTATCATACGATGGTGGCTGCCGCGGAGCGAAGTTTCAGCGTTAAATGTGGTCAATGACATATCTTAGGGATCCACAGTTTAACATGGAGTCCGAACCACTCCCTCTGAATTACAAAATGGCCTAAATATGAGGATAATCATACATAGTATTCATTAGTGCGGATGTTGATCTTTTTTTTTGGGCACGTGGTAACTCTTTATGAGTACCCCCGCTCCTGCGAGGGTTATGTGGTGACTCCACCATTAAGCGGTGTTTACCCAAACTAAACCCACCTTCCCCCATCTGTTCAGACTTGTATGAGCAACTTACATACGGGCGAAAGGACTTCATTTGGGCGAATCACATTAGCGTTTACCGCTGTAGCTGCTGAATTACCTCTTGGAGTGGCTAGACCAATCAAATCAGAACAGAGCCGGAGCAAGTGAAGTATCAGATGTAAATCAAGATAAATTAAACATAAATTTTTAATTTAAACTCATTTATTTATGGACAGATATCGATAAAACTTGGTATATGGTCAAAATAAAAATAGTTTATTGTAAAAATGTCTACTTTCAGCATTCCACACAGCAGCAAACCTGGATACTCTTTCTCATGTTAATCTTGTAGACTAGGAAAACTCTCTTATTTATTATGAATATTGATTAAAACCTGTTATATATTATTATTGATTTGGAAATTCGCTGAGTACGCAGATTTGCTGCGACAGGGATATTTTAATACATCACCATTTTATTAATGCAGTTTTTCATAAAAATTAGCTAGGCATATAAAATATTGATTACAAAATAATTTACAAAATTATCTGTTTAGTCAGTGAATCAGTGCTTAGATGTATTTTGTTGGGAGCCAATTATTGTTGGACTGATCCTTCATTAATTTATGGCACTAAAAATATGTTACCAACCTTAAGCAGCTAATACTGGCTGAAATAACTAGACAGATTCTGATCTACACCTATATAAGGTTTTATTAAACATAAAACTACTGCATTATTTTAGGTATTAACAGTTTGAATGTAAACAAAAACATCATTAAATAAAATCGTATGTTAACAAAAATATAATAAGAATTAGAATTAATATGACATTCTTCCCCACTTCATTTTGAGGGAACATAGTCCTTAAAATGCCTGGGCGGATGACGTTCACTTTGTGGATGTTGTGACTGTTGTTTTGAATAATTCTGATTAGAATATCCACAGTCAGTCGGATCGATAATGTCAACAATTTCCAGATTGTTTTCATTGTAGGCGTTGTCTTGCCCAAAAGGAGCTAGGTGACGAAGGGATACAGTCGTTTCTCTTCCGTCTCTCATCCGGATCCTTGCATATTGGGAACCGGCATCAATCAGATCCACAACCTCTACTGCAGGTGAATATTTATTTCCCAGATTGAATCTTTTTGAAGATCAGGTCCAGGGGATGTAAGCCAAGTGGGAAGAGATTTTCCATAGAAAGACTTCCTCATGTGATAGAACATTCGATCATGTGGAGTCATGTTTGTAGTCGTACATAGTAAACTTCGAATAGCGTGTAGGGCCTCTTCTAACACTTCTTCCCATTTGCTTATGTGCATATCTCTAGTCTTTAGGGCTAAAGTTACCGTCTTCCATATTATTCCATTGTACCTCTCAGCCTGTCCATTTCCTCTTGGGTTGTACGGCTAGATGCAATACCACTGAAATTGAGAAATTCACTAACCTCTTGAGATAAAAATGATGTACCCCTGTCAGAATGAATATAAGAAGGCATGCCAAACAGATGGAAAAGATTCTGTAATTTTTCAATGACAGTGGCTGAAGTCATGTCAGCGCAAGGAAACGCAAATGGAAATCTTGAATATTCATCCACCACTGTCAAAATATACTTGTTTCTTCCTGAGGTTGGTAATGGACCCTTGAAATCAATATTTAATCTTTCAAATGGTTTTGTTGCCTTAATTAGTTCCCCTTGAAATTTGCAAAAGTTAGGTTTCAACTCGGCACAAATTCTACATGATGATGTCATTTTCTTGATTTCTTCAAGCGAGAATGGAAGATTTTTTGTTTTGATCCAGTGATGAAATCGTGTTACTCCAGGATGACAGAGAGAGATTCGTGAATCTGTTTCAGACTAAGCTGGCCAGTAACAGAACATACACGAGAAAGAGTATCCGCCGCTGAATTTTCAGATCCTGGCCTGTAAACTATACTGTACTTGAAACAAGACAGTTCCATACGCCATCTTTGGATTTTTTCATTTTTAATTTTACCAAAAGCCCTGTTATCAAACATGTAAGCTACTGACTTTTGATCAGTTATTAGTTTAAAGGGTCGTCCAACCAAATAATGTCTCCAGTGTTTCAGAGATTCTACGATGGCTTGAGCTTCTTTTTCTACAATAGAATGTCTACGTTCAGTTGGTGTCAAACTTTTAGAAAAAAAGGCAACAGGTCTTCCTCTTCAGATAGTGTCGCGCTTAAGGCATAATCAGAAGCATCAGTTTCCACAGTGAATTGTTCCACTCCCTCAATAGGCGTTTTAACAGCTAGAGCAATGTCATTTTTCAATCTGTGGAAAGCTTTGACAGATTCGGATGAAAGAGGAAGTTTTCGGTTGTTACTAAATATCTGAATTTTTTCAGAAAATTTAGGAATGAGATTAGCGTAATGAGAAAACATTCCCATTGCCCTCCGAAGGGCCGAAGTGTCTTTTGGTATCGAAAGGTTTACAAGTGGTCGAAGACGTTCTGGATCTGGCTGTATAGATCGATGAGATATTTGATAACCAAGTAACTTAATAGAGGACTGGTGAAATTTACTTTTGTTTTTATTAATCGTTAAATTATATTTCCGTGCAACAGCTAAGAATGATTCAAGGTTACGGTCATGTTCTTCCTCAGAATCCCCTCCTATTGTTATATCATCTAAGTAAGCTTTAGTCTTTTGTAATTTCTCTTCTGTTATTATTCTATTGATAACCCGTTGAAAGGCAGGTACTCCATTTGTTACACCAAAAGGAATCCGTTGAAAATGAAACAATCGCCCATCTGCTTCAAAAGCAGTATACATTTGTTCTTCTTCAAGAATGGGTACTTGATGATAAGCTGAGATTAGATCAATTGTGCTATATAATTTGTACTTAGCAACTTCATTTACAATGTCCTCTATTTTTGGTAATGGATATGCGTCTGATTCCGTAAACCGGTTAATAGTTTGGGAGTAATCTATAACCATCCTTCTTTTTCTAGAATCTTCTTTGATAACTAAAACTTGAGCTCTCCAAGGAGATTGACTCTCAACTATAATCCCCTCTTTCAACATTCTATTCACTTCGGATTTGATGAATTCTTTATCTTCCGGGGAAAATCGTCTTGATTTGATAGCTCAGGAGTTAAATTTGAAAACAGACGAACTGGTTGTATGCTTACTTGAGCCAGACCACATATCTTCAAAGGAGCATTATTACCACCAAAAGACATCTCGATACATGAATGATTTCTTAAGATATCATGCCCAATTATTATATCTGCACAAAGATTGTTCATGACATAGAGTTTCACATTTTCGTAAACATAGTTTGAAATTTCTAGCTTGACATCACAGATCTCATTTATTTCAGAATTAAGTGAAGTTGATGCCATCGTTACTTGTAGTTTTCCAGGCCGACTCGTTAGTTTATGAAATTTAACAAACTGTTTACTAACGAAACTCTCTGAGCTTCCCGTATCAATTAAAGCATCCGCTGTGATAGAATTAACTTTCACCGAAACAGTAGCTTTAGCTAAGACTGGTGGACTTTATGCACAAATGCTAGCGGAGTGACAGCTTGGAGAGGCACAAATGTTTGCTGAATTACTTTGTAGTTTATTTTCCACTGTAATCTTCTTCGATCTACAGACTTTACTGAAATGTCCATACTTTTGACAGTTATGACATTTAAAACTTTTAGCTGGACAAAAATCACGTTTGTGTTTATTTCCTCCACAAAAAAAACATTTCAGTGTTGTTGCTGCAAGCTGAAAATCACTAGTGGTCTGTAGGTTTTCATCCTCAGTATGTCCTTTGTGACTCTTCAGTACTTTGATGGCGGGTGGCAAGCTGATGTCGTGAAAATATTTCATTCTTCGGTTTTACAAAGATAGCTGAAAGACTTTCAATGGCTTCTTTGAATGTTTTACACTCCGATATGTAACAATAAACATTTGGACCAACAAAATTTACTAAAAGATTCAGTTTCTCTTTATCATTTTGTGTTTCTAGTGATGAAAGAAAATTCCCAAACGTTCTGTACCAATGTATCCATTCAGCTTGACTATTGCTTGAGTTTGGATCAGTATTGAATCTATTTGGCTTCAAAAGTTTTTCCATTTTCACAAGTAGTGTTAATTATTATGTTTAATAAATTGAAATAACTAGACAGATTCTGATCTACACCTATATAAGGTTTTATCTTCTCTATATATAAAATTGAATGTATGTCTGTCTGTCTGTATGTCCTTTATGCGTTGCCAAACTACTCATCCGATCGCCATGAAATTTTAGGAAGTTGCTCTATATGTGTCTGGGAAGGTTTTAGTGAAAAAATATTTTCGAAAACCCCATAAGTTTCCATTTTATGGCGTTTTAAATTTCTAATGTTAACCTTATGGAGAGTAAGTTTGTTTACAAATTGTCTACAATGAAAACATTTGATTTCTTAGCTACAGCTGATTGGTTTACTTTCCATTAGCAATACCATATGCTTTACTATCCAATGCCATCTGAATTATTCATTAATGTTAAACTATGAAGTAAATGTGTACTGTAAAAAATGAACAGCTTTAATCACCTCGTTAATAGTTAACAGTTTTGGGGGATTATCTATTTTTATTTTTATTTTCTGTCTAATTAAAGTCACGTGTTTATATGATAATTACAATGTTTATATTATTACGTTTATTATAATAATCAGCTGTTGTATATCTTTCCTATAAAAGCCGTATAACAGTTAGGTTTCGTTTGGGTTTGGATTGGATTTGAAAATTGTGAATTAATCCACTCAGATTTATTTGTTTTATGGGAATGATATTAATGTTTTATCGTTTCAGTATTGTTATTCACTATGCAGCGACCCAGAATATATAACCTTTCACAATGAAGCCGTATTGCTATTCGACTTCAGAACATGGCCAATCTTAAAGTTAACATGTGTTTACTGTGAGGCGTTACGAAGTTCGCCGGGTCAGCTAGTTAAACATAAAACTACTGCATTATTTTAGGTATTAACAGTTTGAATGTAAACAAAAACATCATTAAATAAAATCATATGTTAACAAAAATATTACAATAAGAATGAGAATTAATATGACACTGGCTTTGAAGGCTTAATAGTGCTTTAGATTTATTAAAGCTCACTTATTACTCGGAGAGATAAGATTATCTTGAATACATAAGTAACAAAAGGTTTATTATAAGTGAATTAAGCAATGTTACAAAGGTTGACTATTAAAATTATTTTAAGCAGAACTATTGACTTTTAATAGAGTACTTAACTGCTAAAAAGATTATACAATCACTATTTCACATGACACTTCCTGGTTGTTATCAGTCACTCCCCACTAAAAATTACTTAAACACTTGGATACAAGACAATGAAAATAGTACTTGTTCCTTTTAGGAACTGTCACTGTTATTGCGTATTGTGGTGGTGTTCGAGAATCATCTTGGTATAACCATCCAAAGCTTAACTGCTCAATTATGGCTTTATAAATTCTGCATACTTGTGGCCATGTCATTTACGAATTCGGTGCCTCTAATCGGGAATTGTGTCTGTGTTTAACAGAACTGTCCACAATAAAAGATTTATATTTTAGAGCAGTGTGCCTTGGAATGTTTTGTGGTACATGTAAAAACCAATATAAATGAGTAAAAACTTAGAGGAATACAAAGTATGCCCCGAGACACCACCACGAGTATTCCCATGTATTTTAAATAGTAACATTGTTGGTGTCTTATATCATCATTACGTTGTATAGGTTAGACCACAAAATTCCGATTTGGTTTTACATCTTAGAAAATCTATGATAAAATAGTTTAAAGTATCTGTGAGAAATATTAAATGTGAGATACACACGACTGGAGAAAGGAGGTCCCTTAGCACTTCATTAATATAAATTGACTCAAAAGTCTGCAAGACAACACCTTTGTGATGGTAATTATATTCTTTCTCCATTTTAAAGTATTTCGTAATAGGGTTCAATTTTATGTGCAAATTCTTCATTTAAATACTGTTGAATACTTTATTTGCCCAAGAGTGTTTTCTTAGTAAATATTGTCCACTGGAATTAAAGGTAAATACTTATTCTGTTATAATTGCATTTCCTATTTCAATTGTCCAAAACTAGAGTTTGAGTTTATCAGTTTAAAGCACCAGATAGTGTCTGTGGAAATGGATATGTCTTAGCTCAGGGGGGGGGGTGTTTACAATTTGTAAGATGAAATTTTGAAACAGGTTTCCATAGAAACTACTAGAGCTATTGTATTAAATTCTTGATGAACAAGAATAAAAACAACTGTTTAGAAATGTAAACATTCCCTTTAAACATGTCCATGATCTAACCTATTTCCCACAGGGAAGTAAATACAAACCTTTTTGACATGGATTATTGGATATGTCTTAGCTCTGGGGGGGGGGTGATTTTTAGATGGAAAACATGTAACAGGTTTCCATAGTAACTACCAAAGTTATTGTATTGAATTTTTAATAAAAAAATAATAATAACAGCTGTTTAGATAAACAGAAACCATTCCCTTTAGACATATCCATGATATAACCTATTTCCCACAGGGAAGTAAAAACAAACATTTTTAATTTAGTAGGTAACATACTAGCTAGTTTAATAGATCTGTTGAGACTTAAATATTCAAAAGATAATAAAAATTTTAATTAAGTTAAAGATTAAGTTATTAATTAGGTTGGATTAAAGTGGCTTGAAAATGGCATAATACACCGAACACGTTGCCGTTGCCAATAAACGATATAATTTTTAGCGAATTTCCCATAGGGAAGAAGCTATTACGGTACCGTAGGTCTCATGGCAAGAGTTAAGCCCGAGACCATGTTATTTTTTCTTCTTTAGGTGCCCAGAGACCAAAAACAATAGTCGTTAAAATTTTTATATATATATGTGTCTGTGAACACGATAACTCTCGTAAAAAAGGTCCTATCGAGACCAAATTTGGTAGAGACGTGTATTCCTACAAATCCTCGGACGAGTTCGTAAATTGAGGTGGGTTGAATTATGAACTTTTATCGTGGTCCCGGGATTAACTGTGACCATGCGGGTCATGTGAATAGCTACACTTTTCATAGGAAATTTGCTAATAAAATGTTCATGAAATCTAACACGTGATCGTTATACAACACTAGCCGAACAAACACAACCGGAATGCAGAACATGAGAACAATACAACATTGACATTCCAAACATGCTTCTGCCGTTTTACAGTTCGTTACACCAAATCAACGACTCTCACTGCACTGAACCATTGGACCCTTGCCCCCCTCACAGTCACTGGTGTATCGGATAGTAGGTCTACACCCCTCCCGTAGATCAGTTGATCAGTAGCAGCAACCGTCACGCAAGCAGCAAGACGTGAAGTTCGTCGTAAATACGTCATACAGATGACGTACGAGTCAAGCTCTTGGAGTCCAATACGACATTAGTAGCTTTAGAAAAAATATCCGCCGTAAATACGTCACATAAGTAGCTTAACAGGTGGTTCGTAGTGTTTATACGTCCTCGTAGGTGGACCCGTAGCAAATACTTCGTCATCGTGAAGTGAGCTTTAGTGACCTTTAAAGCTCACAAAAATGTTATCACCATTTCTCCCTTTCTTCTCTGGAAGACGCGATACGACTCAGGACGCTGCATTGTAAGGATTGTGGATACAATTGTCGCAGACTTGTTGCAGACTGTATCCAATTTGTATCCAGACTGTAAATACTTGTTGCAGACTGTATACAATTTGTATGCAGACTGTATGCAGACTTGTTGCAGACTCTCTGCGTACAGTCTGCAAACACTGTTTTACATACATGTATGTGTCTTGTTTTTCGTCCACACTGGCCAGTCAGTCGCAAGATGTTGACCGAGGAAGACTTTGTTTTAGCTAGTGCTTGTTTTTTAATTTTAAACTATGTGAGTAACTTACCAAGGAGAAGGCGTTGGTGGACCCGCACATTTCTTGAAGAAGGGTCATATTACAATCTTCTGTCGGATTTAAGATTTGAAGATGGCTCTGGATTTCGAAATTTTACTAGAATGTCTCCAACTGACTTCGAGATATTGCTGAACATGATAGGACCAAAAATTACGAAGAAATTTTACAACGACAATACGAGATATCACAATACAACTAACAGTATACAACAACAATAGACATTGCTACGCTGGTGGACTGACTGCAGACTGAACTAACAGAGTTGTTGTATCACGGTCTCTTAGAATAACTTCAGACTTGAGACTAGATATCGCAGATTTGTATGCGTGTTTTCCATTTGATTGGAAAACAGGATACATTGTATCTTGTCTCCAGAAACACCGATTTTGTATCCAAATTGTATCCAATTTGTATCGATTTGTATCCAATTTGTATGCGACTGTCTGCCGATTGTATGCAGACTGTCTGCAGATTGTATGCGATTTGTATGTGATTTGTCTGCAGACTTCGCACAGACAAAAAGATAAATATAAGAATGTACAAATTGGTGGTTTAATATGTTGTTTGTTTTCAGAACTTAATTTTCAATACTTTCTTTTGTAGAAATTTGGTCAACGACATGTAATATTAAATATTTTGAAATTAAAATGTCCAGAACTGATACATGTATTGTGTTAGTAGGGTTCGGTGTGTTTTTTTTGAGAGTGTTTGATGTTGGCGTGTTAAACAATTTGGTGCTCTCCCTGACGTGGTACAGATAAAAAATAGATATTATGTGATATCAATTTCTGACCGTATAAAAAATCCAAGTTTTTTAACATTTGAAAGAGCAACCTTAAAAATTATATGAAATAATGGAAGATATGACTTATACACTTTTGAAACAGCTTTTCAAAATATAAGAATCAAATATAAAAGACAATGGGTTTTCGCATTTTAAAATCCAGTATGTTTTTTGTATTTAGTACAATATTTTTGTTAGGAAATGAAAATTCAAAATTTGAAATTAAATCTATCTTCGAAATTACTATTATAATATAGGTATTATAATTACAGTAACGGCATCAGCCTACAAACTACAAAAATATTAAATTACTAACTGAAAATAGTCTTTGTTGGATTATTTCTAAAGCAAATTATTAACATTGATGCTTATTTGCATACCTCAACGATGGTTAATAATTAACCAGAAAAATGTTTGTATTTACTTCCCTGAGGGAAATAGGTTAAATTATGGATATATCTAAAGTAAAAATGTTTCCAGTTCATATAAACAGCTGTTCTTATGAAGAAACACAGTAAATTATGCACTCAATTAGGTCTATGAGCTCCACTCACCCACTCACTGGCACGTCTCTTTCCCAAGATCGCTGCGGTCGCTGGGATCGCGTCGCTCTCGTCGCCCACGTAGGACTGGGCCTTATACTAATTTATCTATACTCCATAAGAATTAGGTACGTGAGCAATGAGTACATAGGTTTGCTGCCATAAGAATCGTTAAATTTGGGGTTTTAGGAATGTATTTGTACAACTTTACTAGATGGTCCTGCATATTTAATTTTGGAAGAATATCTAAGTAAATAAGTTAGTTACTGATTTTTAGTTAATCTCCATAAGAATGACATTAGACAACGTACTGTGTTTACGATTTAAATCTCTTAGTAACCACTAAACCTAGTTAATTTAAATGGCGCGCGCCGCACGGCGCATGATTTTGTCTGAGCAGTTGTGTGCTATGAAAATAACTTCACGAGAGAAGAAATGTTGCGATGTACTCTGTGGAATGGCGAAAAAGAAGAAGGAACAGGATTTTTGATTCAACACTGCAAGATCGACAAACATCTGCCTTCTCATATTTAACTCATTGCGTGAAAGTGAGGAAAATTTTCTTATTTCCGCATGACGATTAAAACATTTATGAACTTCAGAAAAACTGAAAGATAATTGAAAAACAAGCCAAACATACTTAAAAACAAACAAACAAAACATTTTTAAAAATCTCACTCTCCATGGCAGCTCGCAGACTGACGAAACATGCGGCGCTCGCCGACCGTGTGAATACAATAAAACCAATACTTCACAAGTCGTCCGGCGTGGCCGCCGCATGTGCGGCGTAGGGATCCGGCAATCTCAGCGCCGGACCGGCGTCTACGCCGTACGCGCGCGCCGGACGTCGTGTGAAAGGACTGATATCTCCATAGCAATGACACTTACGCGTAGTCGATACACTTTAAATCCTTACAATTGAACATACGAAATAGTGTGTTTTTGAGCTGAATCCAATGGTGTAGAGAAATTTTTTAGATTTAAATAATGTTCTTGAATTAAACATGAAAAAAGGTAAACCCCATTTTTGGGATACACACCCCTTAAGTGTAGTCAACATAGTACGATTGCGTTGCCAAACGAACGTGTCCATGACACATATTCGCTTATAATGTAATTGACAAGATATTTAATAAAATACCGGCACCTAACTAGATAAAGGCTAAACTATTTATTTCATTCCATAAAAAACGTGTAGTGTATATTTTGACTTTTTATATAATTTATTTTTCAGCCCGAATCTCAATGAAATTCAATAAAATTGTCAACAATAACAAATATTGTACATCCCAATTCAATACACCCTGAAGATCATCGTTGAATATCCGGCCGGAAGTTGGCCGTAAACAGGAAATGGCCTGTCATATGTGCTTGTATATGGCGGGAACTTGTCTTCACTATATCACTAGCTAATCGCTACAACAATAGAACTATTCTTTCTTTATATCAGTTTCAAAATTGAATTAGTTTTAAACTTCTCTGTGGACCTGCATACTAAGCGAAATTTAATTAATTTATTAATTAATTGTGAAGATTTCAACAAAGCTTAATTCAATCCAATACTATAGGACGAGCAAGGTTTGTACCTTTGCAGAAGGATCTGGAAATCGGCTCTACAGAGTTTCATTAAATGGAAGAGAGCGTTTCATAACTACAATGTTTTATACCTACAAGGTCCCTAAAAATCAAATAAATATTTTCAATATCATTACTACAAGGTTTCACTTCTACATAGTTTCATTCTAACCAGTCCAGCCACCAGTGCATAGGAGTAGAAAATGCTTACTTGGCTATAAAAGCATACTCTAGCGGCAAAATAACGAACTCAAGCGTCAGAACAGGGAACTAGACGAGTAGTTGCATGCATTAGCTCGCAGATGGCAGACCCGTGACGGTAATTGTTGACTTTGATAGAGCTATACAATTATTGCATCTCGATGTTATCTCACAGTGAGGTGTTAGCACTTGGAGGGTTAAAACTTGGATTTAAAGTTAGCCCTGAATATGTGTATTCAATAGTTTGATTTTTACATGTTATGTGTGAATCCTTTTTAAGGATTAGTTTACATTACTTTTTTAATATTTTAATTTTTTTGAACATGTAGCATTTAGTAGTTAGAGTAAAATTAGCCGGTGTAAGATGATATGTCAGCCTCATTTTTTCATATGTATTTTAATGTCTCAAGTCCACATGTGTATACACTCATTTCTTAAATATCATTTTGACTTCTAAATAACTTGATAGGTCACAAAACCCCGTTTTGGGATATTACAACCCCCCGAGCTACCTGTCACGATTGACCGATATATCTGGATTACAAACTCATCCAAGTAAGTGTAGGAATTCGGTCACCGAATTCGCCAAATTCGGTCTCGATCGGATCATTTTTACGAGAGTTATCTTGTTAATATACATATATATATATATATGTATATATATGTATATATATATATATATAACGAAAAACGAAAAAGTAACATAGTCCCTGCCTTAGGTCTTGCCATAAGACTTATGGTATTATCATCTTCCATATAGAAAATTTGCTAAAAATACAATTCCAATAAGAATACATAGGTAGAATGTACTTATTTATTTCCCAAATTTAAGTGATGGATGCTCGTAAGCTTGCGCTTGAGTGGACCACATCTGCGTGGGACCGGTGATGTTGATCGGCTTAGCAGCTCCGTCTAAGCAGCAACATCGGTCCACTTGCAGCTGGCTGATCGCAGCACGACGCGCAGGCGCGCAGGGAGCCAAACGCTAAAAACTGGTCAGATATTGTTTCTGGACCAAAATGCGCCTTCAGACATTTAAATTTGGATAATTTTAATTCATGAAGCAGATAATTCGTAACAATTATTGCCCTTGATAGGCTACATACATACAGGAAGTCCAATTAAAAACTGTGTCACTAAGAATATTTAGATATCTAGAAAAATATTTAGATTTTGAGATAACCTTAAATAGAGAACTCACTACTTTAACTGATTGTTCAAATGGGGATTTATTTTGGTAACTCATAAAGAAATAGCATAATGTGGCCTGATTTTAGCGAATTTCCCATAGGGAAGAAGCTATTACCGTAGGTCTCATGGCAAGAGTTAAGCCCGAGACCATGTTATTTTTTCTTCTTTAGGTGCCCAGAGACCAAAAACAATAGTCGTTAAAATTTATATTATATATATAATATATATAGATATTATTATAGAAAATTATAGTATATATAATATATATATATATATATATATATATATAATATATCTATGTTTGTGAACACGATAACTCTCGTTAAAAATGGTCGGATCGAGACCAAAAAGGTAGAGACGTGATTCCTGACAAATGCTCGGACACAGACTAGTAAACCAGACATAAGTCAATGGAAAAAACGGGTAGTTTTGGGGGGTTTTTAACCCCAATTTATAAAATCAAATTTGAGTTTTCACATAATTATTAAAAGTAAAGTATAGCTTGACTGGTACCATTGAAACCAGCTTAAAAAACTAAACAAATTAGTATTTTGAATTATTTGTCTACGACTAACGGTTCCAGAGAAAAGTTAAATTTACTGTCCACGATAAACGCAGTACGTTGTCTGAAAGCGCCCAATGTTATTCTTATGGAGAATATAAAAAAATCAATTTCTTCCTTACTTTCCAACCGTTTTCCTGAAACTTGGTATGAAGTGTAAGGTTATCACCGAACAAAAAACCAGCTCAAAAAAAATAGGTATTAGTTTACAATTTTAACAATAAATTATTAAATGATATTTAGAATAACTTGTAGAACATGATAGTTTTATTACAGATTGTCTTTTTTTAATTTACATAAAGAAAGTATGTGTAGATTGGTATAATTAACATAGCGTCAAATTTTTTATGAAATCCTATTTTTAATTACATTTTATAAAACATCGTTTTGGTTCTCAACAGCAAGATGAAACAAATTATAATACGTAAAAATCTACAAATTATTATAGAAAATCAGAAAATATAATAACATACCCGTGTCGCAGCAGACTTGCGTACTCAGCGAATTTCCAAATCAATAATATAATAATAATAATATATAAAAAGTTTTATTAAAACCTGTCCATAAACATGAGAATGGAGAACCTATTCTCCATTAGATTAACATGGGAAAAAGTGTTCAGGTTTGCTGCTGTGAGGAACACTGAAAGTAGAGATTTATACCATAAACAATTTATATTTCCAACATTTATACCAACTTTCGTCAACATCTGTCCATAAATAAAGGAGTTTGCCTATTCCCTATATGATTAATATGGAAAAAGAGTAAGCAGGTTTGCTACCAAGGTAAATACATAAACTATGATTTTAAGTATAAATGGGTAGATCTCAACCACATGAAGGTAAATACCAAGTTTAATCCAAAAATATTGATTTATATGGGAAATATTAGTTTTGCCTTATCCTCCATAAGATTGAAATTGGAGCTCCAAAATACAACGTACTGTGTTTAGATTTTTCAGTATCTCAGTATCCGTTGGAGATAGAGAAAATCTTTAAGGAACTAAATTGTGTAGTTTTATAGACGATTCTAATGGTTAAAGATAAAATTTAAAAATATTTTAAATTACATATGAAAAATGCAAAAAATCCAATTTTTGAGTTTAAAACCCTATGTACTGTAGAGCCATATGACAGTAATAATACAAGTATATGACAATATTGATCAATCAATACCTGTTGATACATTGGAGTATTTTGCCTATTCTCTGTAACATTAACATGGGAAAGAGTATGCAGGTTTGCTGCTCTGAGGAACACTGAAAGTAAGCATTTTTACCATAAACTATTTTTATTTTGACCATATACCAAGTTTTATCATAAATAAAGGAGTTTTCATATTCTCCATAAGATTAACATAGGAAAGAGTATACAGGTTTGCTGCTATGAGGAACACATAAACTATGACTTTTTAGCATAAAAGTATGGATCCTAACCACGTGAAGCTAAATACAAAGTTTCATCCAAAACTATTGGTTAATAAGGGAAATATAAATTTTTCCTTATCCTCCATAAGATTACAATTGGAGCCCCTAAATACAATGTACTGTGTTTAGATTTTTTAATATCTCGGTAACCGTTGGAGATGGAGAAACACCTTAAGGAACTAAATTGTGTAGTTTTTTGAGCTAATTCCAATGGTGTAAGATAAAATTTCAAATTAAAAAAAAATACATGGGAAAAACGCAAAGAAACCATTTTTGGGGTACCAAACCCCCCTAAACTACCCGTTCCGATTGACCGATATGTCTGGTTTACGAACTCGTCCAAGAAAATGTAGGAATACACGTCTCTACCAAATTTGGTCTCGATCGGACCATTTTTACGAGAGTTATCGTGTTCACAGACACACACACACACACACACACACACACACACACACACACACACACACACACACACACACACACACACACACACACACACACACACACACACACACACACACACACACACACACACACACATATATATATAAATTTTAAGGACTATGGTTTTTGGACTCTGGGCACCTAAAGACGAAATAATAACATGGTCCCGGTCTTAAGTCTTAACATGAGACCTACGTTAATAGCTTTTTCCCTATAGGAAATCCGCTAAAACAAGAATACTTTGGATGAAACTAAATTAGATGAACCAAACCGATGGACATCTAAGACTAGTTTAGTTAGTTAGTTAGTTAGCTAGCTTAGTTAAGTATAGTTACTTATGTATTAAGTAATGTTCTAAGTACTACGTAATGGTGAATATAAAAAAACTGATTACAAGATTGTAAACGTAGGTGGAAGAGAATTAACCACAGGACGATTACTCATAGCATTCGCGTATGTCTAAATCGATGTAAATGTTGGATAAAATATAGGAATGAAGATATGAAGCTCTATCCATATTGCCTGTATGCCCAAGGCATCACTCGACACAATCAGCGCAACATTAAAAGTTCCTCAACCTCTTTATTCTTTACGCCACAATAGTTTTGTTATTTGAAGAGACATCGAAATCTTTGTTTCGTAAATTTTAGAGCTGTTTAACCATTAAATACCGATAGAAGTTGTACAATAATCACTCTAAAGCTATTTTGTAGGAGGTAGGGCCTAGTGCATTATGAGATAGATTTAGCTTCATAAGTAAGACCTACGATTAAATTTGATAATCCTTTAAAATATCTAAACTTAACCTACTTATACTTATAACTGACATTATAACTCATTCGTAAAGGCTCGTTCATCTTTTCTTCGTCTATTATTGCACAAAATGTAACTAAAGTTAATGATTTTTTTGACAGTTTCTCGCCAAAAGCTCAAGGCTGGGGTTTAGAAAATTCGATGACAGGAAAAACACAATAGTTTATATCAGAGTCATAGTCTATATTAAGTCATCTAGCTTCATATAACAATGAAAGTAGATTATCCTTTATTATACAGATTACAAAAATAAATATATCCCCGTCGCAGCAGACCTTCATACTCAGAAAATTTACAAATGGATTGTATGACAACAATAATATACTGGGTGTCCCACGAAGAGGTCCCTTAGTTGATGTGACGGACGTGTGGATCGCACTCCGGACCTAGGACTCAACAGGCCTAACATACACGTGTGCAAAAGAAATACCCCGAGTATCAGTTAATTCTCGCTCATTGGGACAAAATGGTGGGATATTAAAGTAGTGTACCTTTTCGTTAAAATAGTTTTACAACAGTGTTACAGCATAATTACTAAATTTTAACGATTTTACTAAGCACTAAACAATGTTAGGAAATTAAAGATATAAGTAACTCATAAATAAATTAAATATTTGATCCATAACCTTATTAAAACTGATGTCCATCGATCTAAATGTACTGATAGCAACGAAGTAGAAAACAGTTATACGCTTTGCGGAACAACTCTCGAGGTATCAACAACAGTTCCTCTTCAATCTACCTTATTAGTTCATCGTTTGTCACAATGTTATGACAATAAACACTCTCCTTAAAAAATCCCCACAGAAAAAAATCACAAACAGTCAGGTCTGAAGACCTCGGGGCCAGTCCATGAAGTTGTTGCCACGACCTATCCAACGATTAGGAAGATTTTGGTCAAAACTGCTTTGACCACATTAGCATTATGTGGAGGAGCCACCATCCTGTTGGTAAAAAAGTCTTTCACCTCAAGCTGAGAAAGATGAGGCACTATGTGATTGCTTAAGACTGATGCATTCATACCTTTCTCCAGATATTGTTTGTCGGGATATGTCATATGACAAAACGCCATCCTTGGTAGGCCTAACAGCAGCCAAAACTGTTTGTACCCGGTGATTTTAATTTCTCCTCTTGTAAGGTATTTGGATTTTGTGTGTTATATTAATGACAATTATGCCTGTTTATACATCCTATTTGATAAACGTCGCTTTATCTGAAAACACGATTCCTTTATCTTTCTAATTATTTTTGAACAAAATTCCAATCGTCTGTCAGGATCATCTTGGAGCAGTCTGTGAACTATATGAGTTTTATAATGTTTAACCGATATATCTGGATTATGAACTCATCCGAGTAAATGTAGGAATACACCTTCCTGCCAAATTTAGTTTCGATCGGATCATTTTTACGAGAGTTATCGTGTTAATATAAATAAATAAATAAAATAATTAACGAATAATTAAATAAATAGATAAATAAATAAACATATATATAAAAGCACTGGGAACCTAAAAAAAGTAAAATGGTCACGGACTTGCCTTGAGACCTGCGGTAATAGCTACTTCCCTTAGGGAAGTTCGCTAAAAAGAAATTAAATACTGTACTCTAAAAACCAATTTCTGATTGTTTGCAAGTTTGAACTGATATTTTATTAATGATAATACTACCAGTTGATACAAAATATTTCTAGACATTATATAGTGGAAAGTTCATTGAAACATCACTTTGTAAAATAAATAACAGTGTATTGACTATTCTGTTAAAGATAAAAAATAACTTTTCACAGAACATTCGCAATGAGATTTTATTGAATTTATACAGTTTTCAGAGGACAGTTTAGATAGAAACGTTAAAGCAAGCAATTTGCTAGCAAGTTTAAAGTATGGCTCACAATAAACCAGACGATAACATGTATTGTTCCTGGGCGATATAAAGTGTGCGGCGCGGTCGCCATTCTGATAAAATAACTGGCGCATATTGCAGTTATCGTAAACTGTTCACCGGAAAAATGGAGCTTTAACTCTATTTTACTTTTTTATTTTGCTCGGGCTCTTCTACGTTTATTGGTTATGAAGGTAAATTGGTTTGATTGTTTATTGATAATAAATTATATTATAATGAATTAAATTTTTATTATTTTATCCTGAAAAAGTATGTACGCAAATTGAACTTTCCAGTGAACAAATGTGTAAAATTGATAAACTATAATATATTTAAAAAAATATTATTAAATATATAAACATTTTGGGCTCTGTGAAGTTTTATAAAACACGGCTTTTAGAAATTATTCCACAAATGTACATTGAAAAAATAGTATATAATTTGTTTTTATTGTTTTTACGTTTTTAAATGTAAATTTTTAAAAAATTCATTTTATATTTCACATTAAAATACAAAATAAAATTAGTTCCTTAAGTTTTTTACTTAGTTCATATTAAAAATACATACAATCTGTTGACTAATATCTTATAATAAAAAATAATTTTTCACATTATCAATATTTTTATATAAAAAATTAGTTCATTGTAACCAACTTTTGTGTAAATAATTAGTATTATAACTGAAATATAATTTTTCCTAACCTAGAGATACAATTTTAATAAAGTTTAGTTGTAAAAATGTAAAAAAACCATTTTTGATGGATAAAAGTACTTGTGTTCGCTAAAGAAATATACTTTTATTTTACTTATATAATAACAAAAATTTCATTTTATCACAGTTTTACCACTGATATATTATTTTATAATATAGATTAAATTCGTTTATTATAGTATTTCAGAATACTTCTTAAATTATCTGACAATTTGCATGTCTATATATTTATTTTTTCAAGTTCGTGACCTAAAAAAAGGATTTTTATACACATGTGAAGGTAAGTGTTATCGAAGTATAAACAATAAACATTTTATCTTAATAATAAAAAAATGTTAACTGTTTATATAGGGCTCCTTTTTCAGACAGCGAAATACCACATTAGTGACATAGGTTAGCCACAGCTCGCTAACTCATGATCTTACAGAAGTCGCTGATGGTTTCGATACAACAACCTTTCACTGCGAAATACCACATTAGTGACATAGTTGCTAGCTCGCTAACTCATGATCTTACAGAAGTCGCTGGCCACTGGTTTCGATACAACAACCTTTCACTGCGAAATACCACATTAGTGACATAGGTTAGCCACAGCTTAACTCATGATCTTACAGAAGTCGCTGGCCACTGGTTTCGATACAACAACCTTTCACTGCGAAATACCACATTAGTGACATAGGTTAGCCACAGCTCGCTAACTCATGTTACAGAAGTCGCTGGCCACTGGTTTCAATACAACACTTTTCACTGCGAAATACCACATGTGACATAGGTTAGCCACAGCTCGCTAACTCATGATCTTACAGAAGTCGCTGGCCACTGGTTTCGATACAACAACCTTTCACTGCGAAATACCACATTAGTGACATAGGTTAGCCACAGCTCGCTAACTCATGATCTTACAGAAGTCGCTGGCCACTGGTTTCGATACAACAACCTTTCACTGCGAAATACCACATTAGTGACATAGGTTAGCCACAGCTCGCTAACTCATGATCTTACAGAAGTCGCTGGCCACTGGTTTCAATACAACAACCTTTCACTGCGAAATACCACATTAGTGACATAGGTTAGCCACAGCTCGCTAACTCATGATCTTACAGAAGTCGCTGGCCACTGGTTTCGATACAACAACCTTTCACTGCGAAATACCACATTAGTGACATAGGTTAGCCACAGCTCGCTAACTCATGATCTTACAGAAGTCGCTGGCCACTGGTTTCGATACAACAACCTTTCACTGCGAAATACCACATTAGTGACATAGGTTAGCCACAGCTCGCTAACTCATGATCTTACAGAAGTCGCTGGCCACTGGTTTCGATACAACAACCTTTCACTGCGAAATACCACATTAGTGACATAGGTTAGCCACAGCTCGCTAACTCATGATCTTACAGAAGTCGCTGGCCACTGGTTTCAATACAACAACCTTTCACTGCGAAATACCACATTAGTGACATAGGTTAGCCACAGCTCGCTAACTCATGATCTTACAGAAGTCGCTGGCCACTGGTTTCGATACAACAACCTTTCACTGCGAAATACCACATTAGTGACATAGGTTAGCCACAGCTCGCTAACTCATGATCTTACAGAAGTCGCTGGCCACTGGTTTCGATACAACAACCTTTCACTGCGAAATACCACATTAGTGACATAGGTTAGCCACAGCTCGCTAACTCATGATCTTACAGAAGTCGCTGGCCACTGGTTTCGATACAACAACCTTTCACTGCGAAATACCACATTAGTGACATAGGTTAGCCACAGCTCGCTAACTCATGATCTTACAGAAGTCGCTGGCCACTGGTTTCGATACAACAACCTTTCACGCGAAATACCACATTAGTGACATAGGTAGCCACAGCTCGCTAACTCATGATCTTACAGAAGTCGCTGGCCACTGGTTTCGATACAACAACCTTTCACTGCGAAATACCACATTAGTGACATAGGTTAGCCACAGCTCGCTAACTCATGATCTTACAGAAGTCGCTGGCCACTGGTTTCGATACAACAACCTTTCACTGCGAAATACCACATTAGTGACATAGGTTAGCCACAGCTCGCTAACTCATGATCTTACAGAAGTCGCTGGCCACTGGTTTCAATACAACAACCTTTCACTGGTCAGGCGCGTTACCATGAGCTAACGTGCTGGTAATTGTTCATCGAGTTTTTTTTAAACGTGGGATATAGTTTTTAATAAGGAAAACATATTTTTATTTTTTAGAACTTTTTAATTTGTTATATCCCAGACTTTTTATCTGATAAGAGTCAGTTAAGAAATGCTTTAGCTAGAGGTTACAGTTTAACAGTTGACAAGAAAGACCAAGACAAGAATTTCGTAGATACCGCCAGAAAAACTCACTTTAATAAAACAGAATCTAATAATAATAAAAAAATCAATAAGAGTACACAACAACTATGATAAGGTTTGAAAGTCGCAAATCACTGAAATAGAAGTAAAAAATTAATGGGAACCTTAAAGTAGATTGAATCACTGATTGGTATTCATGATTTGTAGTGTGTCCTGTTAATTTACTAACATTGGGACCATGTAGCATACTTTTACAACACTCTGATGTAGGGACCTCAATGGCCGTGTGAGATACCACTCGTACGGATGTATCGTCGTGTAGTGTAGTCCTTGCTTGTTAATCGTGATACTAACATTGGGACCATGTAGCATACTTTTACAACACTCTGATGTAGGGACCTCAATGGCCGTGTGAGATACCACTCGTACGGATGTATCGTCGTGTAGTGTAGTCCTTGCTTGTTAATCGTGATACTAACACTGGAACCAAGTAGCATACTTTTACAATACTCTGATGTAGGGACCTCAATGGCCGTGTGAGATACCACTCGTACGGATGTATCGTCGTGTAGTGTAGTCCTTGCTTGTTAATCGTGATACTAACACTGGAACAATGTAGCATACTTTTACAATACTCTGATGTAGGGACCTCAATGGCCGTGTGAGATACCACTCGTACGGATGTATCGTCGTGTAGTGTAGTCCTTGCTTGTTAATCGTGATACTAACATTGGGACCATGTAGCATACTTTTACAATACTCTGATGTAGGGACCTCAATGGCCGTGTGAGATACCACTCGTATGGGTGTATCGTCGTGTAGTGTAGTCCTTGCTTGTTAATCGTGATACTAACATTGGGACCATGTAGCATACTTTTACAATACTCTGATGTAGGGACCTCAATGGCCGTGTGAGATACCACTCGTATGGGTGTATCGTCGTGTAGTGTAGTCCTTGCTTGTTAATCGTGATACTAACACTGGAACAATGTAGCATACTTTTACAATACTCTGATGTAGGGACCTCAATGGCCGTGTGAGATACCACTCGTATGGGTGTATCGTCGTGTAGTGTAGTCCTTGCTTGTTAATCGTGATACTAACACTGGAACCATGTAGCATACTTTTACAATACTCTGATGTAGGGACCTCAATGGCCGTGTGAGATACCACTCGTATGGATGTATCGTCGTGTAGTGTAGTCCTTGCTTGTTAATCGTGATACTAACACTGGAACCAAGTAGCATACTTTTACAATACTCTGATGTAGGGACCTCAATGGCCGTGTGAGATACCACTCGTATGGGTGTATCGTCGTGTAGTGTAGTCCTTGCTTGTTAATCGTGATACTAACATTGGGACCATGTAGCATACTTTTACAATACTCTGATGTAGGGACCTCAATGGCCGTGTGAGATACCACTCGTATGGGTGTATCGTCGTGTAGTGTAGTCCTTGCTTGTTAATCGTGATACTAACATTGGGACCATGTAGCATACTTTTACAATACTCTGATGTATCGACCTCATAGGCCGTGTGAGATACCACTCGTACGGATGTATCGTCGTGTAGTGTAGTCCTTGCTTGTTAATCGTGATACTAACACTGGAACAATGTAGCATACTTTTACAACACTCTGATGTAGGGACCTCAATGGCCGTGTGAGATACCACTCGTACGGATGTATCGTCGTGTAGTGTAGTCCTTGCTTGTTAATCGTGATACTAACACTGGAACCAAGTAGCATACTTTTACAATACTCTGATGTAGGGACCTCAATGGCCGTGTGAGATACCACTCGTACGGATGTATCGTCGTGTAGTGTAGTCCTTGCTTGTTAATCGTGATACTAACACTGGAACCAAGTAGCATACTTTTACAATACTCTGATGTAGGGACCTCAATGGCCGTGTGAGATACCACTCGTACGGATGTGTATCGTCGTGTAGTGTAGTCCTTGCTTGTTAATCGTGATACTAACACTGGAACCATGTAGCATACTTTTACAATACTCTGATGTAGGGACCTCAATGGCCGTGTGAGATACCACTCGTACGGATGTATCGTCGTGTAGTGTAGTCCTTGCTTGTTAATCGTGATACTAACACTGGAACCATGTAGCATACTTTTACAATACTCTGATGTAGGGACCTCAATGGCCGTGTGAGATACCACTCGTACGGATGTATCGTCGTGTAGTGTAGTCCTTGCTTGTTAATCGTGATACTAACACTGGAACAATGTAGCATACTTTTACAATACTCTGATGTAGGGACCTCAATGGCCGTGTGAGATACCACTCGTATGGGTGTATCGTCGTGTAGTGTAGTCCTTGCTTGTTAATCGTGATACTAACACTGGAACCAAGTAGCATACTTTTACAATACTCTGATGTAGGGACCTCAATGGCCGTGTGAGATACCACTCGTACGGATGTATCGTCGTGTAGTGTAGTCCTTGCTTGTTAATCGTGATACTAACACTGGAACCATGTAGTATGAATCAACTGAATGTGTTTGTGTTTTTTCAACGTAATTTTTTTAATTTAAACCATTATTAGTTGGTGTTAGAGCTATTTTGAAATAAATATACTATATGTGTTTAAGTAATAATGCATATTATTTTACGTCGTTTTCGCTGTAAATGGCATCTCATGGGATCTACAACAATATTAGATATTTTAATTCTGAACTCATTGTGCAATAATTAGTTTGTCAATTAGTGTTGTTGGAATTGTACCCGGATCGTAGACGGCGGGACATGATTTCCCCATGGATTGTTTCGATTGTTTAGTAAAATTTGAGGTTTCATTTGTTGATAACTTTCACTTTTACATTTTTGTTGGTCTCCGTTCTAAAAACCACAAAACATACAACCTAATTTCGAACTCACAATCATGAGATGTATGATAGCTAAAACATTTTGTTTATAACCAATGGATATATTTTTTATTTATAGCCTTTCATACTTTTACAACGTTACTATAGCTTTTATCCTGTACAACAAATTGGATTTTAAAAACCTCGATTCAATCCATATGATCTTTTTGTAACGCTAAAATTTAATTTGGTACGGTTTAAGGTGCTACGATAGACTTACATAAGTTTGTATTTTTTTATAAAACGTAACAAAAGTCAGCTAAGTGATTCGTGTTGCGGAGAGGGATTCATAATAGTTCTTTGTACATAACACAGTTCGTATGTAACTGGGGGCCATTCTGATTTGGAGTAAATTATTTGGTTCATAGAGAACAAACAATATTAAATTTATTTTTAAAAATTTTGCCTTCCGGATTGAGTAGATGACTAGATTATAAGGTATTATAACCTTATAATCTATTCAATTTGTGTACACGACTTGATATCTGATACCGTAATAATAATCTAATTTATACTTTTGTAGCTTTAAAACGTTAACATTAAAAAATAGGTAGGTATTTAAAATTTTTACACCCTAAGGCTAAAAGTTGTTGATAACACAAATTATAAAACAATATATTAAGCGTATAGTAGATCAATCTAATATGCACTTTATTTCTGTTTTATAAAGTTCTACTATAAAGTTCGTGGTGGGAAGGAGTTCACAGGTGGGAAATGTTTTGCTGTGTATGCCATTGAGTTGGCACTACTGCTACTAGGCATATCACATTGTTGATAGAAGGATACGAAAACGTCCCACAAAACTCCACGTATTTCAATTCATTCTTTCAAATATTA
This sequence comes from Nephotettix cincticeps, assembly GCA_023375725.1. Taxonomy (NCBI): domain Eukaryota; kingdom Metazoa; phylum Arthropoda; class Insecta; order Hemiptera; family Cicadellidae; genus Nephotettix; species Nephotettix cincticeps. The sequence goes on from CM041791.1 coordinate 46,168,739, forward strand.
TGAGATACGTTCTTTTTTCTATTACAAAGAAGTAAAATCGATGTTTACAACAATTGATTTAGTTGATCTTATTATAGAAGTTTTATTTTTATGTTTGGATATTCTTTGAGTAGCATTAAAACCATTCAAGCCCGGAATTTTAAGAGCCCTTCCAACACGCCTGGACAGCATTATTTTGGGAGTTTGACCATCAACTACCAGCAAACCTAACCTGTAACTGATAACTGTTCTTCTAACCACAATGCAATGTTCGTCTTAAGTCTATTACAAACTAATATTTTATTGAAACGTTCAAAAATAGTTGAACACTGGCAAACTAACAAAAAACACTGCCTTTCCACATTACATCTCAGACAACAGTAAAAAAACAACAAACCAAGTGGTTATCGTCTGCTCTTCCAGCTGAGATTTATTTAGTTTTCCTTCTTTCAAAGACAGCAGAATGGCAAAAAAATTATGCTAAAAAGGCAGACATCATTCTCCAATATTGAGAAGCTCCAAACAGTTCTGAAAAATCTCTTAAGGTAGCAAATAAATGCAGTCGCGTGTAGAACACGGCGACCGGCGGCTGGCGTGACGTTGGCACCGCGTACACAGTACGTCGAACGGAGTTGAAGGATTAACTACACAATTTTCAATTACTTTTTGACATGGGCATGTCTTAGCTCTGAGGGGAGGGTGTTGGCAATTTCACGACCAACATTTGAAACAGTGACGTCATATGGTTGGTGACGTCATATGTTTAGTGACGTCATAGTTTGCCCATAAAAACAGCTGGATAGATGAAATGAAAACATTCCCTTTAACCGTATACACGATCTAACCTATATCCCACAGGGAAGTAAATATAAACATTTTTTGCTTACGGATCGCAGCACTTATTGATTTACACAAAATACACTATTGTGTTAATCAACCAAGACTAAAGTCTGGGGTAAATTCCGCACTCAGCCATGTGGTAAGAATTTGCATGCGAACTTTTGGAAAATTTTCCTATTATCACCCTATTATTGTATATAATTGTATTCACACGTACATATTTATTATTAGAAATAAGTATTACTCATCAGTTGTTAATGTCCTTTACAGATAGTATATCAGTAAAGGTCTTATTATTTCAAAGACCTATCCTAAATTCTCGTAGGTTCTCCATTCAAAACTCAGTTGTTATAAGAAGGAAAATGAAAAATCAGCAGCTTAAAACGAGCGTTTGGATGAATAATTGGAAAACTATTAGTAACTAAATAAAAAGTGTACCAGCTGGTAAAAATCAGCCTTAAAACACCTCAAAAAAGGAAGAATTAGAAGATTCTCCAAATATAAAAATCTACTTAAATCGAAGTATAAAACTAAAAAAATTATAAGATCAATATAACAATTTGACCAATCATCAACTTCTCTAAAAGTGCTATGTCGTGTGATCTTAAGAGGCTCCAGATGAAGACTGGATTCAGAATTTAACGTGCATTGGCATGAAGCGTGTTCCAGTTACGAGGGATGGGAAAAATAACAATTGACAATTGCTTGACTGTCATATTTTGTATAGTATTATATTGACCATTATTTTGGGACTAATAAAAAAAATAATATTCTTCTTTGAACATGTAGTTTAAATGTACATAAAAAACTTTTGCCCCGCACTATTACAACTCTTGCTCTTCACTTATCGGACAAAAGTTCACATTTGCATGTGCACATAGAATACAGATAGATTGGTGTTTTTTTATCAGCTTGAATTGTATTAATTTCGGGAGTAATCATTTTTAAGTATAATTCATTCCGAAAATGGCAAACCTGTTAAAAGAGCTAGATGAGAAATAGGCTAATATTGGTGGTAAACATATCTATGGAAAAGAAAACAAGGCGTTGAAAGCGACTTTTAATTAAAACAGTATAGTATGCAAAACTTGTAAAAAATTCTTGAAAACGTTGAAATCGAAAAAAATCGTTTGTTTAAACGATTTGGATCACGCTAATAGAACTAGCAGCAGTCACGTCCGCCGTCAAGTTAAACGAACCAGACGGAGACAGAGGAACAATCGCGTTCCCTCTCACTCCAGAGAACAAGATGTAGAATAAACAAGAAAAGTATTATTCCGGTAAGTGTTATTACTAATCAAAATGTTTACCCGGTCATATATGAAGGAATAATGAACAAAACATCTTTCGTTTGGGGTTATTTTAAAAATGATGGCCTTACTCTATTTCATGAAACATAATATTTGATCATACTTTAGTTTGTCTTATGGCTGGTATGATATTGTTTTAAGTGACCACTAGAAGTCCAACAGGAGTAACTGAACAATTTTATAGAAATGATCTCGTTATCACTCGAAATGGGATCATTTCTCAAATGTAAATTTCCACCTGGAAATATATTATGCATCCATTCAAATAATTGCAATTTGCTGGATGTAAGTAACAGCTCCTTAAAATTGTTTAAAACTAAACTAAAAAAACCATCTGAGTTCTCACGAAAAAGAAAACAGATATATACAAATGATATCTAAAGGTTACTTTTTATACTACAATATTGTTTTTATTACAATTTATTAATAAAATATTATATTTTTTGTTAAATTTGATTTGAATCATTTACATTTTTATTTTAGGAAACCATAGGTGAAAATTATTAAATTTAAAGTAGTTTTCAAGTCATAATAATATAAATTATGTTTGAATCGCTCAAAATAACATAGATCATTAAGAACAAAATTAAAAAAGAAATGTTTTCAGTTCCTCTGAACAGCTGTCCTCATAACCATACATCATCCCTTCCTAGAGTTTAGACATATCCATGTCAAGTCGTCAAAACGAAATCTAAATATGGTGTTAAACTCTTATCCCAAACACGCGTGGCCAAGCTAAGTCACCAAGAGTAATTAATATAGCCAATTTTAATTACTATAGTTTCAATTTTCGAAGAGTAACTGTGAAAAACTCTCCGCAAACATATGAATAAATAAAATCGGCTAATCCGTGTGTATGTGTATCAAATGTTAATCTAGACTAATATTCCAATGATAAGCTCGTCGGAGCGTAGTGTAATAACTCATGGCGAAGTGTGACAGCAAAAGTATCTCGTAATAGCCGCCCAGTGGTCAATAACATTGCAATGTTTAGTGGAAACAGTCTGTTATTCTATTTGTTTGGTTCCACATAAAAGAAGAACGTTTACCCTTGGAGGATAAACATAAATCTGTATTAGTTTATTAGACTGCTACAGTAATTCACTCGCACGGTTCTGTATGCCGGAAAAACAATATATGTTGCGGTAATTTTTATTTCTAATCGATCAAAAAGTAAAAGATTTTGTATGTCCTTAAATAATATACAAAACTTAAACAATACTAGTTTATCTTTATTTTTATAAAAAATGCATTATAACACTCTAAATTTAATATGCGGTCAATAAATCACAGTACCATTAAATATATATACAGCATTCAGTAAAAACAAATATAACAAAAACCGCAAATACCAGTGCCGTTCTGAGTTAGCAACACAATTTTATATTAGCTTACCTAACAGGAACGTTCTGAATTTCCAAACTAGGGAAATTTCATCCGGGTATAGGGATAGCACTGTAAAATCCCCACATGGCCGTCATTATGCACTCTGTAATTATAAGTTAGAAACTATAGATTTACCGCACACTCCTTCAGCCGACTTCAATGTAAGCACTGTTAATTCTGGTATTAACAGCCAATAATAAACGTGCGACTGAAATTCATCGTCATTGTGTGACGCCAATATGTCGAGGTGGTTTTGTAGTTTCTCGGTGGCGACAATTATTTATCGAAAGAACAATACACAACGAATAACGAAGCGGCCGCCCATCCACACGTAAAATTGTTGAGACTTTTGGCACGGTGCATGGCATGGTTTTGTAAGATTAATTTCAACATTCGGAGATAGTTGAGAATGAATTTCGTCTAGTGTCTGCGATGATCGGTGCCAATAACCCTTCGGGCGTTTTTCACACGCTTACCGGTATCGGCGGTTTTAGGAGTAAGCGGTAGATCCCTAGTTTCTAGCTCAGCTCTTAATTACCAAATGCATTATGGCAGTAAGTTATTAACTTTCGTGTTAAATCTAAACCTGGGTGAAAGGTCCATACGATTTTCACACCATTCTTGCCAGGACGCGGCTATAAGAACAAGTGTAATTTACTTTTGGCACGACCATCGTACAGTGGTCAATTGGCTGTGTTTGCTCACTTACAGTATTGATAAATATCAGCAAGCCCGTCCTTTACGGGTTCAACACACATGGTTAAGAAGCATTATACTTAAAGACAAGGGGATAAAGAAAATATAATATTTCACTTATTAACCTATATTTTTGGATGCAAATTGGTATTTAGCTTCATGTGGGTGAGATAAGTTACATCCATTTATGCCTAAAAATCATAGTTTTTATGTTTATCATGGGAGCTAACCTGAATACGTATTTCCCAAATTAATCATATAAATAATAGGCAAACTCCTTTATTTAATTTATTTATGGATATATGTTGATACAACTTGGTATACGGTCAAAATAAATACCCCCGTCGCAGCAAATCTGCGTACTCAGCGAATTTCCAAATCAATAACATAATAATAATAAATATATGACAAGTTTTATAAAAGTCTGTCCATAAACATGAGAATTATTTGTCTATTCTCCATAAAATTAACATGGGAAAGAGTGTGCAGGTTAGCTGCTGTGAGGAACACTGAAAGTAGTCATTTATACCATAAATAATTTTTATCTTAACATTCATACCAACTTTCATCAACATCTGTCCATAAATAAAGGAGTTTGCCTATTCTCCATAAGATTAACATGGGAAAAGAGTATGCAGGTTTGCTGCCACGATAAACACATAAACTATGATTTTTAAGCATAAATGGATAGACCTCAACCACATAAAGCTAAATATCAAGTTCTATCCAAAAATATTGATTACTATGGGAAATATTAATTTTTCCCTATCCTCCATAAGATTAACATTGGAGCCCCACAATACAACGTACTGTGTTTAGATTTTTTAATAGCTCGGTAACCGTTGAAATAGAGAAAACTTTAAGGAACTTAACTGTGTAGTTTTTTAAGCTGATTCCAATGGTGAAATATAAAATTAGAAATTTTTCAAAATTACATGTGAAAAACGCAAAAAACCCCATTTTGGGGTACAAAACCCCCCCAAACTATCCGTCCCCATTGACCGATATGTCTGGTTTACGAATTCGTCCGAGCATTTGTAGGAATACACGTCTCTACCAAATTTGGTCTCGATCGGACCATTTTTACGAGAGTTATCGTGTTCACAGACACATATATTATATATATATATATAAATTTTAACGACTATTGTTTTTGGACTCTGGGCACCTAAAGAAGAAAAAATAAAATGGTCCCGGGCTTAAGTCTCGCCATGAGACCTACGGTAATAGCTTCTTCCCTATCGGAAATTCGCTAAAATTGTTAATGGAAAAATGCCTATTTTCAATGTTTTTCACATCGGCAAACCTGCATACTCATTCCATATTTATTCCAATGGAGAATAAGTCATCTCTCTTATTTATCAACAGGACTTGATCAAACTTGTCATATTACTGTATGTTATCATAATTATTCATTTGGATTAATCATTCATTCAGGTCTGCTGTGACGGGGGAATTTTTAGGTTTTAATGCCATCGGACTTGAATTTTTTGTAATTATAATACCTTACTAAATTGAAGCATTAGAAATAGCAATGTGCAACGTGCTTTCAGTGCCTTTGCCCCGCCGTGCTTATCACTTATCAGCGGCCTTGGCAACATTGACGTGTCCGTACTGATGGAGGATACTTTTGACAGATTTTGACAGCCGTTGGATACTCACCAGCCGGCATTAATGTAGGTGATGAGCTATCACTGTTGGAGCTGTAGTGACAGTCACACTTTCTGATAGAAATACTCGCAAATTAGAAATCGTCGTTAAAAAAAGAAACGTGAATAAAAGCTTATTAGAAATAGCTTTAATCGTCAAACAAAACGTTACTTATTAAACTGTATTTACAGTTTATCTTAGGGACTGTGTCCGAATCGCAAGTAACTTCCCATAGAATAATTAACGCTGATTTCCTCATGACATCGATCTCTATTAGATAGCCTTTTAGACTCTCGGATTCACATCTTAGAAACCTAAACCCTTGTAATAGCTTGTGCAAAGTCTCACCATTAAAATTGGCACCGGGCGGTTGCGGTTATCCACGGAGTGAAGAAACGTATTTCATGTTCGATACAGGGCTGGACGTGACAGGAAAGTGAATAGTGACTCTTTAGCTTTCAGCGGAGAGGGTTATTGGTGGAAACCAATACCCACGGGATGTGGACCGGTTAAATATAACGGACTCCACTCCCAACTTGCAGATAAAACACTGTTAGAAAAACTTTCGGAAGAGAAAATAAAACTACAAAACTATAGTGGGAAATAGGTTCGAACGATCCCTCTAAGTTACCAAAAGATCTTGAAATATAAAAAGACTAACGGTATATATATTTTCGGTAGTACGATCTTAAAAACCCTTTCAGTGTAAAATTAATTTAAATGCACTAAATAGTTTGCATGATTTGATCCTTGCTGAATCAAGAGCTTTTAACTCCTCTAAGTTATTTACCTTAAGATCGTGAGTTAGAGAATTTCGCAACGTTGTTATTCGCTATCCCCCGAAATGGCGTGCGCGGATTGTAAATTAGACAACTCATCCCGTATGCATCGCCAGCGTCCACAACAGCCGATAAGGAGCACGTGGTGGGCTTAAATGTTGCTGTCGGAAATAGGAGAACGATACAGTAACTAACTATTTGGCTCAGTTAACGTGCTTTGACAAAGAAGACAATGTTCAAATTGTAGGGCAGTTAAATAACAGTGTTTTTTAAATTTTGTAGCATCGTCACAAAACTATTATGGTATTACTTTATAGATCAAGCCTAACATCTAAGGTTAATTGTTATAAAATAGTAATTTTATTTTTTAACCTTTTATTACGTTAGGAATCGCACTGAAAAGCTTGCGATTACAAATGAACGAGTTGAATTAGATTACTATTATATTCTTTTTATCGAATTTCCCACAGGGAAGGAGCTATTACGGTAGGTCTTATGGTAAGACTTAATCCCGGGAACATGTTATCTTTCCGTCTTTAGGTGCCCAGAGGCCAAAAACAATAGTCGTTAAAATTTATATAATATATATATATATCTTCTTGTTTAAGGCAAGGAGGACTACTATTACAATTGCTACTAGCTTTAAAACATTTAAAAAACGCAGTACCCTTTTTTAAATTTACTAAACTGACATGTTTCGTACCATAAGGACATTATCATAAGTTCATTTAACCTAATATATTAAAAGTATTATTAAATGTCTTGGGGTCTAGTTGTATGATTTTTTCAAATATAATATTTTTGTTTGGGTTTGCATTTTATTAATCAATCTGTTGGGTTGTGTTTTGTAGTTTTTGTAAATGTGTAATTCCTCTTTTACGTCTAATTTAGTGTTCTTTGTTCAAAATTCAATTATATCAAGTTCTTGCAAACTTTTAAAATTGTGATGGTTCTGTATCATGTGTTCGCCTACATATTTGATTAGAATTACACATTTACAAAAACTACAAAACACAACCCAACAAATTGGTAAATAAAATGCAAACACAAACAAAAAATTTTAAATTTATTAAATAGAAATCTATTTATACTTCAAATTGTCCTTAGAGATTGTATAATCTTTACAATCCTAACAATCTTATGACATATATTATGTAATACCATTGTATACGTAGTCAGGTACCTTACAGGCTGGACGCCAGTTTATTAATCGTATTTATGAATAAAAAACAGTTTATGAATATTTTATTATTTTTATCCAAACTGTTCAACAATACTCTTCACTCTTTTATCCAGATATCAATTACTTCTGAATAAAAGAGTAAAGAGTATTGTTGAACGGTATTTGGAACTCTCTACAGCACTTCTCTCAATATAACTTAGGAAGATTCAAAACTACATTTTTGATAGATGTTTTACATCTAACATAGTTACATAATTATTTCATATTGAAATATCTATTTACTCATTAATCAATATTTAAAGATAACCAAAACTAAACACAAGAATCAAAGTTCCTATGTGTTAGTATAAAGTGTTCATTCAATGTATGGTTTGAACGAATCATTTTACACTCATTTTTTATTCAGACTGTGCTCAAAATACCTACCTGGGTCGGTTGCCGTTATTCTATCTTGTTGGGTTTCTACTCCTGTTTACCTGTTATTGATAAACAAACGCTGTTCTTATGAACAAAGACAGCTTATTTTTAAAATGGGCACTGAGCGAGACTTAATCCCGGTAGGAAAATAACTGTTTAATACTGTAACAATAATTTGTAATAACTAAACAATAAACATAGACTATTCTGTTGATCCCTTCATCCTTGATCTCCCCCAAAATGGCTAATTAATAATTAAGGTAGGGAGGAGTTGTCCTAATATTTGCTTGGAACAGCCCCAAAACTATACTTGAGTATTTACTTTATCAGCTTTGTTATAAATAAAAAAGTAAAATATAAGTCACATGTATTGGTTTAGAGAAAAGTTCATATTCCGGCCTCGTTTAAGTTACTTTGGAAATTATAATTTTGTAAATTATAAATGATAAGAGTAAATTGTTTCCATTATAGGTGAAATGTTCCATCACCGTGTAAAATAGAAAGCTGATATTTCACTTCTATTACGGTAAACACTGCATTAAAGAGATAATAGTTTTACCCCGGGACTGAACTCCATGCCTTTGCAACTTCACTTAGACGAGTCTGTCAATAGACAGCTGCGGACAGTAATGGCTGTTCATTGTTGAAGGTCCATTATGATGGCTAGACTTGCACACTAGTCCAGATCGTTCAAGGTCAACTAATGGAGACCTCGTGATAAAGGCCCTCGACAACATCCCGGTCCTTCAACAATTAGTCATTGCTACTTTAACCCAACCTAACCCAATAATACAACAGACCTATTGCTAAATACACAGCAGTTTTTGATGCATGGTGTTGACATTTTCGAAAATATACTACATAATTGAAGCTTAACCATAGAATTAATTAACTATAATTTGTAATGGCAATAAATGGTCTGATTATTCAAAGAGAGTGCTAATCCTTCAATTATGGTTCTTATGGGGTTATCTTATGGAGAAGTTGCAACAGTTACAAGTTTTGTATTAAGTTCAAGGTCAGTAGTCAATCATATTTATTAATAAATAAGTACAATGAACATTTTTGAATAGAGTGATAATATACGTTATAATTAATTTTAACCTCAATAGGTTAAAATTAATAAAATGTAAAAAATATAATTTAATAATTGGTTAAAAAAATTAAAATGAATAATTAATATATTAATAAAATAAATAATTAAGTGGAAAATAATTAATAGAAATAATAATTACTCTTTTTGTCCTAATTATAACTTCATGGAGGGAGATGAAAAAAGTTCTAATGAACCTCCATTCTCCATTGTCGATTATGTTCAGACAAACATGTTATTATGTCTTCAATTTCCTATTTACACGATGAAGTAATATTTATTAAAATGTTATCTTTTTGACATAATTTATGTTATTATTTTATGTTATGAAACTATTTATAAGTGTTATGTGAGTGAAACGGTGGCGTGTCCAATAATCCAGTTACAGTACTTGAAAGTCACGAATCACGGATAGTTATGAACGATGGTCGATGGATGTGATTCTATTGCGTGGATTAAGGATTGCACTATTGAATATTACATTCATCTGTGACCAATTAGACCAATTCGTAATTCAGAGTCAAAATTGTGGTTTGGATCCCACGTTAAACTGTAGGTTCCATAGATGTCATTGGCTGTTGAACTATTAATCCCCCTGTGTAAGAAACATGTCAGCATTAGTAAGTATCAAGGCTACAAAATTGGGCCTACAATCAACTTACATTCATTTCTCATTCATACTTAGCTTAAAATACCTTCCTGGGTTGGTTGCCATTTCAGAAAGATAACAAACATTTAAAAATTCTGAATTGTATTTCAATGTTCAAAATGTTAGTGGTCCCTATAATGGTATTGACTAGGCGGCTGTTAACAAACTAGTATAAGCAGCTCTTTCAATCTGCGTGATGTAGAAGGTTTGGGCAGAGGCGTCGATTTTCACGAAACGTCCCACAAAAGCAGTTGCTGGATGATTGAGGATACGGAGAGATGACCTTTATCGTGGTAAGAGAATAATCTTGACCGTTGATGGTGGCCGGGAAGCAGGGGCAGCAGTATAGCGAAGAAAACATGGCTGGGTTCTATTGTAAATATACTGTTACTCCTGAAAACAAGTGTGAAGAGCTGACCTTGTAACTAGTAACAATAACTCTGACGTGAATAATTACGTTTTTCCTGGGAACCGAGTCTTGTATAAAAAGTTTTAAAAATTGTACATATTCTGAAAGTTTTAAGTTTACAAAGAGCAAATCTATGTCTAGCATAAAACATGGTTTATATATGATTTGTTTCGATAGTGATAACATAACGATGGCTTGTTGGGCTGATGCGAAAACGAGTTGTTGAAGGTTATCCTTGAACCCTCAGTGGCAGTTGCTGAAGTTACAAGGGCCGGGCCCTTCCATAGCATCTGGAATATTGAGACTAACCTCTGACTAAAATATTGTGGTTAGAGTTGTTATCTACACAATGATGAAGGCTAGTAGATGTAAAAAATACTAATTTGAGTCACACAATTCTCTACACTGCCAACACCCCCCCCAGAGCTTAGCTTATCCATGTCAAAAAACTAGTTTTAATGGTTGCTAAAGCCCTTTACCAAAAGTTTGACTACTCCTATAAGGCTCCTAAATTCTCTTGTTTTGGCAAGTGTTTTGATTAAAGTGAAAATTGCTCTCCAAATTAAAATAATTACTATAGGAGATTATTTATTTGAAATGATCTGTTAAAGGCTAGAGAAGGCAGAGATTTAAAAAAAATTATAAAGGGAGTTAATTTAAACTAAAAACTATGTAGTTCAAACTTTACCAATGAGCTGAAGGCACTGGGAATGTGTTTCATATGCACTGGGTCATATGCATGAGTCTTGCACTGTAATGATTAAATTAATACATTAATGTTAAAAACGTGTTTTATAAACTCCAGTGGCCTCTCACCACGTGGAAGGGGGTGATATATCTGTTTTATACAAATACCCTTTAAAGGGGTGACACGAAACCGATCTCCCTTGAATCTGCAATTATCAGTAAGGGCTGCAGGCACAGGTGTGATAGGAATCGGAATGGCTCAACGTAATTCTCTTTATGTTTTCCTTCTTTCCAATTTAAAAATTGAACGTATACACATTCGAATAACAATATTACTTGCAGAAACATTGCCAATATTGTATCATCAAATCAAACTCGAGCAAGTTTATTTTGTGATGATTTGTATTTGAGATACTCGTTATATGATTTTTATGTTACATGGAAAACTAATTTTATGAAACATATTTCGGATCTTTAGTAAGTAAAATCCTTAAAACAAGTAATTAACTTATATTATAAAACCTACCGGAACGAAGTAGTCCTAAAAGGAAGTTTGTCTCAATTGAAAACGCTATCAATATTTTCACAAGTGTGAAAAGTGTGATTTTCGAAAGAGAGTTTTCAACGAGCATTAGTTTGCGTTTTGACGCTGCTGCGTAGGTACACTTCTTTCTTTCCATATAGAGTTAGCACTTTTACCTAAGATTATTTTGCCGATTACGGCATTAAAAATAATTTCTTTAAAAAGTACGTTGTCTTAATTATATTTTCATTTTATTATTGTTTTACTTAGGCTATATTTAATTGATTAGATTGATTTAATCGATTAAGTATGTTATTAAGTGTATGTAATTAAGTAAGTTGATTAGTGTAAGTATCAAATTAGAAGGTTGATGTATTGTTGCCTGTTTTGTGAAAAAAATTATCAGTGAATAATTAAGGGGAAAATTATGATGATTAACCCTAGAAGTGGCAAGCTTTTTACTCTTAACTGAAACATAAAAATAATTAATAATATCTTCTTGAAATATCAAATATCCCCCCCTTATAACCACTAACCACAAAAGCAAACCAGGTGTCCACTGCAATCCCAATTAAGCCTACAAATTTTAATTTTATTTTCAACTTAATTTTTCACCAAACGTATACATTCATATAGGTATATTTATTTATTCACTACTAATAGTAGTGAAGGCCTGCAAGGCCTATTGCACACAAGGCTTTCTATAACACACACACACACATACACAAACACACACACAATAATTTGAGATAGGTTGTATCAAATAACTTTACTTTCCTAGTTTTTGGTTATTATCAGTTTAATGGTTTGCTTATTTAGGATTTCCTCAAAATTATTTTCGGGTTATGACATCAAATTTGCAATTTAACGATATAGATTAGTTTGAACTTTAAAGTATGTATTTTAAAATAGAAACAACCTTTATTCAACTATAGGGCTATTATTAACTCAACACGTTTTTCCAAACTAAACAGTTGTGTTTTGTCGATATGATAATATGAAATGTGATTAATCTTTTAATTTAATAATAATAAATTATTAAGGGAATGGGAAGGGATTTAATATATGGATGAGGAGATATGAGGAACAGTTCGTCCAATCAAATATTTGTGTTGAGTACAAACTACGCCGGCAGTGTTGGCATATTTGTGGAGTTTAAATTCCAGAACCAATTTTCCAATAAAGCTAATTATATTTAAATATTAACCTCTTGTTTATGATTGAACGTTGTTAATATTCGGCCATAAAACGTATTTGGAAAAAATATGTACGTATATATATATTTAAGTATATATACATAATATATAATTAACATATATATATATATATATATATACACACACAAACACACATATATATATATATATATATATATATATATATATATATATATATAAATATATATGATACATCAATGTTTTTTATTCGCCACCAAATTATCTTTATTTTTAAAGATTTTTCGTTTAATATATTTTACAGTCTATTTCGGCTTAGCAACACAATGTGCATATTTATGACCTCAGACTTTTCAGCTAACAGAGTGTTTAATTATTTAATTAATCCTTTTCCCGTGTATCAAGAAGATGTATTGTATCCTCATTTTACCCTCATTATGGCCCTGAAACAAAATTATTTTTATTTTTATGGAAATTGAGTTTAAAAAAAACATATAATATTTTAAAATTCGTCGTATGGCTTTTAACAGAAAAATCTATGGTTTTATATACAGTCGTTGTACACTAAAATGTTACAGGTAAATATTAAACATCAAAATTAATTCTTAGGAGTAATTGACTAAGCATGCCACGAAAATATCATAAAATACCTGTGAATAAATGAATCTTTTTGTTCTTTCCACCCTTCACCCTAAAATAGGTGTCGTTTTACCTCCCTAAATTATAATATTATCATAGTATTCGTCCTAGGTCTAAAACCCCAATAATTCTCTTAAACCTCAACTGCCCATCGCCATAGGCCTAAGGCTATGGTACAGCACTCCATATTGCATTTATAGCACAGCCCATTGGTCTCCTTTGAGCCTTAGAACCTGTCCGGTGAATTCAAGACAGCGAGGTGTCGTAGAGGGTGGGGAGCCACATAGGCTATCCAGAGGTGACCGCTCATATCTGACAGGAGTCGCCGGCCGTGTACAGATAAATATGTATGTAAATATGTATAAATAGTTCATACTTCCCATACTTACATACTTTCCATGAGGTAGCAGGAACTTCTTACGCATATTGAAAGATCACGAACCTTAGTCTTTAGAAAATTTGTCCTATTCATTTACTTTCAAGCCTAGAAAACGTTAAATATTTTCTAAATTATCATTCCCATTATAAAGTTTCCTTTGGCTTTATAGTATTTTCGGTAATTCCTGGCACTTGCACTACTTCCAAATATTTTAGCAATCGGAAAATTATTGCATAAGATAATGCAGCATGTAGCTGCAGCCAAACTTTGATTTTTGATGTTTCAGTATGTCAGTGAGGATTTATGTCACGTTAAGGGAGGTGGGAAGGAGAGGAGATGGGATATGGGGGAGGGCATTGGGAGAAGGAATGTATGAGTATTGGAGGGGAACAGGTGTTGGTAAGATGACAGCTTTTATAGAACAGCATGCTCGCGAGTCTATGAAAGTTTCACATTACGAATTACAAGATATCTCAAATTATAAGACATCATGAATATAAACCAGAACTTTTGTGATGCTAAAATATACAGGGGCTCTGAGGAAGCAGATATTCTGGGTCGCGGTATAGTTAGTAAATTGCTGGTACGAAAATATATTAATAAACAAACAAATCTAAGTGGATTTATTCACAATGTTTAAATCCAACATAAACCCAATTCATACCTAACTGCAATACCTTTTTTAAGAAAGAATCTTAAGAATTCTTTCTTCTTAAGAAAGAACTAAGTCTTCTGAATTCCGGCATTATTAGCAATGATACTAACGTAATCTAAGATTCGATAATTAAGGTCACACAAAACAAACATATAAAAATTATAGTTACAATCTGATAACCAAAACAACCAAAAGTGTTTTTCAAAACAATCACAAACATTCACTGAAAATGACGCACAATGACGTTAGCTGTCGACTGGTGAAAATAAAGCAATGCAAAATCAGATGTTTAAATATTTAAATTATTGTTGTATTCATATGATCAAAATGAAGCACATCATTTCCTTATAAGCTTATCATATACAAACTTTACAGGCCAGTGTGGCTTAGCCCTAAGGTTAAATATAAAACTGAATATGCCTATAGCCTACTCGGAGCAGAGACGAATCCAAAAACATCAAAGATCATTAAAATCAGTCTAGCCGTTCTTCAGTTATAAATGGTGTAACTAACACGACTTTGTTTTATATATTTAGATAATATAATAAACCTTAACCCCCTATATGATGGATAAAAGTAATGCTAGGCCTATAACAAAAGGATGATTAAATTATATTAGGGATAATAAAATTATTTTAACTATCCAATACAGTTTATTCTCTACATTGATACACAATACTACTATCATAATAATAGTAATGAAATTCGGCGTTCTATTTACTGAAAAGAGAGAATAATGAAAACAAAGCGATTGGTAGCAGCTGTTCCAAGGCGGTACAGCGCAATCTGGTTTGGCGAAGTTGAACTTTGTGAAAACAACAACAATACACTTCCACTCCACCAGACGTCAGTCTGTTGCTGCTTCCTGGTTCGTCATTTGTAGGCTATAGACTTGGACCGATTGTTAATGTTGTTTTTGCCGTCACCAACCCCACCTGACTGGTCCCCTCCTGGTGCACAAAACACTTTAATGACATTCACATGGGGAATCAGCTCTTTTTTACTTTAAATTGGTTAGGGTTAATAATGCATCTTATTATTGTTAAAAATATCCCCATCACAGTAGACCTGCTTACTTACAAATTATCAAATCAATAATATGACAACAGTATAATAAAACAAGTTTTAGCAATATCTGTCAATAAATAAGAGGTTTTACCCGTTCTCCATAAAGATGAGCATGGGGGAAAGTATGCAGGTTTCTTCGGTAAGGAGCACTGAAACTAGACATTTTTACCATAATAATTTTTACAATATAGTAGTTTTTTAACGACTGTACATTAAATAAAGGAGGCTACCTATCCTCATAATTAAAACTATCCTCATAATTAGACCGATTCGTAATTCAGAGGACGTGGTTCGGATTCCACGGAAAACTGTAGGTCCATTAGTTGTCATTGGCTGTTGGGCTATTAATTAACAGTCCTGTCTAAGAAACATATCAGCCTTATTCAGTAACAAAACTACAAGATCGCACCATAATCATCTTACACTCAATCCTCATTCATACTTGGCTTAAAATACCCACATTGTAGTGTGGTTGCCATTTAAATTACCTAATCTAACAAGAGAAAAGAGTATGCAGGTTGGCTGACATAATAAACACATTACTATAAATTTTAAGCATAAATGTATGGATCTCAATAACAAAAAGCTAAATACCAAGATTCATCCAAAATTATGGATTAATAAGTGAATTATTATTTTTTCATCCTCCTTAAGATTAAAAGTTTCCTGTCAAACCTTTGGCAGGAGAGAGGAAGCCGAGACAAAATGCTAGATCGTCAAGGATGCTGCAAGATCTGAAGAGCGTTCCCGAACCTTCCAACAGCGGCAACAAAGCTGGGAGCACGACAGCCAAGGACGATGGACTGCGCGACTTATCGAGCAGGTTCAACCGTGGAGGGAACGGCGGCATGGCGAGGTGGATTACTACCTCACCCTGTTTCTGGCAGGCCACGGCTATTTCAAGTCGATCCTGCATTGGATGGGCAAACCCGGTACACCGGATTGCACTTACTGCCCGGACGTTCCCGATGATGCGGAGCACACTTTCCTCCGGTGTCCCCGTTGGGAAAGGCCCCGCCTGGAGGCTACACGAAAATTTGGTGTTTTTTCGGTGGACATAAAACAAAAAATTAACATACTTAATTGTGTAATTTTTTGACTTAATCCTAATGGTGAAATTCAAAATTTAAATCTTTGAAAATCATATAAAAACGCCAAAACTCATTTTTGGGGTACACAACCTTTCCAAACTACCCGTTACGATATTACAAATTCGTTAGGGTAAATGAATACACATTTTTCATGAGAGTTATCGTGTTAACACACAGACAGACACACCCACACACACACACACACACACACACACACACACACACACACACACGCGCGCGCACACACACACACACACACACACACACACACACACACACACACACACACACACACACACACACACACAAACACACGCACGCACACACACCTTTTATATCTCTAGGCACCTGAAAACGAAAAAGTAACATGGCTTAGGTCATGTTATGAGACCTACAGTTAAAACCTCTTCCCTATGGGTTATTCGCTAATGAATGAAATTTTTGAATTCGTAAATGCACTCAACTATAAATGGTTTCAAATTAAAAGTTGGTTTGGTTTTATGATGCGAATTTTTACTTTGTGAATTTGATATAAAGTAAACTCCCTTGATGAACTCTCATCAGAACAACGTTGTTTAGGTCACGTAGTGCATAAAGTTTTATGAACTGATAAGGAAATTCTTGTCTTTCTTCCTCACAAGCAAACAAAGTCTCCTGGAGGGAAAGGAAAAAGAAACACCGGATAATTTAGTAAACAGGAGTAATACAATACTCCTACTGAGTTTCTTAATCTCATCTTTATTTTGTTAGTAAGAGCATATGTTTTGTAATATCAGCTTATTTTGCGTCAAGCTATAAAAGACATTTAGGCCTACTTCACAAATGTTTGCAAATCCATTGTAAAACATATTATATAATGTTAAGATATAATTATATATACAGGGTGTTCATTAAAGTCGGGGACAAACTTCGAGGGGTGATAGTACTCATCAAAATAAACAAAAAATTTCCTATAAACATATGTCGAAAAATCCTTCGTTTAGCCGCTAGACGCCATTTTGTATTTTATACAAAAAACTGTATATATAAAGAACTATTTAAGATACAGAAACCAAACTTTGCACAAATATTTATTGGCCAAAGAGAAAAATATTCTCAAAGTATTATTATGTTAGCTTTTATATTTTCAAAATGGCGGTGGTTCTTAAAGTTAATGGTTTTATTGTTATTTAAATTAAAATATTTTTAACCACCGTAATTTTGAAAATATAAAAGCAAACTTAATGATAATTTGAGAATATTATTTTCTTTAGCCATTGAATATCTGTGTGAAGTTTGGTTTCTGTATCTTAAATAATTATTTATATATAACGTTTTTTGTATAAAATACAAAATGGCGGCTAGCGGCTAAACGAAAGATTTTTCGACATATGTTTATTAGAAATTTTTTGTTTATTTTGATGAGCACAACTTTAATGAACACCCTGTATATATATTAACAATATTAATACAAAACGTAAATACCATAATGTTTTTTGTATTTGTCTTTACAACATGAAAACTTTTTATAAAACAGCCCAGTTTAATAATTTTTAACTATTTTTAGTCATATGAACAGGATTAACAGACGTATTTAATTCAGTGTTCAGTCTTTATTTGTTTATCTTGTTTCATATCTTCGATCAATTTAACTCAATGAATATTAGTGCCTAGAATGACCTCATCAATGGACAATCTTATCAAAAAAGAAGCACCATCAAGGATCATAGATTTGGAAATTTGATTGAAAGTTCAACATTGACTGATTCATTTCTGGAGGAGTTGCCTGTTCGACTTCCCAAGACCGAAACTCTGCTGGAAAATATTGAGAAAACTCAGAAAGAAATAGAACTAAGGAAAGAAGAGGACTGCTAAGCTCAACCACTGGAGAGGGGACATTTTGAAGCAACCTACTACAGGACGATTGGTAACGTAAAATCATTCATCAAAAACATCACGCATCTATAACTACAACTTGCATCTATAAATGTAACTCCATCTCAAAGCCAGAGCTCAAAGCCCACAACCTTTGATCAAACTAATTAAAATTGAATTATCCTCCTTTGATGGTTCATTTGATCTTTGGTTCTCATTTCATGACATGGAAATGCATTCCTCTCTGACATCAAGAAACTGCAGTACCTCAAATAATGCCTGAAAAATGAGGCATGTGATATCATTTTATAATTAGATCTGCCCTCAAACATTTATGCTGTAGGTTGGAATCTTTTTTTAGATAGGTACAACAACAAACCCCTGATGGTTCAGAAACAAAGTTCCTTGTTCAATCTTGAAAAATTAAAAAAGAATCCGTCCAATCTTTGAGGAAATTCATCAACAGGTCCAATAACCACATTCGGTCTTTGAATGCACTTGGAATGGCACTCCTCAATCATTTGGTCACATCAATGTTTGGCCCAATCACGTTTAGAGAGTAGCAAGACACTCTAAACACAAGGCTACCGATATATTGCAACTGTAGCATTGCAACGGTTTCATTCTACCCTGGTTAACATTGGTTACAAATACACTGATAAACCATTGGCTGATATCAATGTTAAGACAGGAATTGTAGCTGTGTCACTTTACCCTGGTCAACACTGGCTACAGAGACACTGATAAACCATTGGCTGATACCAATGGTAAGACAGGCATTGTAGCTGTGTCACTCTGCCCTGGTATAAACTGGCCACAAAATACTGATAAACCATTGGTTGATATCAATATTAAGACAGGCATTGTAGCCTGTATACCGATATATCATTCGATCACGTCACATTTATGTTAAGACAGTCATTGTAACTGGAGCATTTTACCCAGGTATTATTGGCAACATGGTGTCTGAAAACGATGTTCCTGCAACTGGAAATATATTGACTGTTTCCCCTATTATTAGCTAATGAATTAAATACTGACACTAATGGATCATGGGGATCGATAGCATCACAGACATTGTGTCACTCAGTGGCTATCGATAGACTTGTGTACTATCAGCGGATATCGACGCTTTCACATCCCTTGTTTCTGTCAAACGTCAATCCAACTTTTCCAATAGTGGCAACCGACATACCTATCGTCTATATTGTTGGTCGATATCAATGTGATGACTGCCATTCCCATTTCATTCTGCCCAGTGTCAGTCGGTCAGTTCCTATATTCCCTTTACCTATCTACCTATGCCTAGTATTTTAATTTTAGTGCTTGTTACTAGTATTAAATGAGTTTATTTCAGAATGTGATTAGTTGATTCATGATGTTGTGAAAGTAAAAGTATTACTATTGTTACGCTTGTATGAAGAGTAAATAACCTATTACATAAAAAAACTGTCGATCCAAAATAGGTGTTGTACTGGACACAAACATGACAGTTTTGGACGAGATGATAACAATATATCAATATCTCTGGCTCCCCCTCAGGATACGTAGGGGATTATCCTAATAGGCTTCCCTAGTTAATCTCTACGTTATGGCTCCTAAATAGGATTTGTCATTGTTTCTACAGCTTATTATAAACTAATTTTTAGGCCTTAATGTGCATTGTAAATAAACAATAACTCTCATACAATTGTTCGATCCTAATTAATTATCTTTGATACAAGACTGTAAATCTGTTGGTTTTAAGGTATATCTATGCAAATTGCCAAGGATGATTTTGTTAGGTCGTCCTAAAATGGGCGTTTTAACTTATTAATCAATAATTTATAAAAATGTTTACAATTATTTTACTATGATCATCTATATTTTATAACTTTATTAAAGCTGTTTCTTTTGACCTCGTACTCTTCTTGTGAGAACATGTTCTATGATAAATAAGTTACATTTGTTATATTATTTAATTATGGAAATGTTGGGGGTACTTACAATTAGCTGAAAACAAAAAATTTAGGTTAGGTTATTGAGGTATATAAATTTCTCAATACATCTTTTTTGGCGTTGTTAGTTTAATCTTACGGCCAAACAATACAAATAGTCATACAAGTTATCGTATACGTTGCATTATTGGAAATATCAAAATACTACTTTGTTTGAAGCTTTATTATTTTATTTAACCTTAGACCTAATAATGTTCGTTTAAAAATATAATTTTTGTGAACTCAATCACAACCTACCAGCCATTTATTACTTATTGTCCATGTTAATCTTTTTGAAAATAATAAAATCCATATATATTGCTTATTTGAATTATTCATCATTGAATTCACTATTTGGAGTTCATAAAAAATCATAATATTAAAGAATAATCAATATCAACAATTAAACATAACTCCAGCAACTCATTATATACGTATGCAGAACCCCGCGTCAAGCCTTGTCCTACAATTAATCTCACGTAATTTATATTTGGTTGGGATTTGCATTATAATCTCATTGTAATCATATTGGAGTTATTAGTTTTCAATGAGTTTTGCACCAATAATCTCGCAATTTCCCTGTGGAAATAACTTTGTTGACAATGACTTCGGCTTTGTTATGAAAGCATCTAAAACAGTTTCAAATTACTGAAATAAAAATTACGTATTTTTGAGCTGAAATAACAAAACTAGGTTTTGTCAGTTTAGGGTTTCAAACTTTAAGTAATTTTCATACCAATACGCTCCATAGATTTGAATTCCTCAGCAAGTTAGAAGTTTTACACACTTCCAATAAGAGCAATGTGAATTTTAAGCCATTTAATATTTTTTTCAGAAAACAATGAAGCTTGTGTTATTTAAAAGATAATTATGATGCATAGTGATATATCTGATTAGAATTTTACTTTTCTCACCTTCTCAGAGGTAAAATATTGCTAAAAATCTGCTCCACAAATTATAATATGATTGACATATTCTTATAAGAAGCTTTATTTTCAATATAGTCACATAAGTAACTGACTATATATATTTATGATAAACATATTCCAATTTGAAACTAACTCGATGTACTCAATTTCAAAATTCATGACTGAAGCATGTTTAAAAGTTGCTCTTACTGGACTGAAAATCCAAGATGGCTGAGGTACTTCAATCTCAAATATCAAACATGATACAGCAGTACGGTTTTATTCTGTACTATTTTATCATACAAACATGGTAATCTGCGGGTAAGGAGTGTAAATGGTTAATCCCATCAGTCCAGTATAAAATGTAATGGAAACCCAACATGAGGCCAAATGCCAAAATTAGGTATTTTCTACAAGTTTCATTTTAAACTTTTTCACATCTGTTCAGGTTAATCTTATCACAGGTTTTCTAAAACAATGCTCAATTGGGACAACTTATTGAGTATAATTGTTACTACCCAAAATGCGCATGAAAAACTATCATTTTGATTTTACCAATTTATTTACAGAAATATTAATTTGAAAAATCTAGAAATTAAATTTGAATGATAGATCACTACTTAAAGTTAGCATGTTCCTTCTGGCTTGTCCTTCAAAAAGTCAGTGAAGCCGTACGTTCATGTAGGTCTAAGCAATAATGTTATACGTCAAACATCTGAACCTTGCTAATTGGTTTTTATGTATATATTGTTGTACATTATATTTAAAATATCTATCTTGTAGATCAAGTACAATACATTCTATTCTAACAAATTACACAAAATAATAATCGATATGGATTCAAAATTGGAAATTAAAAAAAAACAATTGTAGTTTCAGAACTTAAAATTAGGTCTAATTTAGTAAACTAGTTGTAGATATACAGATATAACTCTAATATAGCTTGGATTTCTCGACAATGCTTAATCAGGCAGTAATATTATAACGTCAGCTACTTGGAGGCAGACTACGCCGGAACACAGACATACAATGGCTGCCATCTTGGCTATAGCCTGCTCATAACAGTTAAACCATCATGTACCAACACATCCGTAAACGCAGACTTATATGTCCGTTGAATAACAATGCTACCAACGTGCGCTCCGTGCTTCTTTAGGCAACTAATCTGGAAGCTAACTAGTAACTAAGTCTATGTTGGCAGTTAAAGTACATATAATACCTATATCCTATATGCATACATATATGACATACAACCTCAATTTACATAATAAATAAATTCGTTAAATTGTTTAATAAACTAGTTTCTTGAAACATAATGCCATGATCACAACTCGCAACCTTTATGACACTAATAAATGTTAGGGTATCTCATGTGATCATGACATTATACGCTATGGCCGAAACTAGTAAACTGACCAATCTAATCTAACGCTGGCTCGAGGGAAGTGAATTTCTACCATTCTGTTATTCTTACCTTCAACTTCTTTGAAAACATTTATAAGTGGTTCTTAGGGGACAATTTAGTAAGAAATGTTTTTACTTTACCATTGTATATTTATTGGGTTGTAAACAATCAATTTGAGACACCAAAATTGGATCACCCGGATTAATATGCATTTACATTATATAAATATATACTTTCATATAAACACAGAAATAATTTAGAGTTGATTTGAACAATTAATTGAACAAATAAATATTTGGTACTTGGTTTCATATTTATTTATACATTTGTTAATAGTAGACATTGGTAAATTTGGTGTAATAATTAATTTTGCGCTAATTGTAATACAAAAAACATTCTTCGTTGAAAAATACATTTCTATGTATTTTTTTATTCTGATCTTCCGAAGCAAGTCGATCCATACCTACCACTGGAGTCAAAGAATTTAAATACTGCATATTAGACTATGTATTTTTGTTTTACTTTGTTAAATAAAAAAAGTATATATTAAAAGAAAATAGTAGTTAAGTAAGTATAAGTAATATTTTTGGGAGCTATGTACATAAAATCGTATGAATTTTAAATATGTAATGGGTATGTTGGGGGATATCAATAAAGGTAGCCTATACTTTCATCAATTTCATTTCAAATATATGATTGAATTCAATTTAGTATTTAAAAAGGGAAACATAAATGACATTCGAGTGTGTGGGATAAACCACTTTAACGATACTGATGCATCTTTATTCACAAAAATATATAAATAGTTATTAAAGTACCTTTTTATGATATTAAATATAAGTTTACATTGGTTTTATGAAGTACCTTAGAGTGCATTATTTTAAAATATGTTTTGAAGTGAAATAAAAAAAGATATTCCACTTATGATGTTAGGAAAATTTTTCAAATCAATAACAATAACCACCGCGGTCGGTTTGTGCTTAGTTTCCTTTTATTTTGCTCCCCTTGCAGCCACAACTCAAGAAACGGAACCTCTGAAATGGAAGTGGGAGGGGACCAAGAAAATGGACCACAACTTTATTGACGTCAAAATTTATTGGTTTGTTTTCTAAACAGCAAAATTAATAAGTAAAAAACTGACGATTGACTTGTTAGTTTTACCTTATCAATACTTATTAAAACTCCAGGTTGAGTTTTATTGATGTTGGTTAGTGTTTTTGAAAATGTAAATAACATTCAAGATAAAATATTGTTTAGTTACTCTGAAAAGAAACGATTTCTTTGAGATAATTGCTTCGATTAAATACAAAAATATATTTAAAAATATATCAAATCAAATTATTGAAGAGTAGAAATAATTGTTGTAAGAATTACAATACTATTTTAATTTAAATATCCTGAGTCTCAATTGAAACAGTGAATCTCAATGCAGTACTCAAGTGGACCTATATATATGAACACTCAGCGTTGAAAATACTAAGATATACTAATACTACGAAGAGTCGTGGGGCGTTACGATAAGATAACTTTTAACAAATGCTAAAACGAAAAGTGCATTAAATAAAATGCTAATGAGTTAAAGAACTTTCAAAACGCGGACAGTGTCATGCAGACGCCCCTCCCCTTCATAGAGCGAGCACCATGTAATGTATGACCGACATAAATATGTAGTAGTTAGTCATTGATGTTAATAAGGTAACATATAAAAATATTAGGAGGAACTAAACACGCGACAAAAATTCATATTTTGGACAACTATCCTTTGCGATAGTGAGTAGAGTAACTCGTCACAATATTGTTTATGACGCAAGACCAACTTGGATTTATTTTTGCTATACTGTAGTTGGCGTTTATTGTTAATAGTGTTAAATTTGTATTATTTGCTCTTTGTAAAATGGTGATCCCCATGGCAGAAAAAATTAAATAAATGATAATAAAGGCAATCCTTGGATTTCTCAGTGGCTTTTAAAACTTTCTCCCCATATATATATATATATATATATATGTGTATATATATACAATTAATATACAATATGTATATATAAATACAATATATATGGTATGTAGAGTTATATGGAATTAAATATATGTATACGGAAAAAGTGGCGTTTTCTTAAAAATGTTAGAATTTTAGTTGGATTAGTGGATATACCCGTATTGAGGCTTCCTAAATACAAAAAAGTGATTTTTGGATTGATGTCTGTCTAACTGTCTGTCTGCACCCTGTCAGTTTGCTAGTCTGTGCACAGACCCTGAGACCACATGATCGTCCAATTTTTATGAAATCCGGTACACGGGTCTACTTTGAAATCTTCAGAAAATCTTTTATTTTTTATATTTTCGGGGTTCTTACTCCTGAAATCCATTAAAAATGCGAAAAAACTAATTCTTCAATATTCACTCCAACGATTTTGTATTTTTTTGTCTTTAGCTATTAAGGTCCCAAATAAAGTGACACCACCCGTACGTCTGTAGAACTTATAGTTGAAAAGTTACGGGCTATTAAATATCAAATAAACTATTTTTTAATTTTTCTGGCAAAACGATAAATTTGTAAAATAGAGACTGAATCCATTGAACATTTCCAGTCAGTGGTAAAGGCAGTACGTTGTCTGAGAGCAACCAACGTTATTCTTAAGGACAGTAATAAAAATCAATTTCTTCCTTATTTCCCAAATGTTTTCTGTATGACGTTCGTTATGCAATGTTGGGTCACATCCCATAACAAAAGCCACTGAAAGGGTTTGGTAGTACCTGGGGAATGAGGGGTCATGTCCCTAATCCATCTGATTTTTGTTGTTGTTAGTTTAAGGAATTGGATGGTTATTTTTGAAACAATAAACTTTTAAATAATATTTATATCGACATTGAAGAATGTGATAGTTTTAATAAAGGTTGTAGATTTTCAGTTTATTTAAGGGAGAAAGTATTTGTCAGTCCACACTGATGCCGTTTATTTTAGAATTCTTATATATACAAATATAAAGTTGCATACAAAGTATATATAAAATTTTAAAAATGTAGATAAGTATAATGTCTAACTGTCTGTCTGCAGCCTGTCAGTTTGCTAGTCTGTGCACAGACCCTGAGACCACATGATCGTCCAATTTTTATGAAATCCGGTACACGGGTCTACTTTGAAATCTCCAGAAATTATTTTCTTTTTTATATTTTTTTATGGTTTTTACTCCTGATACCCATTAAAAAATTTGAAAAATACTAATTTTTCAATATTCACTCCAACGATTTTGTATTTTTTTGGCTTTTAGCTATTAAGGTCCCAAATAATGTGACACCACCCGTACGTCTGTAGAACTTATAGTTGAAAAGTTACGGGCTATTAAATATCAAATAAACTATTTTTTAATTTTTCTGGCAAAACGATAAATTTGTAAAATAGAGACTGAATCCATTGAACATTTCCAGTCAGTGGTAAAGGCAGTACGTTGTCTGAGAGCACCCAACGTTATTCTTAAGGACAATAATAAAAATCAATTTCTTCCTTATTTCCCAAATGTTTTCTGTATGACGTTCGGTATGCAATGTAGGGTCACATCCCATAACAAAAGCCACTGAAAGGGGTTGGTAGTACCTGGGGAATGAGGGGTCATGTCCCTAATCCATCTGATTTTTCTTGTTGTTAGTTTAAGGAATTGGATGGTTATTTTTGAAACAATAAACTTTTAAATAATATTTATATCGACATTGAAGAATGTGATAGTTTTAATAAAGGTTGTAGATTTTCAGTTTATTTAAGGGAGAAAGTATTTGTCAGTCCACACTGATGCCGTTTATTTTAGAATTCTTATATATACAAATATAAAGTTGCATACAAAGTATATATAAAATTTTAAAAATGTAGATAAGTATAACCTGTAAATTAAATTTAAATTACTAATCACTGAACCTTAAATACAAATAAAACACTGGTCTAAATACTCTAGTTACTATCCTTTTATAGGATTAACATATTTTTACCACGTGAAGGATAACACATGTCATGTTTTTCGCAGTAAAGTAGGATAGGAATGCCAATAAATTGCTGATGTCATCAGTTCCTCAGCCACACCCACGCCCTCTCCTAACATCCGTTTCCGATGCTGTGATGGCTGGCGGGAAATGGATAACAAAGAAGTCACGTTTTACCACGATCCCTAACCGATATATAAAAACGTAGGTTTTAATCACCAATTTTTACCTCGCGCTTTTATACTACATGCAAACAAAATCTTGTTCATTGAACTTCTTTTCCTAGGAGTGCTTTTAGGTGAATAATTATGAATCATTTTTATAGAAGCTGAAGTGAATTGATATTTTAAGAGTGATTATTGACAAATATAAACAATCTCTTTGACTGAACAACGCTAAAATTGCTTATGTAGCTGTTTCCGGAAGTTATTGGAGGACTGTCAAGTAAATAACGAATAACGGCTTTCCCAATAATGGTATTGACAATAACTGTTCAAAGTTTTCTCAAACGCTTCAAAGCTTTCAACTTTTTAAGTATATCTGAGGAGTAGTTAAACAATATATCTAATGTTTTTATCAATAAACTGTTTAGAGTACTGTTTAGCCAAAAATTAGGTCGTATTTAAAGAAACAGTATTAGTTTTAATACTATTCAAAAAAAGATGGTAATTTCTTCCCTGTGGGAAATATGTTATATCATGGATATGTTTAAAGGGAATTTTCAGTTCCTCCACACAGCTGTGTTATAGCCATATGACGGTATTTCCGTTACAAATTTTAGTCTGAAATTTTGCTGATATCCCCTCCTCTCCTGGGCTAAACATATCCATGTCAATAATTTAATTGTATTTATTAATAATTTAAACGTTACATATTTTTATTAATGTGTGAGTCGAGTGTTGGGGGATCTCCATGATTTTTTCAGGGTTATATTTTGTAATTGAAGCTCCGATTTAATTCCTTAAAAATACAAATGTTCCACCTAAAATCATTGCATAAGTAGGGAAATATTCAAATAAATGATTCACTTCAGGTAGGTCCTAAATAAATATGTGCTTTTCACTTTTTCAATTTGAAATAGATTAGGGTTACTTACATCTTACAAAAGTTATACAACCCACAACTTTACCATAGCTTAAAAATTTAACTTAAAACACAAAATAATACCTTGTACAATCAATTTTAGTTTGATGGCCCCGTAGCTACTGACTTGAGTGCTAAATGATTTTCCATTGGGATGATATAAACTAAGCTTGATCATAAGGCAAGTCACATAACAAATACTACTACGGTATGTTAATAAGTAAGGAAGTTATATCGATTTAGGTATTCTTCATAAGAATAATATGGGAAATGAGGAAATATTGTATATTTACTGCTATGAGAAATGCTGATACAAGGATTTCTTGAAATACATTAATAAACCTTTAACTGTACGAAGCTGTATACCAAGTTTTATCACGACATTTTATATAATAAACAATATATTATTTGCTGGACCGAGTGTTGTTCGGTGAAACACGAACATGTGTTTAAAAATAGAATTTATACATACAACTTATAGAAAACGTTAAATAAAAAACAAATAATTGAGAACTTTTATAATTTTAAAATGTTAACTTATATATGAAAACCAACTATATAATCTATGTTTGCATGGTCAATTCAGTTTATCTCTTAATTTATAATTGTTGTTAGTTGTTTTCTTGAATCAAAAACTAAAAAAAAACGTCATTGTTGTTCATTAAACAATTAACGCAAACCTTTTTACTAACCTGCATAAACTCTAAACCAAACTATAGCCGCCTCGGTGTCATAGCCTATACGCATGAAACCACCACGTTGCCAGTGCAGTTGTACCTTTGACTATCAAAGGTTGTACTGAGTATGGTTTAGAGTGTTTTAGCCAGCTTCAATTGTTGGACCTGTCTTTATTATTCGTACGAATATTATTAGTCTGTAGTCAACTGATTGTTTTAGATACGGATTAAGGATTGAAATGCAAAAGGGAAATTTAATTTACACCAATTGGTTTGTTATATTGGATCAAGAAATACAAGAAATAAGTTGTGTATTCAAACACAATAGATATTGGAAATACTTTTCGCTGCTTTTATTTCGTACAGTTGTTTCACCCTTTAGTTTTTACAAATTTCTTACTATTTTAATAATTTTTCATTTCTTACATACACAAAATAAATATTTATGCAAAACGTCTATTCATATCCTACAGTGAACATATTGTTCACCACCATCTTCAATCAACAACTGTCAAACGGTTATAAACGTTTTGATTTGTATGGTTTACAATGGATTCTCCATAAGCGTAATGTAATTGTTTGGATATGAAACTTAATATTACAAGAAACTCGGGATTTTCCTAGACATTAGACCTATCTAGAACTTATTTTATACTCGGAAATTAGTCATATAAAAAAATTAAAGAAATTCGTTAGAGCCGTTCTGCAAATATAATATATATAAATAAATAAGTAAATAAATAAATAAATAAATATATATATATTATATTTAATGCATTTATTTATGAAAGGTATGCATTTTGAGTTGTCAAGGTATGCAACTAACTGTCAGTTTTTGAATATAGTTTTTTCATCATTTGAATATTTGTTAGTAAATATTTAAAGAAAAATTGAATTACTGTAGTTCAAATTAACTCGCTTCATGTAATAAAATAATTGTTTTAGGTAAGGTAATTTCGTGAACTTTCCTGATTTATTTTCCCAATCGCTATAGTCTAAAATATAATTATCTTTTTAATTAACACTTTGTACTAAATATACTTACTAGTTGACTTTTCATTGTCACTTGAGGCTAAAAAGTCTGGGAGTAATAAAGACTAAAATAGTTTATGTCAAATTTAATCACGATCAAAGACGTTTCATCAAGGGGATTTTGCGTTTAAACCCTCTTTCATGTCAAACTGTAGGATTAATAAAGAATTGAGCTAAGTACTTCACTTTATATTCAGAATCTACTAATTTTTGAAAAACTTGTTATTTGTATTAGAAAATTCAAAATATTTTTCAAAGGGTTTTTATATAAAAACATTTCAATATTGCAGTTGTATAAAAAAACCATATTCAATCTTACGGTAATTTTTAAACGATAGCCGTATCACACGATCCATGGAAGTTTGAAAATTAATAGCCCATGTCATAAGCTTCTGAGAGGTTTGAACATAATTGTTTTAATTAAATATATTATGTTTCATAAAATGTGAAATATAGATAGGCATAATATTGAATGGAATTGAAAACGATATTGGATGGTCGAATCATTAGAATTAAGCCACAAACATAGATAATAATAGTTTAACTAAAGGGGAACTGGTTCCAGAGAAACGAATATTTGCGTTTATTAATTTACTATTTTTCGAATTTTTAAACGAAATAGCAATAGACTTACTGTAACTTGTTGTTATTACACCATTAATTAAGAGGACCAAACTTTATTATTGAAGACGTAAGTAGGTTAAATACAGAGCAATTATTTTAAAATTTCAAACTTAAACGTAGTTTTATGTGAATAATGTTTCCTATTTGAAAGAAAATGTAGTTTTATAAGCTATGTTAAGGAAAAAAGTAATTAAGGCCAAACAAACGTGTCTACACTTCTTAGAGAGCTATATATTTATGGTTAATTATTATATAAGAAACCTATTTATTACTGTATTAGTTTACTTCATTTATGGTGTTAATATTAGTTTTTATAACATGCTAAGGTGATCGTTTCAGAGCACTATCTAGTTGTGTGGCACCAGATCATCATCAAAAGTTTATATAACGTTGTACTGAGAAATATCACTGATAAATAAAAATCCAATAAAAACAGCTCATTTA
Source organism: Nephotettix cincticeps (assembly GCA_023375725.1). Lineage (NCBI taxonomy): Eukaryota > Metazoa > Arthropoda > Insecta > Hemiptera > Cicadellidae > Nephotettix > Nephotettix cincticeps. The sequence continues at coordinate 46,199,319 of CM041791.1, forward strand.
GTAAATGCTTGCGTATCACAGGTTTATTTTCCAAATTTTGGAAACATACATATATAATTTTTAATCTGAAGCTTCTTTTTTGAGGGATGTCTACCTAAAGTGTTCCAATAAAATGAATTCTGAATAATGTTAATAATGCGGAATTAATTTCCCCTCAATCAGTTTGGACTTTCTAAAAAATGTTTCAATTATATAATAATCTCCTCTGTACAATTAGGAACTGTAGTCGATGGTTTTAAATGTACCAACATTAAGCTTCGGGATTCTTCGACATATATCAGGCGTTGGATACAGTTTGACATGACCGACTTTAAAACAAAATACTTATGCATGGTTTCACAAAACCGTCCCCTGTATGTCTTTTTTACGGAATGAGAATCAAAGTAAGCATTTCCTGTAAAAAAACTGCTTATACCCTTCACCATGGACAATACAAATTTGGTCAAAACTGGCTCAAGGGATCACTGCTATCTCTGACAAAATCATGTCCACTAGATAAAACATAGCAATATTTCATATTTGTAAAAGTCAATGATGGACAGTAGAAATGCTGCCTAAGTAGACCGTTTTGATGAGTGGAGTTAAGTTAGGCCAGGGAAATGTCAGGCAAAAATATTTCCTCTCGAAAACTAGGCTAAATGCTAGCTCAAAAGAGAACCTAGACGCTCAGGGTATGGACTACTTAAAAAGTACTTATGGAAAGAAGGGCAAGGTTAGCTAAAACACTGACAATAGACTTCAATCTCTATCCGTTTTTGAACAAGGAATCGTCATTTTAAAGATTTTTCTATTCATGTATAACTAGCTAACTCTAAACAGTAAATACATGTTAACTTTAAGATTGGCTATGTTCTGGAGTCAAATAGCGTTACAGCTTCATTGTCAAAGATTAGATATTCTGGGTCATGGTATAGTTATTAACAATACTCAAATGTATATAAAATCGGTCCAGCCGTTTCTCGAGTTATAAATGGTGTAACTGCCACGACTTTGTTTTAAATAATATGTAATTTTTAACCATGACGTTTGTTAACATTATGACAATTAATTGGAAACGAAATAAAAAATAGGTACATAAACCCCCAAAACTGTTAAGTGTCAACGTGGCAAGTAAAACTTTTCATTTTGTAAAACATAGTTTTAAATTGACAATTGATACAGAAGGCATCGAATAGCAAATCACATTGCTAATCGAAAGTAAACCAACAGCTGTAGCTTTAGAAATCAAATGTTTTGATTGTAGAAAATTTGTAAACAAACATATTCCCCATAAGGATAACATTGGAAATTCAAAACGCCATAAAATGGAAACTTATGAAACTTATGGAAATTGAATATGCCTAAAGCATGATCGGGGCAGAGACGATTCTAAAAAATCAAAGATCATTAAAATCGGTCCATTCGTTCTTGAGTTATAAGTGTTGTAACTAACACGACCATGTTTTATATATTTGATAGTATATTTTTAGATTACTGGTTAAATATAGTTGGTCAATTTTCAAGGGGTTAACAATTCTACAATTTTAAAGAGACTTTATAGACTACAAGTTTTCTGGAATAGAATAATAAATAATACTGCGAATGCACTTTGGTCCATTATAAATAATTATCTACTTAAAGAAAGGGGGTTATCACTAGTATACGACTCTATTAAATTCTTTAAAAAATTATTGCATGACTCTTTAGGACCTAAGGGAGCTTGGAAACTATATAATACAATATAAATAAAATAAATACAATATATGTTAATCACAGATTTTATATGTTTATTGCTCTTTTTTCTTCCTGATTTTAGTGGGACACTTATTTCCCCACTGTTGTCGTGCAGCCTTCTCATTTTTTGTGTGTAGGGGTACACATTGCATACGTTTACGTCACAAACTATTTAACCTCACTTATATACCGAAAACATTCACTAAACAGTGTTACACAAGACATAACCTCACTTTACACGCTAAGAACTGCAGCGACTCTGACGCTACTGACATAATAGTCACGCCAGTGTTGGGAGTTACTTCGTTCTTCCCCAGAGCGGCCGTCCATAGGCCTACTTCATTCTTTCCGTGGCTGAGAAAATAATAACCTTCAATATCTCCGGGACTAACGATGTTATTTGCAAGGTATACAGGCATACTACCGGTGACTGGTATCAAAATACGTTAAAACCTGAAGTTTTAATTTTTGGACATACCTATTTTTTCCGTGGACCTTCGAATACTTTTTTGGATTTTTTATCGGTTTTTGACCTTGGGCAATTCATAGAACTTGGAACGAACTCACTGGTACTAATGCAGAAATAAATATTTTTGATTGACAATTTTGGTTTTAGCGGAGCCACACATTAACATATTTTTCAAGAGCCTTAATTGTAAGGGGCTAAATATTTCAAATCTACAGGCCTGCAACAGAAAAAACAGCTGTTTTTCTGTGTGGTATAACATTTCTTTTTATACTGCATGCAAAGTAATGAACCGACATAACTCAACCTTGAGCTTCAATAAACAGGTCACGTAGACCCTTGGATGAAATATAACGTACCTGTCCTTTTACGAAATGGACATATACAAACACATATTAGTTAAATGTACGAGTACCAGTACATTTACTCATACATTACATTTACTAATATCATTCAATTATTATGATCAATTAATGTGCCATTGCTTCAATAAACAATAAAAAAATAAAGTTTACTATTATATTACAACTCTAGTTTTAAATTAATCAAGAAAATTGTAAATAAATAACATGTTTACAATATTTTACATTATATCCTCCTTGCTATAGTAAAATTAAAATATGAAAACAAGACGACAATTAAAAACTTATTTTACTTGTATGGAATCATAAAATCATAAACATAGTGTTCAAAAATCGTATTTGGAAAGTCAATGTATTGAGGGACTAAACAAGTCAATAAATTAAACTTTATGTATCCATGTAGTAAGGTTCCTGTTCCTCCCCTCTCTCTGATCGTGATAATACATAATCCGCCAACGCGTCAATGTTGCTAGTCATAAACTATCATTTTCGAAAAATTAGAACTGATGACTTTGTTGTTGCCGCAGTTGACCCTCCAATAATGGCCGGTGGATTACTGTGCACATTCTTGAATACTACGTTAATCCACTAAGACCATTTTCATAATCAGACCAGTTTGTCATTCAAAGGAAAAATTGTGGTTTGAATCCCACGTTAACATGTAAGTCCCTTAGGATAATTCACTTTTGGGCTATTAATTAATTAACAGATCTCTCTAAGTGTTTACATGTAAGGCCTTAGTCAGTAATAAGACTAAAAGACCAAGCTACAACCATCTTACACTTATTTTTAATCTATAACAATTGGCTTAAAATTAGATTACCATTTAAAATAGCAAACTACCAACTGTTTTGCGCCGATCTATTTAATAATAATAAGGCAATTCATTAAACGTTATGCTTTAATGTTTTACATTATGCTTAAAAATATATTCTAAAATTAAACAAATTTGTACTACTTAAATTTCGAGGAGTAAAAATTTGAAGCTATAAAGTTTTGAATATTTACAGATTTCTATTGGTGTTATTTATATTCTGAGCCCCACGTAATGCGTCGAGGAATGGCGTAAAACAACAATGACTGCCGAAACAACTTGATTCCATCGACTCAAACCAGGTTAACCAATAAACCCATACTCAGCAGAGAGCCAGTTTATATTGGCTTCTACCGTTAACTGCAAATGGCTGTGATGGTAAATGGGAACGGTTTTGAAAACCTGTGCACGTTAACTGTATCAAACTTTTAATATACTGCACTCGTTACCGTTGAAACGATTTAGAGTATCTTGAAGTAGAATACACTATAGTATAAATAACTGAAATATAATTTTGAAAAACTCACTATTTGATAGTTTTTGGTTATTAAGTAGCTGTCTGGATATCTGACACAGGTTTATTGCTTTGAAGAAATAACTCGATATACAGAAGTTTAATAAATATAATAATTACATGAAAAACAATTGTTGAGCAAGTCGAATACGAGAAATTGGACAAAATACTTCATAAATGGAAATTTGCAGGTTGTTATGGTTGTTTTGATAAATATTTAAACTTTATTGCAAATAGTTTTAGGTACAGAGGAAATAATGAGAATGTTTTCAATCCTTTGAGCCCCTCCTTAAGGACACTTCAAGACGTCCCCCTTTTTTGTTTACTTGAAAAAAAGAATCATGCACATATTGTAGTATGGTGCTATGTAATGTGTAAGAGGGTGCTCTCGTTTCATGGAGAATAAGAACGCAAATGCCTTCTGCCTTGTTACAGACATATATTGAGGTAACGCATATATTCAAGCTTTTTTGGTGTACAAAAAGGGAAATAACTAAACATGTCATAGATCGAAGAAATGAACATAAAAACTATTTACTTAGTAACTTTATTTAGGTCGATAGTTGAAATCAATAATTAAAGTTATTAAAAAATTAATAATGATTTTAAAAGTAACTTACCATAACAAAACTGATTATATCTGTTAAAGCACAGACGTGTGTTTACAAAGCAACGTGTTTAACGCTGTTCTGTATTATGCTTACTAATTTGTCTTTAAGAGGCGAGGGCCAGACTAAAATATATGGAAATCTTGCCCATCATTAATAGAATAATAAAAATAGTTTCAATTTTGGTCGCGGACTTGCTATTACCTTTACTATTTTGCAGGGTTCGATGTATTTGACTACCCTCGATGTACCTTCCCGTTGTACCTTTTTGTTCTAAGGAGTATATTGTTTCTTGAACTGTCCAATCTGTAAGTCCGGGAAATTTCCAGATTTTTATATATTATTCGTGAGATTCGATGACTTTGGCATCGGACGCCATCTTGTCTCTGATGCCAATCTATAATTGGGGCTGAAGATTGGGCCAGTGTTAGAGGTTGAATTGGATCTCTATTTTCCATCTTTTATATTTATTAAATATATATATATTATTTTTATATTATATATATATATATATATATATACACAATATGTTACGTAAATTCAAGACTAACTATATTGTTATAGGCTTAAACTAATACACATTCAGTAACCAATAAAATATGTAAGCTAACCTAGCAGGTCATACATATTGCGTTACATTAATTCCATTATATTTTACAAAATTTATTGGTTTAGCATAATCGTTTCATATATTTTTTATCGACAAAAAATTTTTTTACAGGAATTTACAATTAGTTTTAAAAATAAATGGGATTAATAAAGCATCTCAAAATGGCCTAGGATGGATCCAGTAACCAACATAAGAATGTTAACATAGAGTAATGAGAACATCACATAGTTGCTAATTCAACAATGTTATCACAAGATATTCGGTTGCACGGTACATTATAATAAACATGATACGGTAAGACGCAAGAAGTCATCTGTCTGAGGCGGCACCTTTGCGTCAACAACTTCCTCGTTAGTTGGGACGCCAGACGGGAAAACTAATGGCCGTAATCTGTCGAAACCTTAATCCTTGTGGCTAATCTTGAAATTATAAAAGTAATTATAAACACCGTCTGAATGTATAATTTTCAACCTACGTATATTTTATATTTTGTATAAAATAATTGATTGCTACCTTTTTGTAAATTGTATGAAATTAAGGCAATTTTCTTTATGTAACTAAAATTCATACACATGCTTTAAAGTTATTTTCTTACCTAAGTTATTTGGATTTAGTTAACTTATTTAAATTAGTCAAAAGTGAACATCAGTCAACGATAAGTATTCAGTATGAAATAATGTTATATCTGGAGACAACAAATTCCGTTTCAAGAATAGCCTTCTTAAGGACTTAAAAGTTGGACTGTCGAAGTAGATAACATGTCATGGCTTTTATCCTCAATTGCTATTGACAGTAACCAGTGAAACTGCCTCTCGAGCTTTATCTTGTCATCCAATATTCGATCATTGAATATTTTGGTGGAAAGTTGTATTAAAACACCCCTTTCTCCATTTCTACGTCTGTGAAAAAATATTACAGTTGCTAACGGTCCTAAAAACATTATATTAACAAAAATATTTTTTTACCTAAATAAAACTTTATATAGCTATATCATTTTAACAACACAATCGACATATTTTGATAAAACTTGTCATATATTATTATTATATTATTCATTTGGAAATTTGCAGAGTACGCAGGCTGCGACGGGATATTTGTAACATAGCGTTACATAGCAACCATGTTCATTGTAAACAATATAACTAGGATTAAAATCCATAGAAGCTTTAAGGTCAAATTTAAATAAGTCACACGGTTCATATAAACACATATCATTGAATTCGGGCTATTATTTGCTACTATTTTTCAATATTTTGTAAACATTCTTAAAAAAACTCTTACTTATATTACAACGATCTAACCAAGAATCATTCAGTTTGTATATTTAAAAAAATATTTATTAATAAATTTATATACGAATTAGGCCAAAGTGTTTGCATCATTAAACAACTTATTACTATATTAAAAAACAGGACGCGACAAAACCCCGTGCAATAAAATAATAGTTCTAACAACATTTTGATTTTTGTTTGTCTTGATTTTAATTTTAAATTATTTTATGGGTTATTATTTTGTTAAGAAAAAATGAAGTTATAATATTTGGGGCATAAATTACTGAAATAATAAAAACTTATAGTAAAGTTAGTGTAAATTGATACGAATCTAAAACAAGGATGTTACTGCACATCTCATGTCATGTTTATTTACATCTAAACCCGTATTTCTTGGTAGGCATGCAGAGGTTAGGTTTACCAAATAAACAAAACAGATAGCAGACACAACCATATGTTATGTTGTTAAACAAACGAGCCGGTCTTTTGTTATTGGTCGTCGAGATTGTTTATAATTAATCACGATTTCAGAAAGCATTCCGCCATAGAGTAAGATGCATATCAATAAAGCCAATTTCTTTCTTAAGCTTTTGGTGTAATTTAAGCCAGTTACACAAAACTGCTACACACTATAAACAGCAATTTTCTGAGAGTCTCGGAGCGAGACGCCGGCATTTCTCGCGCGGGCATGACCGCCTCGATCCGAGACGGTCGTCACTCAAGCTACAGTAAGGCCGGCCGCACACGGAACCGGGAGAGGCGGGGCGCGACAAAGTCAAAAAATTAGCCAATGTTCCTTATTGTCCCAGTTACCTCGTTAGTAAACTCAGTGTCAATATAGTGGTGGTTAGTGTATCGTATTGAAAACTTAAAAATTAAAAATAATAAATTGAAAAAATATATAAATAACTAATTGTAATTACTAAAATACTGCAACCCAGTTTTGAGGGAGAAAACCCATATTCGTCCCTATAGAAATTTCACTGAAATGTGATAATACATAGGCGTTATAGTAATAATGTTTTTAGTAGGATGGAATTTTGGAAAAATTTAAAAATACTGTATTTACGTTAACGAAATGTTTAACAACAAAATACAGTAAAACTATTTGATTTTGTATGCTTATGCATAAATATTTTTGCAGATAACATTTGAAATTAATAATTTAAAAAAATTGCTATTTTGTTTATAAAATAAAATAAATATTAGTAATGGTCACATGAATTCATATTGATTTGATACAATAATTAGTTAAATTTTATTTTGAACCAATAAGTTATTAAACATATATAATACACAAAATCCTGTAATAAAAATAATAAATATTATTGGTAATTGAAAGAGATTTTACACAATTTAACGCGCGTCTCGGATTGATTGAGAAGACGCTCGGCAATCAAAGGGTTTTATTCTTTTAAATATTTTCATTTCTAAAATATTTTTCTTATAGTTTTAAATATTCTGTGGAGGTTAGAATCTCAGGGTCAATCTGCTCTGAGGAACCTGGCCCTCAGGGAGGTTGTGGGTGAGTGGTTTGGCTCTACTGGGTTATTGGGGGATTTGTGGTTTCGGCTGTTTGCACTGTTTGAACAACCAAAGTGTTATATTAATTTATTTGATTATGCATTAGATTTAAAATTTAATCGATCAGAAGGTTTCACCATAAATATTAAAAACAATTTTTGGTGGCTAAAACCGTCCCTAGTTTGCTCATAAAACATATTCATTGACTTATTATTCTGTAACATTCCTAAAGCTACGTCCCCAAAGTTTTCTGGCGGTGGTCTTGGACATTTAGGTAACTGAGTCTGACATTCCTGCTCGTCACAATATCCTCACTTACACGGACAAACAGCTGAGTCAGACAGGCGGCACCCATGGTGGTCGCACGCGATCCAGCAAATCAGTATAGTTTACACCGAACCAATAATTTAATTTGTAATATATCATAAATTACGAGTAAAAATTGATTCAGATATGAAAAGGTTACTTCACGTTATAAAACCCACACTTTAAAATACTGTATAATTTGGATGAAGTTCAATGGGTTTGAATTGTTTGAAATCATTTTGAAATAATTACCGAAATTAAGATCGTAACACTGCATGAAGCCATTGGGGCGTAAATAAGCGTCCTTTGACAACTGTGATTGCTGGAAGTAAATATTAGTTATTGAATGAATCACTTCCCTTTGATAATATTTTGACAACATTGGTGATTTTAGTTTCGTGGCTTCAGTGAAACAGGTTGTTTGAAGTAAACCGTTGAACCACTAAACTAATTAATTAGATATTTAACAGGAATGTTTTAATTTTGATACTATAAATTTACAGGATAAGAAGTATTTACCTCAGATAGATGGCATTTCAAAGCTTTTAAAAAACCTAGTTTTTAAAAAAGTTAAAAAAAGGTCACTAATAAAAAAAAGCTCAACCCACATATAATGTGTCCATTATTATATTTGTTATTAAAAAAACTGTAATAAAATTAAAATAAACTGTAAATAAAATTTGAGTTTTGTATTTTTGGGAAGGAGATTGGAGGGTACCCATAAAGATTTACTCTTTGTGAGTACCCCCCGCTCCGGCGAGAATTGTGGTGACACCACCGTTACGCAGTGTTTACCCAGACCAAACCCACATTCCCCCATCCGTCCAGACGTGTATGAGCAACTTACATACGGGCAAATAGACTTCATTTGTGCGAATCACAGCATTTAAGCTAAGCTGCAGCTTTTCAGCTGTAGCTGCTGGATTACCTTTTGGAGTAGCTAGACAATCAAATCAGAACAGGGCTGAAGCAAGTGACATAACAGATGTTAATAAAGCTATATTAAAAATAAATTTAAACTTAAAGTGTCGACGCATTGCTGTGTCAGGCTTTGGCTGAGAAAGTCACGCTGTTCACCTACGGTGGATCATCCAGGATGGCGATGATCCTGGGCCTCCAGACCTCTACGACATCACGGCGTCTACGTAGCTCCCTGATGTGTTCTGTGGACTCGGCTACTTTCTAAAACTGCCCGTGGGCTTTTGTTCTGTTAAATAGATCAAGCGGAGCAGCCTGAAGGACTGACGTGCCTCTCCGGCCGAGGCAAGGGGCTTTCTGTAGCTTGAGCCTTCGAATCGCTGCTTCCAGCTCCGTTATAATGAAGGGGTCTAAGCTGTCTCCTGGAAGTTCTAGAAAGATGTTCTTCATGAAATGCTCACCCTATCTCTCCCTGGAGACATCGTGGTTTGTCTGAAACTGAGCATGCATTGTGTTAGCAAAAGTGTCCGCCTTGTCTTCCCCTGTGTAGACTATGACGTGATCTCCGTGGCGGGTGGGCGGCTGTTTTGGTCCCCGTGATCTGTTTAGCAGCTCTCCACACGCTGCCTCCTTCCAAGTTTAGCGTTAGCAGGTACTTGTTCCAGTTCTCGGACCTGAAATTGTTGACAAGTAATATGATTAGTCTGTTTTGCATGTTGAGCTGCTGCCTAAACTCTGGGTGCCTGGTCGACCGTCATCTGGTTCTTAGCTGGTTCCTCAGCGTAATCTCACGGCGTACGTTGCCCGGAAAGCTGGCTCTGGGTGTCAGGGATGGTACCTCGCTGGTTGCACCTAATATTGACGTGGTTAGTAGCTGATGCAGTTCCTTGACGAATCCGTAGAGTTCCTCCGTGGTCGCTGGGTCCCGTGCTGGCGGAAGGCGCTCCTAGACCAGTCGTTGGTACTTCTTCCAGGCGGTCCTCATGCAGGCCGTAGTTTCAAAAAAACAAGTTGAGCTTTACTAAACATTGTTAAGATGATTTATTTGAAAGAAATATCCACCAGACAGATTAAAATCATTCTTATGAAATGGTCGCTTGTTTTAATTTATAATTGGATTTTAACCTATTTAAAATTATACTATATTCAAATGTTAGCTTAGTGAAAACGAAATTTTATTTATCATACAGTTTTTATAATTTAATCTAATATATATAATTTGAGATTAGAACTAAACAATTGAGCTGACAACATATCTTTTCTTTTTATTTATTGTTTTTGTTTACACGCGTGGTTGAAATAATTGTTGATACATACGTTGGCGAAAACATTCAATTCGGGGGTCTACTGCCTTTGTAAGTATTTAGGCTGTTCAAAACAAGCAATTTACTTAGTGAATATACAACACAGAAGTATAGGAAGTCAAACTTATTTGTCCGATACATGGTAATCGCGAGCAGTTAAAAGCGTTGTTTGCTCCCGTACTGTTTATCTGGCTGCCGTTGGATTGGTTTTGGCGCCAAAACGACAACCATTGTGACGTTGCTGATAACTCGCGTGGGTTTATGACGTCGATTGATCAGCTTGGTAAACAATACGTATAAAGGGTGAATGTGTCAAGATTTAGCCTTCTCTTTAATAGCGGTATTCTACTTTTATTGGACTTTAATTTATCTGTGTAATTTTTTCCCTAAAAGAGTTCTAGGATGTGGATTATATTTATATTGATGCTAACAAAATTTGAAATGGCCAGTTGAATTATAAATATTACTGATATGATGAAATTTGATTTTTTCTATAATGTTATTCTACGTAGTTAGTTATTTACCGTGGACGCCCTAATAAAACTTTACAGCTACAAAAAAAATCTTTAAACATTGTACCTTTGCGTTGAAATATAAAGCCGTCGCCGTCCGCTACCAGTCGTTATTGCATATTTGTGGCCCAATATAACAAGTTATAAGGAACTCACAATTATCCAACTCCGAGCCCAAACTTACTTTGCTCGGTTCTTCTATACCCTTACTTCGGGTTTTATAATTTACCCTTCGAAACAACATTATTTTGAACTTATTTTAGTCTACAACCGCTAAGAGAACTTCATTTTTGAGAAACTGCGTTAAAATGTTTATCTTAAGAACATTATTGGAAGTAAACATTTTAAGGTTTTTATAATAACTTTAAAAATAATGAAATAATAGCTTTGGCTCATAAATATAATCAAATCAATTACTGAAACATTAAATCTTTGAAGTCTTTTTTGGTGGAGTATTCGCTGGTCAATCTAGTGATAGATGTTGATGTCTACATTAGATTCTTAGTGTTTGACCGACTCTTTTAGATATATGACATTTTATACGGGTTAAAGTTGACGTATTCTTATATGTAGGGAGTTAATTAATTTTTTGGGCTATAAGTTAGGAACATAACAACACTCTAGAGATCCCATGATGAATGCTCGTGATCCTCAGATTGTAAGTTGGCCACGTTACCACTAAGCTCCCAGCCAACAACAACAATAATACATAGGCCGCATACATTTTTAAAGCAATTAGTTATAAGAAGAGAAGTTGTATTTTGAGTCCACAACAACAACTGTTTCGTCGCTCCTAATCCCAAACAAACACAATCAACATTCATCATGGACGCACGAGCCGCGCCGCACCGGCGGGTAGCTGAGCCCTGACGATGGTCTGGCAAAAGTCTAGACTTTGGACATGATTCCCGCATTGATTCATCTAAATACCACACTCCTACTAATAGTACCAAATATATAAGATTCGATTAATAATTTTTAAGTGCATATTTAATTGTACTAATAAAAAACAGAGTACCGACGGTTGTTCCGTAAAATAAGGGTGTACAAACGTATAATTGAAACAAAAAAAGAAACAACAGGGCAGGCCTACTGCAAGACTTGTAATGTAGGCACGCAAGATAAGCCTTTTACGTAACACATCATACAAAGTACCTCTTAATGTAAACCCTTTAGTAAACTCCTATACTCTTCATTCTAAACTACGTTTTAACAGTGATTTCTTTGGGCTTCTTTGACAGAAAGCAGTATCCTTTCAACAGTGTCTTCCGAAGTTCTCGGTCGGCCTGGTGATTTTCGTTTTAAAAAACTACCAGGTTCCTTGAAACGCCTCTAGAACTGCTCTAGAGACTATAGAAAACTTTTCTATAGTCTTTACAGACCTTCTAGAGTTTGTCACGGTTGTACGACAGTAGAAATTTCAACATTTAAAAATGCTGAAATAGTCCTTAAAAATGTACATATGTATCATTGAAAAGGGAGAAATTGGTCTAGTCCACGTTAACCATAGTATGAACTTTCATACCATGTCCAATGAGGATATTTGTTCATTTATTATTTAATGTATGATGAGCTTTACTATGTTGGTTGTTCTGGATGTACAGATGATCGATAGTAGATCCTTTTACAAATTATTTACTGATGAATACATTATGATTTAAGATGATAATTAAGGTGGACACCATTGCATGGTAGATTGTCTCATTTCATAAATCATTTCAAGATTATTTTTAGTTACTAAATTATAATTAAAAAAGCTATCTGAACTTCAAGTGAAAATTAATTTAAGAATATGCATCACTATTATTAAGCTTCCCCTGAATTACAGCATTAGATAGTCCTGTAGCTTCTTTGAGATTAAACTCGGTAAAGTTTAAACTCAAAGAAGCTGTTGTAGTTTCACATTTTTGAACGTTTTCAAATCTACATAATTTTTGAAATGTATAACTTTTGAGATGTTTCTGCAGCTGCTGTCCTTATCACGACGTGAAAGATGTCCTTGGCCTTCTCAGAAATCACATTTCTGATAAGAATTAGGAAAATCTACTGAGGTGTCTCTAAAATCATTATGAGGTTGTAAAGGTGACTTTGAAGCAGCAAGATGTTGTACAGAAAAAGTGGATTTTGAAAAATGACCACTTTATTGAAAAATGACTACTTTATTTTGCAGGAACCAACATCCTAACGTGGTTTCGGTGGCAGTCTGAGAAATTCGTATGCAATAAGATAATAATATTATAATAAAGTAGCTTAGGATTAACAGTTTAAGATAAAAATTAACATTTTCGTTTGAACTCAAAAACACTAGACCAATTAATTGACAACTCCAAATATTTTGTCAAAATAGATGTTTTACTCGATTACTGTTAAAGCAACAAAGTAAGCGATTCTATGGATTCTATTTATAATTTATAGCGTTCCAGTACTTTATCAGTTCAGGCGTTTATGTTATTGTCCATTTCCGTTGATTAAAAGCAGTAAATAAACAATCCCGCTAACACCGAGTTGAACACACTGGTGGATTTATGTTTGGTAATACATCGATTCCAATGTTCCAATAGAAAATGCGTAAATCTGTTGGAAATATTTACGTACTGGGATAAAATTCACAGTTTAATTTCAAGATTTGCAATCAAATATATTTAATTTCGGACTAATTTTTTCATATATTTTTAAAAATTTGTTTAACAACCAGTACATTATATATGGATGCTTAAATTTATCTTTCAATGTGAGGGGATGTTTTTAACTTTAAGTGACCTTAATGAGCTATTGTTTTGTAATAACTCTCTCAAAATGACCCATCATGTCTCATTTATGTCAAAATTGTAATTGATCCACCTCGTTGCCAACCAGCTGATGCGTCGAACGTCATGGAAGACAGATGATGTCATTGACGAATTGACTGCTGCACACAACAGAATATCACTGGCAACCGACTGTGTATAAGTAAGTACCGCAATGGAACGTTCACTATGAAGTTTTCATTTACTCCATACATAGATACTGTTAAAAGGTTGATCTTTTTAGGAAGACAACGTGGGCTAGTATTTGGCCACTAACACGTTGCTATTTCTATTATCTTAAACACTACCTTTTGATTAAATTATTTGATTCATTTAGTATGAATTGATTGGAATTTGTACAGTGAATATATTAACCGTACCAGTATTTCCGACTGGAGTTTTGATTGATATTGTGGAATAATATCGACATCCGTCTATAGTATTGAAGTATTATTGATGTAGGAATTACAATAAATTCAATAAAAAATAGACTAATAAGACGTTTATTGAAGCGATTTTCAACGAAATATTGTTTTACAAAACAACTCGAGTGAGTAAAATAGGATAGAAGACAAAGAAAAATTACTAGGATGGAGGAACTATAGAGGGAATTTAGATTAAAATGAGACATTTCACTCTTTCACTCTCAAAACTGTTAGAAAATGAATAATGGATTCATAATAGAGTATAATGAAAACTGAAACGTGAGTTATGATAGTTCATCTGGTAGCTTTATATTGAAAAGTATGGTCTGATAAGAGAAATGATGTATGATAGTTCCCGTGACTACGGTAGCGTGGAGAAACAGTTCGGTCTGATAGGTGAGAAACGTGATGTAATGATAGTTCCCGTGACTACGGTAGCTGGGGTGGAGAAACAGTTCGGTCTGATAGGTGAGAAACGTGATGTAATGATAGTTCCCGTGACTACGGTAGCTGGAGTGGAGAAACAGTTCGGTCTGATAGGTGAGAAACGTGATGTAATGATAGTTCCCGTGACTACGGTAGCTGGGGTGGAGAAACAGTTCGGTCTGATAGGTGAGAAACGTGATGTAATGATAGTTCCCGTGACTACGGTAGCTGGGGTGGAGAAACAGTTCGGTCTGATAGGTGAGAAACGTGATGTAATGATAGTTCCCGTGACTACGGTAGCGGGGTGGAGAAACAGTTCGGTCTGATAGGTGAGAAACGTGATGTAATGATAGTTCCCGTGACTACGGTAGCTGGGGTGGAGAAACAGTTCGGTCTGATAGGTGAGAAACGTGATGTAATGATAGTTCCCGTGACTACGGTAGCGGTGGAGAAACAGTTCGGTCTGATAGGTGAGAAACGTGATGTAATGATAGTTCCCGTGACTACGGTAGCTGGGGTGGAGAAACAGTTCGGTCTGATAGGTGAGAAACGTGATGTAATGATAGTTCCCGTGACTACGGTAGCTGGGGTGGAGAAACAGTTCGGTCTGATAGGTGAGAAACGTGATGTAATGATAGTTCCCGTGACTACGGTAGCGGGGTGGAGAAACAGTTCGGTCTGATAGGTGAGAAACGTGATGTAATGATAGTTCCCGTGACTACGGTAGCTGGGGTGGAGAAACAGTTCGGTCTGATAGGTGAGAAACGTGATGTAATGATAGTTCCCGTGACTACGGTAGCTGGGGTGGAGAAACAGTTCGGTCTGATAGGTGAGAAACGTGATGTAATGATAGTTCCCGTGACTACGGTAGCTGGAGTGGAGAAACAGTTCGGTCTGATAGGTGAGAAACGTGATGTAATGATAGTTCCCGTGACTACGGTAGCTGGGGTGGAGAAACAGTCTTGTTTGAGTTTACTCGATAAACATTACGACTGTTACTCTCCACAACGCCCTGGTACAAGCTTGTGTCCTTTCAGTGCACAATACAGTCACTCACCCTTATCGTGCTTTCATATATCAACGGTATAACTATTAAGAGGTAAGAAGGGTTATTTATAAAGAGTTTTATCAATTTTATGTATATATCCAAATAAAATAAATGTGTGTCAGTGAACTGATCAAGATAATCCCTCTGAAACAGTAAACTTTACAAGTAACGATTAATACATTTTTTATTTCAAAAAAATGTTTCATGAAATATTTTTACACCCCCAATTATTACAAGATGAAGGATTTTTGGAGAGTGAAAATTGGGCTTCCTTGTTGGAATACCCCGGCCTAAAATTCACAAACCTTAAATGAGATAAAAAAGGCCGTCCATCATTAATAACGAAGACTTCGCACAAAGATTTATAGAGACCTTTGAGCAAATAGAGAGAAAAACTAATTTTGATCAAAGTATTTTACAATGGTAGAATAATACAATCTGACAACACAGCATCTTGATTCCTTCATATACAGGTGTTCATTAAAGTCGGGGACATTCTTCGAGGTAATAGTACTAATTAAAATAAACAAAGAATTTCCAATAAACATATTATACCGAAAAGTCCTTTCGTTTAGCCGCTAGCCACCATTTTGTATTTTATACAAAACGTTATATATCAAGAACTATTTGAGATACAGAAACCAAACTTAGTACACATATTTATTGGCTAAAGGGAAAAATATTATCAAAGTATGAAATAGTTTGCTTTTATATTTCCAAATAGGTGGCGGTTAAAAATCTTTAAATAACAAAAACCATTAACTTCGCGCGACGGTGGTGAAGAAGCGGAATTCAGCTGGCACAAAGCGGCTTCTTCGCCAAGGCCGCGCCGCGGTGATGCGTGGGCCCTGTAAACTAACATTAGAAGGGCATTTTCTCGCTTATCCGTGGACGGATTTCGTTCACTATAGTATCGTTCGATTGGAAATTAATGTATTTTGAAAATTTTTTTATAAAGTTAATGTTTTTTTGTTATTTATATTAAAAGACTTTTTACCGTCGCCATTTTAAAAATATAAAAGCAAACTAAATGATACTTAGAGAATATTTTTCTCTTTGACCATTAAATATGTGTGCAAAGTTTTGTTTCTGTTTCTTAAATAGTTATTGATATATAAAGTTTTTGTATAAAATACAAAGTGGTGGCTAGTGGCTAAACGAAGGATTCTTCGACGTATGTTTATAGGAAATTTTGTATTTATTTTGATGAGTACTATCACCGCTCAAAGATTGTCCCCGATTTTAATGAACACCCTGTATAAGAGAATAAATAGTAATTTTCATGATTTTTATAAGTGATTGAAAAAGAATACTAAGAAATTATTTCCAGATATAATACTGTACTTTAGTTTGTTTTTCGGCTAAATAATAAACAGGGATTAAATTTAAAACAAACACACAAAACCATTTTTAAACCACGCGCAGTATTTTTTTTGTAAGCAAAAAACATACGAAATAACTTGTATCATTTGTGCAGGGACAATAAGGTTCTTAAATTATCTAAACAGGGGAAAACATTATCAAGACCTAATGAATTTATTCTTAGCCATTCAAAATAAAATCTAAGATTTCGAAGCAGACGGCTCAATGTTCAATTATTTTGTATTGTGACATTTTAAAGTCTGTAATTACTAAAGAGAAAAGTCTTTTAAAATAAGAATGCACTTTTAAATAGACTACGATAAGATAAACTCTCATATTGCTTTAAGAT
The DNA here is from genome assembly GCA_023375725.1 of Nephotettix cincticeps. Lineage (NCBI taxonomy): Eukaryota > Metazoa > Arthropoda > Insecta > Hemiptera > Cicadellidae > Nephotettix > Nephotettix cincticeps. Next base: position 46,216,637 of record CM041791.1, read on the forward strand.
ATAAATATTAAGATTTTTTAATTGTATTTAAAATGAGAAAACCACTTATTAACTTTTGACAACACGCAATAAAATTCGGATGAGGCAACTATTTGACCATCCGTATGATCGAGGGTTACATACATGGTTTCAGAAAGCTGGCAGAATGGATACAGTGATAGTGTTTTTCTCTCGGTGTTGTTCTCAACATAAGGAATATATCTTGGATTTTCCGATTTCCTTGTCAAGCGAACGTGTCTCGGAAACTGAATCAGCTCCTCAGAACGACCACTTGTCTCAACTCCTTACGATCGAAATGTTGTCAAGCATCTCCTTGGTAACTCGCCCTTTTCTTCTTAGACAATGTTAGACGCGGGCTCCTTAACTATACCAAAAAGTAAATTTTAACAGATATATTTAACCCATATACCAAAATAAGATATATCTTTTTTGATATATCTTATTTTGGTGACCCTTTCCATACAAGTGGAGTAAATTTACTTTTAATTTACTTGGTGTCACTATTAAATTATAAGTAGTTTACTGGTTTTCTAAATATTACAATGTGAACACTCTGGACCTTTATATTTACGTCACCGAACATTAATAATGAAAATTAGGCCTGTCTTAAAAGCCTAATGGCTAGCATCGGTGCTACAAGGCTTCGTTCGTTATGGTGATCGTAGGACGGTGATACTAGGTTGTCCTTTTGGCGGTATCAATGTTGAGATGTCACTTTACCTGCACGGTGCAGCTATAATGCCAATATAAATTCAAACTAGCCCCGGCCCGACTATCACGGCGCGGCTTCCCCTGTGAAGAACTCCATCACAAACTAGCCCCGGCCCGACTATCACGGCGCGGCTTCCCCTGTGAAGAACTCCATCACAAACTAGCCCCGGCCCGACTATCACGGCGCGGCTTCCCCTGTGAAGAACTCCATCACAAACTAGCCCCGGCCCGACTATCACGGCGCGGCTTCCCCTGTGAAGAACTCCATCACAAACTAGCCCCGGCCCGACTATCACGGCGCGGCTTCCCCTGTGAAGAACTCCATCACAAACTAGCCCCGGCCCGACTATCACGGCGCGGCTTCCCCTGTGAAGAACTCCATCACAAACTAGCCCCGGCCCGACTATCACGGCGCGGCTTCCCCTGTGAAGAACTCCATCACAAACTAGCCCCGGCCCGACTATCACGGCGCGGCTTCCCCTGTGAAGAACTCCATCACAAACTAGCCCCGGCCCGACTATCACGGCGCGGCTTCCCCTGTGAAGAACTCCATCACAAACTAGCCCCGGCCCGACTATCACGGCGCGGCTTCCCCTGTGAAGAACTCCATCACAAACTAGCCCCGGCCCGACTATCACGGCGCGGCTTCCCCTGTGAAGAACTCCATCACAAACTAGCCCCGGCCCGACTATCACGGCGCGGCTTCCCCTGTGAAGAACTCCATCACAAACTAGCCCCGGCCCGACTATCACGGCGCGGCTTCCCCTGTGAAGAACTCCATCACAAACTAGCCCCGGCCCGACTATCACGGCGCGGCTTCCCCTGTGAAGAACTCCATCACAAACTAGCCCCGGCCCGACTATCACGGCGCGGCTTCCCCTGTGAAGAACTCCATCACAAACTAGCCCCGGCCCGACTATCACGGCGCGGCTTCCCCTGTGAAGAACTCCATCACAACCAACCCCAGCCCGACTATCACGGCGCGGCTTCCACTGTGAAGAACTCCATCACAAACTAGCCCCGGCCCGACTATCACGGCGCGGCTTCCCCTGTGAAGAACTCCATCACAAACTAGCCCCGGCCCGACTATCACGGCGCGGCTTCCCCTGTGAAGAACTCCATCACAAACTAGCCCCGGCCCGACTATCACGGCGCGGCTTCCCCTGTGAAGAACTCCATCACAAACTAGCCCCGGCCCGACTATCACGGCGCGGCTTCCCCTGTGAAGAACTCCATCACAAACTAGCCCCGGCCCGACTATCACGGCGCGGCTTCCCCTGTGAAGAACTCCATCACAAACTAGCCCCGGCCCGACTATCACGGCGCGGCTTCCCCTGTGAAGAACTCCATCACAAACTAGCCCCGGCCCGACTATCACGGCGCGGCTTCCCCTGTGAAGAACTCCATCACAAACTAGCCCCGGCCCGACTATCACGGCGCGGCTTCCCCTGTGAAGAACTCCATCACAAACTAGCCCCGGCCCGACTATCACGGCGCGGCTTCCCCTGTGAAGAACTCCATCACAAACTAGCCCCGGCCCGACTATCACGGCGCGGCTTCCCCTGTGAAGAACTCCATCACAAACTAGCCCCGGCCCGACTATCACGGCGCGGCTTCCCCTGTGAAGAACTCCATCACAAACTAGCCCCGGCCCGACTATCAAGGCGCGGCATCCCCTGTGAAGAACTCCATCGCAACCAACACCAGCCCGACTATTACGGAGAGGCTTCCCCTGTGAAGACCTCCATCACAACCAACCCCAGCCCGACTATTACGGAGAGGCTTCCCCTGTGAAGACTTCCGTCACAACCAACCCCAGCCCGACTATCATGGAGAGGCTTCACCTGTGAAGACCTCCATCACAACCAACCCCAGCCCGACTATCACGGAGAGGCTTCACCTGTGAAGACCTCCATCACAACCAACCCCAGCCCGACTATCACGGAGAGGCTTCACCTGTGAAGACCTCCATCACAACCAACCCCAGCCCGACTATCACGGAGAGGCTTCACCTGTGAAGACCTCCATCACAACCAACCCCAGCCCGACTATCACGGAGAGGCTTCACCTGTGAAGACCTCCATCACAACCAACCCCAGCCCGACTATCACGGAGAGGCTTCACCTGTGAAGACCTCCATCACAACCAACCCCAGCCCGACTATCACGGAGAGGCGGTTTTGTGTCCTGATTTGTTTTCTGTTTTTCTACCCTCTTGGCATTTTTAACGTTTTCATGGAGAACAGTCCAAAACCCGGTCTTGTTACTACCTAACGTCGACCTGTTGTTTGTCCAATGACAGAATGACACCTAGTACCTTGAATCATCGTTAGTTCACTAAATATTTTTAGTATAATATGTACCACGGCATATAGATTTTTTAGACAAGGTTGCCCAGTGAAAAAATATATGACTCAATTAAATCGAGCCCAGGAGTTATTCTTGGAATGACACATAGGTAAACTAACAGATATGATACCCCCGTCGCAGCAGACCTACGTACTCAGTGAATTTCAAAATCAACAATATATTAATAATAATAGAAGGTTCAAAGTCTGGGTGGCTCCATGGAGTTGGCCCCGGTGTTGGAGGAGGAAGAGTCGCCAGTGCTATTCGAAATCTGGCTCTTAAAAGGACTTTTAAATTTTGGGTTATAAAAGAATTCTTGCCAGAAATTCTCAAACCCCTGACGAAAATTGTTAATTTTTTTCATTCAGGATCATTTCCTGATAGCTTAAAAATCTAAGATCATTCCGATCTACAAGAAAAACTATCCACAATCAACTGACTCCTACAGACCCATTTTAATTCTTTCAGCGGTCATCAGAATTTTTGAAAATATATTCCTTGAGAAAATGTGAAAATTTCTTTCCAAGTACGATCGTCGATGGCCTCGAAAATTACCATAACACTCTAGTGTTCTTAGATCTATCGAAGACCTTCGACTGTGTGGACCACAACACTCTGTTACAGAGGGTGGAATCTCACGGCATCCGTAGTATACCACTTGACTGGATCAAGTCATTTCTTGCAGAAAGATCCCAAGTGCTCCAAATTTCAAATAAAGTCTCCAACAGCCACTCTTTGAGATACGGGGTCCCACAGGGATCGATTCACATCTCCTGATTTTCCTACTTTACGTCAATGACGTCGGCTCAGCAATTGAAAAAGAGGACACCTCATCCAATACGCTGATGATAATACTCTCTGCCTCCACGAAAATACTTTTGAATCTCTTGAAATAAACACTTTTGTAAACTTGATTAGATGCATTCAACATTTTTGCTGTTCAAACCTCAAGATCTTTTATCAATTTTCACCTTGTAACACAGTAATGGTGGTCGAGACAGAGGTAAATAAAGTAAGCAGCACCAGTTTGTTTTAGGCATTTACGTTGACAGAAGTCTAACCTGGGTTATAAATTGTTCCCTTCAGTATGGTTAAAATAATTACAGGATTCATGAAACTAAAATACTAGGTCTTTATTTTGACAAAAGTGTTGACTAAAAAACATCATGTCACAACAAAACAATCCACCATAACAGCAAGAATCAAAAAAATATTCTAAATCCTTTACTTTAATAACAAACATTATCTGTGAAGTCTAATAATTACCGTACAGCCCTGGTCTAAAACCAATATGTACTTCACATATTCAAATATTTGGTTTCTCATACATTTTTACGTAGAGAATATTCAACGTTTCAATTCTTCGTTTTTTCTGGTTCCTACGTTATACTATCAACAAGGCACTCCCTGCAGATTTGAAAGTTAAATAGATACACAAATTGATTTTGTGAGATTGCTTCTGTAATTTGTACACTATTCAATGATTTCACTTTGTATTTGTTGTACTATATTATAAACTTTATACTTGGGCAATATCAAAGTTCATACAAAAGCTTGAATTACTTTATAGCATTCTTCAATTAATTAGCCTTAAGACTATAAATTTTATTGATTCTAAATGTTTTGTTTAAACTTGTATATGTTAGTGAGAATTTTTTTTATTTTAAATTAGTCTATAATAATTGACTTCGTAACTAAATGACTAATTATTGCTGGTATAGTACAATATACCAGCGGTTTTTCGGCTATGATACTGTAATGTTCACAAAAAGATGAGAAACAGTAAGAAATTTTAAGAACAGAGAGAAATATTTGTTGATGAAAATGGGGAAAACACAGATAATGTATTTCTTTTGTCGGTAAACATTGATGTTTGCTTAAAACTTGATGTTAAACGAACCGAAGGTATTCCGGGGCGAGAGCAGGTTTTTATTATAACTTCCGACTTTTTATTTTAATATTGTACTGTTATGACGCTGCTGCTTTTTTTATTTACTTTAACTCTTAGTTAAAAAATGAACATTACTTCACACTAGAATTTTATTTTAATTAGCTTTGAGGTACTCCAACATACTTAAAACATACATATCTAGTAATCACAAATCGTTTTAAATTGTATAAAACATACTACGAAGCTAAAAGATGATTTACTCATGTAATTCTGTTAATTCATAGGTTTATGTTTTTATTTGATGCTTTATAATTAATTATTTCATGAAATTAAAGTCTCATTCGAAGCCCTGGTCACTCACTCTAGCGTGATGACGATGATGGGACATGTCCCAACAACTGGGACATCTTGACTTTGTTGAAGCTACCAAATAAACTATTGTATCACATATATAGCACGTAAGAGGTATATGACAGCTATGATTCTAATCTACTTTGGTGGTCATTGAGTTTTTTCAGATTATACATTAAGGTAAATTCTATGTTTCCATCAAAATAATTAAATAATCACACGAAAGGTATCAACGAATGGTTTCAAACCATTTACTTGTTTTTGGGTCTTTGGAAATTGTCCAAATTACAATTTTTTTTGTAGAAACAAACTATACATATATGTACTTTTTAAATAAGGCATATTGCTTATTTCAAAGTAACTGATTCGAAATATTAAGTTTATATAGAAATCACAGAGGTAAAATATATACCTATGTCTATGCTGGGCCATTGGTTGGAGTTAGAATTTGAACTTAGCGCGAGGACAAAGAAGGATAATCCTGTTAGGGATACATCCGGCGGGCCAATTATCTGTGGATTTGCCGACCAGCCGATGGCGTCGTTACGGGCCCGACTGTCGCATGCCTTCAGATAATCTCGTTAACCTTTTTACCTGTGGTAAACCCATAAAAGCATTTCTGGGAAATTAGAGATTTCGGAACTTCGCAGCTCTATTAGTAATAAGAGAATTTCATAAGCGTAAGATTTTCAACGGATGTTTCAATTTTGACTTATATATTTCAGTTTTAAAACATTTCAGTTCATACTGTCTAAATTTTGTGTTATTAAAAAATATATATTAACACATAATATATTAAAATCTGCAAACATAAAACACATTAAAAACAAACATAAAAAATTAAACTTTGAGAAATTTAATCACAGACTTAACTAAATCTAGTTTTAATTTCTAGTGTTAATTTTTATCAAAGAACAATATGATACCACAAACCATTTACGACTGTTATCATTTTACGTTCCATAGGGGTGAGATCCATGACTGTAATCTAAAATGAGTAAAACTTAGTATATAAGATTAGATTACATTACCATTTGAAATTGCGACCTAGCAAGGTAGGTATTTTAAGCTACGTATGAATGAGGAATAAGTGTAAGATGATTGTGGTTCAATCTTGCAGTAGGTTATCCATTGCTTGAAGGTTTTTTATTGGTTTTAGACATAATTTGTGATCTTATGATCGCACTCCTCTGGTTACATTAATCTTAGACACAACAAGTTTTCATCATGTTTATAGGTTTGTAGCGCACTCATGTCAATAAAGGAAATACACATCCGAAGAGGCACAAAATGGACTCAAGAAAGAAAACAGGAGATTAGATGGAAGATGAAAGACATTTGGGCAGCTATAAAGGAATCCAGGACGGAACCGAATACACATAAACAACTAAAAAATAGAGAAGGATATAAACAGAAACACAGGGAACAAATAAAGGAAGTTTTGGCAGTACGTAAAATAAAATATTACCGTTGCAGCAGACCTGCGTACTCAGCGAATTTCCATATCAGTATATTATTAATATTATAATAATAATATATGACAAGTTTTATTAATATCTGTCGATAAAATGAGGGTTATTGGTTATCTATTCTCAATTCCTCATAATTAGACCAATTCGTAGTTCAGAGGCCATGGTTCGGATTCCACGTTAAACTGTAAGTAGCTTATTTGCCACCGGCTGTTGGGCTATTAATTAGCAGTCATGTCCAAGGAACATATCAGGCTTAGTCAGTAACAAGACTGCAAGATCGCGTCACAATCATCCTACACTCATTTATCATTTCTACTTGGCTTAAAATACTACCTGGGTAGGTTGCCATTTCAATAATCCAATCTAATCTAAATTCTAGCTTGGAGGTAGGGTATGGCCAACAATGTAGCTATAAATGTGGCTCGAAATCTAAATAATACGTTAAAATTTTAAAACAATAATATTGTTTGTTTTTCAAGTTAAAACGTCACAGACTGTGTCAATTGTCTGTGCGTGCGGCTCTGACACTACTAGTCGTTCTATAAAAGTTGGACCTGCTCACAGCATTATGCTTGAGTTTCCGCAAGAGTTTCAGCTGTAATAAACAGTCATCTGACTGAAAAAGTAAATATTTATATTCCTATATTCATATAATATTTATATTTGTATGCCAACAGTACAGACTAATGGCACCATCTGTACTTTTAATTTAAATCCATATTCTTACGGAATGAATCATGCAGTCTTCCATCGTGTATTTTAAGATAATTTCATTCAAATAAAATATACAGTAGTTTTTATTATTATTGTAATATTTTTGATTTATGAGAATACCAATACATGGATAAAAACATAGCTAAACAAAGATTTCTATCAACATGACAAAACAGACTAATGGCTATTCGTATTTGAGACGATACTGAAAATATATTTCAAAATTAAGTGAAAATCAAATGAAACGTGTTGAATGTTTCGGAATTATGATATAAAGATTCTATAACGTTCCTTAAATAAGAAAATAAGATATATGAAGTCTATGTCACGTTTTAGAGCCAAGAACTTCGACACTATACCTTCCAAGTTTATGAATCATAAAAACGAAGTGAAACTAAACTAGGAAAACAGTCCCTCAAGAGTTTTACTTTTGACTAACAAAGAACCGCCATTGTTTAATTTATTCCATTAAAACTAATAATTTTACTGCAGGTCTACTCATCGCCATAAAAACGGCAAATTAAATCAATAAATATGACGATATTGTGTTTTAAATTATACAATGTTATGGAAAACAGTTAATTTAATTATAGAAAATCAAATACAAAGAATAAATGGCAACTGTGACTTATCATGTGTAGGCTAGTTTTACTGATGAAAAAACTAAAGAGATTTTTATGTATTGTTGAGAAAAACGACAGCAGCTGAAAGTTGGTAGTTGGCCCCTCTCTAAACTGAATTGCTATCGTAAAAAACCATTGTTTGAACATTTTGGTACGCGTTATGGGGACATTTTGACATGGATATGTCTTAGCTCTGGGGGGGTGTTGGTGATTTTTAAGATGGAAAACATGTAACAGGTTTCCATAGAAACTACCAGAACTATTGTATTGAATTTTAAATATAAAATAATAAGAACAGCTGTTTAGATAAACAGAAAACATTCCCATTAAACATATCCATGATCTAACCTATTTCCCATAGGGAAGTAAATACAAACATTTTTTCAGGAGGGCGCTTCTATCATTTGAGATAAAAAACCTTTAAACTAATATTTAGATTTAACTGTTTAAAGTCCTTTGTAGCCTTTTAAACATTTTATTAAATCTGAACTAGTACAAAATCTATTAAATTCCATTATAGTAGAGTAATTTCGATAAATATTAAATATTATATTTGAAAATAGCACTAGTTTTGTAGAAAGTATAATATAAAAACCAGGCAGGAATGTGTTTTAGGCAGGAGTCGCGTCAAAGGAAGGTTATTAGACATAATGGACCTGTTACGACCTGGCTCTTTCCCATCCACTAGGCTACAATGAAACATTCCTGCTATCAGATGAACGCAATATCTACGGGAATGATACAATCATATAAAGGAAAAATTAAATTATGAAATAATTATACAGATAAACCTTCCAATATAATCACAACAATTGAATTACACATAAAAGTAATACAAATACTTTAAACGCCATAATATTCAATTAGGATTGTTTTCAATGAATTTAATTACTAATTGTTGTTGACGTAATTTACTTTTGTTTTAATTATTGATTCGAATTGAAGTAGTTATGTCGTTTACAGATTTTTATGTTAAAACATGAAAACATCGATTGTTAAGAAGTGTTAACAACAAAAATACTGATTGTTAGTTAAGTTTTACTAACAATTTTGTGAAATATGTAAACAAGATTATAGTATTTCAAACATTCTTATTTCAAACAAGTCATTAGTATAACGATTTATGACTTGTGTCTGAATGTCATTAGACAATTTTGTTTTTAAACCAAGCATTCTTGTGTATTAAAAGTAGTATATTAAATACTAATTATGATAGAAATGTGTCGGCTACAGATTATACTGCAAATTCGAGGAGGAAATTGTGGTGGTTAGGTGGACTTTCCCAGAGTTTATCAAACGGATGATGTCTACGGATAAAGCAGTTCATCCTAAAATGATAGGTAGACTCCAAGGAACATGGAAGAAGAAGTCAGAAATAGAAGATAAGGAAGCAAACAATGCTTAGGAGGAGCTGAAACCTTGCTCGATACAAAGACGGAAAACAATTAGGACGTTCCTGCTCCCTAGGTACATACAGGAATGCGCCAAGTAGTGTACATACTCTAAATGTGTAGGTTATAACATATACTTTTAATTTTAAACTCAATTATAAATTGGCAACATATTGCATCATAATAAGTTTTTTTAATCAATACATATTCTTGAGGTTGGTGTACATGTACCAGAGCTTCTATATACACACACACACACACACATATATATAATTTATTAATTGTCTTTACTATATTAGACAAGACGTGATTTTAGAAGATGTATTAGCTTATATAAATGACAACCTGTTTGTAAGAGGAAGAATAGCGGTGCATTGACAGGTAACCGATAACGAAACTGTTATCATTATTCAGTATCGATCATCTATATTATAATGCCGCAGCTGTTATCGTTATCCGATACTGATGATTGTCACGATATGCCTACAGGAACGGCCTCAGATGACTAACTGTATCGATGATTATCTCCAACAATAATTAACTAATGATGGAACGCATTGTAGGATCTCAAGAATGCATTAACATTTTTCTATTATATTTTAAAACAACATAAATATGTTATCTATTAAATGTACATTGACACATCTCATAAATTAAACTAGCTAACATATATAGTAAACACAATTTTTATAATAAACTATATTGTTAGTAAAACTAAAGAACTTATAATAGTGTTTACATAATGTCTGAAGCTGCATGCAGTTTTCTACGAGTTGCAGTAACTTCCTACTTTAGGTTCCAACGGTAAAACTTCGTTAATGGTTATAGATCATTGGCACGTCGTTCGCTATCATGGTGCTTTATGCTTTGAAACTGGAGGAATAGAGTCAACGCCCTAAAATGGTGATAATTTTAAAATTGAACAATTATCCTAATAGTTTTTAATGTACGTGTATCACTCTTCAATGTGAGTTAAAGAATAACTTACTAATGAATAATCTGAACTAATAACACAAGTGTGTGCCATTGGTGAAACACCACTGAACAGGACCTAATACGAGATGTGTTTAAGTTAACACTCTTTTTTTATTTATTACTCGTTACATTTGAATTTAATTGATGAGTTGCGTATTACGTTTAGATGAGCAAAAAACAAAAATGAACAAAAGGTATGTCACACATCACACTATATTATTGAAGGTACATTTTTTGTAAAATAATGGAATTTCTTTGGAATTGGAGGAGAATTTTTATTCCCTACCACAAAATCATATGCCAACTGAATTTTATAAACTTGGAGCTAAACATCTGACAGTAAAACTTTAAAATGGGGAACATTCCCTTCTTTTTTGAGGTTTAAACACACTAAATCAAAACGCTAGAAAATTACCATAATTCTCCCATGTGTGTCTGACAACGTATTGTTATTACTAGAACACCCTTTGTTTACAGTGGTTTGGAATAGTAAACATAATTATGAGGTTTTATTTGAGCAACGTTTATACAGCCTATGCCCAACCATTTTTGAGCAACAAAGAGACTGAGCTCACGAAAGATTTTGATTATGAATTGTCACTATTTGTATCTTCTAAACTATACAACTAACGACATACCTCAAATAAGGAATATTGTTTGGTTTTGGAAATGTTAAAATATGTAACTAGGATAAAAAATACACAATTTTACAATATAGCAGCCAACTAAATTTTATAATTTACAATTTTTGATAATTTAATACAACACCCTATATTTTATAGTATTTGCGAACAGTAAATGTATAAATATATAACTTTTTTCTGCTCGAGTAATTTTTATATCTAACCGTTTACGAACTACAGACAGACCAAAATATAATATAATGCCTAGACTAGTAGAGAAAATATAACAGCTGTATTCAAAACTGCTACTTCATATAGGCTAGCAATTGTTTATACTACAAAAATTACATAGTGGTAATAAACAGCATGAATGGTAGTTAGGTAAAAACAGCTGAGATAAATCTTTATTTTCAGTACTGTATATACCTTCCTGTATCAGGTATATTTTATGGATACATAAAATATACCAACGGTAGCAACTAAGAAAAAAAACTTTTTACTTTTGTGCCTTTGTATCCTTTAAACGGTTGGTTACATTAAAATTTATTTTAGATGAAGAAAGTTTTATAAACATGTTTGCTATTCAAGGCCATTCCATAATGAATATTTAGTTGACCACCATATTGGAAAACGGTGGCTATGGTGGAATCATTTACAAAGATTTTAATTTCATAGTTTTATACCATACAAAGAAGGCAATTACCTCAATTTAAAATTTACAACATTTAAAGTTTTAAAGTTTAGTGTCAGATGTTTAGTTTCTAAGAGCGTTAAGATTCCAATGGTTATTCTTTATAAACACCCTGTACAATGGTAACAACTGTGCATAGTACCTAAACAACTTTTTCATTTGTGTATTTTTAAGTTTTGACAATGGATATATTTTGAAATTAAACCACTTTTATTAAGAGTTTAAACTTTGTTATCGACTGTATACAGATGATATATCTATAAGGGATTTATAGTTCCATCAGTCCGTTCCGATGACGTATTCATTCCCATAAATCTGTATGATGATATCAGAGCCGTTATCACAATGGCTGTAGTTTTGGCGCCAAATCCAGTCCATCAGTCCAGCTGATAGACACCTCTAATGGAAACCGTGGTTCTATAACAACGAATACAGGGAAATTATCTCTTACGGGAGGTTTATTTGACGCGAACTTTTTATATGTTATAATGATTTGATATACCATAAAATATGTGAAAAAGAAAAATATGGATATTAATTCCGTAATTAAAAAAATTGATGGCTAAGTTCAGAACTAGAGAGACGCTTATCATAGATAATATTCTCAATCGGAGACCACAGAACAAATTTTAAAGTTGTATTTATTGTTCTTTGAGCACAGAGGAAGACAGGCTTAAGTAAGGTTCAGTTAAGTTAGTTGAGCCCGAAGGGTCGATAGTGATTGCCTAGCCATAACAGCGACTCCGGATAGTACCTCAGAGGAGCAGGAGCAGGCACCTCGGTCCGATATTCATACTGTAATGCATTTCAACATAATTCCTCCAAGAGACTTGACAATTTGTAGAATGCACAGTTTTGCTACAAAATGTATACTTCAGTTTGAAGTATACCAGTTCATCATACTGTAATATAAGATAATCTTGCATGTGTTTTGGTTCTGATATAATTGCATTATTTATGTAAAATGAATTCGGTACTATTCTAACCTTTGTATTGCTAATGATTCCGTTACAGTTTTAAACCCTTCAAATAAAAAATAAAATTCAAACCCTTTTCTATAAAATAGTCCGATAACAATATTGGAATCTTCTTAGAATAAATGTGAGTTAATTAAGCGGTATTAAAACTTAACAGTGTTAATTACTGTACTTTAAATTAAACCCCCAAAATGAAATCTGGAAGCTAAAAATTTTTTACAATAGATAAATCCATACTAGATTTTAATATTGAATAATAACATTCATCGAAGTGGAGGAAGGAGTGCAAATGAACGTCATGCATATTCCAGCGAAATTATTATATAGGTCTGCATCTGAAGTTTTGGGCACTAACTGATTCATTGATTCATCAACTCATTAAAAATTATGAATACAGAAAGGTATCCAACATTTTGTAATACAGGTTAAAATTAAATAGATTGATCAGTTTGTTATTACCAGACGTTAGATTTACATAAAGATTCGCAGATAAGCCATGACCATAGTTCTATCACACAAATTGTATTTTCCACGTCACGAAGCTTGCTTCTCTCAACCGGAAGTCGACGACTGTCAAAGTGTCACAAATGTTTCCGGTTGCCAAGCAAGAAAGTGAAAACTTGTATCAATGTGTTCGTTTCTAACGTATATGATGAGTTTGTTTTACAATGTTCTAAATTCAAAATTAATTGTCTGTCATTGAATTTGCCAGAGTTTTTTTTCAAATAGTTCCAGATATACCTCTCTTATAAAGTTATTGCTATTTACATTAGTTAAATTCAAAATTGAATTAATTTACAAACTACTATTTGGTGTGTGTTAACTATATATTTATTTCATTAGTATCCTTTTATTTATTTGGTATTAGTGTTACTATTGTTAAACTGATACATTAAATCAGGATAGTAAAATAAATTTAAAAAATTCAAATCTGTTATTATATTATAATATAATATGTATAATTCAGCTTAACATTTACCAGTAGAACAGTTTTAATTAAGAGTATTTCAAAATGCATTCACATTATTACCTCCTGGATTGAAATAGAAACGTTATAAATAAAAGGTATAACGCCAAACCTCTACTAGTTCCATGATAGGAATGAACAGCTGAGATAAATCTTCCTTTTCAGTACTGTATGCACCTTACTGTCTCATGCATAGTTGGATACAAAAAATATACCTAATAACTATATTTCGAACCTATAACTAAGTAAAACTAACAAATGTTTCGGACTTTTTATAATATATTCTCCAAAAATGAACACCTCGATCAATCCTGTTAAATCTTCTAAACATATGACAAGTTTTGAGGTTTCAATTCCACGATTTTCCCATATCTTACCAATCAGATTAAAAATAAATATTCAACCATACATAAAACATATAAAACAAAGACGATTACAGAGACTTGAATAATTAAAATCATTTTATCGGCCATTTGGATGAGCACCAGACTGACGCTTGCCGAACCTCTCATAGGCTAAATACTGAAGATGTGTCAAACGAATGAATTTTGACATTCATTACAAATTTTTAATAAAGAGGCAATGAAACTTCGAAACTAGTCTTGATTGGGAGATTGATCAGGATTGGCTAAGTTGATGTATTTATACCCTTTTATTTATAACTTAAAAATGTGCATCTAGTTTTATGAAGTATACATATTTAAATATATTAGGATGAGGAATAATATACAGTAATTTATTAATGGAGTACTTTGAAGCGAGGATGGTTACGCAATATATTATCCTATTTCATTAGTTTATCAACGTCAGTAAGATAGTAAGACATGTTGAAGTGTAATAGTGCAGAGGTATTTCAGAGTAAAATGAAATATTTGTCTAAAATAGTTAGAACTATCTTAACATCACACAGAAAATAGTTAGTCATAATAACACTAACAGGAAAAACCATTAGGAATAACGATTCTTTCTTTCTCGGTTTTATAACGCGTCGTCCAAGAATAATGTAGTATACAATTGTGCATATCCTAAACACTCCTCATCTTGTAACTTAGACAGTATAAAACTGATTACAGTATTTTCAAAGATTATAGATAAATTAAGGAAAGAAAGACTTGTTAGATGTTTAGACAACTGAAATTATTTTCATGAGAAACAATTTAGTTTTATGTTTTTTAATTAAGGCTGCTTGAGCAACTGCAGTTAAAATATACGCATTAGCTAACTGAAATAGGCCTTCTGTACTTTTTACAGAGTTCAAAAAAGCATTTTATTTGAATTTCTAAATCATTATTTGTTAAGGAAAGTATAGTCAACATGTGTTAGAGGAGTTGTAAGAACTGGTTTCATAGTTTCCTCACTCAAAGACTGCAACACGTTAAAATCCAAAACGTATTTCTTCATCACTAGCTTTCAGAGTTAACAATATGCATTGTTTACTCAGAGAAGATTGACAATGAAATATTCTATAAAGTAAATGTAGATTCCAAATACGCTAAGCTCCCGTTTTTTTAATAAAGTGATATTAACGTGGGAGAGAAAAATACATTAGTTTAATCTTAGTACAAAGTTTCGAATTTATAATCTTAAGTAAAATTTTCCTCATACGACTGCTTAATGATAAATTGTAACTGTCCAAAATCTTAAAAGAGGATTAACAACGGACCTAAATTTATTTTGGGAGGAAACATGACATCTTCAATAGAAATTTTAAATCATCGTCAAATATGTTTCATTCCTCACATAATCTCTCAATTAATCAAAAACACTATTGCATTGACTCTAGGATTCAGTATATGCATTGCTATGCTGAAGTACATAAAAATTGGTACCATACAGCAACAATACTTTAGGCTTCCTAAATTTAACGAATATTTGTTTAGACAATACTTGTAGGATTTGGGGCCTTGTAGTAATAATATGGTGTAAACAACCTTATGTTTCAACTTTTTAATCTTTTCAAATACGTTTGGAATTAGTGTTGAAAATTAATTAGTCAATAAAATATCCATAACGATTTGTATTAATAGTAGTTTTACAGATAAGTAATTGTTAGGTGCGATGCACATTATGTATGGGAATACCTCATTATACAGTAAGTATACTTACTATTAGGCCTTATGTCATACTTTTAGTCAATACGATGCGTGGAGGATAATAATTGTGTTAAATGGAGGACTGGACTCTAAATTGTATTTAGTTTTAATTGCTTAGGCCATTAATTACTGGAGGAACATAATTAATTCTGAACATGTATATATTTTTTTGGAAAATTCGTTTTTATGGTAGAGTAAACCATTTATCATTTCAGCGAATTTCCCATAGGAAAGAAGCTATTACCGTAGATCTCATGGCAAGAGTTAAGCCCAGGACCATGTTATTTTTTCTTCTTTAGGCGCCCAGAGACCAAAAACAGTAGTCGTTAAAATTCATATATATGTATATTTGTCATATATTATTATTATTGTATTATTGATTTGGAAATTCGCTGAGTACGCAGGTCTGCTGCCACGGGGTTTTTTATAAATCTAAGTTTTACTACTTGTAAAATATTTTAGAGAAGAGTAAATGTAAAAAGATTAAACATGTATACAGTGACGGTAAATCCTTTACAAACACGTTGAAGAATTGCCAATGAAATAAATCTCGGACGCTGATAAAAGTGATACGAACAAACAAAATTTAGCTGTTATGTTTGTTTACCAGGAACTCTATCCTGAAAACGATTTTAAATTATATTCGAATGCACTCATCAAATTTCGTAACGACAGCATGAAAGATAATGTTTCAATTTAATATATCTCAAAGAAAATGAATCAATGCCAACAGGAATAACCAGATCTTTGATATCTATCTGTGATGAAAGCACAAGAGCTAATACGACGTTAAACACAATTTACGATTTTTGATTTATTTATAATTATTTCGAATAGTAACAAATTATTTTTTCGTAGTCATAAAAATAATTAAATTAATTTTAATCTTTCACGCCTTAATATTTTCTATAAAAATATTGCTGGGCATGTATTGAACCATTTCTTTGAGAAATTAGACCACACAAATTATTTTGTTAACCATGCACGTTCAATTATCCTGTGCAAAGGTTTGACAATATTTCATCTGGCGGCTAAAACTAGTTCCCATTCGGTGCCCGAACAGGGACAGTATTGGAGAGCTACCGAGAAGAGAGTACTTTGCCTTTTGGCTAGCACCCGAAAAAAAACTCGATTGAAGAACAATTTTAGAACACGTATTAGCGTCTTTCATATCCTCACAAATGAGCAATTAACGACGGATAAAATAAAGGTGGTCTTTTTTTTCTGTCCCGCCAATCACCAATGGCTTTTCGCTATGTGATAATGCCGCAACCCACACAGGGGTGCGCAAAAAGCCGCTACGGCTGAAGTGCCTTGGGAGAAATCCGCCCCTTTCAGTAAAAAAAAAGAAAAAAGGTGGTCTTTACATTTTAGACCCATCCAAACCTATCTCCCAGGAAGGACTACCCAGACGAGACTACCCTCGTACCCTTAGACGATAAAAGACACGCAGCCGCAATGGCAGCACCACCGACGACTTATTTTACTGACGCCTCGGATATCAACTTAGCCATGGACTGAGAATCCTGAGATTATAGCCGTACGCAATCAGCACAAATGGTAGCTCCTTCACTGTTTACCCCCAACCACAGGACAGAACCCGCTGTTGCCGCAAGCTGTTGCCGCAACCGACCACACAAATGATAACCGAGTAACCGGTAACTGAGAGCGTATTGACTAAGTGAAGAGTTGGATACGTTTATAGACTAAAGAAGGCCGAGGTCAAAGATGAACTCTCAGCTTACATTATTATTACGGTATCCGTAATAATCGTATCTGAAGAACATGAACGCACCCTGGCCGAGTGGCAAGAGTTCTGGGAATCTTAGTCGCGGACCAGTAGACCGCGAGGTTGATACCAAACGTTTGCTCGAGGATTGGGAGGTAGAACGGAGAAGTGGGGTTCTACATGACCCAATTATTTCTGGTCACGGGTATTTCCGTATGTTTTTGAACACGATTGGCAAGGAGGACATTTCGCTCTACCTCCAATGTCTAAGTGCCGCCAATACCGCAGAGCATACCATATTCTCCTGTGGCAGGTGCACAACAGCCGAATCTCTGTAGTGTCTGACATAGGGCCTCTGAGCTCCAAGTCCTC
This sequence comes from Nephotettix cincticeps, assembly GCA_023375725.1. NCBI lineage: Eukaryota > Metazoa > Arthropoda > Insecta > Hemiptera > Cicadellidae > Nephotettix > Nephotettix cincticeps. The sequence continues at coordinate 46,234,565 of CM041791.1, forward strand.
TTTAGATACATGCTCATTACAAAGGGCGTTTCCTTTTAGTGGCTAAAAAACTGGAACTGAATCGCCAGCTTCGCTGAGTTTGCCCTGAAGGCCAATAAGTCCGATTTGGATCGGAATTAATGTGCACATTCGAACCAATTAAACCTACATCGAAAAACGTTAAACAACACTCCAAACTTTAATTTAATCATATTTTAGACTTTTATAGCTTGAAACATCTTAATGAAAAACTACTTTTGTAAATAAAAAACTTTAAATAAAATTATGATTTTCATCAAATTTTAATTGTAAATGATGTCAAAAAAGAAACACATTGATGTAGGCCTACTTATTTATTACGGGCAGTTAATTATTATTGAACAAATTCTTATTATTTCAAATTTTTTTAAATATTTTATACCAAGTGAAAAGGTTGAAGTGAAGACGACAAGGTATTAAAGGTTTACGATTCATAAACACCAGCACCCGAGACTTGTGAATTGTCCCCAGGGCCCTTGCAGCATAGCATACCTTCAAGTGTAACTGGCGGGTAAAACAGCCTCTCTAGGGTAATAGGGCCTGGTTAATAGATTCCTTTAAATTAAAGTACATGAAATTCCACCAGTTTATAGTTTATTTGTGAATGTAATTTTTCAAAATGGTTTGTGAAAATATTACAAAAGTATTACAAGTTTAGAATATCTAGAATACATAGTGGATTCAAGGCTCGTGACATGAAAATGATATTGATAAGGCCTGGTTGGACGGAATATACACGACTCCAAACATGGTGTACATTCTGATTACGGATTATAAATGAGTAAATGTTTCAGCCCTATTATTAGGTAGTAACTATAAAAATCTGATTGTTCAACAAACAGTATTATGCTTCCTAAGTAGTACTAAAGTGAGTAGTAGGTAGTGTCAATGGTAGTATGTGACTTAAGTATGATGCTGTATACAGAGATATAATTTTTCCAAATATTTAAATAATTAATTGATGTATACAACTTTTAAAAATTTTCCCATAAGATTAACATTGCGCTCCAAAAGACAACGTATTTTTCTATATATCAGTAACCGATTGATATAGAGAGAAGATAAAAAAGAAAGATTTTTCACTTAAACTGTGGTAAAACAAACTTAATTTTAAACATAGCTTTTTCAACAGAAAATTCGCTGAACTAAAATATAATTACTAACATTGCACCCATGAAATTAACAACAGCCTCTACTAAATAGGACATAATTAAGTTTTAGCATTAGACTAACTAGATTACACTTAGACGATCCATGCTATTTTAAACTACTCTATTTAAATTTGTGAATGAATATACCGTTTAAATTAAACCTTTAATAATTAATTATTCTGTCAGTTACCTCAGGGCAAGGGTGGTGAGTTAGTACCTGTCACTTCTTGGAATACTATCAGACTTAGTGACTGCTAGTAAATATAAACTCAATACCTAAATCAGAATTCTGAATAATTTTTCTATTTAGCTTAATATCGTATAAGAGGAAGAACGTGAAAAATAGTTTGAAGATAAAAAAATAGTTTGTTATCTATATACGTATTTTCAATGCAGGTAACATGAAATCACTGATAACGTTGAAAAATTAATATTCTTAGATGCTACAACATACGGTAAGAATATGCGTGGCCACATGCTGATGAGAAACCGATATCGGAACGACTCCGAACATCTGATATTGAATACATCACCAGCAGGCTAATCAGCTCTTGTCAGTGACGGAAACCCCTGCAGCAGGATGTCTTCTGGAACCCTCGATGGTCCATGCCACAGTTAGGAATGTTAGGAAGACGAAGGTGAATACTGTAAGGCTAGAGCCCAATGAAATGCAAAAACGTAATAAACTTAAAAATCAAAGAAACATAATAAAAATTAATCCTATTTGCTAGCGGAATTATGAAAGATAAAATTTTTTATATAGCCTTTGGTTTGTTAATTATAAACCAATACTACCTAATTAATTATGCTTCCTAACAATGTATCAACGGTTAGTAGAAACTAGACCCGGGGTTTTGACCGTTCACTATCAAAAATTTAAAGATACTGAAAAGCTGAGAAAAACACAAAATAACCTCTCATTTCATGCCATCCTTGTCTTCTAGTAATATACAGAAGCATTGAGTATTGCTATTAAATGTCCGTTTTGCAGTTAATATATTTTTGAAGCTTATTGAATGAAATAAGACAACGGCAATGGCTTCTAGAATAAAAACCTTAAAACAGTTACTGCACAATACAGGAGCAGACATATTCGTTTATAGGCAATAACTCTCTTCCTACTTATGGCTGTAAATGCAGAGTTGGACCAGCATACATTGCGTGATGAGGAAACGCAATACTATCAGTTTAATATTATTATCTGGATCAGGCTGAATACACTTTTATAATTAATTGTAGCAAGATAAAATAATAATTATAAATAGTCTACTGTATGTGGAAATAGTTAAAATAATTTTATTGGCCATAAAGGACACATCTTTAAATAATTACGTGTTGTACGCTGAACATTTACAAGTAATTAAGAGTAAAACCTCAAAAACTCAAAATATGTTTACCCTGGAATCATTTCAGAATACGCTTTACTTTTTTAAATCCTCAAACTTCTATTACGAGGGCCTCCGTTTCAATACATTATAGCGGATTTTACGCCTAATAAACTATTTTATGCCTTCAAACAGGTGAAAACACCGTTAACAAGTTTACTGCGCCGCGACCGGCTCCGCCAAAGTGGTTCTTACACTTTACGATGGAATATAAAAATAGACAGACATTAACTGGATAACTATTACGATATTTCACTATCCTGGGCTTAATTTTATCATCACAATCATGATGGTTTTAATCCCTTAAAATATAAACTGTGTGCATCTTAGGTTATAATTGTTGTGTAGACTGGCAAATTTTCGCGTTCAATTACAATATTTTACACTTTAGTCGTTCGGAGCAGTTTTCAAGTCATATATTTTATAAACAAAAGCAATAAATGTTGGCTGTGGTGGTAGGTTGTTGCCAACATTGTAGCTATAAATTCACCTGCGGTTGGACTCGGGTTCCTACTAAACAATTTGTTTTTAATCCATTATGATTAAATAAATGATTTTTTCATGAATTATTTTGTTCAAGATGAAAAACTAATAATCATTGTAAACATCATTAGATTTTAATCTATGAAATTTATATCCTTCACATCTAGTTCTTCAAAAGATAAAGGAAACACAATTTACTAATTGCAAAATACTACCTGCAGTACTTTAAAAATTACTACCATATAATAGATATTTTTTTATTTATTTATGCTTCAATATAAGTCAATGTCTATTAATTGCAAATTATCATGAATACTTGCAGATCTTTCTAAAACAGTGACTTATGTAACCTTATTTCATTATTATATTTTATTAATATTTCATTTAAATAATTTACTAGAGCACATGTTCTCACATGCAAATGAACTCGAAAAAATATGCCCACAATTGTTCACAACTGGAATTCAGACGGTGAATTACTTTATTTTAATAGGGCGTGGCTTGGTTTAAAGTATTACAAAAACCTGCAAAAAGTATAGAATGATAAAACTGTTTCATCATATAATACAGGACAGTGATGGCACTTAACCTGGATAACATCTGTATACTCTCGAAACCTTCTGGGCTGATTTTATAACACACCACTTATTATTTTCTAAATGTTGCCATAAAGTCTCACTCCATCAAAATCAGTCACGTTGAAAATGATGGGAATATAATGCGAGTACGAAAATTGTAAAAAATATTACTAAAAATCATCCATAAACCAATGTGTTTACACTTTTCTTAACCATTTCAAATAGTTCGTTGTAAAAATATATTTTTCGAAATTAAGGATTTTATAAAGTTATTACCGTATATAAAGGCATATGCTTTAGTTTAAAAACTAATTTCATTATAAAAATAGTGATATTTATACTTTTAATATTTTGTATCCAAAGAATTATTGGTCTATTGAAGTTTTCAGCGTACAATTGTTACGAATGCTTTTGCTTTTAGTAAAGTATAGGTCTACTATAATACTAAAATATCTTACTAAAATACAGCCATAACACTTGTTTACGTCTGGCTTATTTCACGATTGTTACAATATAATTTTGTACACTATTATAGCACAACCATTCTGATGTTTTAGAAATTATCGGTTCTGAAAAGTAGATTTTGTACAGTTTTAATTATGGCCCTATTTTTAAATGAAACGGTTGTTCTTTCTCTTCCTGTGCATATATGGAGAAGGTATTGTCAAGTTAAAAATATGTTGTCTTAAAATTTAGACTATCAGTTGAGAGTGAAAATATATATTTTGAAGCTACCTGAATTTAAAAAAAAGGTGGGTTTCAGAATAATGTCTGTGTACAGACCCAGAAACAATTTTGATGATTTTGATGAAGTTGTTGGTAATAGGGATTTGGCTACATATTAATTTAGTTATTTTGGAATTAGAACAGTAACGTTAAAAAAGTTATAGATGTCAAAAATACATTTTCGGATATTCTAGCAAAACAATCTATAATATTATAAAGAAGAGGTGGTGTCTGTATGTTTGTTTGTTGTGGCAAGTAAATGCGAAAAATACTGAACCCACTGGTTTGAAATTTTACAGAAAGGTAGATCTTAAACTCATGTATCACATAGGCATATTAGTTCCCTTAAAATCCCCTCGGGCTACGCCCCAAGAACGTCTTAAGTTTCAATGTTTACATTTTTAAAGAATGAAAAAATAAAAATACTTGAATGTCATCAGCTGTGAACACTAAAATTTGACAGTTTGGGAAGAAGAAGAAGAAGAAAGGGCTGCCGTGACCGTCCTAGGTTTCAATGTTTACATTTTATAATGACAATATCCGTTTGCAATATATTTTGACAGTTCAGGAAGAAGAAGAAATAAAGTTTATTTTTCAGATAAACTGCTGGATCGAAATTAGTGAATTGTTCGAAATAGTGGAATGGTAGATTTTAAGTTTTTTCCGATGACTGTCTCTATTACGTTAATCCTTATCCTCTCCCAATATTTGACAGATGTTATTTTGTCATGCTGTAGACACTCGTGTTTTGTCATTTTGTAAACAATGAAGAATTAATTAACAATAACTTAAATGTATCAGTAGAGCCTACACCTCTCAGCCTTTTTAACCCGTGCGAACAACGTGTACTTTGGCTAGTAGATTTATAAAATATTTGGAGTATAACCGAGTTGTAATACTTCAATACTTGAATACTTCAACAACTTCTAAAACATTATACCAAGCCACACGACTAAACAGTTTAGTTCTTTGAATTATTAGGATATAACTAATGGTTCCTACAACTTTTTATTTACTGACAGCTGTAAACACAGTACGTTGACTTTTTGGATATCAGAGGAATCATCTCCCCTTTGTTGATACCGGGCTCGACGTAAGAAACTCTTCCATTGCAGGAAAGGCCCTTGCTGTGGCAAAGCACTATAACCCTAGTGGTAGCACGACACCTCTGTTTTATATCAGAATACCTTCCACCTTACTCAAGGCAACCGTCCCTCTTCTGCCTTCGCAGAATGGACGATTTGAAGTCGCTCACAGCCTTCCATTTTTCACTCCGGAATTAGATCACCACCAACTGTGCATACAGGAGTGGTAGGATCTTCTTGAACACGACGGCACATAAAGAAGATATAGTTATAGTTTCCGAATCTTCACTGTCTTCTCAGTATCTGCACCTAGAAGAGTATACTTTACCCATTCAGTATAGTTACAGGCGGAAATGACCGTGAAATGTCAGGAACTGAGTGAGATAAATGTTTACCTCCCCATGGGTAAGATAGGGATGTCTTAACAAATCCATGGTTCCAGGTTCCCGAACAGGGCTACCTTCCTGTTGTCCCCTCATCCCATCGACGCTGCCAAGTGGCCATTGTAAGGCGGGCCAGCTTCGCGGTCTCAGCCCGTTCTAACTCTGGCTCACACACTCAAATAGTTTTATTTTCTTGTGCTAGCAGGTCAATTGGGATAGCTCCTGCAACCACCACCACAGCACCTCTGAGAGCATCTCCCCTCTGCATCGCGAGCATGCGAGTTCGAAGTTTCTTTACCTTTGTCGCATCAGCCCAAATCTCCGCTTCTAAGAGCATCTCCTGAGCTTTTGTCAACAGTAGCCTCCACTTCCCTTAGCTAGACCGTAACCTTGCTCCGTAAACAAATATTGGGAATGTGAGGGTATTAAAACCCCGTTTGATAATAAAATATTTCATAACAATATAATTTTGTATATATCTAAGATAGCGGATTTTGTTTTGGTGGACTTATTTGGAAATGACAAGGGGATTATTAGGATGTTATTTTAGATGGATTCAAAATATATGTACAAATTTAACTTTAAGTACATATCCACTATTTTAAAATAATTGTGAAAAGTCAAAGTTTTTACCACGCATATTCATGTTGTATCCACTCCTAACAAGTCACGCATCCCGTACAATGGAAGAGTTACTGCTAATGAAAGCAATAAAATAGTGAGTCATGATAAAAACAAATAGTTGTTAGAGAAACTAATTATTACGACCGTATTCACTTTAAACATTTTTTATAACTAATTAAGTCTGAGAAATAAAACTAGTTAGACACCTTTAATTTCCCAGAACTCGCAACCATCGCCAACACAAAGGAGTAATGGACATTCTGGTTAGTGTAAAGTAACAAAGCTTTGTCCTATATAATTTCCCTTTGTTAAAATCTTCTCTTTGATGTTTGTCCCTTGTCTTTCCGACGAAAGTTATGATTGTCATAAGATCATCATAAGAAGAATCGTAGTAATTTTGTCTAACCATTAACTTTTTGCGAAACAATGGTTTTACCAATAAAATTATAAGCTCTTAGTTTTACCGAAACCTACACATAATGGATCACATTGTTATTTAGTGTAAATAAACATGCAGATTAGGAAGCTATAGTAAACAATTCGAAATAGTTTCATAGAGTTTTAAATTCATTAATTAAAATAAAATGAGAGTTTTTGTTTACATTGCTTAGAAGTATAATTTTTTGGGGTTTTATTATACAAGTATATGTTAATGGGGTCAATTACTCTATTGATGGAATGTATTACTGGATAAAAATGTTTCAATTGAATCTAGAATTCGTAAAATAAATTAGCTTAAGTAATTTTAATTATTTATCATTACGTAATTCTGGTATCTCATACAATATTTGATTTACGACTCATAAACTTGTTTTCTCAGATATTTTTGGCCCTAAACAGGTAGAAACATCGTTAACAAGCTTATGCCACAACGACCAGTTCCATTGGATTGACTTTTAAATAACGGGAATTAAAAACTTTACTGCATTAGAAAATTCTTATTCTATATTAGTATAAAAAATTTACAATACAAAAATCTATTATATTAATAGGGGGTTACATATGATAATAAGGGTTGATAGGGATAGGTTGATATGATAATAAGTTTATATGAAGTAGAAGATGAAATTGAAAATGACAATTTCAGTAAAGTCTGAAACCTCTCAAAATATTTTTTCTGTAAAACATAGCTATATTGAGTTTCTTTCATTTTAAATAATGAAAAACACTGATTGCATTATTTAAATAACTATTCATAATATGAAACAAATTTACGTCAAAATATTATTGTCAACAATAGAATTAAATGTATCCAGTACTTATATTAAACCAATATAAATTACAATGGCTTAGCGATCTGGCCTAGTGGTAGGTTATGGCAATTTCGTGCCGAAAACCCTTGTTTTGACCTTGGGGTCAAAAGAAGGGCCCAGGTTCAAATCCTGCCACCACTGGCTTTTCGCTAAGTAATAATGTCGTGACCCGTTAGGACAAGTCTGATGAATGAATGAATGAATGAAAATACTTTTTTATTGAGGCGAACATTAGGACCTCATGGTCCTTTCTTACAGCTAACCTCTTTTACAATGAAAACTAATTTTTTTTATAAATCAAACTTAAAAAGAAGATCTCATTTTATTTCAAAGATAACAGAAAAAATCTATATACTTTAAAAACTTGCAAGCACACACACACACACACATTCAAAACATGCCACAGCTAGGCCTAGCGCACGCCATCCCGCCACACTACGATCATCCGGTTAAGGAAATAGTTTTTCAACGCCACCGTCAGCCGAGAACGGGTTTCAATAGATCTAATTTCATTCGGTAAAGAGTTCCAGAGGCGGCAGGTTGTTACTAAAAATTGTGGTTTTGTGACGCGGAATACGTAGTGTTGACGAGCCAGAGCGTGTGTTTCTTACGCCTCTTTCATTTAGAAATTCAAATTGGTTCGCGAGATAATTTGGAAGCCCATGATTGATTACAGAATGTGTTATTTGAATTATGCGCATTTCCCTTAAATCTGAAAGTTTTAAACAAGATGCTTGAATGTAAAAAGGTGTGACTCGTTCGTCTCTTTGAAGATTAAATAAAAAACGGATGCTATAATTTTGAGCACGTTGTAATTTTGATGCCAAGGCCACAGTCATATCGTTAATTACAGTGTTGCAGTAGTTGAAGTGAGGAAATACAAGTGATTTTATCAAAAGCAGTTTTATATGATAAAGCAAAAGTCCTTGCATTTTTTTCAATGTATGAATAGCTGCAAACACCCTTTTGCAGATGTTCACAACTGCGTCAGTCCAGTCAAGTGTATTGTGTAATGTTAAGCCAAGGCTTTTAACCTTGTCGTGGTAAGGTAGAAGAGTGTTGTTGACAGTTATTTTTTGCATATTGTTAACATTAAGTCTGCTAAGTAGCCGTGAATGTCCAATAATTATAGGTTTGGTTTTGTCAGGATTGAGTTTAAGTCCATTCTTTGCCGCCCATTGATGTAAAAAAAATTGATTGACTGATGTAAAATGAAAAACAGTTCTGGGCGTCTTTTGGCCTAGGCAGTGCTGAGTTAAGAAGGTACGACGGAAAAATACATTTCATTAATTCTTATAAATGGAAAAAGAAATTTTAATTTAAATCAAATCCAGAAAATTAGTTGTAAAAACTGAACTGTAACTTTAAAAATGAAGGAATATAAATTTAACTCTCAAACCCCTAAATGAAGCCAATCTTGATTCATTTTGTTTAAGTAGGTTAGTATATGAATTTAAGATTGCAAAAACAAAGACGACAAACAAAACCAGGTTAGCCAAAGAGGGCAGTATCCAACATTTCCATCAGCGTATCCTGCTTACTGCAGTTTTTATTCCTTACATTTTCATTACTTGGATGCTATATAGTATCAATGAATGTAGTTTAAATGTGTCCCGAAGAAACAACACAGTTTTTGATGATGTTATCCAGAATAATGCAACTGGAGCAATATTATCCTCGTTACTTTGAATGCAAAAACTATATTTCTGTTTAGAGTAAAACGAACAAATAAAGTAATGCTTGAAAATAGATTACAGCTATGCTGGTTGCTTCTAGTAACCTTGCAATACGGATAAATATTTTGGGAGAAAATTAATTATTAAATCTTACATTGATCAACACAAGAATCACTTAACTGTAGTCATACGATATTATATTTAATTTCATTATATAAACTCTTTAATTCGGTAATGGCAAAGCCATTTACAAGTTAGCAAATACATAACGGTACAACACAAAACAGTTTCAGAACAACACAACGCCATAGTTTTCACCAAAGGTGTTTATCGACTGGACTGATAGGCTGGATTTGGCGCCAGAACAGTGACTGTTTTGATAACGTGTATCGATAGCACTCTGTGGATTTACCGGTAAAATGATTGCGTCGCCTGACGTTTTGTCGGTAACTAGTGTGTTTAACAATAATGGACTGAGACTGGGATCATGGGCTATTTGTTAAAAAGTTTTTATTCCTCGTCTATTATCGTTTTTTTTTTATTTCGACGCAAATTCATTCCATTCTCCGACTTATGAATCGTAAAATGAACGTACAATTAATGAGATTATGAACGTGAAGGTGCGAGACTAACTAACCGATTCAAACTAGAAGTAGAAGATATTATATTTGTAATGAAATACGTTCTTAGAAAATTACCGATAGAAACCGTTACATAAATTAGTTCCAATGATTGTGTCTGATTGGAACGTTTTGTTATAAAGTCCAAATCGAGCGACATCTAACCAACTAAAATTAACAGGAAACATTTATAAATAAATGTGAGGCGTAATTAAGATCTCTTACAGTCCATACTTTAATGTAATTAAAAATAAATTTAAATAAACGGTTCAGTGATCTGGCAAATACTTCCTCCTTTAAAATATAAAATTATATATATATATATATATATATATTTAATAAAACTAAAATATACATTATAGTTAATAAACATGTAGTTTTTATGAAAATCATTAGATTAGATTAGGTTATTGAAATGGTGACCTTGTATTATGGTCACCATTTCAATAATTTATTTCAAATAGGTTTGCAGAAAACTTTTCCGATATGAGGAGCTACATTGGTGATTGTTATTTTGAAAATATGTACCTTTAGGGGTAGTGTGGGTGGAGGGTAGCTCCAAATGTTCAAATGGATAGCCTTATCGGGTTACCTCTCAATTATAGAGCTTCTTAAAACAAATAGAATGGCGCAAATCCGAGTGATATCTTACGACTAACTAAAAGGCAGCCATTTAAAACATTAATTGTTTAGAGATGGATATGGTAAATGATAACAATAATAATCTCTTTATTTTAAAAATTCGATAAAGAAATAATTAGTAAATTAATTAGATTAGATTATTGAAATTGAAACCACAATACAAGGTAGATATTTTAAGCCAGGTATGAATGAGGATCGAGTGTAAGATGATTGTGGTGCGATCTTGTAGTCTTGTTACTGACTAAGGATGACATGCTCCTTAGACAGGACTGTTAATTAATAATTAATAACTGGCCCAACAGCTGATGGCAACTAAGGGACCTACAGTTTAACGTGGAATCCGAACCACGGCCTCTGAATTACGAATTGGTCTAATTATGAGCTTATAATTATGAATCCTTTGCGGATTCACGTGGTGTTCGGTTGTGCGTCGTTAATCCACACAAGAGAATACTACACCCACCAACCATCGCTCATAACTATCCACAATAAATATAATAAATATGGAAGATCTTCACAATAATGACACTGAGTGTTGTTGAACAAAGTTCTGTGTTTTACAGTTTGACAGACAATAAACGAAACTTTTTTGAGGCTTTAGTCGTGGACTAATAATTAAAAATATAAATGTCTTTACTTTTTAATCAGATTTTGACGGAGATAGTTGAACTATTTTATAGATTTATTGTTTGGTTCAGAATAAAAATAAATATTATTGGACTTTTAAAACCAATTTGTACTTTTAAACAGATATGTTTACTGGATCTTGCATTAAAACTGTAAATCCAGCGGACATTTGGTTGGGGAATACGGTAAAACTATCACACAAGGTAAGCTGTTCTCGTTGTCAGTGGCCCTTCATACTCGCGTTGATCGGGTTCCAAAACTTAGTTTTAACACAATTTGTCTTTATTTTGAAGGTAAGTTATAAACTAGTTACATAATGAGTTATATCTGAAATAACTCATTCTAAAACATGATTATTTCCGCTTATTCAAGTGAGTGGCTGTAATTCAGAAATATTTATAATATGGCTAGTAAAAACATTAAAAAAGCAAAAATATAATACTAGAGCTCATGAAATATTTTCTATTTTCAAGTATAAAAAGCTGAGGAATTTTAAATTGAACATTGGGTTAAGTGCTTCTGCCAGTGACAACGTCAAGACAAGAGACAACATGAAAGGGATGGTTTTGGCTAAGGAATATTATCAGTGACAAAGCTTTGCTACTTCAAATTACTGGCCGTTTCTCCTTTGTGCTGATCATAGAATGTGCTTTAAAATAGTTATGATCCCACTACTTGTTATAGTTGTTATTGATTAATAGTTTATGAAAATAAAATAATAATAATATCCCAGGACTTATTAGGAACTAGTTTTTTATTGTGCACGAAAGAAAACATTATATAATGATTAATATAATTTTCTCTCTGAATGAGAACTTATTTTTTAAGTAGCTATAAATGAACTGTAAACTGGAGCCCGATCTGAGCCATAGTACTAAGCTGAAACCGCGTTGACTGGGGCTCTACCGGAAACCTTTATATATTTGTTTGGCCTCGAGAGTTTGCAAGAAGTTGGTATTGACTAGAGCCAATGAACTATCTTCGTCGGATCTTTAGTCGGACTGTACGATAAGAAATAAATTAAATAAATATTTGAGTTAAGATTAATGTTAAAGTTTTATGTTCATGTTTTTGAAGTCAAATGTTTTTCATTATTATATGCAAACTATTAATTGATAATATGAGTTTTTTTATAAACGAACCTAAAACTCTGAAAATAATTCCAAATAAAATTTACTATAAAATTTACTAAATGAACACGACTATAAAACTACTCAGTAATTTATTACTGAAACTTTAATCAAATTAATCATTTTCCTTGCGAGGGTATATGTGTATTCTAACTTCTGAATTGTTTGTACAGTTATTTCAGTGTTAATTAACTAACACGCTGCTTGCCTAAATAACTAAAAAAATATTTCATAGAGTGTACTTGCAATATTAAAAACATTTTTATTACTTTTTTAATTTTGTTTTTAATTTTTATGTTGCTTTGTTTGTATTATAATTTTAAATTATTTTAACCGCATGACAGTAAAGAGCTCTAATACAACTGATATTTCATGATCCATAACACTAAAACCCCTCTTATGTTAAATATACTCTGAGAACGACACTCGCCACTTTGCAGATTAAAGATGACGATGTAAATTTTGGATAAAGAAGGAAAAGTGGAGAAGCACACTTACATTTTCAAATAAGTAATTCTCTAAAAGCATTGTCAGGTCGAATAAACATTTGATGAGTTATGAGTCCTTTTGTCAAATATAGCGCCATATTCAATAATTTCTATTATAGCTGAATCTTGAATGTAATGTTTTACAGCCATTCGATATTGCCAAGTATAAATAATGTTATTTATTAAAACGCGAAAGAGTAGTTTAAGAATGCAAATGTGTATCGATTGTAATACAAACCAATAAACCGGCCGATAACTAGATATTTATCAAAATTCATACCTAATATAATTCGTAATACCCCCGTCGCAGCAGACCTGCGTACTCAGCGAATTTCCAAATCAATAATATAATAATAATAATATATGACAAGTTTGGTCAAAATCTGTGGATAAACATGAGAATTTTTGCCTATTCTCCATAAGATTAAAATGGGAAAGAGTGAGTAGGTTTGCTGCTGTGAGGAACACTGAAAGTAGCCATTTATACCATCAAAAATTTTATTTTTAACATTTATACCAACTTTCATCAACATCTGTCCATAAATATAGGAGTTTGCCTAATCTCCATATGATTAACATGGGAAAAGAGTATGCAGGTTTGCTGCCATGATAAACACATAAACTATAATTTTTTAGCACAAATGTATGGATCTCAACCACATGAAGCTAAATATCAAGTTTCATCCAAAAATATTATAATATATATATTAATAATTATAAATAAAATATGGTGAAATATAAAATTAGAAATTTTTAAAAATTACATGTGAAAACGCAAAAAATCCCATTTTGGGGTACAAAACCCCCCCAAACTACCCGTTCCCATTGACCGATATGTCTGGTTTACGAACTCGTCCGAGCATTTGTAGGAATACACGTCTCTACCGAATTTGGTCTCGATCGGACCATTTTTACGAGAGTTATCGTGTTCACAGACACACACACATATATATATATATATATATATATATATATATATATATATACATATATATATACATATATATATATATATATATATATATATATATATATAAATTTTAACGACTATTGTTTTTGGTCTCTGGGCACCTAAAGAAGAAAAAATAACATGGTCTCGGGCTTAACTCTTGCCATGAGACCTACGGTAATAGCTTCTTCCCTATGGGAAATTCGCTAAAATTGTATTAAATATTTTCTTTGGAGATGAGTACATAATGTATAGCTAGCTGTTAATACTGAAGAACATGCCAAGTAAACAATTTGAGAAAAACCTTAGTGTATTGGTTCACATTAAATACAAACGTTTTGACAATTTATGTAAACCTGTATGACTGTGGTTAAGTGCCTTTACTCATTTAAATTTTTACCTATAACATACAGACGTGATATAGTTATTGGTAAACTGTTCTATGGAGGGACACCTGGCAGTCTATATCTAGTCGTGTGTCAACGGTGGGCCTCTTTGCTACTTAGCAGTGTGCCAGATGCAACTACTGATGACACCACTTAGTGGTGTCATCAGTACTAGTCTAGGCATAATACTAGTCAGCCTAGTCTAGGCTTCGTTACATAACGTAAGGCTATTGACACATGTGATATCTGTCAAGTAGAGCTGTTATGGTGTTGAAAAATCCTATGGAGGGACACCTAGCTCCCTATATCTCGTCGTGTGTCAACGGTATTTGCTACTTAGCAGTGTGTCAGATGCAACTACTGATGACACCACTAGGCTTAACGTTACATCACGTAAGCTTATTGACACACGTGGTATATGTCAAGCAGACCTGCTATAGCGTAGAACAGTTCTTTAATGGATATTTGAACCTATCAAAGCCCAATGAATCGTCTGGCGCCGCCCCGTTGTCATATCGGGTGTCACAGTGGCCGGATGCGGCTAATGACCTTGTCTTCACTGGTTTTGAGGCTCTGACATCCTCCTGCTGGGCTCGTCTGATACTAATTGTCTCATCAGGGAGCACTCATCAAACCTATCTATAATAATTTGCCGAGTCACATGTTTATTAAACAAGTATTTTTTGAAAATGATGATCTGAAATCTCTTTCATCATTTTCAAAAAATACAAAAATTTGCAAAATTCAATCACTACTTTTATCTCTTTTACTTTTAATCTAACTTTTATCCCTATAATCCCTTGAGATACGAAGAATAATTTTCAACTCTTATTTAGTTGTATTTAATCTACGTATGTCTCTATCGCAAAAATGTTATGATTTGTTACTAAACCCTTGTTAAAAACACAACTATTTTATTTATTTATTGTTATAATACAGTTAAATTTCAACAAAAGGCTTCATTGTAGATCTGTGGCATCTACAATAACTACTCAATACACAGTAAAAGTTTCAGCTTGATATCTTAAATACTTCTTGAGAAAACGAGTCATCTATATGAAAAAATCCAATTTTAAAGCGAACCACAAAAACAAAGTAGCTCAATATGAAGTTGTAATGCCTAGAGGCTGAAAATGAGAGTGCAGAGGTAACTTTGAAAAATATTTAAGTAGGTTTCAATAAGATCTTTCTTAATTTTTTTTATTGTTCAGAAAATACTAGAAAATAATAATAATAATAAACAAAATCAAGTTTTCCTTCAAGTCCCCTAAGCACAGTACCGGTAAAGCGAATAGAATATGCTCCCTCACATTTTGATGAATAGTTTAATGAATAAAGTACCCTGTTGCAGCAGACCTGCGTACACAGCAAATTTCCAAACCAATAACATTAAATTATGAACATAAAAACCTTATTAGCATACAAATATTTGTACCATTAAAGTACAATCCTTAAACTGTTTCTTTGAATTAGTGATATCCCAGAATCATTTTAGGGGAATAATTTAGCCAAAAGCCCACAACTTTCTGGAAAGAATTTCCCTTACGGAATCTTATAGAAAGGGAGTAAGGTTTAATGCCAGGAACACTAACATGTTTAATTTTTAATATAAATATTTTTTATTGAGCAGTTCATGTTATATTGTGTTATATTGCGAGTTTTAACAATATCTGTCGATAAATAGTCTGGCTATTCTCTATCTATATGACTAAAACAGGAAAAGAGTATGCATCTGGCATGATAAACACACAAACTATGATTTTTAAACATAAATAGATGGATCTCAACCACACGAAGCTAAATACCAAGTTTTATAAAAAAAGTAAAGGTCTCAAGTGAAATGCTAAATTAACTTATATTAACTTATTAACTAACTAACTAACTGACTGTTAATTAACTTATTAACTTATCATTGGAACCCCAAAACACAACGTTATATGTTTAGACTATTTATGTTTCGGATATTTCTGGATTACGAACTCATCCGATTACATGTATAATACACACCTTTACCAAATTTAGTCCAAATCGGACCATTTTACAAGAGGTATCGTTTATACTGACACGCACGTGCACACACACACACACACACACACACACACACACACACACACACACACACACATAGCATCTTCCCTATAGGAAATTTTCTAAAAATTGTATTCCAAAATGTTTGTTCTAAGATATGAATTCTTCTAAAGGGCATGAGTTAAAAAATAATAAAGAGACAAACAAGTAGTAGCGGTAAATACAATATAATATCGAATAAAATATCTTGTAAAGGCTTATCTTATTGATAGTCCTATTCCATTATGGTTTCCCGTTTTAGATGAACTTCATAATTTTAATTTATCCATTATTTAAAAATAATAACGTAAAGTTGAAAAATTACAATAAGAGATTTTATATAATATCTCAAAATAATTAATGAAAACCATATAATAATAAAATAAATGCGGAAGAAGCGTGGACAAAGTGTGAAGAGGAGCAATTCCGTTGTTTCCAGGGTAAACTCTCAGAGAGCCCAAATTGCTTTCCTCTTCAAATCCCGGGTTTCTTCTATCTCACTTTTTTAGATGTATGCTACATCATTACAATGTCAGTAGCAATAACCTCTTGAACTTAGTGCTGAATCAAAACGTTACTAATGCCTTTTTAATCATAGTACATAGTATTTGTACTAGCATGTATTTGCAACGTCAAAGTTCAAATTAGGGTAGGATATTAGAGTATATAGAGTATTAGAGTTGATAGCTATGAAATCAACGGGATTAAAAAAAACTCGAGTCACAGCAGACCTGCATCCGTATTAATATATAATATGCCACATAATGCCACTTATCAAGGGTTCATAATTTATCTGTCACGTCAAGATTCATATTACAAACTTGCAGTTAGCCGTTAATTGAACGAGTTGGGGAGTAAGCTATAGGCCCTACCTACTAGTAGATTAAGTATTTACAGTACCTGAAATAAAATTATTAAAATACAAATAAAAAGAAAATATACAATCTAAGCTCCATTATTTATTTTAATTTAAGATAAGATTCAATTATGAAATGTGTATAGTTAATAAAGTTAAATTTACTTTGAGATCACATTGTAAAATGGTATAGTTTTGAAATAAATGTTAAATCTTTGATCAATTTGAACAAACTAACCTTGATTGAAATTTGAAATCTGATTATTTCTTTCTATTAAATTACTTGAAAGGTCACATGTTAGGTGAAACGTACAAAATGTGTTTCTACCATCGTTTAGAGTCGGGTTTTTGAGAGCTCATTACTTTATTATAATATGACGTAGGGCGTAGGTCAATTTAATGTAAATAAAAACTTTTTAAAAAGGTGTAGAATAATGTAAATATGTTTCATCAGAGTGGGTTCTCTCGTTTTCATGGAGAATCGTTACAGAAACACAGATAGAATTTGAGATAAGACCCATTCCAGCCTCTCTGAAGCATACAAAGTAAAAATAACTACTATAAATTTCAATCAATGTATAAACAAATCTCTAATTTTATTAAATGAATGGGTCACTCCCACTATTGTTCCTCGTCGATTGCTGGCTGCTCTTGCTCATGCGATGTCTTTTTTCACACTATCCCACCATCTTCTCTTGGGCATTCCTGGTGGTCTTACCCAATTCAGGCTGTTCTTCTCCTACTTCCCTTAGTAATGATCCTCTACCTCTCCTCCCCATCGACATGCCCCACCCATCGCAATCATCTAGTTCCAGCGTTCTATTTTATCAATATAGAACGAAAAACAAAGCACAATTAACATGGTGAAATATACTGTATGCATTATTAACTTGCTAGATCGTATAAACAAATTTATTTACATTTAACAGTATACTTTATTGTATTTTGCAGTAAAATGTTTTTTTAACTAATAAGCATGACAAGGTACATATATCGTGTTATTGTATTTAACTGTACATTTTTAAAGAGATATTCTCAAAACAATTTACATTGGAGCAATACATTTCTAGTAAATCATCAGGTTTCACAACTAGAAAGTTTTGTATCACAATGTTAATTATCTGAAATATATTATTCTATAATAGGTAAAACGAATAATTATTTCATAGTAAGAAAACATTATTAAGTGCACCTAAGGTATTTAAAAAATGTTATAATGACAATACAATATCAATAACGTTTAGTAGACATCCTAAGCTAAAAAAAGATGAAAGAGGTTCTGTTCTACCTTGTATGATGATTGTTATCATTTGTACAAGAGGTACCGGAAGCGGCAGTCGTGGCTGGAACAATCAGCACGGCGAGTGGGCATTGCATGTTGATTGTGTTTGTTTGGGACCGACAAGATGAAATTAATATTCAATATTGATTAAGTTTACAACGCGCGTTGTATTTGTTAGCAGTGTATGCTGGAGATTACTGTTCTTAGTGGTTAATAATATCATTGGTTGTAATCTAGTGTTTATTTCAGTCATTGATAAATTTCCCAGAAACACAAAAATTTGTATCCAGCTGGTGTCTAGGAACATACAGTATAAAGGAAAATACACATGAATCTACAAAAAAATAAAAAGTATTAGATTTAAATAATTATCCTCTACGTGTTCTACGATATCCTCCCTTACTTAAACGTGCAAGTGAATGTACACTTCGTAAAGTAAACTTTAGACGTTTACGTTTTAAGAAGAGCAAGTTCATAATTCTTGAAATGTTTACTCACCTGACAATGCTTTTGGTGAATTACTTATTATGTAAGAGTGCCACTAACGATTTCTTCTTTATCTAAAATATACAGAATCCTAAACATGAAAAGCGTTTTTAGAGCTATATATCTTGCAGTTCGATGAAAGGGGGAAAGTTATTCGTTTTACTAATATTACCATAGGCCTAAGCTGTGAAAGAGCGATACTATGACACTAGGGTCATACTACGAGGAATTTCTTTCTCTTTCACCTTTGTTTCAATTTCCGCAGACATCATCTGCAGCCTCCTCCCGTGCAGCGATGATGGACATTAATGACTCCTTTTGTCATCACTACAATCGTTTTGTTAAAATATTTTCTTAATTAACTGAGTCTCATTAGTGAAGAATGGATCAATCTAATGCATCTTCCCCACAAAATATAAAGAAACTAAATAATAATCAAATCAATCATAAATAGCAAGTTCATTTTAAAAGTTTACGATTTAATTTTGATTCAACACATAAGTGAAATTAAACTAATAAAACAAACTTGGTGTTACAAAACATTTTTATCGTTATTGAAATTAATAATTAAGACAACCTAAATACAAATATGACGGTTCAGTAACCTCGGTCTGTATTTTGACATAACCACAAACCTATCGTCAAAGACTGGTCTGCTCTGTAATAAGTACTTTGATCAATGGTTGCACGCTAATAATATGGCTATTGACACGTAAAATGGCTGGGAAATCAGATTTAATTGTGAATTCATAGCGTGCAGTGATTATTATTACCTAGTAGTTTTTAAATCGATAATGATGCTGTGTGAATAATGAGAGACGAAAGGAAATTTCATCACAAACCTAGAGTGAGACATTTTTCTTTACCAAAACTAAAACTAAAATGGTTTCTAAGGTGCTGCAGAATTTAAACACTTCTATTTACCCTGTAACCATTTCTTACAAAAGAAAGACTGTTTGAAATTCCACGGATTCCTCGGATGCTAAGGATGATTCGATGCGATATCGATAAGAAGCCACGACACCACAAGCATGCAGTAATTAGTACAACGTTGTACCCAAGTTTGGTGGAACCTCAGTCTTGCCAACTTCACCAACTATTGCTCTTCTCATTAGCAATGTGATCATGAAATAGTGCTATTAATAAAACAGTTCATATTGCTTAAGAAATGCAGTTAAACCAATTTCGGAACTGCTTTTTTTAAACGGAGCGCATCAGTTTTGGATTCCTTGCTAAAAAAATGGGTTTAGCGAATTTCTTCCATAAAAACGGTCCGGTTAATTTCAAATTTGGCACGTACGTCTTACGTTACCACAGTGTTTTCGACCTCAATCCACAAATGAATCATTTGTGGATTGAGGTCGAAAACACAACTAGGCACATATATGTATCCAAAAGGTATGTATACTGTTGCGGTGATCGAGTAGTCAAAAATGTAGTTTTATAAACCTTTCAGAACTGTTGAATGGATTGAGTGGGGTTAGCCAAGTAGCACGTAAAATGGCTGGGAAATCAGATTTAATTGTGAATTCATAGCGTGCAGTGATTATTATTACCTAGTAGTTTTTAAATCGATAATGATGCTGTGTGAATAATGAGAGACGAAAGGAAATTTCATCACAAACCTAGAGTGAGACATTTTTCTTTACCAAAACTAAAACTAAAATGGTTTCTAAGGTGCTGCAGAATTTAAACACTTCTATTTACCCTGTAACCATTTCTTACAAAAGAAAGACTGTTTGAAATTCCACGGATTCCTCGGATGCTAAGGATGATTCGATGCGATATCGATAAGAAGCCACGACACCACAAGCATGCAGTAATTAGTACAACGTTGTACCCAAGTTTGGTGGAACCTCAGTCTTGCCAACTTCACCAACTATTGCTCTTCTCATTAGCAATGTGATCATGAAATAGTGCTATTAATAAAACAGTTCATATTGCTTAAGAAATGCAGTTAAACCAATTTCGGAACTGCTTTTTTTAAACGGAGCGCATCAGTTTTGGATTCCTTGCTAAAAAAAATGGGTTTAGCGAATTTCTTCCATAAAAACGGTCCGGTAAATTTCAAATTTGGTACGTACGTCTTACGTTACCACAGTGTTTTCGACCTCAATCCACAAATGAATCATTTGTGGATTGAGGTCGAAAACACAACTAGGCACATATATGTATCCAAAAGGTATGTATACTGTTGCGGTGATCGAGTAGTCAAAAATGTAGTTTTATAAACCTTTCAGAACTGTTGAATGGATTGAGTGGGGTTAGCCAAGTAGGGTATACCTTCAAAGGAATTAAAATAGTATTTTTGGTGTATATCACTGTTTTCGGAATTCGGCTCAACTCTAAATTTCAAAGTGAAACCCCCGTCCTGATTATGGAATTAAGTAAGGTACTTATGTACTAACTATCTCAACCCAGTACTACGAGCATTTACGAAATTTCATGGTATTTTCGAATTTTATTTGTGAAATATTTTTAAACGAATCCTTCTTTAGCTTGGATAGTTTATTTTAAAAATACCGAAACCCACTTATGCAGATCTGTGGATAGGTGTAGGTTGGTTCTATCTGATACGTGAAGTTGACATTTCCAGCTCGGAACTAAAATGGAGCTGTAATTTTGATGCCTAAAATAAAATAATTTGATGCCGCGTAGCTAAATTTGTTTATGAAATTTATGAATTATTTATGAGAATAAGCTATTTTCATAAATAAATAAATTATAGTAAATTGAAATTCAAATGAATACTCTCTTAGCCCTCAGTTAAAATTTGTTAATTAAAGGTGGAGCCAACAGTTTTATCTTTGCTCTACTAATTTAAATCAATTGCAGTATTAATTTAGCACGATCACTTTAATATTGGTTGCAGTGAGATAAATAACAGTATTGGTGTCGATTCCCATGCCCCTATTCGGATTTAACTTGTAGATAAAATTAAGTTAGGGAAATTTAAACATTTAAATGTTTAAATAACATATGGTGTAAGTGAAAAATAGCAGAGTGACATTATTCACAGACATACGGTACTAGAATAAATTTAACTATCAATGAATTTTTAGACGTTTTGTAAATTATTTTAACAAATATTTAAAGAAATAGTATGGTCAATACCGTCGGCTAATGTTTTTGCGTCTTCCATACAGTAAGATGTAAGATCCAGTAGATCTTAATATCTTCTATTATGAGGGAACGTTACATATAACGACTAAGACATCAATCACCATTCACAGTCTAATGACGTTGTGGTAAGCTATACGAGACCACTAAACACAAACAATTCATACATCGGCTATCTTACGGTACGTTTCTTCAGCTGCGCGATGCGTGTCAGGTCGGGTGCTACTATTGGTGGTGTGGGTTATCGGTACAAGAACAGAGCTGGGCCTCATCATGTGTGTTGCTGCCTTGGTAATCTTCCCCTTCTCCGAGCTGACACAGAGAAAAAACTAAGACACCTGCTGATGACAGGGTCAAAGAGAAGAGTCTTCAAAAAACGAGCTACTCGTGATATCATGTACACACTCGTACCGGTGGGGTTGGTTGGTAGGGCTTGGTGGAGTCCTAAAGTCACCTGTAAAGAGGACTTCTATAACCTAAATCTTCCCCTCCTAAAAATAAGCACAATAATATAAAAATATATAACGAAAAATATGGTTGCTAAGGAAATCTGTGGATATTTGTCAAGTTCTATTCACACACAGATTCTGAACAAAATAATTAACCGCGGAACGAATATTAATTAAGTTACATACAATAAGAAACTTTTATAAATAATAATTACCCCTGGTAACATCATAAAGGCAGTGGATTATACAATATTAATTAGAAAATTATCCATACAATTTGCTGCTCTTGTGGAGTGTGAAATTAATGTCATCAATCGAGGTTTAATAATTACAAACAATAACCATAAGTAATCCATAGATAATCCATCGCGCTAGTTTATTTAAAGGATTATGAAAGGATTAATGTTTAGTATCAAAAGCTAAGCGGCTTTGCCTGATCCCGCATGTTTCGTGTTGTATTAAGCTGGTTAGAAGATGTTTACTGAACCCAAACTTTTCAACGGTCTCCGCTCTCACTCCCTCACACCGCCTCAGTTTCACTATTCCTGAATTGCAAACTCAAGTTCCGCGTTGCGATTGCTGGAACCTTTCTAGAAACTGTCAACATGTTTCTCAAACATTTAGCAGATTTTCGAGTGTATTACTATTACTAATTACTATTTTTAAGTTGAAAAATGATAAAAAAGATTTTTGTGGATCAACTTTGGCTGAAATATGAAACTTAAGTAAGTTTAATTAAACTAAAATGAAACTATTTCTTCCATCTCTATGACATTTAGTTACGTTAAAGTATTGAAGGTTAAGGAAAAGAGAACGTTCTTTTTATTTTATAACAGTACTAGCTGACCCGGCGAACTTCGTAACGCCCCACAGTAAACACATGTTAACTTTAAGATTGGCCATGTTCTGAAGTCGAATAGCAATACGGCTTCATTGTGAAAGGTTATATATTCTGGGTCGCTGCATAGTGAATAACAATACTGAAACGATAAAACATATTAATAACATTCCCATAAAACAAATAAATCTGAGTGGATTAATTCACAATTTTCAAATCCAATCCAAACCCAAACGAAACCTAACTGTAATACGGCTTTTATAGGAAAGATATACAACAGCTGATTATTATAATAAACGTAATAATATAAACATTGTAATTATCATATAAACACGTGACTTTAATCTGACAGAAAATAAAAATATAAATACATAATCCCCCAAAACCATAAACTATTAACGTGGTGGATAAAGCTGTTCATTTTTTACAGTACACATTTACTTCATAGTTTAACATTAAGGAATGATTCAGATGGCATTGGATGGTAAAGCATATTGCTAATGGAAAGTAAACCAGCTGTAGCTAAGAAATCAAAATGTTTTCATTGTAGACATTTTATAAACAAACTTACTCTCCATAAGGTTAACATTAGAAATTTAAAACGCCATAAATTTGAAACTTATGGGGTTTTCGAAAATATTTTTTCACTAAAACCTTCCCGGACACATATAGAGCAACATCCTAAAATTTCATGGCGATCGGATGAGTAGTTTGGCAACGCATAAAGGACATACATACATACATACATACATTCAATTTTATATATAGAGATTACAATTTCTAAATATCACCATTATGAAGTATTGTGTATGAAGATACAACTTTCATTGAGAATTAAATTAAAAATATTCATAAAAACGGACCAGTCTTGAAGGACCATAAATTGAGAAATAAACTGTTGGTTCGTAAAACATGTACTTACAAAAGATCCAGTCCAGACGTGGGTGAAAAATGGCATGGTAGTAAAATAAAGAAACTTTCCCCTTGACGCCGAGGTGCAAAATTAATAAGCGAGAATATAAATTGCAAATATGTAAGAAAATTAAACCTAAACTTGACGTCTGAAATGATAATGTGAATGGAAGAGGTAGCCAAGGGGTGCCGGTACGTGGGCAGTGGGCAGAGAGAGAGAGAGTGTGAGGGTGAGGGAGGGTGAGGGAGAGGGAGAGGGAGAGAGAGAGAGTGATAGGAACAGGCTATCTGTTGTGAGCGATAGGGGATAACAAAACGTGGACAGAGAATATCGAAACGATATTGCTTGACGATACAACCTGTACAATAGTTGGGGAGTGGACTTAAATTCTCCGGATGTGTGTTTAGCATTATCATTTGAAAATAGATAAATTGTTTCTCTGTATTATTTGTTGATATTTATTAAAGTTCATAGCTCTATTTTTTAATAAATATAAAACCATAAACCTGTTTACATTTTCATAATATGTGGTAAAGTCAAATAATAAAATTTAATCCAAAACAGTCCAATGCATCTATTTATTGATCTCACACTTAATGCTACAGGGTAAATAATTTAATAAAAATTCTTACTACAATAATGTAACCACATTTAGATATTCGATGATTATTGCAGTTATAATGTTTTAAAGTATTAGACTATTTGATCTCATACAAATAATATAGACATACAATATTGTATTTTTATATATTAAAAATCATAAAACATCGAATATAAAATTACACAATGAAAGAGAAATTGGACAAATAATCCCACTGTTGCAGATTAAACATACAGCACGTATTGCAAATACGTAGAATAGCGTATTTAATTCATAAACTAATTCAAACCGTGAAAGTTACCATGAAGCAGGAACTCAAACAAGTAGAGGACGAATTGAAATTAGTCTGTTAATGTAAACTGCATAATATTCAAGTAACTTTGTGTAAATGAGTATATACAGCTTATTAATATAGAAGTTTGACCAAAGAGTAACGGAACACTCTGTAAAAGAGAGTAAGCAACGTTTCACTAGTTAATTTTAGTTTAATTAAAAAACCTTTTAGTTGGCATTGAACCACTTATTGAACCACACGATATAGGTGATTATGTGGGAAAAAAGTTATTAGATATTACAACATCCTAAGAGGACAGACATTCAAAATTAGTTTTATTAATAAAAATAACTCTACTACCCATCAAAAAGAGACTAGGTCCAGTGCGGTGCATTAGTTATGGGGGTACCGTAGGGACAAGTCACACTTGCTAGCTAGAGGTGAGCGCTCATTATGTGACGTGCGGTGCATTAGTTATGAGGGTATCGTAGGGGCGAGTCACACTTGCTAGCTAGAGGTGACCGCTCATTATGTGACGTTAAGTGCATTAGTTATGAGGGTACCGTAGGGGCGAGTCACACTTGCTAGCTAGAGGTGACCGCTCATTATGTGACGTGCGGTGCATTAGTTATGAGGGTATCGTAGGGGCGAGTCACACTTGCTAGCTAGAGGTGACCGCTCATTATGTGACGTTAAGTGCATTAGTTATGAGGGTACCGTAGGGGCGAGTCACACTTACTAGCCAGAGGTGACCTCTCATTATGTGACGTTAAGTGCATTAGTTATGAGGGTAGGTACCGTTGGGGCGAGTCACACTTGCTAGCTAGAGGTGACCGCTCATTATGTGACGTTAAGTGCATTAGTTATGAGGGTACCGTAGGGGCGAGTCACACTTACTAGCCAGAGGTGACGTGCGGTGCATTAGTTATGAGGGTAGGTACCGTTGGGGCGAGTCACACTTGCTAGCTAGAGGTGACCGCTCATTATGTGACGTTAAGTGCATTAGTTATGAGGGTAGGTACCGTTGGGGCGAGTCACACTTCCTAGCCAGAGATGACGGCTTATGATGAGACAGGAATCGCAGGCCACTAGGTTCGATCTAGTAGCGTTCGATGTTTGACTGGACACGTTACATCAGGTGTCGTGTCGGTATCTCCTTTAAATGTGCCACACGATAAATAAACGTTGCAAGATAAGATAATTATAATATTCCTTTTTTAACGGAAATTTAAGAAAGCTATATTTTAGTAGTGCCAATCCTTTATACCGCGGTGGGATTAACTTATTTGGATCGCTAACAACTATGCATTCTTATCGAGCAAAAAATGGCCCTCCAAGTCCCAATTCATTAAAGTTGATATCTAAAAATATAAAAAAATGAATTATACTGACTTAGTAGTAGTAATTTGGGGTGTAAAATTACTATAAAACTATGATTATTTCAAACCTGAAGTGAGGTCAACCGCCAATGATAATAAGAATTATACGCTTTCATATTATTTGAACGGAGGTGTCAAATGGAAACTCACACGTACTTACTACATTACATACTTTATATTTTCCTATTTATCATAACTATAATACTTTACATATATTTATTTAAGTAAAATAAAATATATTTATAGATGTTATAGTAAAAAGGAATACACGTACAAATTAAAGATATAATAATTGCAATGAATTTAACATATAATGTATATTGAATATTAAATACAAAATAAAATAGTATTTAGTTAATGAAGAGAATATTAATCAATTTTTCCAATATCTTAATTTATATTAGTAGTTAATACAAGATTTATGAAATACAGTAACCTAATAATGAACCTTTAAACTTATTATCGCTGGATGTTTTCAGATTCCGGCAGTACAAAGCAAGGTAATTAGAACCAAGATGGGTACAAGTCGCATAATCAAAAATAAGGTGACGTCACTGGTGTCTACAATAGTTTTATATACTTTTCTAATTTGTTAATTTGACCAAACAACGAATATAACCGGTGCCAAACTACCATATGTTTGGCGGGAACTTAGTTTGTGACCCATACCCTTATATTTTGATATAGGTGTCTTGGTTTAAGGGTTCGTTTAGTATACAGTCTCATTTTGAGTTCACTATACTCACCTTTATTGGGCTAAAACTTTCGTAATCTTAACCTCTTTAGTAAATTTTGTTTTAAGTGTTGACTTTATCTTAAATATGACGGAAAATCATTAATTAGCAATTAAATTAACTAAAATTTAAGTTTTTTCCACGTTTTTTTGTTTATTTAAGATACACTACCAAAGTAAAAACATTAAATGTTCAAAAATTTTCCGCACAAGATGTAAACAATTTCTTCTGGAAGTTTTCGTCATGAACTTAAATTGAAATATTCGAATTTGAACTGATTGTTGGTATATTTATGTAGAGTTATTTTACAAATAAAAGGATATCTATAATATTATAAAGAAGAGGTGGTTTCTGTATGTTTGTTTGTGGGTTTGTGGGTTTGTTGTGGCAAGTAAATGCAAAAAATACTGAAATGACCGGTTTGAAATTTTACACAAAGGTAGATCTTAAACTCATGCAACACATAGGCATACTCATTTCCTTAAAATCCTCTCGGGCTACGCCCTGTGAACGTCCTAAGTTTCAATGTTTACATTTTTAGAGAATGAAAACATAAAATTACTTGAATGTCAACAGCTGTGAATACTAAACTTTGACAGTTCGAGAAGAAGGAGAAGAAGAAGAAAGAGTTGCCGTGACCGTCCTAGGTTTCAATGTTTACATTTTCTAATGACAACATCCGTTTGCACTATATTTTGACAGTTCGGGAAGAAGAAGAAATAAAGTTGATTTTTCAGATAAACTGCTGGATCGAAATTAGTGTATTATTTGAAATAGTGGAATGGTAGATTTTAGGTTTTTTCCGACGACTGTCTCTATTACATTAATCCTTATCCTCTCCCAATATTTGACAGATGTTACTTTGAAATGTTGTAGACACTCGTGTTTTGTCATTTTGTAAACAGTGAAGAATTAATTAACAATAACTTAAATGTATCAGTAGAGCCTACACCTTTCAGCCTTTTTAACCCGTGCGAAGAACGGGTACTTTGGCTAGTTTAAAATAATTCAAAGCTTTGTTAGTCTAAATGTTCCAATATTGACGTTGCGGAAGAGAAAATAGATGTTTGAAAAGAGAAAATTCGACCACTCTTGTCAGTTTACGAACAACACAACGAAATTGCAGCCTCCTCCACAATTCGTTCTATTTTCACTCTACTTTGTGCTGTGTAAGCACGTGTATCGAGGACAAACCACTTGTTTCATCCTGTCAAGTAAAATATTACGTCTTCCTCCTCCAAGACCTAACAGTCTGACTCGCGATCCTACTTTCATACAGCTTACACCACTACTTTTTCTGAAACTTCAAACTAATTTTTCCTTTCTTAGAAATACTTCATTTTATATGTCATAATATAATCTGTGATATAGCCTACTATTTTAGTATGTATTTCATTGTGAATCTGGTTATTAATTTTGAATGGTAAGGAGTGCGTACTGGGATTTAAATGTCAAGTATTTGTGTAAATTTGAATTTATTAACTATAATATTATTGCGGAAAATTATACTAACCATAATCACAAAACTACTCTTTTTTATGGATGAAATTAACTAACAAATAAATGATTGTTTTTGTAATTCGTATTTTATTCTATAGTCCATTTTACTATTGAAGTTATCTCTCTCTCTATTTTATTATGTACATAATAAATTAGGATGAAGAAACAATAAAAAGAGAATGCGCCTTAAAGTATTTCCATTTCATCTTTTGAGTCCCGCATAACGTAATTAGCTTCTTGAGATACGGGCTCTAATGAGAGACCCCACTTGCTCAATTCTTCTTCATAATAGTTTGAGGTACTCGTTTCTTTTTAAAAATACATTCAGCATTCATTAACTAGATGTAGATTAGATTGAAATGAGTTAATTAATTACATTTTAAAAATCTAAAGAATGGTTGCCAAGCTGGGGGGATTAATTCGATTGTACCGGTGGAACAAATAATTCTAAAAAACGATAATAGCTAGAAGTATTTACCACACAAGACCAAATGTAAAATCCCTCATATTCATGGACATTTATAAGTGAGTGCTATTTTCATTTTTCATATTGTAGAACGTCCATTAGACTGCCCAAAAACATTCATGTAAGGCAAAAAATTAACTCGGAGAAAAATATTATATATTTTATATATAATATATATATATTATTATATATTATATATTTTAACATTTTTTATATGTATGAAAACAAATATACAATCAAAATAATATTATATTAGATTAAAAATTTAAATATTGAATGAAACCTTTCTGATATCTTAAATAAATAAAATAATAAATAAAATTAGCCATACTATTAAAACACATGAGGAACAGTGAATATACACAGTATGTTGTTGCTACATTTTGCTGTCTACATGAGTGAACAAACACTAGACATTCAAGCCACTACGAACGCTATTTAGGCTCGTTTGAAATCGTGAGCATATGAGCAAACATTTCAATATAGGTACTATGCAATAATAATTTAAGTGTAAATTTAAGTTAAAATGTTATTTTAAGTAGGCCTACTTTTGTCTGCAGTCAGCGTCAACGTCTGTTGTTTGTTTACTCGGTTATTTAGCCGATTGTTTGTTTAGTTTATTTTATAATAATAAAGTGTATTGATACACCTGTAAATGATAAAACAATTCTTAAAGTCAAAATTCTTACAGGGTTCATACAATTCTTATAGGGTGACAGTAATTTTTCCATGAGCGATTTGAGTGGAAGTGATGAGTAGTCAAGTTTAGGCTGTATATATATATATATATATATATATATATATATATATATATATATATACAGCCTAAACTAATATTAAAAAAATATATTAATTACACTTAATATATATAATAAGTGTAATTAATACTTTAATTAACCTATGCAAAAACCAAAACCCACAAGATTTTCTAAACTAAACACAAAAACGTTTTTCAAAGATAAATTTTGAAACTTTTTGCATATTATACGTACAAAAATATGTAAACTTCAACAAAAATACTAAATTTTAAGCGTGAGGAGTTTTCTCCTTTTTACTTCAAACTGAAAAAATCATTATAAAATATTATTTAAGTTATCTTTTTCATACTTTGTTTTATGAATAAAAATACTAAGTAAATTTATTTTAGCTGTTACATTTACCTTACTTATTTATGAAAAAACAAAACCAGAAGTACTAATTTTCATCAGTAAATAATGGAACACTGAAAGCTTTTCTCAAACAACTAAAAACTGCTAATTTTAAACTGGCATTTCTTCTACACGCTATAGGAGTAACCCCTGACACTGAAAGGGTTAAATTAATAACCATCAATTTTATTTATTTACTCATATTTATTTATTCAAATTAATGACACATGCCAGTTACAGAGGAATACAATAGAACATAATAGATTATTAACATTTCACATGATATAGTTTAAAGAGAAAAAACTACTTGCATACATTCAAGAGTAGCAAAAGCACCAGACCCCAAAACTGAGCGAATATTAGTATATTATTATTAATATATTTGTATATATTATTATATTATTAATATATAATATTACATAATATTATTAGTCTTCCTCTTTCAGGATCACAATGCATACTTATTCGTTTACAATAGAAGCTTAAGCAAAAAATAATTAAAAACACAAAAAATCATTAAATAACAACTGAAATGTGAAAACAATAAATTAAGCTATAACAGGCCAAGATGTTATGAATTCACATAATATTCACTTTAGTTATATCAATTATAAAAGTATCACACCATAGTTGTTGCGTGGTTAAACAATGTGCAAAATATCTCGTATAAGCTAATAATTTAGATATTTCAGTCTCAATCGTTGATGACAATACAATGGTTAATAAAAAATAATAATCAAATATACAATAAATAAATACATGAAAAACCACATCAGCCATTAAATAAAAAATGAAACTAGAATTTGATTACAAAATAGATGCATTTAGTTGTTTCCGGGTGCAGACTCATGCAAAATTAAACTTATCAGTAGGAATTCTCAACAGCTGACACCTAAAGGCCACCAAAGACGATCCAACAAGTCAAAATCCTGAGACATCTGGTTTCCTCTCTTTAAGAGTCTGCATCAGTGGTAGCCATCTTGGATTTTAGTCCCGTAAGAGCAATGTTAAATTTTGGCGCCTATATTTACTTGACCTATTGTCATAAATTAACGGAAGAGGTGTCAAATTAAAGGAATTTCAGTCCTCCAGGGCACCACCTTAGAGAACTTCTTATTTTCTCTCAATAAAAAGTAATAATGATTTATTTTGTAAAATATTCATGGATTTTTGTTTTTATATCAAGTTAAATTTTTGAACATATTAAAAGGTCATGCCCTTGAGCCACATCTCATCAATGTACTTCCAAAGTTTTACATTGATACTTTGATAATTAACGCCATTTCTATGATATGACAGAAAAATAATAGCTTCTTAAAAATAGATTATTAAGTGTTTTTTTAATGTACCAAACCTTATTGATTATCTTTTGTCGTTCCAAAAATAATAAAACCGGATGGGACTTTATGCACACCCTGTATAACTAGAACGCATAGGAAATGCGCAGTTAAAATTCAAACAAGAATAAATGCAGGTAAATCTGGGTCAGATAGCTCAGTAATAACTCACAAGAAGGCGTGATTAACATTGAGCAAACCAGATCTGACTAAGACTCGTGGGAAATCAGCCGCCAACCAACATTCATACAAGAATAACAAACAACAGGTGAATTTGGGGTGGGCACAATTTTATACTAGTTTATTATTCTTAGGCTACGAGTACAGTATTTTACAACTGTCTTAATGAATGGTTTATATTGTATGAATGTAATTTGTATTTCATGGTTTAGATTTGAACTAACCTAAATTATACCTAACTAACCATTTTAAGTACTGATAAATTAACATTACTAATAATGCATAGTTATTTAAGATAAATTTGTTGAAATCGTTAGTGTTAATAAAACCTTTATTATTTAACTAAATTAAACAAGTGATTTAATGTAGTATTTTTACAAACTGACAAATAATGAAACACTTTCTACAGACTGTCTAATATTTAGCTATTGCCAACACATCAAAAGAGTGACCAATGTTATGTCAGGCAAAGCAGAGGGACTCCCTGAAATGAAAAGGCTGTTGAAACTCAAAGGACTATCTTTATCTACGATATCATATGCAGAAGGTATAACAATTATCGAACTGGAATTTTCAGTCCCAGTTCCAAGTCCAGTTTCCCCAAAACAAATGGTGTTTATGGTATATTTTAATTAAAATGGTTTGTTATGGATCTATTTAATTAAACTAAACTGAAATTGAAAACATCCCTCTCAATAAATTCAACATGATGTTAAAATTTCAAGAAAATATTTTTTTTCAATAATTTACCCGTTTTTATTAAAACCAGGTTAAAAACAAAACAATAAGAATTCAGAATTTTCAGTCTATGATTTCCTGTTCCGGTCAAGAGACCCTTATTGGTAGCTGAGTACCGCAGAACTCTCACGACGCTAAGCGCCCTCCAGCAAGAAATACTGTAGAAACCCATGAGACAACCTTATACTGTATATCCCGAGAAACAACCGTATTGCAGCTGTGCAACGAACATATGTATTTATGGAACTGTATGATTTCAAGGATTAACATCGTATTACTTTGGAATTCTTACTACCTGTGTGAGAAACTCGCACTTTGTCGTGACGTCGCTTTGCGTGGCACATTGCAGGTTAGGCTCCTCCATTTACCGACGATAAGTTCCAAGTTTGGCAGGAAGGGGTTTGCCTATTTCGGTCATCGTATGGACTCCCGGTTAACTTCAAAGACCTGTGTCTTTTGACTTTTACAGATAAAATAAAATGTGTTTATACTGATTAGATTAAGAAAAACTAAAATTTTTTTATTGAACTGACGTAAGTTATTTTGAAAAACTGTATATACAGTAAATCACTTGACATATAAGGCATTTTTTATTATTATAAAAATAGTGAAACTTAAATGCAAAAAAACATTAATTGATTTTGTTAGTCATCAACTCGAATGATCAATATTACTTAACTGATTTATAAACAACAACTAGAATATATATAATAAAATAGGATTCAATGAATTTCTCATTAACGAAGTTTGAGCCAGAGAAGGAAGTTTTGCAACGACAATGGAGCCGATGGACGGTCTGTTCAATGCAGTTGGTCAGTAATGTTGCTGCCCCAGAAGAAGCTATTGTTGAGCTCACTATTATCAAGCTACCACTTGAGTGTTGACACAATAGAAGTATAACACGACCAGGATGAATTTATTTAATACAGTACACTCTTCTGGATTATATGAATATCGTCGTTGGTTAAACTAATAACACGTACAGTATTTTAGATTAAGATACGAGTGCATTCTATATCGTTGGACAATTTGCCATGAAAAGTGGTATAATTAGGTAAAATCTCACGGAGAAGGTTTATGGATAATTAATTTTGTTGTAGCTCAATTGGGTTTCTCCCTTAAAGCCTAAAAAGGATCCCATACTATGGAACATACTTTTTTTAACATTATAAAAATTTTATTTTTAACAGTTGATTTCTTTACTATATCTGTTAGTTGCAGATATACACCACAGATCTAAGCATTTGCATTTGTTTATGTTTTTTTATTTTATTTACGACACACTAATAGATAGACTGTGTTGACAGAAACCCCTCAGGCTTATATAGCAGACACTAACAGACTTCGCTGCCTAAAAAAGTTCAATGGAGAAACATTAGAACCATTCAAGATAAAAACAGCATAAGAAAAGGGACCTGCCTATCACTACTACTGTTCAATATTTTACTAGAAAAATCGTAACAGAATGTTGGAAAGATGTGAAATGGATTGAACTGGGAAGAAATAGGGAAATAAGAACACGAATAAAATGGCTAGCATTCGCAGACGATCTAGCCATGCTCTACAATAATAGATATGAAGTACTAGAAGAATTACTCGACATTGCAACGAAAACGAGTCTGTGGAGTACATAACGAATCACATACGATTGTGGTTATTGAAATTTGATAATTTATACATTACGTTTAAAACAATAATGTATCTTATTATTGTTAGAAATTAACATTATCCTCAACAAATCTATAGTTATTACATTTGCAACATTTAAATATAGACGAAAATGTAAATTGCAGTTTAATATTTTTACCCGGTAGTATTTTGCTAATTTAGATTAAATATAATATACAGATTAAAAAAAATGAAATATTACCAATTTAGCTGGAATAAGTTATGTTTTTGAGCTTTAGTAAAATACATTAAATCATTAATTTTAAAGAAGTATGATTAAATACTTCAATAATTAAACACTAAATTTAACAATA
Organism: Nephotettix cincticeps; assembly: GCA_023375725.1. Classification (NCBI taxonomy): domain Eukaryota; kingdom Metazoa; phylum Arthropoda; class Insecta; order Hemiptera; family Cicadellidae; genus Nephotettix; species Nephotettix cincticeps. Next base: position 46,269,119 of record CM041791.1, read on the forward strand.
ATTAAAATAGTATCAATCAAAATCACTCGTAAAAGTAACTGCGGTAAAGGGCTTCAACGCCTTTACAATTCCGTAATTTAATTCAACCCTTTCCTTGTTGTGCAGTCAATTTGGTCATGAATTTAATTTCTGTAACATGATTGTTTTTGCCGTACTGAATTAGACTGTTATTCACAAAATGAAGTATAAAAAACCCAACGTATTCTGAAACTCATTTTAGTGTAATTTATAAAAGAGGTAAGAAAGTGAAATTAAAATAAAATGAATAGCTAATAATAAAAGAAAAAAATATTACTGAAGTCCTATAGAATTCAGTTCGACCTAGCATTTTGACAAAAGATAAATTATCAATTATGAATTTGGAATTAACATGAAATAACAATGTCAATAGAGTACAAAATAAAAATTATAAATTTTTGCGTCAATATCATAAAACATCTTTAATATAATGGATATTGATGGAATATTATTAAATACTATAAAAGGTTATTTGGATTAATAAAAAAAATCTAGATGCGGTTTTACCTTAAGAAGGATAGTTTATTTTAGTTTAAGGAATTTGTTACTTTAAAGCTATAATTATTATCAATGTACAATACATAGTGAATTTTAAAGAACTCGATGTAATATCAGACGTATTTTAGAACATCAGTCGGATGTAATGATAGTTTTATGTATTAAATTAACCTCTTACATTTACTTATATTTTGCATCATCCTCTTACATCTTAAATTAACATATTACATTCAAATGTAAAGCTGCATAATTATAAATATTCTATAACCCATATTATGTGTTATAGAATATTCATCAGCATTTTAAATTCTTTTTTAACTACGTTATTGTTTAATTTTGATAATAAGTTCCGAGCGACCGAGCTTTGCTCGGATGGAATTAAATATGTAATAAATATGCATTTGAGAAGAATTCCGTTCTTCGTTTGAAACTTCGTTTCATACCTTGTTGTGGGTGTGCGTAGGGTTTGTTTACGGTAAAATCAATTTCAGGCCGTTTTCACTAAAGGATATGATTAAACTCCTCATAGATGTTATATAATGGAGTTACTAACACTATGCATGCACAGAGTCAAATTATTTTGAGTTAAAAGACAAAGTTTATCGCCTGGATGACGGTATGGCAATGGTGTCTCCATTATCTCTTATATCCGCCAATACACTTATGGAAGAATTCGAACAGAAAGCAATTGCTTCTGCCGCTTTCATACCTAAGGTCTGACTTAGGTTTGTGGATGACACTTTTGTCGTCTGGAGTCATTGTCAGCAGGAATTAAATAACTCCACTGAACACCTACTGCACAAGATCTCACCAACAAATAAACTGACCACTGAACAGAAGAAAGAAAATCAACTTGCGTTTTTGGACGTGAATATAGTTAAATATATAAAATTATTTATTATTTCTCTTTTTAATAGGGCTGAGACAGTTTGTCATGATACAGTAAGTTAAAACAAAGAGATTTCTGAAACAATAAGTCATAAGTCATAAGTACTTTATTTACACATAAGATTTGAACAATAGTTTTTGTTACAAATATCGTGTATTGTCATAAATATTATATAATATGGTAACTAGACAATTGTAGGTTGAAAGAAAAATAGACACCCACAGAAAATAATCATAAAATGTAAGAGACTCGCAGAACAATAGACCCCAAGAGCCCGCAAAGGAAAACCTGAAACCTTCATAAACATACCACAAGTAAATGATGAAATCTCAAAATACAATAAGACAGTTCGTTTCAAAAACAAAACCAGTTAGCCAAGTAAAATCCTCAAAGAATGTAGTTTACAGTTTCCAATGTGAATGTGACAGGGAATACACAGGAGAAATCACGATTTCACGAACGACCTCTTCGAGTCCGCAAATGGACACAAAAATAAGACTAAGAAAGGTGATAGAGACAACTGTAAACTAGCTAAACATGCCTGGGATAATAATAACCAGTTAAAATGGGAAGAAAAATTTTACATAGGGAATCTCATACTCGAAAAAGAAAATTTGTCGAAGCAGTACTAATAAAAATAAAAAAAACCCCATCAGTCAAAGTGGCATTTAAATCAGGCCTCTTTGGTTCCCTTTCTAAATAAACACTTTCCAGCTAAAATCTCATACAAAACACACACATTTTCAGACAAACCCACAAGCTCACACCAAATGGCGTTATGCAGGCGTCCATAGGGGTCTTTGGAGGAACGGCACAGATAGATAAGGGGAAAACTGGTTTTTAAACCCATGCGATGTGTTTGTTACAATGTTCCTGACTAACTAGCTTGCACATATTACCTATGCACCTTTATGCATATATTACCTTTCCTTGTAAACCTTTATTTCAGGTCAGTTAGCAGAAGTGACCGATAACGTGACTACTAGCATGTAGTTTACTAAAATGCAAACTTTTTCCTATGTAGTTAGGAAAAGTCCCTAGCGGACACGCACGCAGGTGGCCACCACTATAACGGTGGAGGGGCAGTAGTGCTGCAATTCTCGTTCCGAGCGCACGCTATCTTGTGTAGCACCGCTAGCTCGGAGGCAGAGTGTTGTGGTTATTTGTTGCGTTATCAATACAGTTTTTGTATTGCGCATAAGTAGATAAGTATAGTATTATTAACAAGATGATTTAATTAATATCTGTATCTTAAACATTCAATTTTTAATGTAAATTATTAGGTAATCACTTGAAAACGGAGGAGTTTCACCACCTTCAGAAACGTTGTGTAGTTCCTGAATTTGTGTAGTTTACACAGACGCGTTGGAAAGTGTGATTAAAGGTATTGAATACTTAATAACAAACGTCATTATGCATTTTAAAGATATACTTATTACTTATTTATAAAATAGTACAATGGAATTGATTTTAATTTACAATCGGTATCCAAGGTTTACAATCAGAAAAGTAAGGCGTATAAAGAGTTTTCTGCAAGTGATATGACAAGGCAACCATTAAATTTGCAGTATGGCTGTAAGTGGTACTTCGGAGGGACTTATGTAAAATGTAATTGCCCTGAAAGGAAGCACTTTTCATATTGCTCTCTCAAATTTCACTGTTAGCTTTGCCCAACTTTATAGGCTATACTCTAAATTATTATAAATCGAATGCAATAGATCGGTTTTATTCTGTATTTTTCTACAGTAAAGTAGTTTCTATTGAGGAGTGAATTTATTAAAACCAATTAATTAATAGCTTTTAAATATGGCTTGATTCTAGGAAATAAATTTTGAAACAGTAAATTGGGATTAACACAAAATATACCCCATACTAGCTAAAAAATAAAATAATATATAACATAAAATGAAAAGTAATAAATAATAACTCATATGGAATTAAACTACTTTTAGTTACAAATATCATTTCAATCTATGTTTAATTAAAATTAATTAATACGTTAATATGGTATAGCCTGCCTATTGTGTATGTTCTTAGTATAATAGCCTAGAAAACAGACAAGAGCTAGAGGTAACTTAAAAAATATAACTTTAAAATAAAATTATATTTGAATATATTTTCATAATGTACATTCCTTTTTTCAATGATTCAATGATTTATTTGCCTTTCAGATTACAACAATTGGCTCGTCAAATACACAAGTGAAATGAAACTTAGGTGTCCACTTTGCTAAGCTAAAATCATACTTCTGGCAGGCTTAAATAAATTTGTAAACCATGCACAATATACAAGCAAAAATTGATTAAGGGCTTAATGCTTAAATTACCCTAACATGCATGTTGAAACACCATCACAAAATATACATTATATATTACAACCATACAACCAGGCAGCTTCTAAGCACATGCGAATGAGTGCTTAAATTAGTAAAATAAAAATTAACATTACAGGCACAAAACATAGATAAACCTAAACTATACAAACCAGGCCAATATCTAAGCACATGCAAGTGCTACTTAAAATTAGAAAAAAAACATGCTCAAACGGAAAAATAAATAAGTCAACAAATAAATAAATAGTTAAATACCATGCAATTTAAGGCATGCTGTGCAACCCGTTTGATACTTTGGTATTAACTGTATGCTAATTTTACATTGTATCATAATATATGGGATATTTCCGACATGTAGCTCTCTGTGGAGTTAAGTTAGGTTCTTTATTGATATTTTTATCTCATTAATAATATTTTATACTATTAATAACCAACCAAACCTTACTCCGCAGAGCGCTGTATGCCGGCGACCAAGTGGCAACCGGTTAACACCAAAGTACCCACCATTTACACCATAATACATAAAAAATCGTTCATTTCGTCAAGGGATAATCCAGGAGCCAGTCTTTCACCACTGACATAAACTTTGCAAAGGAAAATCCCTTACAGCTGTGGGTAAATGGTTAAAAAATCGTTTACCTAAAACAGGTAAATGCTTATACATTTACTCAATCTGCTGGTGAACAAACTAAAACGATTTTAATCAACGATTTATTTCATAATCATGGACTTGGTTATTTCTTTGTAGGTACAATTAATTGCATTTCTAGAAGACATTAAAAAAATATTAACGCTATACACTGTCATAATTCTGTTTTACGGAAACATAGATCAAGATATTGGGTTCCACTCAGCAATCTCACCGCCCTCTTCTGAAGAATGCAGAATGCTCTTAACATCAGAGGAGTGGCCTCAGAGTCTGTTCAAATACACAATTATTTAGTTAAAAAAGCAAAATATGAAACCCGGAGGAAATCCCCAGATAGGTCAGTGTCCCAGGCCTTCTCAGTGGATATTTACTCTACTAAGCCTGCTGCAATTGGTCGCCCCAATTGAGCCGAGAGTCCAGAAAGCCCAGTAACTTTACAGGACCAGTTTTTTGATTTGTTCTCTCTGGCCTGAAAGCCATATATTGTTTAATGGACTTGTTTAAGACGAGTCTATTATTGTTAAACCAAGAAGTTTCCACAGTGAGAAGGTTTCCAACCTTTGCTCTGGATATGCTTACATGAGGATCTGTGGCAAAAAGGGTTGTGTCGTCAGCATAAAGTATGACATTTCCCGACACAGATAAAGTCATTTATAGCCACAAGAAAGACAAGGGGTCAATTTAGAAAATCGGGGGGACAACCATGAGCCACGGGAAGAAGAGGGGAGTTCTTCCCACACCAGGATACAACTTGTTGCCTAGAGTTGAGATAGGATTTAAGCACTGCCTCGTACGCTATACATTTCTATTTTTTTGCAGAGAATGTTAAGTAAGACACAATTAAATGCTCGTGAGAGACCACAAAGTAAAACAGAAACATTGAGCTCGGTATCAAAAGAGGTCAGCACAGTCTGGAGGAAAGAATCCACTGCCGAGACAGTACACTTGCCCCTTCTGAACCCTTACTGACCAGGGACAAGTAGACGATGGTACTCGGAGTACTCTTCGAGGACCAACTTCAAGAGCAGCTCAAGCATATGACAGCCTTAAATACTTTGGCAAATGTAGGAATAATTGCAATTGGCCTGTAACTCTCGACACTGCTATGGACACATTTCTTAAAGACAGGTAAGATAGCTTCATAACCCCTTCATAGCCCTAGCTTCATAACATCAGGGAAAAACTCCCTCAATCAAACAGGCATTGATAATAGTAGCTAGGGGGTTGACAACAACATGGACAACCCCTTGGTAAATCGATGGCCATGTCATAATAGTCTTTACTTCTAGATTTTTTGAAACCATTGACTATTTTTATTAAATCAGTAGCAGTGACAGCCTTCCAACCAAGTTCAAAATGAACTAATTCCAAGCCACTACTAGAGCCAAATGTAGTGGGACTCACCCTGCAATAGGGCTACAACTGTATAAGTTGATCTATAGAACTGAGGAAATGTTCATTGAAATCATTAGGTTAAGCAAAATCATTGTTTATGGGAGCAGGTTTGGTCATATTTCCCCTGATATAATACCAGCTGCTTGCGTTAAAAATTTATACATATAACAATTTTGAAGATGTACATTTTCAATATAGTTCAAACTAAATTTAAAACAGCACAAGGATTTACACTTACGAAGCACAGGTTTGACGAACCAGTGTCAGAATGATATAACCCGTGAGCTCATAAATACAATATCTTTCTTCCCTTCCATGTGGGTGCAAATTTATTGAGATTTCTGTCTACTTTTCAGTAATTTCAATATTAGGTTTTATTTCCTCGCTATGTTTTTACTTACATATCTGCTAATGGAACAAAGCACAATAGCTATCATGTTCTTAAAAATAATTGAAATATGTTTTAGTATTAAATAAAAATCTTGTATAAAATAACGTTAAAACCTTTTAAAGTTATAAAAGGTTATGTTTGTCCAATAAAGAGGATGCATGAGATTTATAGAAGGTGCCGTCACGAAGGGCAAGACAGTGTTTAGCACTGGGTGGATGTTAAACGGCCGTTTGTATGCGGACAACTGCTGGTTGAGCCTCCACTGTTACAGTCGGTGATTATATTCCATTACACATATGTGAAGCTCATAATACGTGGATCATCTAAACCGTTCTCATAGAATATAAACCTCTCAATATTAGCCACCTTATTCTTCGAGCTCCTCGTTGCAAAGAAATTTCGTTGTAATGGTAATGGTTGGTATGGTAGTAGAATTACTTGAGTAATTCTATCTCTTACTAATATCGGAGGTACTAGGTGTATTATAAATATAAAGTATCTATTAAATTTTACATTAAACTCAGTAACATATAATTTTTAGCAACGTCAATAATAACTTTTTTGAGGGGGATGAACTCAAATTTCAATACTGTGGGCAAAATTCGTTATTGTGAGTATTTACTTTTAATATTTTTCAACAGAAAAAGTACATGCAGCTATAGAAAATTCTTTACAATTTGGAAATATCCCTTATAGTAAAAGGTCTGTGGAGTCTGTGTTGTAGAGTCAATTACACTTCATAACTTCACCGCACGACTCTCAAGAGTACACAAATGAAATACAAATGCAAATAACCAGTTACATTAACGATCTGTAGTAATTATCTAAGTGTATCCTGACCTGCAGAGACCTGATGGGAACGTGCGCGAACCAGGTTCCCTGCAATGTACATTTAGTAGAAAAATAACCCTTACACGTTCTGATTAATTATTCAAAATTTCTTTGAAAATTAATAATAAGCCTAAATGGTGGTGTGTTGTTTTAAAAATTCAATTAAGAATCAAATCAGTATCTTGTTTAAACAAATATTAGTTGGGTTTTATCACTTTGCAGTGTGCAGGTATAGACTAGAATATTCCGGATATTGGTGAGTGGTTGTGTACGTAAAACTGGGATGCTAGTATATCCTGTGATTGAACTAATATGGGGTCGTGCATTGTGGATAGTTATGAACGATTTTTGGTGGATATTCTCCGCTGTGGATTATTATTAGTCTGCATTATTGATCCGCAAAGACCAACCTTATAATTAGACCAGTTCGTAATTCAGAGGCAGTGGTTCGAATTCCACGTTAAACTGTAGGTACCTTAGGTGCCAACTGGGCTATTAATCAACAGATCTGTCTAAAGATCATGTCAGCCTCAGTCAGTAACAAGACTACAATCATCTTACACTCATTTCTCATTCATACACTTGGCTTAAAATACCTGGACAGGTTGTCATTTCAGTAACCAACTAACAACAGGGTAGGCCTATTTTTAATTATTATAAAAAATATTTACTTACGTAGAAAAGGTACATTAAACAGCTGATATGAGCAAATTGTTTGCTATAGTACAATTAGTACTGAGAATAGCTCTACACTCAAATATTCGCGTAAAAGAATTGTCAAACCTCAGAATAAACACACATCTTTAAGTCTATGCCAGTCTCGTTAACTTGATCTGTAGCCTTATTAAATATTTTGTGACCAATGGATGTGTTCCTTTTCTTGTGTTCGTGACCATTGGTGCTTGTCATTTTTTGAAAGTTTTTGGCTTCTTTAAACATATTTCTTTTCAACTATCAAATCAAATTCTTTAATCCAGAAAAGAGAATATACATATACAAAATATATATCAATACAATTAATTAAATCTGGAAGATCCCACATAGACATAAGCCTGTGTGTGGGGTCTGAGTTCTTAGTATTTTATAATAACTATTAAAATAATTATAGTTTATAAATATTTGCTTACATACACTCACTGCACTTAATATTTATATTCTGCTATTACATTTGTAAAAACACAAATCATAAAAACACAAAAAATACAAATTACATAAACGTTAAAAAGCCACAGGGATGCACCCATGAAAGGAAAATAATTATTTTCATATCATTCAAGTCCACAGAGAGCACAAACACGCACACGCACACCTGAACACACACACACACACACACACACACACACACACACACACACACACACACACACACACACACACACACACACACACACACACACACACACACACACACACACACACACACACACACTTGCACCTATTGTTTACTGATATCAGTGCCAATATAGAACTGATAAATACATATCTATCTGGTCTCTACCGATCTTTACTAACCAACTATTTACTAGTAGATTATATGAATTTTTGATAAATAGGCCTAGGTGTTTTTTTCAGTAACTAGAATCCTGGAGAAAAGTAAACAGGCATTATAATAAGAGTATGTTTTATTTATAGATACGACAGTATAGACCCTACGAGTATGCCGGCTTAGCCCGGTTTATGTACTGAACTTGTTATGTTTTATGTTCTATCTCACCTGAGGGTAGGATCAAATTCCAGATCCTGTTAAGTCACGAAACTGTTCATACTAATCGTCATGAAAAATGTCCGTAATACAAAGAAAAATAACATGAAGCTTCAATCTGTTTGATTCTCGGTAGTAGGCTATTGTTAAGTGGTAGACTGCAGATAGAAACCTTCACAATAGGCCTACTGTTGAAACTGCAAAGTGGGTTTGGATTATAAAAGTTATCTTAACAAATAATATATATTATTTGTTATACGATTTCATAAATTGTTTGAAATATTACCTAAAACATTATATTTGCATATATATCGTTTAAAGTCTATATTTGTGCAAAAATATAAATTTAAATATTATCAATCAAGTCTGACTTGAAAGTGTGCCAAAACACCCTTCTTTCTTGCAGAACTTAGGCATTGTTCCAAACCTCTTGTAGAGTATATTTCACGTAAAATATTAGTTATTATGATTTTTTGTTTTACAAAAGATACATTTATACAATCATCATTAATAATATTTATTTTATATTCGTAGCTTATATTAATTCAATTTTGTATTTTATTTTTATCAACCATAGATACCAATAATAAGTTAAATAACATTTCTTGGTTTTCAATCCTATAATATGCGATCTTTAAAATAGTAACTGGTTCTTGGCTATTTCTGGGACAACACTCGCACAACTATTCGCTCTGCTAAATCTTGGTTAGCTCTCATAGCGTTTATAGAAATGAAGGGTGAAGGGTATAAATAAAATAGCTTATTTTAAAATGAGTCACGCCCATGATCAATAAGACTAAGTATTTTTCGGGACATTATGCATGCAATAAGGAGGAGGCGAATTTATAAAATGAACGACCCTTTTTTACTATTGTAAATATAAACTACGAGTATCTAAAGCTTATATTTATAAAAAAGAAAAAGATTTGTTCTGGTTTAAAAGGCATTTTTGATAAATAGAGTGATATTGCAGCTGTAGCTGAAGCTGTTTCAATTGCTCGGTTGACATGTTGTAAAATGATTTGGAAATGTCGCGGAAATTAATCTGAAGTTGGAGGAAATTGCCAATTAATGGACTCGACTCCTCGGACTGTTTCACTGGAGCAATCAGGAATTATATCAATTGACAAACGTAAGAGAAAAAACTATAACTATAAAAGTTTAAAATTTTCTAAAATATTTTTGGTTGGAAAATTAATTCAATTTTATATTTGTATCTAGACATTTCATACATAAAAATACTATTTATATGTAAGGCTAATCTCATTGGAATAATCACAATGGCATTTATTTATGTCTAAAATTAATAAATAATCATAACCGACCCATATAGGTTAGTGAAATAAAATCATTATGACATAACACTTAACTTTATTAGTTGCACATTATAAATTTATAAATGGTTTATTTATGATTAATCTGCATTTTAAAGTTTAATATTATTTTAATTCAATTCGTGAGGTTAAATGGGTTCACGAAGTTTGTTAAAATATGTAGTCATGACATTAATCTTTATAGAAATATTTTGTTATATTAATGACACAGCTTGGATTGTTAGCCCTGTAAAGGGCACCCTAAATCCTCCAAAATTGTTTTGTTTTTGTTTTAAGCTTTTACAACATATTTGTTCCTTAGAATCTCCTCTTTCCAGTGATATGTAGTACATAATACTAAACAGTATAAAGTCACTGAAAATTATCAATTATGTAACATCTGTAACCTTATTGACATGGATATGTCTAAGCTCTAGGGGGGGGGGGTGTTGGCGATTTTTAAGATACCGCCATTTTGTCTTCGACAAACCTCTTGAGATTCAGTAGCAGTATTTGTATTCAAAATAAACATACCGAAAATTTGATATTGATGATACCATTTGACTTATTATGTATTTTAAAAATCCTCCAACTCACAATAGGATTTACTTAGTTATTTCAGTTTTTGCGATGTTCAATAATTTTTTTATTTTAATTTCAGTATTTTCAAAATTTAAATACACTTAACACTGGTCTACCAACAGTGCACATAATATATAGTTCCTTATATAGTTTCGCTACAGTATCATTACAGTAAAAAAATTGAGTCTTTCTAACATAAAAAGTTTTAAGTTCTTACCAAAATAGTTATATTGAATGAAAATATACAATTATCTCTATCAGCATTGATAATAAATGAATATTTGAAATAAAAGAATTTTCAGATCCCTATGTAGTCTGGTTCCAGAGATATATGGAATTAAGTTGACATTACCGCTGTAAGGGACTCGGGGCGCCCTTTCGAAGAATTCTACTCGTACTTCTATACTTTTTATCACTGTTCGAATATTTAAACGTATTACTTCCACTATCAAACATATGTGTAGTATTTTCCTTATTTGATTCATTTTAGATTTGTTATTTGTTGTTGTTAATTTGTAAAAATATATCAGGTAAAAACAACTTCAGTGGAAATTTACGAATAAAACGATTTCTTGGAAGTAAGAGTTATTGAAAATAGATGACTGGAATAGAATTAAATTTGGTAGAAGGTTCGTAAGCTGTATATAACGGCGAGATGTTTAGTCTAAGCGTTGCCACGGAGACATAACTTAGGATCAAAGTTAAGCGGCTTAGTCTAGTAAATCTTCACGGGGAGGCCGAGGTCATAACTTACTCATGAATTAAACTCTAAGTTAATAAGGAACCGAAATGTCAATTCTATAAATAAGAGTAACGCAGTAATTCTACTTATGGTTTATCCACATATTAACGCCTAACACAACTAAATTCATTTAAAATGAATAATCTATGTATAAAACCGCGGTTGGTTGTTCATGATATGTGTAATTATAAACGTCTAATCTGTAAAATATAAGAACAGTGATTGCAAAAAAACTAAAAACATATAAGTACATTACGGTCCAATGATAAGTCTATACGTTATATGATATGTAGTAGCTACAGTACTTAGTTGTAAAAATGTCAAATTTCTCATTCATTAATCTAGTTTTTTACGAAATTAATGTTATTTAATTACTACTGTAATAATCATAATAGCATTATAAAATTTATAAGGATCCGTATTCAATAATTTACTATAGTGTATACACCGAAACACCATAGCAGTAGCAAAAGTTGTTTTATGTTCAATAGAACTAGTTTTATATGACTTTCTTCCACCAGTGATACATAAAATATTGTATGACAATTTTATCATAATGTTATAGTTTTAAGAAAACATGTTTGTAAAAAATTACTAGGGTTAATAAATTGTATGTTACAAATGTATTAGATGATGTAAAATTCAAATATAAGAAAAGCTAATAGTTTGGCTGGGTACAAAGATAAGTGTAAATACTTCAAAGTTCAAATCTGGACACAGTCATCATTTTTACTTAGAACATCATTAATTATTATGATTATAAAAATTATAAATAATAACACACCTATCATAAAATGTAGTAGTTATACCAGATGTTGGACCGATTCATAAATTGAAAAAAGCCACTAGTTTTTAAAACACAAAAAGCCCTAAAGCAGCAGACCTGCGTAATCAGGGAATTTCCATTTATCTAGGACTTATTTGAGAAGGTAGAAACTAAGCTTGGTCATAGGTCAAGCCATATACCTCATGCTATCACAGTATATTTCACAAATAAGGAATATATATATATATATATATATTAATTTTAAATATACTAGACACGGGTGGTAAGAAGTCACAGATCGGCTCAATATTTGTATTATTAATTAAATCACTAAGTAAAACTAACGAGTAAAACTTTAACGAATTAGAACCTAAAATACTGTACTATTATTTTAGCCTATTACCGACTGTCAACACAAGCGGGGGTCATAGGGGACTGGCCAAGAGAAGTTAGTAAGAAATCTTAATTAGAAACATATGTTGATTAACTAAATGACAATACGTAAACCTAACTTCAAAAGGGCGACCGACTCAGAAATGGAAGCCATTTTTAAAATGGCAGCCATTTTTAAAATGTCTTTCATTTTTATTTTGGAACTGTTGAAAAGTATCGAACTGGTTTTGGAATTTATCAGTAGTAAGAGTAAAACTTTGCAAATTCAATTGTGTGCTAGCAAAAATTGGCCCATAAAGAGTCAGTAGGAAATCTTAAATACAAGCATAGGCTTATATATACATCGAACTGAAGGTATTTGTAAGCAGAGTACAATGCTGCAAACCCAACTTCAAAAGGACACCCGGATCGGAAATGGTAGCCATGGCTACCATTAGATACCATGGTAGATGGCTGGCTGCATTTTTAATTTTTAGGAGGTCACAAGTTTTGAATGAATTAGACGTATTAGAGTAGGTAACAACTATAAAAATGGCTTGTGACACTTAATTTAACTGACAAAGTTTTACCTTTGAGCTTCAATGACTATTAATAATATTCAAATCTAGTCAGCACTTGAAAAAAATCAAATTCAATCCACCTTTAAATGGCTGCTATTTCTGACTCGATTGTCCTTGTGAAGTCGGGTTCGGCATTTTCCTCTGGTTAAAATGCCTTAAATATAATCTACATATCAACGTTTACTTGTACAGTATTTAAGATTTCGTACTGACTCATCGAAGGCTGCTCTCCATCTGAGGTTGATAGTCGGTAATAGGCTAGAATAATAGTGATTTAGGCCCCAATCCAACTTTCAAAGTTTTAATTGTGTAGGATAGTTAATAATACAATGTTAAGCCGTTCTGGGACTCTTGACCAACCTTGTATACTACTTGTAAGTTAAAACTATGATTTTTCTAAATATATTAGTAAACCTTGATAAGGCTGTTACAGGTTTTATCACAAAAATAACGAAACTATATTAATATTACTAGGCTATTAATATTATTATATCCTTGAGAATAACATGGAAAAAGAATAAATAGATTTACTGTGTTGAGGAACATTTTTTAGATTTTTCAGTATGTACTATTATTATATTTTAATCATATGACGCTTTATACAAAGTTTTGTGTCAACATTTCTAAGAATAAGTGGCATATCAGTTTTAAACTTACCATTTTGACAAACATTGGAGCTTCAAAAGAACACACATACACAAAACACACACAAATCCTTTTTGTGTTTTTGGTATTTGGGACCTCAAAACGAAAAAAAATTGGCAATTCTTGTCATGACGACCACGGTAATAGATTTATTTCCTACGAGAAATTTGCTAAAACCTAAATTTAACTATAATTTTCATTGCAAAAAGGGTTCATGAATTCATGTTAATGTTAATGTTAATTTATTCATGTTAATTTAGTAGTAACATACGTGTATAAGCACGGATGATGGTTGGTTTGTCCAAGAGCATAATTGCATCAATACATGCAATACTGATTATGCGACATGTATTTGCGTAGTATATCTCCATCTGATGCATTTATCTGTAGTATATACTATGTAGCCTACTACTCGTATGATTATATTTTATAATGTTGGATTTGATTGTATTATTTTATTAGTAAACAGTTAAAAACTCCATCGCCCTATTATGTCTTAGTGACAATGTAGTTCTCATGTAGATGGAGGGTGTAGAAATATAACAGGAAATACTAATGTGCTGATTCGCATTCCTCAAAGTTTCATCTTGTGCTTTTAAGAAACGCTTTTCACGGTGTAAAAGAGCCAAGCTGATTCCCCCCGAGGCAACGTTCCAACCACCGTTAATCCCTGTTGGCAGTGATACCAACAAATTTTGTCCTAATCATGATTAATACTCGTACTTATACTATGTAAAATGACCCAAAATATTGAATACTAGTAAAATAACTACCATTCAAATATTTACTACATTAAATATATGTACGTGGTGTACCCACTTGTCTGATATTTACGAATATAAATTTAGGGTCTTTAATACTATCAGAAATTGAATTTATAATACAACTAGCTCAGAAACCGTTTCAATGCTATACATCGATTATATAATTAATTAAGTATTTCTAAAAGTGAAAGATTAAAATTACGAATAACGTGTTTTTCTTAGGATAATTACCTTCAAGCAAAAACTTTAACTGAAAGTAATAACTTTAAAAAGTAAAACCTTGAGTCTAAGAAGTACAAATTGGCCTAGTACTTTTCTAGGCAAACATATATTGAATTCATGGTCTGTGATGACCTGCAATCTGCCTTCATGTATTATTTAGTTTTTTACCAGGCTTTTAAATTGACACAAAAAGTGCTGCGGAAATGTTTGGATCCCGTTTTCATAAACAGAGCTATTGTGTTGAATTTTTGGTTATAAGAACAGCTGTTTAGATGAACTGAAAACATTCCATTTAGACATATCCATGATCTGACCTATTCTCCACAGAGTAGTAAATACAAATATTTTTAATTTGCATATGTTTTTATAAAACCACCTAATTATAACATTTTAGATTATTTTTGTTTTTTATAATGTACGCTTTTTGTTTTCAATACAAAATAGTGTTCTTATTTTAATTTTCTGTTTTTAAATTAAGTTTGAATTCACTCATTCCTGGTCCTTCGAACATAAAACAGTTATTAACAATATTCTTCATGTACCATCTGAACCCCTCCCCCAAAATAGCTCCGAATATTAGTGATCTTTCCAAGAAACCCATCGCGACTGCAACTGGAGTTAAATGTTAAAATATACGGAGCCATTTCCAGAATGAGTCTCATAACATTGAGTGGGGCTGACTGGAGCAGAGCAGTCTCATAAATATCCACGCCCCGCCTCGCAGCTTCTGACCTCCTACAACTCTGCCTGGATTTAATATTTTAGTAATAAATGTGAGATAATTATAAGGTGTTTAAATGAACAATGATTATCCAACTAAACCCTACTTTTAGAAAAAACCAAACGCAATTCTGATATTATCATTACTTTTAATAATGTATAATGATATTTATTTACCAAATATTTACGTTAACCTTGGAATATTACAAAAACACTGGATCCTTATGAGATTCTACTGTGAAAATTGAGTTAGCTGTTCTCCTTACAGCTACAGAAGGACGAGACTTGCATTTCAGAGGGACGGTTACGACATTCAATTAACCCTTCAACACTAAAGTGTTTTGTGATAAAAGGCAAACAGAATAATTGGAGATCCAAACATAACAGGTGTTTCACTAAATATTTCAACTCCGTTAGTATATTCTGTATTACATAATTTTGTAGAATTTAATTTAGTTGATTCTAATAGTTATCTTGAACATGCAGGTAAATAAAAATGTATTTTAATAAATATTTATTAATACAATAATCACAGATAAAATGCTTAGTCAAAAGTATAAAGTTACAAATAATGCGATATGAAAACTTTATAAATTAAATTAAATACAAAGAACGTCACAAAACCTTCACTTTCAGATAAGAGCCAATTTGGTGGGTCAGTGACGGACCTTCAGTCTTGTGGCACCAATCAGATTCCACCTCTACCGATTAGTATTACCGGCTCTGTGTCAACTCACTGTTATTTTTGATTATCTGTTCCACCTACACATGAAACTCCAAAGTAGAAACTTCCCATTGGTCTGTGTATAGCTACGGTATAAATACATAACATGTTTTAATTACACTATTTACGGAAATGTACGGAATTTCACCATTTGAACAGTGAAATTTCGTATACATTCCACCATACTTGTATAAAGAACAACCTATATAAATAACTGACTTAGTAATTTGCTGTTTTAAACTGCAGTTAAAAAATCCATATTGCAAGAAGTTTTCAAAATAAAGTCACCAGAAGTTTAAAACTGTTGAACCACCTTAATATGATTACCTTAAAACTATGAAAAAACAACAATAAAAAAAGGTGATTGAAGTTACCAGCTGACTTAACGATAAGCGTGTATAAAACATTGAATATGCACTTGTTATTATTTATAGGTGTTTCCATTAATGGAACGTAATAAGGAAACTGATGAACAACCATAAAGTAATAACTTACTTAATCATAAATGCATTTAACGTCAGAGGCATTATTTGATTAATATCACGCTACTGATTCCCATAAACAACGTATCTTGGAATTTATCATAAATATTGACGTTTTCATGTAATACAACTTTAAAAAATTCAAAACAGCCAACATTTTGCACTATCGAAAAATGGACATTGGCTAACCGATGGTGAAATAACTTTTCGATGAATTTTTCTGTAGAATGTGGTTGAGTATTATTTAAAATGTTTGTATTTACTTACCTGTGGGAAATAGGTTAGATCATGGATATCTCTAAAGGGAATGTTTCCAGTTCATCTAAACAGCTGTTCTTTTTATTTTATATTAAAATTTCAATACAATAGTTCTGGTAGTTTCTATGAAAATATGTTACATATTATCCACGTTAAAAATCACTAATACCCCTCAGAGCCTAGACATATTCAGGTCAAAAAAGTCTCGGAATTTTGAAACATCAGCTACGGTATATATTATTATTATACCTTTTTGTTGTACGGAAAAGTTTCAGTTTTCTGTAGGATTTCATAGCATCCTAAAAACCTTAAATATGGAAAGGATTTCAGAAGTTATCACTTTAATAATAATTTAAAGAATAAATTGTTGTTTAACTCTATATGGCCTAGTAAACAAAGTGTAATAAAAAATCTTCACAAGCATGACTAAAAATACATATTCGTGAAATAATATACATATTACAAAACGAAATTCTCATGCCTAGGGGTGACCAGCTGACAACACCTGATACATTGTTATGCAACAAGAATTATGTTAACAACATGAAATGTCGCACCTGCGATTACCACCCCTGTGCCAACGGAATGGTAGAACACTTTCATCGTCAGCTGAAGAGCGCTCTCTATTGTCATACCACTCGTTCTACTTGGTTAGATTAAATTAGATTATTAAAATGGCGACCAAACGACAAGGTAGGTATTTTAAGCCGAGTATGAATGAGGGTTTAATGTAAGATGATTGTGGTGCGATCTTGTAGTCCTGTTACTGACTAAGGCTGGCATGTTTCTTAGACAGGACTGTTAATTAATTAATAGCCCAACAGCCGATTGCAACAACTAAGGGACCTACAGTGTACCGTGGAATCCGAACCACTGCCTCTGTTACGAATTGGTGAAATCATGAGGATGGCCTTTGTTGACTAATGTAATAATCAATAGTCCGGACGTTAATCTATACAAGAGAACTTTCACCCACCGACCATCGCTCACAACTATCCACAATTTGCGACCTCCAAGTAGCTGGATTACAGGACGACGCCACCGTTCCAGTCAGTTTGCGCAGCGCTGTAAAGGAAGACTTTAAAGCCTCTCCGGCCGAACTCGTATACGGAGAACCCTTACGCCTGCCATTGGAATTCCTCATCCCAGCAGCTAGGCCAAAACATCACAACGATACCAAAGATTTCGTAGTCCACCTCCGTCAACAGATGTCGTAACTCCGACCAGTTCCAGCTACGCGTCATAATGCTCATGCACCATTTATTTTCCAAGAGCGTTCTCTTGCGTTCACGTGTTCCTTAGGGACGAGTTCGGGGTTGCCTAGAGCCATCCTTCACTAGCCCGCACTCTGCCATTAAGCGTAACGACAAAACCAGAACCATTATCATTAACGGTTCTGAAAGACGCGTCAGTATCGATTGGGCGAAGTGCCTTCATCGCCACAGACCCACCAACTACTCTCTCCTACTCTCTCCCAGCACTGTGAAACGAGGACCTCCGGTCTTCGAGGGTGGCTATATGGTGACCAGCTGACAACGCCCGAAACTTTGCTAGTCAACAAGAATGATGATAATATACTATGTTTTGTTTTGATTAGTGCTGTTTGGACAATAAAGTCACGTTTTACTCTACTCAGTTTGTTTACTTATTACGCATCACCCTACAACCAGAAATGTTTACACTTATGAAGAAGTCTAATTTTGTCACTTATGTATTGTCCGAAGGGCCTTTGTAATAACAGAATAGTTTAAGGCTTTGACTAAGAGCCATAAGTTAGGATAAAAGCTAAGCCGCTTAGTTCTGCAGCGTGACCGGGATTATGAGGTACAAACAGCCTACTGCATATTGTAATTAGTCCTATTTTATAAAACGTCATTATCAGTTCTTTATTCAACGTTCATTTATATTCAATATTATCAATTTGATTTCAATGATCGTGCCTGACAACATGAAACGCATTCCTAAATCTCAGACATTTCGGTTAAATAATCCGTGAACGTTCCACTAGCAACGCAGTGCCTGCAGCTGCAGTGAATCGTGACTTGCATGTGGATGGAGGCGTGTCTGAAAAACAAATGAATAGTTTTTTGTGTTGAGTTAAACTTGTAGTCTTTTACTGTTTTTTCTTAGCAAAAAATTGAATATCGAATTGAAGTTTTTTACTTTATTTTAACATTTCATAGTGCATTTAAGGTGTCTAATCAATTTGTAATATGAAATTATTAAGTCATGTTTCGAAATACATAAAGAGTACTATATTATTCTTACTATTAAATGATGAGTAATGTAACTGTAAATAATTAGACTAATACAATTAGCATTGAAAATTATATCTGTATGTGAACAAATTGTTTATTGGTGTTTGTAAAAGACACGTATTGTAGATGTAACCTTTATAAAAACTAATGTAACATAAATACTATTAAACTAATATACAATTACATTATCTCTTTTATGTGTCAAATTTTTATTGGTGTTTGTGCTAATACATTTATTTAGATGTAACCTAAACATTAGATATTGTAATATGAATTATTGTTATTAATTTTAAACTATACTATGACAAATATAATTTGTACATATATTTGACATTTGATGACTTCTATTTATAAAATATAAACTATAAAAACTCAGCAAAGCTAACTTTTAAAAATTTTATTTAACTTTAACTAATTATATTTATATATTTAATTTTAAATGCATACTATGACAAAAGGCTAGTTAGATTTAAGTCGAACTAGTATATAATGAATGATATGTACTTCAGTGTTATGAAACACTGATAATCAGATCGATAAAGCAGAAACGCCCATCAGCAGATCAAGAGGCAGAACGTTGAACGGTTTGGTGCGATTCTCACCTCCCCAGTGAAGCACGTGATCAGGGTTTCAGACGGGACGATAAAGCAGCAACTACAGCTCCTCACTCATCAGATAGTCGAGAGGGAGGATGTTGAACAGTTTGTTGCGAATCTCACCTCCCCAGTGAACCACGTGATCAGGGTTTCAGACGAGACGATGAAGCAAGAACTACAGCTCCTCACTCATCAGATAGTCGAGAGGGAGGATGTTGAACAGTTTGTCGCAATTCTCGCCTCCCCACTGAAACACGTGATCAGGGTTTCAGATGGGGCGATAAAGCAGCAACTACAGCTCCTCACTCATCAGATAGTCGAGAGGGAGGATGTTGAACAGTTTGTCGCGATTCTCGCCTACCCACTGAAACACGTGATCAGGGTTTCAGACGAGACGATGAAGCAACAACTACAGCTCCTCACTCATCAGCTGGTCGAGAGGGAGGATGTTGAACAGTTTGTTGCGAATCTCACCTCCCCAGTGAACCACGTGATCAGGGTTTCAGACGAGACGATGAAGAATATCTGATATGTATAGAAAATCATGGTAAATTCTTATAAGAAGCTTAGTATTTGTGTTATACCTTAAATTAATCTTTTAGTATAAAAAAGCACATAAATCCTGTTTTGAAAGGAAGCATAAATAAGTTGAAACGGCCCTTGGAGCTGGAGCTTAGACATATATTTGGCCATGTTTGCCGTATGAATTGCAAAGCCGCAAGAACTGCCCTTGTAACAGCAACAGAACTAAGCTAACATGTAAGGTTAATGTTCTGGAAATAACTACCCTTCCCTTCCTTCTAGAATGTTAAATAGTTTTTTTGTTATTAATGATTTTTCAACTGCTTTTTAATTATCTGTGAAGAGATATTTATTCATATTTATGAATTAAAACCTTTAGTTCATGGAAAAAGTCCTGATTATTGTGAAGGAAATTAAAGTATGATATGTTTTTTAGTTTTATTTTAAAATATTTTTCATGGATTTAGAATGTTATGTGTAAAATAAAATAATATACAAATAAATTCTATTAGTTTTAAAATGATGTAAAATGGTAAATATTTTTAAAACCAATATAAAATATATAATGAAACATTTTAATAAATTTCCTTTATACTATTTGTGTAATTGAAAGTGTAACATTTAAATCAATTGATTAAAATTAAATTTATATTTTTTAACCAGGGTGTAGTAATGTTATAGGAAATAAGCGTTGAAAGTAAATACAGTCGAGTTAAAATAAACGGTATCAGTGGACTGACACATACTTTCTCCCGTAAGTAAATTTAAAAACTACAATCAGTAATAAAACTATCATGCTCTTCAAAGTTTATCAAAATATCATTCAATAATTTATTGTTAAAAAAAATCATCCCATTTCTGAAAATAAAAACGAGAGACAAAGTGAAATTATTTGTTCAAGTTGTATGGGGGAAACCCCCTCCCCGGTAATACCAAGCTTTTTTGAGTTCGTTTTGTTGGGTGATTTGACCTTACGCTTCATACCGAGTTAATGGAAAACGGGGGGAACGGTTGGAATATAAGGAATAAATGGATTTTTTAATATTCTCCATAAGAATATTATTGGGCGCTTTCAGACAACGTACTGCGTTTATCATGGACAGTAAATTTAACTTTTCTCTGGAACCGTTAGTCGTAGACAAATAATTCAAAATACTAATTTGTTTAGTATTTTAAGCTGGTTTCAATGGTGTCAGTTATACTTTACTTTTATTGTTTTTGCTGAAAATTTAATATTTTGATTTTTTAACATTTAAAAGCCTATAACTTTTGAACCGTCATTTTACAGACATGCGGATGTTGTCAAATTATTGAGTACTTTTTGCACTATAAACTATCAAATTTTAATCAAAATCGTCAGAGCCATTTTTGAGAAATTTGTTTTTTTGCGTTTTTTAGGGGTGAACTACCCTTAAAAAACAAAAATTCAAAAAAATGAAAAATGCCTGGAGATACAGTAAATATAAATACATGCCAAATTTAATCTAAATCGGACCAACGGGGTAGGATGTGGCTCTGCACACATCCAGACACACACACACACACACACACACACACACACACACACACACACACACACACACACACACACACACACACACACAATTAAAATAGCTTATTCGAATGTCATACGGACAAATTTTATCATTATGACTTAAGGTAGGTAACTATGACTATTTCATTAAACATTGTTAGTATATGTAATAATACTACGTTTATGCTTGTGTTATCAGTTGTCAGCGTGTTTGTAGTGCAAGAGGTGGGGCGATGTCGCACACCAGAACGCGCCTTGTTGAACTGACAGCAACAAATTGCCGAGTTTTCCAACAACCTTGGCTATATATTTTTGCACTTAAAGCTGTCAAATGAATGCTTGAAATAAGCTTTTACGGTGGTAAATTTCTGTTAAGAAGTCATAATAAATTTGGCATAGAACTTTCTTATGTCTCTTAAAAGGAGCCCAGTTCTCAAATCTCGATGCAGCTTTAATATTTTGGTAACTACATTTTATCATTGAAGGTATCAACTATACGACGTTTTATCAGTCCCTTTTATTATATATATATATATATATATACATATATTTATTTATTTATTTATTTATTATAATTATAATAATATAATACACATATATACATATAATTTTATTTTGACGAGTTTTTATCATGGTTTTGTATTAGTTTAAAATAGATATTCCTTTTTCTGTTTTAGGCTATATTTCAACAAAAACTAGGAAATTAACTATGTGCCCCCATAGTGTAACTTCTGACTCCGCTAATGAAGGTAAGGTAATATACATGTTAGGTAGGGCTGATGCGGATGAAAGTATTAGAGAAATTACCATTTTATGGAAACATGTATACGACCATGGGCTAAATCTGTGATCTATTTACTTTTTTAATATAATGTTTTTAAATTAATTATATAAATCTAAAATAGATCTATTTAGAAGGCCAGGAATATTCTCAAAGATTAAACTACACATATCCCCTAGACAGTATAGTTGGTAACACGTGGGCCCAGTTGGTCATTGGTTAATGAATCGACACTAGTAGCTGGCTGATCAATCGTGTCAGATCATGAACCTCTGGCCGCTATGGTACCTCAGTGTAATATTTGAGTAAAACTCCAAGTTGAGTAAAGATGAGGGGCCACGGATTTTTCAACTTTCGTCCCATTTAACTTTTTCTCGTATCTTGTCACCTTCACTCTTAGATAGCGTTACATTGCTACAGTTTTTTTGTCATTATTGTACATAGAGAGCTACATGGATACATTTTCCATGTACCTTCCTCTTATAACCATAAGTAAGAAAACTTAATAATGTTGCAACATATTTCACAATTTTTTTTATAAGTAGTAAGAAAATGAGGTTAAAACCAGGGGTTTGTTCGTGACTTTCGGATGAGCTATTCGTTTAAAACTTATTATTTTCGTTGTTAAATATTTTTCTGAGTAAAATTGTATTCGGTTTTGCAGGTTTTATTTTTTACGAACTCAAAATTATTTTCAAAAATATTGAAAAATATTTTTTTTGCTATATGTCTTGAATAAGGGGTCCTAACAAAAACGGAGGGCACTATGTAACACGGATTTTTAAGATCTGCATATACGACCATAGTACCATTTGTCATAACTCAACTCCTTCACCCTTGGATAGTGTTACACCTTTTGAAAATACATTTTCCGTGTACATTTGTTACCGTAATAAGTTGTTATGGAAAATAGAGTGCTAATATTTTGGAAAACATTCCTTTTACCATTTTAAGTGAGAAACAAACATTAAGAGCAAAACAGGTTTAAAAAAATAAAATTAAAATAATAACTAAGTGCTTAGTCATAAACTTTAGGTTTTGGGCTCTGTTGACCGAACGGAGTGGATTGCGGGGTAAATAGAAGATATCTATTGGAACATAAACTTTACTTTCTAAAATTGTAATTAATCGAGGTTGATTTTGTATCTTTCTGCCTTTATCTTTTGATTCGTTTTACATTTTAATATATATTGGTACCCAATTTATTTTTAGCTCTAGCACCCAAACAGAAGATCCTAAAGAAAATAGAGAGACTGTTTCCTGATAAATTTTTAAGATCTACAACTTTAGAAATGTAACGACGGGACCTCAGAAATTACAAGCAACCAGAACTTGACGACACCGCAACGTTTGCCATTCTGGGGTCAGTTATAACACACTACTAATTACTCTGCTGTGACACAAGAAACTTAACGTTTCCAGAACTACTAAGATACGAGCAATTTTTAAACAACGGGTCATATTATACTCCAGATGATAAACAACAGGTTCCCACCTGTGGTATGTTATAATACAACATAAATCAGGACTTATTGTCAGAAGGAACATATTGACACAAAAACTCCTAAGACATTAGAACGTCTTAAAACAGGTCATATGTACACCGAAACGTAAACAACACCACGACATCTAATATACCAGAATTTAAATGGCACCAGGACTTCTTTTAAACCAGGACATATAGTTTAGTAGAACTTAACTAACACCAGTCCTTCTACCACAATGCCGACACCAACTGGGTGACTACCATTCCTTTCCGGGTTTAGCTATTTTTGGTTTGCAATTTTTTCTTGTTTTGAGAGTTAATAATAAACTCAATTATTAACACAATTATTGTGGTCAGTGATTATGACATTAGGATTTCTACGACACCAATAACACATAAAACACGAATGAGCCGATACCATTATTCCCTATTCAGACAATTTGAAAACCACAATAAAAGCAAACTGACTAACCTTATATAACTCGTACACTAAAAAATAGAAAAAATAATAAGGAGTTTTTACGCATATGGATAACAAGTTTGCTTTCAAGCAAGTGCTTTAGTCTAGGTTAATGTTTTTTAAACAGTCATTTGCTACCATAAGTATTTATTTTTCTTACGGATTCCTGCAGGTTTAATGACTTTATGGCTTAATTTTTCTATTTCTAAGCCTGTTAAAACTTTTTTATTGGGCCTTTAACATTTAATGTCACTAAATATTATATGCGTTTTCGCACATACCATCCAAAATACTCTGTTTAGATTCACTCAAGAGGTATACAGATGAATGTACGTATTTATCAATGTTCAAAAACTAAAATATAAACAAATGACCCAAACAAACTAAAAAGGAAACGATGATAAATTGGTCTTCGGGGCAGATTTACAACAAATGTTATTATGGTTTAACAACTTATTTAAATTTGAAACTGATATTTATGTTAGAAATTCCAATATTTATGTGCCATTACGTCCTTTAAATAGTAAATGATTTTTGGTAGATTGCACATCATAAACTGGTAATTAAATATTAAGTTTTAACATGCATTATAATCCACATTATTACATTAATTATTTAGTTAATGATGGTTCCTGAGATAAGTAAAATTTAGTGTTCATGATAAACGCAGTACGTTGTCTGAGAGCACCCAATATCATTCTTACGAAGAATATTAAAAAATAAATTTCTCCCTGGTTTCCAAACCGTTTTGTATGAAACTTGGCATGCAACGTACTGTCACATCACCCACTAAAAACACTTTGGTATTACGGTTAGGGGTCTCTCCATAAAATTCCAACAATTAATTTTACTTTGTTTTCTGTGCTTTTATTTTCGGAAATCGGATGATTATTTTTGAAACAATAAATTATTAAACGATTTTAATAAAGTTTAAAGAATACGATAGCTTTATTACGGATGGTTGGTTTAAAATTTACTTAACAAAGAAAGTATGTGTCATTACACTGATACCGTTTATTTTATTAGTTTTCAAACAAATTCAATGGTATTCAATACACTAATGTTCTCATTAATTTACAGCGTTAGTTTTCTTAAAATTGTTAACTATATTAAAAAACTTAAGGTGATAAAATCCTTATGTATACTCTGTTTTCAGCATTAGTAATTTATATATTCATGGTTAAAAAATATTTATATTGTTTATTTATTAAATTTAGTAAATGTATAAATAGGAAAAACTTCATAAATTTTATAAATACTATGAAATTATAAATCACATAGAGATCTAAAGGAAGTATTTATATGAGTGTTATATTATACATTTTGTGATGAGAGAATTCGGAATATCTTGTACCGTGTCAAGAATATTTGATTGATCGATTGCAAAATAAGAACATTAAAAAAATCCTATGGAGTTAACCCGTTTAACCTATAAATCTTAAAATAATAAATATAATTTTATTATTATCCGTGTTCAATTTACACAGAATACATGGTTTTTGACACAAATCAACGCAACAGTTGATCTATTTTGATATTTGTCTTTGCAGACTCTTTGAAGTAGAACACATTTTACTCACTAAAACATCAAAGTTTCCGTTTGATTCTTTCAATATAAAACTAACTTTTTTATGGCTCCGATTTCTGAAATTAACACTGAATTTTATTAGCAAAACATTTAAAAAACTACAATACACTAGCCTGCGAGCACAATATCAAACAAAAACATAATACTATGGACATTGTGATAGATGTCACTTATTTTAGGAAGCAGATCATTTCGATGTCGAGTTAGAAGGCATACTAATTCTGCCAGTTTTAGATAATGTTGTATATTATTTTGATATAATAATGTACAATGGTCAGAAATAACCACTGTGGAGTACCGGATAAACGATATAATTCATATATGAAAATACAAAGGAGTAAAGTTATAATAAAGTAAAACACAATCGGCTGTACATGTTTTTCTAAAAAGACCAACACAAGCCTTTGTTGCAGGATGTTAAAATATTCTGAGAACTGTCAACCCGGCTTTGCAAAACCAATTATTGGCCAATATAAAAGGGTCTCTAACAGTGTATGCCATTCAGCCCCCTCCCCATTTTTTGCAAGGGAATAGGCCGACTGTCAATTGTTTACGTTCTGGTCAGAACAACATTTTATTTCTATTTGTAACGTATGTATTGGCTAGCTTTTCACTAGGACTTCAACATGCAATTACTACTAAATTATAGTCACTTTTAAACCTCTACGAGTACATAACGTATTTCCCAATATTTTTCAAACATTTCATAAGTTTAAATGTATTGGACTAAAGACATGACTGTGTAAGTTAAAATGAAGTTAAAACAATGTAATTTAACGTAATCGATGGTTTTTAATTTATAGTTTAATAAAAAATCTTGTCACCCCACCTTACCTTGGTGACCACTCAAACCTCAGTAGGGTTTTGACCTCACCTAGAAGTCTCCATCTTTCTCTGTCGCACTCTGATTTCCTATGTCTCTTCTAAAACGTCCTGCCATCTTAGTCTGTGTTGTCCTAGTGGCCACTTTTCTCTTTACATAGTATTTATTTAAGCTATTGATCCATAAAGAACAAACTCTTAGCAATAGCATATAAAACACAGATAGCTGTTCGCAGGTCATACATTTGGACTCACTTGTATAAAATGAATTAAAAACAACTTTTAGATTACTACGGGCTAAATAGTCTTTATGTCTAGCTAGAACATAGAATTTTTTACTAGTTACAAACTATCCAATTTCAGTTCTGTTTTAATGAATAGGTACTGCTTCAGTTAGGTTGCTCGGAAGTTATAAAAATTGAAAAACTTTACCTGGAATACATATGCTGTGATTGATTAATTTTTCTTCTATTTTTAATCCTAACTAAGTATACTTACGCTCTTATTATATTCGAAAAGAAATACGTTTCAACATAGTCCGAGGTTATATCTCACATAGTGAAAATACACCAGACTGAATGAATAACAGTGGATAAGTTATGATGGTTTGGAAATAAATCCTGAATTGACGATCACGGTTTCAACAAGGTCATACGGTTGTGTCCTACGTAGTGAGACTACACTAAACTGATTAAAAGATGACTATAGATGTTATGATGGTTGGGAAACAAGGAAAGCATGTCCAATTTATCATGGGGCTACAGTGTCAACCTCTAATATCTAGTTCTCCTGTGTTTGACATTTAAAACTATGGACAGAGGGCCACGTTGGCAGTGAAGGTCATTCAAACTAAACTACTATTTAATACCAGTGATTTGGTTGGTAAAAACATAAAGATAAAGGAAGGAATTTCTATAAAACATAGCTAACTTGGAACAAAAATAAACTTAGAGACTGTTATACATGGAAAATAGTTGTCTTTTTTTATATTATTTTCTAAAGATTATAGTAGGTGTTGTATAATAATTACAATACAATATGTAGAAATGTTGATGCAATTATTTATATAAATATAATTATATATATATATATATATAAATAGTTTAAGAACGACACAGATTTGACTGGCTGTCATCTCCAAGCATAAACTGGGTTTATCAGATTTTGGCGTTCCGTCACAGTAAATCTTCTTACTCCTTGTATTCATGTAGCTATTGAAGGCATTCCGATATAGAATATTGCTTTCATTGTTGTCAAAATATCCAATAGCTTACATTGTAGTCAAATATGTAATCTTATATGTCTTTTCCAGAAGATCCTTTGAATTACTTATCTATTCTTGGATTTTAAAATTTCGACCTAGAGTAGTTTTCTTTTGCTGAATGGGAAAGCTATAATCTAATATTTCTAAAATACCCCGTCGCAGCAGACCTGTATACTCAGTATATTTACAAATCAATAATATGACAATGGTAATATATCACGAGTTTGATCGATATCTTTCAATAGATAAGAGAGTTTGCCTACTCTCCATAATATAAAAATGGGGAAAAGTACGCAGGTTTGCTGCTATTTGGAACATTGAAAGTAGGCATTTTAAATAGTTTTTATTTCGACCATATACACCATGTTTTGTCAAGATCTATCCATAAATAAAGGAATTTGCCTATTCTCTATATGATTAACATGGGAAAAGAGTATTAGGTTAGTAACCATGATAAACACATACACTATGACGTTTTAGCATAAATGTATGGATATTAACCACAAGAAGCTAATTACTAAGTTTAATCTAAATATATTGATTAATGGGCTAAGTGAAAAATAATTTTTTCTTATCCGCCATAAGATTAACATTGGAGCCCCAAAATGCAACGTCAGAACGTTGTATTTTGGACATAACAATAGATAAGCTAGAAAGCAAGGCCGGTCCGCCACAAGAATCTCCAATTCATTATGGGGGTCTCCAATTAACATCGAGACCTAATTTGGTAGTTATATGTATTCCTACATTTGCTCGTAAGAGTTTGTAATACAGACATATCGGTCAATCGAAACCAATCAGTATGAGGGGGGGGGGTTTGTACCAAACAAATCGTTTTTTGCGTTTTAATATGAAAATTTTATAAAGTAAAGTTAAAAAAAGATATAAAGTTTAAAAATTTTATATTCTACCATTAGAAAAGACTCCACAATTTAGTTCTCTAAAGTTCTTCTCAGTTGCCAACGGTTACCGAGATATAAACAAGCCTAAATAAAAAAAAAACATGTTTGTCGTACAAACCCCCCAAACTACCCGTTCTGATTGACCGATATGTCTGTATCCCATCCGATCAAAATAATGTAGGAATACACGTCTCTACTTAATTTGGTCTCAATCGGACCATTTGTACGAGAGTTATTGTGTTCCTGAAACATTACTACTGTTGTCAAATAATATTTTATTATCAAGAGATTTATGAAATGATTGAAAAATTAATTCATTTTTAGTTTTTGTACTTGTTAGTCTGACTTATTCCTACATTAAAGCTCACTTATACAACAAAAGCTAGCTAGCATTTACTATAATTTATAGTTTATTATAAATGCTAGAAGTTTATAAAGGTTTTGAATATTTTGTCACCCCTTTGCAAGGCATTGATGTATTTTTTGAATTGAAATTTCCAGCAATAAAATTTAGTGTTATGTTATTAGAGTTTTGTGTTATTCCTTGCTTTACCAGTATAGTTTTTATGCGGTGCATTATAGATAAGTATAGTATTATTGACAACATGGTATAAATAATATCTGTAAATTAAACCTTCAATTTCAATGTAAATTATTAGGTAATTACTAGAAAAAGGAAGGAGCTTCTTCACTTCCAGAAACGTTGAGTGGTTAAAACACAACGTTAAAACACAAGAGCGATATGAAAAGTCGAATTAAATGTAAAATAAGTAATAAAATTTATATGGTTCAAAAAATTTTATTTTCGTACATCACAAATACAAAAATAATAACGAGTGGTTTTTTGCATACAGCCCAGCCCGTTCATGTGGGCCTACACGACGACGTGCTGAGTTTCGTCATTGTGTACGGTGTAGAATCACCTGTTAATTTCATTTCCATGCTCAACAGCCCTCGTTAAGCCCAACACTGAGATGCTTGATTGAATCATTAATCCCTGTTACAGGCTAAACCTGCTGAATGGCGTAGTTTGTCTTGAGGAATTACAAGTGTTGTTCTTGATGTACGAACTGACGGATGATCCAGAAACTTATAGCATATAATTCCAATAATCATTTACTTATTATAAAATTATTTAAATAGGTCATCACGCAATGTATTTATTAAGTTAAAAGTGTAACAAAGTGATAATACTTGAAATAAACTCTAAATAATGTTTTTTTTGTGAATAGGGGTAGTTTATATATTTTCTTGTAACTTCATTTTGGTTTTTAGGAAGACTATCCTATAATATATATTCCAGTTCGTTCACCCTAATGAGTGACTTCTTTCTAGATGACATATAATATTGACGTACAGTGTGTTGGCCTACTATAAAGACTCAAATGTAGAGTAAAATAATGCATACCTCCGCTCCCTTAATACTACTGATCTCATATAATGCAATGGGGCACTGACGTAATACACTGCACTATAATACTGTACACACTAGGAATGTAGGATGTACATATCGTACATAGGCTTCAATAACGTCACAACTAAGAAATATGCGTTTTTGAGTTAATATAATTTTTGAAATCCCCTTTTCCCACTCTAAATTTCTTGAAGACCGTCACTTTTATAACTCCAAAATTCACCACTAGAGAGCAAATATGTCACTACTCATGAGTTTAAGTTGCTCCAGTTTCATTTCTTTAACAGTGTCTTAATTTGAGATGTGATAGTCTGCACTGTAATATCTAACCAATTTTTATGACATGTTATTGCCTTTTCACTTAATATTGGTAAAATTCAAAACAGAATGACAAAGGAAATTAACACAAAGACGTATAGGTACGTTTTTAATATTCCATACAATAAAATTTGATGTAACAGTAATAAACTATGTAACATTTAATTTAAAAGTTTTTCATTTCTACAGTTTAACAGCTAAACCCCCTTGTAACAAATATGAACCTCAGTGACTAAAATTAAAATGTTGTACCCTACTACATTTTGTAAATAAACATAATAATTAATGAACACTTCCTTGAAGAATTATGTCACGTCTAGGTGAAAAATAATAATCAGTGTTTAAATATCCTCCGGCAATAAACTGCGCGGGGTGACGGGGGTGGGGTAGTGACGGGGGGAACTTATGCAATATGTAATTGCCCTCGAGGAATACTCTTTTATAACGGAGCCGTGGTTTGAGTTTTACAGAGAAAGCAATATCTTGTTGGGAATAAAACAGTTTTAACCAACACCCAAGTACGTTTTATTAGTTCCCTAACCTAGTCTATAAGGATTTAAATAAATAGTATACTGAATCAACTGATTCTCATATTAATTGCTGCGATATGGATAAAGCTTAGTACACAATTTGTTATACTGGTGAACTCAAACAAAATATGTTGATAGCTTATTATTATTCTATTATTAATACTATTTATATTATTAGTTCTTACCTTTATGATACTACATCTGAATAGGATATTTCTAACATCTCACTCAGTCTAGTCAGACTGAGTGAGAACACATCACAATCATTTGATTGCATTTATTTAAATTTACTGAAAACGTTCTGTTTGTATTAGTTTAAATTTTATACCGTTAAAAAAATAATAATTTCGATATAATATTTGGAATCATGAATAATTTTAGTGTTTTTAGTAAACCATGAGCTATTTATTAAATGCCACTGGACACACCTTGGAAATATGTGAGGAGTTTGCTAGTCCAAGTTTTATTGATAGAGTAACAGAAATTATTTAATATAGCAAATACGTAGTGAATTGTTACCTAAAAAGGCAAGTAATTAATGTAAACCACAAATTATAACACTAACACAGTAATAACGGTTATGATTACATTACTTCACTGTAACCATACCTGCTAAAGTACAATACAAGTGACGTTAAACGATTTATTAAAACATTTATTGGTTACAATAATATGAGTATGTGCCGTATCAGTTTTTAAAAATATAATATAATAATTAATAGTCACGTTGCATACATTTATCAATATTTACTAATATTAATACCACACCAAATATACTGTACATAAAAAAAGTTTAAGAGTGAAGAGTAAGCCTTAGCTAGAAAATTCAAGTAATACATATTGCAGAGGCGCAGCGTTACACGAAAACTGTTCCTCACTGGTCACGTGTTCCCAACGGCACTCACAACACATGAGACGTGTGTGTGCGTGTGTTACGACTGTGTTGTGTGTGTTGTGTAAACTATCGAAGAACACAGTCGTGTCATCATATATGATGGTTCATTTATAGACGTAACACATTTCGTTACTGTTCTCCTGTTCCCAACTGTTACTTGCAACACATGAGACGTGTTTGTGCGTGTGTTCTGTGTAAACTATCATAACACTATGTGTCATCATATTTGATAGTTCACGTTAGACATAACATTTCTTTGTTCTCTGTTCCTAACTGTTACTTGCAACACATGAGACGTGCTTGTGCGTGTGTTCTGTGTAAACTATCAAATAACACTTGTCATGTGTCATCATAATGATAGTTCACCGTTAGACGTAACACTTTTCTTTACTGTTCTCCTGTTCCTAACTGTTACTTGCAACACATGAGACGTGTTTGTGCGTGTGTTCTGTGTAAACTATCAAATAACACTTGTCATGTGTCATCATAATGATAGTTCACCGTTAGACATAACACTTTTCTTTACAGTTCTCCTGTTCCTAACTGTTACTTGCAACACATGAGACGTGTTTGTGCGTGTGTTCTGTGTAAACTATCGAAGAACACAGTCGTGTCATCATATATGATGGTTCATTTATAGACGTAACACATTTCGTTACTGTTCTCCTGTTCCCAACTGTTACTTGCAACACATAAGACGTTTTTGTGCGTGTGTTCTGTGTAAACTATCAAATAACACTTGTCATGTGTCATCATAATGATAGTTCACCGTTAGACATAACGCTTTTCTTTACAGTTCTCCTGTTCCCAACTGTTACTTGCAACACATGAGACGTGTTTGTGCGTGTGTTCTGTGTAAACTATCAAATAACACTTGTCATGTGTCATCATAATGATAGTTCACCGTTAGACGTAACACTTTTCGTTACTGTTCTTCTATTCCTAACGGTTACTTGCAACACATGAGGTAAGTTTGTATATCCACCCAAAAGTATTTCTGTCTGTAGCACCTGTCGTACGTTTTGTACGTTTTCATATTTTATATAATACTCCACCGTTACACGTGAAACTCTTACCCTACTCCCTACCTGTTCTCAAACGTATTCGTAAAACATGTTGGATGATTTTGTATCTTTTACATGATATAGTATTGAGGAAGAAAAGCTGTTGGTAAAGTGTATTGTGTTATTAATAACCTTAAATGAATCAACTCAGCTAGTCTACAGTTCAAGTATGTGTTTTGAAAACGAGTAATGTTTTGCCGTTACAACGAAATTTTCAGGTTTCCAGAACAAGTAATTATATTCTCATCTCATCGGGCGAGCCATCAAGAATAAAATGTTACTCACATACCATTTTTGCATAGACATAATAAATCCTTTTGTAGACCTAAAGTGTACTCATCCCCCTTCCCCTTTCATTCATTTAGTAGGCTATGGTTATCCTGTCTGGGAATCGTATTGTTTTAGAATTGCATTAAAACATGAATGTATTTACTTCCATCGGGAAATACCCTATCCAGGGAGTTTCACCTAAAGTGAGCCAACCTGTTATACAGTACTATGTATATGACAGCAAACTTCTTATGGGGGTTCCCCTTTATTTTTTTAGAGGATTTAAAAACTGATTTAGAATCCGAAAAATATGGCCGCCATTTTCCAATATGGCCGAAAACGTGAAAATTTCTTACGGAAGACCATATGTTTTATGGTGATTTTGGATAGAACAGGTAATTTTAGGACGTTTTTACTCCTGATAATTTAGACGTAAATGTAACCGGTTTCATGCAAATCTGATAATCAGTTGTTCCATGATGATTATTCACAGTAGCTCGCAAACGGTTACATATACGCCGAATCTATTAAAAGTAAAAACGTCTTAAAACTACCAGTTCTATTCAAAACCACCATAAAATATAGAGTGTTTCATAAGAAATTTGCAAATTGTTGGCCATATTGGAAAATGGCAAGCATATTTTTCAAATTAAAAATTGATTTTAAAATCCTCTAAAAAATAAAGGGGAGTATAAAATATGGTGAGAATGGCATGGCTGGATGTTGTCTTCTTTTAATTATCCAAACTAAATTTTTATACGATATATTTTTTTTACTTTTCCAACGCGTCTGGAGGTTTAGAAACTCCTCCCGTTTTCAAGTGATTACCTAATATCTTTTCATTAAAAACTAATGGAAAAATTACAGAAGTATGTATATCATGTCGTCAATAGTACAATAATTATCTATTGGAACACTAATTCCCCCCCTCCATCTAAGTGGGTGCCACCACCGTTCGTGCCCGGGTAGTAGTTTGACGTCATCAGTTGCATCTGCCAACCTGTCTGAAACAAATGATTCCAAGAAAAGGAACCTGTAAGGCAATTTATGTTAATAATTAATATTGAATAAAGGTGTTGGATGGCATGGCATTGAGAACCGGTATGCCCCATTCCATGTCTATGTGGTCACTACTTCCACCACCTTCTTATACTTTTTGTTATTTTGTTTTGTGTATTTTTAGTATTTGTTTAGTGTTTTGTATATTTTTGTTTATGTTGTGCTTTATTTTTTGTTTATACTTTTGAAAAACTGGAATGTAGGTGCTGTGTAATTCAGATAGTTAAGAATAGGTTCAATTATTGTTGGTTGCAATTAAAAATCATAAATTTTGTCATCTAGATAACGATTGTCCATTTGTCTTTAACATGGTATTATTAATGTAAAATGTTTAATTTTGAAAATGCATATTTTGTTGATACATAGTTGTTTATTGTTTTTAAACATTTAGAGGCTATATCATGATTTATTGATATTTAATTTTCTTGTATTATTTTGTGTTTTTAATATTTTTGTTTTGATTTGTTTTATTCTTTTTTGATTATTCAAAAAACTGATGTATGTTTTAAAAAACTGATAGATAGTATAGTAGTAAATCTAACTAGAGCTTTTAACGGATTTCATTTCAGTGGATAAAAACATTATTCACAACATTATTAGACTTTTAAGTTAAAAACTGCAGTTTGGTTTGCTACTTGAACTGACAGATACAAATGAGTTTGTAACAAAACCTAGTCTAGCAACACATTAACTGTTTTCCTCTTTCAACTACAGAATCAATAATTGTCTGAAAGTACGTTTTGTTTTTAAGTAATCAAATTATTGTTAAAAAATAAAATTAATAATTGATAATATGTAGATAATATATTTCTATTCTTATTTTCATGATTAAGTAACATATTAACAAAAATATTTTTTTTGAATAAAGTTCATAATTATTTTGATTATTCAAACATATAAATTTAGGTCATGTAAAAATAGTATAAAACTGATAGATAGTAAAATATTAAACTTTTAAACTTTAAGTCAAATAGTGGATAAAACATCATATTATTGACTTTATTATGTTTTAATAAAAAAATTACAGAACTAAACAGATCAAATGATTTTGTAAAAAATATGTAGAACAATTAACTGTTTCTTTTTATATAAGTATATATTACGTCTGAAATAGTATATTTTTAAGTTAATTTTTTGTATTTTAAAAAAAATTAACAATTTTATAAAATAATTTTATATTGAAAAAATATAAATACATATTAATTTTTCTTTTTTGGTATTATTTACTATATTAAATTTGGTTAAATATTTTATACTTAATATTAATTATTTTATAATTAAATAAAAAAAATTGGTTTTATTATTTTTTTTTTTTATTTTTATGTTTTAAAATATTTTTTTATTTTTTTTTTTTCTGTGAACTTTGTAAGATTTGTTTTAAACTAACGTCTACCCTTGTTTTGATTTGTTTTTTTTTAATTATTTAAATTTTTTTTTTTAAAAATTATTTAATTTTTTTAAATTTTATTTTTTTTATTACTATTTTTTTTAATTATTTTTTTTTAATTTTTATTTTGATCTGGTTTTGGGTGGTTATTGTTTTTATGAGTGAATACGAATCAAAATACTAAAGTGGATAAAAAACAGTTAGTATGAAAAGTATGTAAAAGTATGTAGTATGTAAAAGTATGAAAAACGCAGTTTCAACAATTCATATACACATTTTACTACCATAATTAATTAAATTGAAAAAAATTAAACGTTTTATTAAAAAATAAATTATTTTAAGTGGCTTTTGACGTAAACTACTCATTAACATTCACGTAACCGGTTCAATTCTGGGACAAAATGTGATCCATTTTATGATTGTTTAACTACTCCTAACAGGTTATTATTACAGTAGTACGAGAGTATTTATCTAGAACGATCAATTTAAAATAAAGTTTTGTTGTAATACTTTTTAAGGCACATCGGGTAATAATGAAGAGAAAATAAATCCTATCGTCTTATTTCACTTCACTCTTCACGTTAGGTACTTATTTAACAAAATACTGTTTTGTTAATACTCAATACAATAAATAGTTTCCTGACAAACAATACGTATAGTACTTTTACGATGGATATAATATTTTTAAATTTTGTTTAAAATTTAAAACCTATTATTACGAACTAATTGTTTTCAACTTATGATGTCGAGGGAGAAAGATAAAACTTGCATTAATGAAACCACACAGATGAGCCCTAATCGATAGAGGGCCTACTTATTCATGAGCTTATTTATATAGTTTTAAAATTATAATTTTTACTTCTTTTATTTTAATAGATGGCAAAAAACTAATCGGAATAATTTTTAAGAAACCTTAACTATGTATTAATTTACAAAATTGATTTTAAACACGAATTAAATCCATTTTAATCTCAACTGTTTATTTCCTCAACCTCAACCAGTTTTAAGACAAAGTACGTCATCTAGCAGTTTTAGCTTGTAACGAAGATTAATGGTTCAACAACCACCACCCCTCCACTCCACCACCAATCCTCCACCCCTCTAGCCAACGCGGTGTAGTGGTTAATGAGAGTGGTGTATTCTGGTAAATGTAGCAGAAGAGCAATTGAAGAACGTATCTGGTGTGTGCATATAACCGTAATATTATTAAAGATCATATTAGTAAAACTAAAAATGAGTGGGTTCTAAATGTAAAGTTTATGTTTGTATTTTATATAACACTAAATTATAAAAGTGAAGACACCATATACAAATTCTACAGAGAAAGTTGTTGATGAATTTGACAACAAATAATGTTTGTATTTACTTCCCTGTGGGAAATAGTTGCTATGACATGCATGACTAGGTGAGCAAGATCCCAGGAAGAGTAAATGAAGCAACACAGTTGTTCAAAATAAAGACATACTATTTATATACACACAGTTCCATTAAC
Source organism: Nephotettix cincticeps (assembly GCA_023375725.1). Classification (NCBI taxonomy): domain Eukaryota; kingdom Metazoa; phylum Arthropoda; class Insecta; order Hemiptera; family Cicadellidae; genus Nephotettix; species Nephotettix cincticeps. Next base: position 46,306,637 of record CM041791.1, read on the forward strand.
ACATACACTTCTAAATCTAAAAAAAATCTATCTATTCTCAATCTTACCTAACTTAATTAGTTATGAGTATTTAAAATGGACATGTATGTGTATTCGAAATATTTTTTATTGTCGCATTGGTGTAGTCTGCGGCTCTTTAAACATACTTGCACAGTGAAACATCAGTTTGAAAACCATTGTTTGGCTTCAGGGGATCACAAATCGTATATAAACACTGATAACTCAGTTGAATTTGATTAATTTAACGAAATAATTATTCCTCCTTTTCCTATATAGTACAAAGGCAAGGTACTACCTCCTTGTATAAAGCCCACTAGTAGCTCACGCCATCTTTCCTTGGTACGTCTACAGCACAGATCTTTGGTCTATGTATTTGGTCAAAGTGTTACAATACAAGCACTCCTTAAATATTTATATAAAACAATAAATTTTAAACATTCTAAAGTAGGTAATTTAAGGTTAATTTAATTACGAGCCTATAATATATGTCTATGTTATGACAATAAAAGCAATTGTATTTGCAATTTTTAATTGAAAATTTTGAAAAATATATGTAAATAATATAAATTTTACATCTCATATAAACTATTTTATCAAATATTACTATTATTTCATATAACATATTAGATACCTATGAAACCGTTAGCTGAAGTTTAATCCTATCTTTGACTTTGCTGGGGAAACAGCGATGTGTGATTAGAGTAATAAAGTAAACATACATTTTAGTGATTTACTTTGGGGTTTTCATTTCTTATATTAAGATATTTCCGTACCATTGGAAATTTAAGTTTCATATAAACTAAATGAGGCGACTATCTGCACAAATAGGCTCTTTTGTCATGGAAGGTAACTCAGGACCAGAGTTGAGACTATTGTTCTCGTAGACAACGCCTCAATACAACAACAATGGTAGAATCATTAGACTGTATTGACCAACTTATCTTCGTGGGGTTTCTTTCTTCGTTCATTAGAGTTATAAAACATAAACTGTTTACATGTTTTACTGAAAGTATCTCTAGCACCTACATTATTCAGATACATTTTGTTATATCAGTGAATTATCTTTACGCTTCTACTATAATTAAATTTAATTCAATCGAATACGTTTATAGTTATCAGATATTTTTGCATTGTTTTTACAATACAATGTTATTATTATAATCGTTAATAATCGATGAATATAATTTGGTATATTATATATATACTGGCAGTAACCCCGTCCTTTGTACGGGTTGTAGGATTCAGTTTAAAAAAGAAAGATCATCAAACGAAAATGTAAACCTGAAATCCTAAACAAATCAATACAAAGCAAAATAAATCAATACCCAGCTTTATTATTTAGCATTACTTTATAATTAAATAGATTAGAACATTTATACCATTATTATAATTAGTTATACATTAAAATGACTGTATAATATAGTATGATTTCAAAATGGGTTTAAGACCAATGACCAATATAAACTAACTAATATTGATTCAACAGCTGTTTGTTTTTCTTTCTATTAAGTCCTTAAACTACAAAGACAGCTGGTTATTACCAGTAGGTTATTCATTGAAAACCGAAGAAAAATGCGACCAATATCGCGTAAAAAGAGGGCTTTTAAATGCTCGTGATTTACTTTGCTAGGGTCGGCGGACACTTTCAAGCATTTAAAAACCTCTGGAATGTAGAGAATGTATGAAATAAGTTTAATTTTATCAGTTATCCCGTTTTTTCGGTGTAAAATACCTCTAATATCAACAATATTGAATACACAGTTTCAGCTTCATATTGATCGAAACGTAAAAATAACTAAAAAATGTATTATCCGAGCAATGTAAAGGCAAAACTCTAATTTTGTTTATATAGATTTTACTGAGTTCTGTTTATTTAGAAAAATCAACAATTTACTATATTACAATTACAGTTACAGATGCAGAACGTCTCTTTACGAACTTGTCTCATTCTAGTTGTGAACGTAAGTAACCTATCTTCCATAATTAAACAAATTAAAACATTTAAAAAAATAATTAAAAAGTATTCGTTAAGCCGTTTCTCTATATATTTGTACTCAATACTATCTGAAATTCTTTATCTGGATTAGCATGGGATGAAGATTCAAAATTGCAATTCAATGCGAAGTTGACTTTCACGTCCACTCAAACAAAGTTTAAGTAGAGGAATGACTAATTAGAAGCTGAAAACGAATCGTATAATATTATTAATAGCCAAAATGTTTATACTAAATAAAAAAAATTTTCTTAGAAAATCTATATAAATAAAATTAGAGCTTTGTCTGTACATTGCTCAGAATTATTCATTATTTAGTTATTTTTACTTTTCGTGCGTTAGAGAAGCCGAAACCGGTCTTATTAAAATTTTTGTCTGTTTTTCGGTTTGTCTGTGACGCTACAGGACGCATTTTACGCAGTCTTCTCCGAAAAACGGGAGAACAGATTACAATGAAACTTATTTCATGTATTCTTTACATTTCAGAGAAGGTTTGCAAATGCTTGAAATCGCCCGTCGCCCCTTGAAAAGTAAATAACGAGCATTTAAAACCCCACTTTTACGCGATATTACTGAATTTTTAATGAATAACCTACTGGTAATAATCAGCTGTCTTCGTAGTTTAAAGATTTAATAGAAATAAAAACAAACAGCTGTCAAATCAATATTAGTTGGTTTGTATTGGTCATTGATTTTAAACCCATTTCGAAATCATACTATATTGAAAAGTTATTTTAACGTATAACTAATTATAATAATAGAATAAATGTTCTAATCTATTTAACTGTAAAGTAATGCTAAATGATAAAGTTGGGTATTGATTTATTTTCTTTATATTGATATGTTTAGTATTTCAGGTTTACATTTTGGTATGATAATATATTTCCTCTTTAAACTGAATTCTACAACCCGTACAAAGGACGGGCTTACTGCTAGTATACTTTAAATTCTCATTGAACTTTTTCCCCTAATACCATTCGACCTTTAGCGTTGCATTACAAGTAAATGTCCAGTAGTTGTTATGAAAAAATTAAATAAAATTACGTGCATTTTTTTGTTTCTAATTCTTATACCTTAAGTGCGAACTCTTTTTAATTTTGAGCATGTTTAGGAAAGTTTCAGAAATGCAAAGCTTCAATGGGTATTGAATGTTGAGTTTTTCTTCAAAATATAGCCTATGGTGCATACTGTTTGTGTGTGTAAAATTCACTGAAATCCTTAGCAGTAAAGAATGTTTAAAATTATTAAGGCTAATCGAGAGGCTTGGTAGAAACAAGCAATATCTCAGTTAAATGAGGGGGTAACGGGGCAATTACGCCTGTAATGAGCGAATTTTCTGCTTTAAGTTTTGCAAGCCACTTAATTTTCTTCGGCTTTATCAATTAAAATTTATTTATGTAAACATATTGTAAATAAACTTCATTATTTTTTATATTAATAAAATCATAGCTTCTTAACATAGTTAATCTAGTAATCTGAACTAAATTTTTAGTAGAATAAGTATATGTATCAAACAAACTGCTGAAGGCATCTTAAATACAAATAAAAATTTGTTGGAATTTCAATATTTTAAAACACCTCATAAATATTTCCTGAAAATCCACTGAAATGACTAATTTGGCACGAATGCAGAATAATCTAGAATATTATGCGGAATTAAAAATAAATCGTAGTGATGAATGTTCTGAAACATTTAAAGTTAATTAAATTCCTCTACCTAATAGGTTATAGTGTTCAATTGAAACATATTAAACGGTAATGAGGTAATGAAATAATTATTTTTCAGCTCTAAGCTAAATTTTCATGAAAACGAGACCAATTTCAATAGCAATAAACTAATTAAAAGGATGTATTAAAACATTTAAAGTTCAGTTCCAAGTTTTTTTATATAGAAATATATTAATTTTCATAAGTATAGTTAATATTGTGTTCATAGTTTCATTAAGATAATGTCACTATTAAATTTGATGTAGAATTATATGTATATATATAGTGTAGTTTTAGTGTTAACCATTGTGTATAACTATTTTGACACACACACACACACACACACACACACACACACACACACACACACACACACACACACACACACACACGAAAACTTATATGTAAACTGCAATATTAGTTAACATGGATAAATTTCTACAATTTATAAATACCAACGAAGTAGTAATAGCAGACCTTGAAATTATAGCATTTTTTAACAAAAGCCATTCAGTAAGTTTTTTTCGTATAAACTACGTAATTTATCCCAATTTATGCATTTATCACAATTAAATATGATTTAAAAAACAAAAACAAAACATCTTTCTTTGTTTATCTATTATAAATTTATGATTTTTTTAGTTAAAGTGTTTTTTTACATCAAACAATCTCTGGTACATTACATACTTCCTTATTACGTTTAAACCAACCTAATTAACACAATATCCAAACACACTCAATATAATTTAAAATTATAAAGTGTTTTTGAAAGGTTCAAACAACTTTAAAATATGCAGTTTTGATATTTTATTTATCTTTTCTCATTTCAATTATACAGTATACAAAGGTTTATACAGAAGTTTACTAGTAATTTACAAGTCAAACTAAACTTTAGAAGAGCAACGTAAAAAATATAGGCCCCTACAGTTGTTGTTAACAAACATTGATTATTATGAAAGTTACAGTTTTCTTTACTGGATGTATGGTTACGTCACAATTCACTTACAATAGCTTTTTACCGTCGTTCTTTAACTTTTTTCCGTCGTAAAATACAAACATTACGTTATACTGTAAAATATTTCTTACGTTTAAAATAAGTCATTGCACATACAGTTTCTTACTTCTGGTATGATACAATCACAATGATAACTTTATAAAATGTTAGAAAACAAACCTATTTCTGTGTAATAGTTCACCATTAAACAATGCAATGTTACTACGAAGTTACTTATTTCATATTAGTGTAGTAGCACTGAACAATTATCCAACAACTTGGAATCCATTTTAAAATGTAAAATTTTTAATGAAGTTTTTTTTCAAAAATCATTATGAATTTACTTTCTACTAAAACTGTCAGAAATGTTAACTCTTAATCAATATAAAAGTCTCTTGATTAGACATTATGAAATATTTACACATAGCCAAAATAAGAGTGTATACCGTAGTTCATCGTAGATTATTTCCCATTTTTGAGGGAGATTATGGCAGACTTGGTAAAGGGTCGTGATCCATTGCAATACACGTTTCGTAGCAGCTGCGGACGATCTATTACTATCAGCAAGAACTGCTGATAACGAGAATTCCGTTAATGTTGGCAGACCCGCCATCCAGACATTACCCGGTACAGTGTCAAAGACTGCTGAGGCACAGCTGAACAGTGGGTTTCATTATTCTCAACCGCACATATTAACTATGTTCTACACCAATTTCGGCCTAGTAATTAAGTCAGTTAAAACAAATTAATTGTTAATCTATATTAAGGGTATTTATATTTATGAACATACAACAAACTGGTGCCTTTAAGTGTCTTTGTAAAGATTTAAATGAAGACCGGGTTTGGATATTTACAATCCATCACCAGTCTAACTCATAATAAATAATCTGTATACAAAAATAATTTTTTTCATTATTAAAATTAAAATGGAAACCCAAGACCTGTTTCTAACGAAATATTTATAAAAACACTTTAAACCAAGAATTTATTAATATTTGGTAAGTTTCATGTTTAAATTAAAGTTTAATAGACAATATTAAAGTAATCTAACGACTATCTATAATGTTTTTGTGTCGGTAGTTCAAAGGTTGCTTAAATTTTAATCCTGATAGCTTTTGACAATGGTTACATTAATTATACTTATCACAGTAGACCCGTATCCTCATTGAATTACTAATCTTTGATCATATCCTATCCAAACCAGTAAAGGATTATAAGATTTACCACCTCAATTACTTACCTCCGGATAGCAAAAAGCGACAATGTAGCAGGAGTTTTAGCCAGGTAGGAACCCAATTATCCAAGCTGTCGATGTGTGAAACACGATCACCACCATTTGTGTGAGACGGCTTTGTAAGGCGATTAACGCCTTGCACTCTGATTTCAAAATTATCCCAGAACTCTATCATTTCGATATATCTCAACGTGAATCGGTAACAAAAATTAAATAGGAAAACAATCAAAATATACCCGTCACAGGATGGGTGAACTAAGAAGAAATACATTTTAAAACTCTGCGTTGGTGCAGTTATTTTGTCTGTAATAAATGGGAAGTGGGGTTGCTGCCTTGAAATACTTTTTGACTTTTATCAGTTTAAATAAACTAAGTAAATGATTGTATCAAGTTTTTCTTGCAGTATTTCAAATACAGTAATAAGTAAGCTATATCGATTTGATTATTCTTAGAAAAAACAACATAGGAAACCAGTAGGTAGGTTTCTACCAGGAGTATAGTAACATTTTTATTTTTCAGATTGCATTATTAGATCCTAAATATTTGCAGTTTGATACACAGATGAATCACAATATTCTCGTACTTATAGTTTTAAGAATAAAACACTACGGAAGATATTTTGACCTATTAATGAAGAAGGCACTTGGAGGATTCGAGCTCTGGGAACTTAATAAGAACCTAAATATTGCAGTCATAGTAAAAAGTATACGCCTGAGATGGGCGGAATATACAGAGAGAAAAGAAGAAGGAAGTATGATCAAGAGTCCGTCAGGAAGGCCGAAGTTACGATGGGAGACCAGATCTGGAAATACCTTCATCGAGCAGTGGAGACTTGACTTGTTGTTGGTGAGGCCAAAAACTTTCTTAGGTTTAAGTGGCCAGGGAGGTAAGGTAAGGTAATTCAAAATATAAGCGAGGTATCAATTCAACCTCTTCCCTTTTTCATTAACAATGGGACTCTATAAGAGAGCTTACTTATTTCACCATAATCTGAATCTCATATTAACATAATATTCAAAATACTGAACTGTTTGTTTATGAGCTAATTCCAATCGTGCTGATAAAAATTAGTTATTAAAACAATTATACGTAAACCCCCAAAACCTCATTTTGGTTTATAACCTCTCTAATCTCTTCTCTGGTTGGGCATATTAGCCTGTATTTTAAATTCATGGTATACAGTGTATTAAAGAACGTAAATTTCAATTTTCAAAACCGAATCTTACAGCAATTCATTCATTGTTGCCAGCATACACACAAAAATAAACGCATATACAAACAAATCACAAACACAGATCCCAACGGATATTGAACGTTTGCCTCAGTTAAAGAATCCAACACGATATAGATGTTTTCATGTTCTCTCCTTCGTTCGTCCATTGATTAAATGCCAATGATTAAAAGAGGAATATTTAGGAGTGCGATTGCAACGTAATCTAATATTCTTTTTCTAATATTCTGAAAACTATCTATTATTTCAGCTGAGAACTATGTCACACTAAACCTAATTACTAGTATAATGAGAGCGTCAATTTAATCTAAGAAATACTTTAATATTTGTTCGCACCAGTTGTAACATTGACGTTTGATATATAAAATTCCTTTCAACTATTCACCGTTGTCAACGTCTCATACTGTAGAGATGTAGAGACGTAAAGGGAGGGAATATTTGCTAGGAGACGTCTGATGGCGTTACGGCCCAGGCATATTAGTCTCTTCAGTTTAATTCTGGAAATATAAAGTTGAAAACAGGCGCGTATTACCTTTCGCTTTCCAATAAAATCCAATAATTATAATCATAAACGTCACATACATTGTACATGTTTGAAAGGAGCTTTGACTAGCACCATCTCAGAACCATGATAATTGTTTAATTTTTCCTGTTAAAGGAAACCTTAATATAAGAAATAATATGTTAATAAATAATTAATTAATTTGTTTAAGTATGTAAAAATGTTACTATTATTACAATTATTTATTGAATAGGATACCTAAACCCAGTAGATCGTACAATAGTATATGGTTTTTGTTAATATTTTTTATTTTCTTGATTTTTCCCATTTTTTATCTTCGGATTTTGCTTGGTTAAATTACTTTGGATGCCGATTCAATAAAAATACTGATATATTTTAAAGACACTGATAAAAGAATTATATTTGGTACAAAGGTACATAAACATTCAGATGGAGCAACTCATTACTCTGTTTAAACAATAAATGGGTAGAGAAGGGATTTAGGAGTAGTCAAGTAATTATGCTTAATACATTCGCTAAATCAACATTTACCAGTATGCAAATTGAATTGAAAATTAAATCTTAAGAATGCTGTGACTAAAGTCCAATATACATACATATATATATATATATATATATACATAATATATATATATATATATATATATATATATATATATATATATATATGTATATTGGACTTAAGTCACAGCATTCTTAAGATTTAATTTTCAATTAAAATTAAATTATATATATATATATATATATATATATAGAGCATATTTACCGGTTACTGTTATCATAATATTTAGTTCTAAACATTAGTTGATTTTATTACGTTAGTGATCCTTAATTTTTCCATATTTCTAAATTATTAACTAAGCATTAAATTTGATATGAAATAATATATTTAAAGCTTAATATTTTTCAAAGAACATAGAATAGAAAAATGTTTTGGTTTTACCACAAAGAAAAAATGGAAATATGACAAATAATTAACTGTAGTGTGGATAAGCCCAAAGCTTGTTTCGACTACAGCCTGTTTCGACCTAGCTTCACAGTGTAAGCGCCTTATCGAGAATCAAGGCCGTCTCCACGGAGGTTTGGATTATACATCTTTCTATAAACTTTATGTATAAAGCTGAATGTATATATACTCGTATATATAAAGCTCAATGTATATATACCTTAACTAAAGATAACAATAATAATAAAAATATTAAAACACAACCAACAGTATTTAAAATTAGTTGAACAATTATTAAAATGAATTACATAGAATAAACAAAAAATAACAAATTATAATTTTTCCAGTAAGTATTAAACAAAAAAAAAACAATTGGAATCTTAATATTTTAATCCGTTTTTTGAGGAATAAAGCGGTTAATTTGATTTAAGTTTATTTTTGGGATGTTAACATTATTTGTAAAATAAAATAATTAGTTTCGTTTTAGATATATGGTGGCAGGTGACACGGTGGCGGATAACTTGAGATGAGAGCAGCTGACCCAGCATGGTGGTGTAGGGGTAGGAGTCACTGGAGGATGAATCGCAAGGTGAGGGGTCCGACATCTAAACTCTTGCCGTGCTGTTGCACAGCAATAATAAGTGTCTGATATTAATATTCACTTTAAACATTTGACATTTATTTCGTAGCTATTTTACCTGATGTATGTAAATAAGTGAAAATAATGAATTCCATTCATTAATATTTCCCAATTTACTTTGTGTTTGAAGTAAGTATTGAACTGGAAAATTTTATAATTGAGTTTAGAATGTAAAATAACCGCTTTTAGCCTTTTAATCAATTAGTTATGATGATTCAGTATAAGCATAATTATAGGGTAAATGGGAAATTTTGTCAATTTAGTTATTCTCCACAATTATATCATACGAATAATCAACCTAATCGTAATGGGGGATTCGGGTATTTTTACATATAATTGACTAGAATATTATATTTAAATATTACATATTTGATTTATTTTAATATTAAAATGTACATTATCATAGTGTTTTATTTAGCAAAATTGGAAGATTAAAAAAGAAGGAGGATTAATAAGTATATTCAATAAGACTTATATAACAAGATTATCATGAATAATTATCGTGAATAATCGGTTTATTCCAGGTGGTTACTGCGATATAGATCTTGGTAAATACAGTACGTTGTTTTTTGGGTTCCAATATTAATGTTATGGAGAAATGGTTAAAATAATTAATAACTCCTTTATTACTTGAAATATTGTGATAACACTATATGCAGTTTTATATAGTTCAGATTTGGATAACTAATGCTGATAGATCTAAATTTGATTGTTCCCCATGGCAGTAAACCTAATTACCCTTTCGCAAAATTATTCTTCTAGGCAATATGTAAACTTTTTCTCATTTAATCTACGACTAAGCATAGGTTCAATCATCACAATTCTTAAATCTATGGTAATTCCATTAGTATGCCGGTCTGCTGCTAAGGGGGTATTATCATGGTATATCATAACTATAGGGTTTGATGCTAATCTAACAAGAAACTTAGCATACTTTTACAACCTCCCATCTAAACAATGGCAGCTGAAGGATATTTCAGTTTTAAGTAGGTTTCGGGTTCTCCTTAAACTAACAAGATGTTCTAGAAGTGAGCTCTAAGGTTTTTGGTATTTTAGGGTGGTTAATACTATAAAGGTGGAAACCCCAAATATATCAATTTAATTATGTTTAACGTAGGGTATACTAAAAGTCACTAATTGTGCATATTTTGAAAAATCTACACAAATTGCAGTAAAATATATATTTTTGTTGGTTGAAACGTAATTACAACTCACAACGAAGTACGTTGCAACGTAGTTGTTGATACACCATCCCAGTATTTTTGTGATGGATTACAAATTGTTCTAGTAAATTATCTTTTAACATAAAATAATATAAGTTAAATGGATTAAATATAAGAAAGCTTTTATGTAAGCTCCAGCAGTAGTGTTATCAGGGCATCTGTCGCGTCATCAGATCCGGGGCGACCATCACAGACGTAAGCCACTTATCGCTAATCTTCAGACCTGTCCAGGGCCTTTGATTATAACACATTCAAATTAAAACCAAACATTACCTTAATTTAATCTGATTTAATCTTATCTAATGGTTTTTAGTCAAATTTTTGTAGGCTACATCATTAATAAAGATACTACTTAGCGATAAAGAAATTTTAATCGACCTCCTAAGACATAAAACATTATAGTATATAGTATGATAGACTGTATATTTTAATAAATATTCTTTACTTGTCAAAACAATATTTTACGAACCTCAGCATAGAGCAATTAGGGAAAAGCTGAGTCGGAGGTATTGAATTATTCCATGCAAGATTTCAGGCTTAGAGAGAATGGTTTATATATAATGGTTTCCTTCAATATTTTTTACAAGTAATGTTGTTAAAATTATTGTAATATATTGACAAATTATTGTTAAAATAATATTGACATTAATAAACTTTTATGTTTAAAATTGAAAAAATAAAAGTAGTCAAGGTTAAATGTTTAATAGTTAGCTTTTAACTGTTATAACATTTATAAGGTTTTTGTTGTAGTCGAATTGCAAGCATTCTTGTCAGCCTGCTTGTTATTCTTCGTGCGAGGTCCCATCGACATTTCCGGATCATAAACCAAAGGTTGTCAAAGGCTTTGGTTAAAGTATTCGGCCCGCTACGTGGAAAGGAGCTGGAATCCACGGTTAGTCTGCATTTGTAACAGACATTTATAAAAATCCTCCATATTATCATAACTTTAGTTTATGGTACATAATACCGGTACCAAAACGTATCTTTACAATTTTGGCTAGAGTCTTACAAAATTAAATACTACTAAACGAATCTAAAACATCAAACATTCAAGCTGTTGTGTTGACTTTTACTGTAATTCCTCGATTCATGTTCTCCCTAATAATTGGTACCTACCTTTTGTTCAGCGTAAGCTGATTCTAGTGAGGAGCTGATTAGTTGAATTCTATACTGATAAACACACTAAAAACATAATAATTCTATCATATTATAAATTTCCTTAAGTAATTTAAATATTTAGGACATAATTATTCATTTGTAAATAAATAATCTCATTTAGACTAGTGGGTTCCCAAAAAATATATTAAATAGGTTTATGTAATAGAATATGAACAAAAATGAAGTCGAACCTTATTATGATGATATAATATTGGTTTAACGGGATTAATAATATAGAATAAAAAACATAAAATTAAAATGGATGGATAAAATATATTGGCTATTCAAAAAATTCATGATGTTAGTGTGATTTTTTAAAACATTTATGAGAATATCATCAGAAACGTTACAAATATATAAAGTTTAAAACATCCAACTTGGAGTCATTTCTCAAAACTGACAAACATGAGGACCAAACAGGGAGAAGTATCATCAGTGGAGAAGTTCCGGTGAAGTATCATCAATGTGAAACGGTCCAGAGGCTTCCGCGGCGGAGGCAAGAATTCACTGCACTTCCAGAATATGTATACTTAATCTACTTGTCCTCTTTTTCCACCTTATCCAAGACAAGTCATTTTTTATAAAATTCTTATTTCATTTTCCATCGCATTAATTTTACGTAGGCATTGAATTATGCAAAATATTCGTTAAAACTAGTAGTATAGAATATTAAATTAAGGATTGTGGTTATCCTCAATCGAAAAGAGAAATCAAAGAGAATCGAAAAAGGCTTCTAAGCTTTTAATAAAGCAACAAAGAGGTTCAGTAATGACATTGCAGCTTCTCGAAGGTTATCTATCGGTGACAATGCTAAGTGACGTTTGTAAAGAAAATACCCACCCCTTTATTAAAGCAATAGTTGTAGATTCATTCTAAACATAAACTTATCAACATTTAATATAATGTACGCCTATATAATATATGAATATATATACTACAGAAGCATACATAATATACAGGGTATTTCAGAATTCCCTACCAATACTCTAGGGCATTGTTCCTGGGTAAGAAAAATATCTAAATATCATATTTAAATTGTCCGGAAGTCCTTAGTTACTCACACAGCCTCCATTTTGTTTTTTTCACTTATAATTTTTTCTCAATAATTTTTAAACGTACGGAATTGAAACTTTGCACAGACATTTATGACAACTAGACAAAGCTACAAAAGAATCATGACAATTTCTCAAATTCAAAAAACAAAATGGCAGCCATTTAAAATTTTGTTTCTCAAATAACTCGTGAACCGTTGATTTAACAGAAAGTTTACAAGAACAAGTTTTTTTGGGTAATGTAATTACAAATCGATTAAAAATATTAACTGAGATATGGCAGCTTTAGTGTTAGGTGACCGCTAGAGCTTAGTTGCAGTGCATGTCAAGGCAAGCGACTTAAGTCTGCCACAACAATGCAACAGCCTCCGTCTGATTACTGTCATTAAAATTTACAAAAAACTCCCAAACTTTTTATATCAGCTGTGGTAAAAGTCAAAACACTTTTTGACAAACTAATCACCTGATTTTATTCTTACCTGAAAATGTTATTATTTTACTCATTGTAGTGTCAGTTCCTCTACAGTTATTCTAAACTTATGCAAGACCAAGAGGGTTATGTGACATTTTATTATTGTTTGAAGTAATCTAAAATAACCTACAAATAACATACAAAGCAGGCGGAGACTGTTGCATTGTTGTGGCAGACTTTAGTCGAATGCCATGACATGCACTGCAACTAAGGTCTAGCGGTCACCTATCACTAAAGCTGCCATATCTCAGTTATTATTTGTCTAATTTAAAACAATTTGGTTTCAATAGATTTGTAATTACATTACCTAAAAAAGCTATACATATATATTTTAAGTTAAATCAACGGTTCACGAGTTATTAGAGAAACACAATTTTAAATGGCCGCCATTTCGTTTGATGAATTTGAATAACTGTCATAATTTTTTTGTAGCTTTGTCTATTTGTCATAAATGTTTTTGCAAAGTTTCAACTCCGTACGTTTAACCACTATTCAGAAAAATTTATAAATGAAAAAAAAACAAAATGGAGGATGTGTGAGTAACTAAGGACTTCCGGACAATTTAAATATGATATTTAGATATGTGTCTTACCCAGGAACAATACCCTAGAGTATTGGTAGGGAATTATGAAACACTCTGTATATGTGGGTTTGTGTGTGTACAGGTGAAAATCCACCTTTTTTGGGTAAATTAAGTCTATATGTAGTTGCTAAGGAAGTTTGTAAGATGATGTTATGTACTACTACATAACATCATCGTACATGTCTACTAACATCATCTACTACATGTATTGGGAAAACATTGCTACTATGGTTGTGTAAAGTATAATAGAATTTTAAATATATCCATGAGGTATAAAAATACCCCCGTCGCAGCAGACCTGCGTACTCAGAGAATTCCAAAATTAATTTTACAATTTACAATTCAATTTATTTCGCAAGCGCAAAGTAGTACACTGCAGTGCTATTTTTTTAATAATAATAGTAATAATGATATATTACAAGTTTTATCAATATTTGTCGACAAATATAAGAGTTATTTGCCTATTATTCATTAGACCAACTTGGAAAAGAGTATGCAGGTTGGCTGCTGTGAGACACATTGAAAGTAGGCATTTATAGCATAAACAATTTTATTTTGTGTTCCACTCATTTATACCAAGTTTCATCAACATCTGCCCATAAATAAATGAGTTTGCCTATTCTCTATATAATTAACAAGGGAAAAGAGTATGCAGGTTAGCTGCCATGATAAACACATAAACTATAATTTTTAGGCATAAATGGATGTGTCTCAACCACATGAAGCTAAATAACAAGTTCATTCAAAAATATAGATTGATAAGTGAAATATTAATTTTTCCTTATACTCCGTAAGATTGGAGCCCAAAAATACAACGTATTGTGTTTAGATTTGTTAATATCTCGGTAACCTTTAGAGATGGAGAAAAACTTTAAAAAGCAAAACTGTGTAGTTTTTAGCTGATTGTAATAGTAAAACATAAAAATTAAAAATATTTTAAATTACACATGGCAAACGCAAAAAAACCCTGTTTTTGAGTACAAACCCCCTTACCCCCCAAATTTACCCGTTCAGATTGACCGATATGGCTGGTTTACGAAATTTGGTCTCGATCGGACCATTTTCACGAGAATTATCCCATATATGTGACACACACACACACACACACACACACACACACACACACACACACACACACACACAGACACACACACACACACATATATATATATATGTTTAACTCTCGATATCTCGATCACGATAACTCTCGCAAAAATCGTCCGATCGAGACCATTTTTATATATACATTTTAACTACTATTTTTTGACCCCTGGGCACCTAAACGCGAAAATAACTTGGTCCTGGGCTTAAGTCTTACCATGAGACCTACGGTAATAACTCTTTCCCTATGGGCAATTCGTTTGAAAGGGAACAATAATACATATAGGGAGCCTTTAAATTCGTATTTACTTAGTTTGTTTTATTACTTGTAAATAGCTTAGTTTAAACCTATATATAAAAAATATATAAGCATTTTCAGTTTTCTTAAGTAATTGGGTAAAATAGTAAGTTATTAATCACTTAAAACCCACGTTTTCATTAATATCATGATTTTAGCAGCTAAAATCTTTCGAAAGGTTAAATAGTGTATCTATGATTTTTCCAAACTAAAAAGATAAAAGACATATTAAGTTTTGGGGAATTGAAAAGTGTAAATCAATGAAGAAAGTAAACTAACGAATTGAGTTATCACGGAACGTTAGATAATAATGAGTAATGACCAATGTAGACGTCCCAGACGGGTGTGGTATGAGTCTGCAATTACGTAGGCCATCCCCAGTCAGTTCCGGTGAGCTTTGCTAATGCAGATGCCTGACAAACTGCGAAATACGGGCTTTACAGGGTGGGTCAACATTTAATTCACCTCTCGGAATCCTCTCTTATTTTAATTACATTTATAAAGCCTATAATTTTCACGGCATCACATTAATAAGACAATAAGAACTTTATTGACCATTCAGTTTCAACACATACAAATATAGATTTTCTTAAAAACAAAATATAGTATAATATTGTTTACGGATCCAATATTCAGATTTTATTCATAACTCTAAAAGACTCTTAAATAACCCAAAAAATAATTTTAGGCTGTTATAATGAGTAGAGATACCAAAGTACTAAGCAACAATAGCATACAAAAGTTTTTACATAAAAACACCAAATTAATACATATAACACTCATAATAATAAATGAATAAAAATATTTAAATATTGATAATATAAAATATACAGCAAATTTAGAACCTTTCATAAGTCCAACTCTGTTTCAAAACATTTTGCTTCACACCCCGTTACATCGTACGATGGAAATGTTTTGTAAGTATTTAGAGCTGGTGAATTATTGTGAAATTGTTGTGTCCTTGTCAGCCTCTACCTTGTGACATCAGTCTCGTTTCTACACATGATGTCATGCTCATGAATGGAAAATTTCGGGATAGTAACAGAGCTGAAAGCATGAATAAAATTTTGGCTAAAAAAATAATGAACGATTTAATCACTGTCAAACATAGAACTTAAGTAATCAATGGCACTTTTTAAGAGTTATACGAAGTTTCAACGTTACCTGGCCTCACGTTATTTAGAAAATCATAAACAAGAAGCAATCATCCTTATTAAGGTTTTAAACGAAAGTTAAAAAGGTTACGAAGGTTGAAAAGTGAAACGAATGACGCAACTAACTATTTTCTTTGTTCCTTTTAAATTATATCGTTTGATACCTCTTGGTCGTTTTGTTTCCGTGGCGTTTTTATTTACATCTCGTTTGATATTGTTCACTCTACACTGCTCAACCCGCCACAAAATAGAGCACTCTTCCAGGGCAATTACATACTGCATGATTTCCTCCTCACGCCTTATATTGCTTTAGAATATTGGAAATCAAATTTTTATTAAAAGAAAATAAGGTTAAACGTTTCTGCAGGGTTCCACATCTCTTGGTAGATTATTCAAGTGACTACATTTTCTTAGTTACTCTAAAAAAAGAATATTTGTTGGTTTCAAATTTCTTATTTTTTATTAGATTTATTGTTAGATTTGCATTAATAAATGTAATTATCACACTGTGAACTTTTCACACAGAAGTAAGTCTGTTGTATGATTTCCGTTATGGAAGACCCGTGTGTTTATAAATTGTTCTCATTTTAGAACGGAATTTTATGTAAATTGTAAAGGGGTTAAATTACATAAACTCATTAAAACATTGTTACATACTGTAATAACACAAATGTATTAATTTTCTCAATCACATTGACAAAATGAAAAACTGCATAAATATTCGAGATGATCCGATTACTGTTAATTTTGTAAATATTGTATTTTATAATAAACATTCGCCTTTAAATTTCTTGCAAACACTGGGAAGAACTATAATTTAATTTAAAAATAATGACAATTTCAAAAGATGCTTCTTAAATGATGAAGCAATTAATAAGAATTTTACAAACTAACCAATAATGAATTTTCCTTTAAGACATTAGCTTGTATTTCTATAGAGAAAAAGAATATAGTAAGGGTAGAGTTTAAACTAAAAAACAACAATCTTGAATATAAGTTATAACTTTGGACATTCTAAACTGTTACTAAAAATGTCTTTGGTAAACGACGACGTGACGTAAAGCTATTGAGGACTTTATCAAAGTTCACATCTGGTCAAAGACTGTTCGAACCTTAGTGTCCCGTCTCGCTGGCCTTTCCATTACTGTTTCCAATTATTTTACCAAGTTAATGTATACTAATCTAAAATTATACTTGAACGAATTAATTGGTACTCTAAATTATTTTTTTCAAATACAGTACATTTCCAAATAACTTTTCAGCTGATAACTTTAAAAAAGTTATTTTACTGAAGGATATTTATTCTGTACACAGAAACAATGAGATAGAATGTCTGAGAATATGTAAGAGCATGAGTATGGGTATTGAGTGAGCTTCTGTAACGTTCACACTGGAAACATGTGGGCGTATGTATTTGTGTGTGCATAATAGACTCCATTTAATGTTAAAAATTTTTTGCTCACTGCATGCATACCTCATAATTATTTACTGAATAAACCTAATCATAGCATAGTAAAAAACTGTATTTTATGTGGGAGGTATACTTAAGGAAACTGTGCGAGGAAATTAAAAAAAGGATATATACTTTTTAATCATAAATATATCAACTTACACCCCACTATACAAGGTGTAATAGTTTAAGTATATTGTAGATGGAACTTTGGTTTCTATAGTTTCTTAGTAGTGGTCTATGGGTGTTACAGCTGCCCACAGCGTGATGGTGTTACACCATAGCGCTTCTCGTCCCCTACCACTTCCATACCGGCAGAGGACATGATAAAATATAATATTTGGTATTACACAGATAGTAAGTAATTAATATTTAGTACTAGCTGTCCCGGCGAACGCCTAACAGAAAATACATGTTAACTTTAAGAATGGCCATTTTCTGAAGTCAAATAGCATTGCGGCTTCGTTGTGAAAGCTTTGAATATTCAACAGCTGATTATTATAATAAACCTAATATGTATAAACATTGTAAATATTTTATTTGGCAAACATATAAACACGTTACTTTTAATCATACAGAAAATAAAAAAAGTATACATACAGTACATGATTCCCAAAAACAGTAAATTAACATATAAACATTGTAAATATTTTATTTGGCAAACATATAAACACGTTACTTTTAATCATACAGAAAATAAAAAAAGTATACATACAGTACATGATTCCCAAAAACAGTAAACTATTAACGTGGCGAATAATGCTGTTCATTTTGTATAGTACACATTTACTCCATTGTTTTACATTAATAAATTATTCAGATGGCATTGGATAGTAAAGCATATTGCTAATGGAAAGTAAAACAACAGCTATAGCTTAAGAAATAAAATGTTTTTATTGTGGAAAATTTGTAAAAAAACTTAGTCCCCATAAGGTTAACATTAGAAATTTAAAACGCTATATAATGGAAAATAATTGAATTTATGGAAACTGAATATGCCTGAAGCATGACCGGGGCAGAGACGAATAAAAAAAATCAAAGATCATTAAAATCGGTCCAGCCGTTCTCGAGTTATAATGCGTGTAACTAACACGACTTTGTTTTATATATTTAGATACAAGTAAAAGGCTTAGAACAAAAGGATTGAATTTAATTTATTTACAAAATGTAAACCTTAAATATTATTTTTTAAACATTTATGTCATTTAAATATAAAAGTTAATAAAGACAAATAAGAATTTATAAGGGAGAAATAACATCCTTCCACTTCACGAGAACTGAGTCTTCCCAATGTCCTATGTGGATTACAAACCCCCATGTTGCGTCAGTCTGCTAAGTTTTGTTGTTGGACGTCGCAGGATTCCACAATCCGTCTTGAGATCAACAACTCGCACATGTGCATCTTTTCTAGGGTTGGTATTAATTACAATATCTTTTCCAACGAATTCTTGCTCTATTTGGTTCAGTGATTATTACCAATTCCTCCACTTTGAATGGTGTAGCTCCTTAAAAAATTTTGGTCTATAGTTTACTTGTGGTTAGTATTCTTTTACCCATCGCTGCCAAAATTTGTCCGTAATTCACTGTGCGATTCTCCAAGATTTTCTTGGATAGGCATTCTCATGAATATCGGTACAAGGATACTTCACACCAGACCTCCCAACAAGAAAATAGATGGGCGTAAGGCTTCCCCATCGCTAGGGTCGGCTGATACCCGTGACATTGGTCTACTATTTATAATTTTTTCAACCTCGGCAAATACTGAATGTAAAATTTAATCTTTTGGATATCTTTTATGCAGACAAAACACACAGTCAAAAACATCTAAACTAAACTAAACCAAACATCTGTTAGTGCTGTTTTCACGGTCTTGATTAACCGTTCTCACGCTCCACCCATGTGAGGAGCTGCTGGTGGAATGAACCGCCAGGTGATACTTTCCGTTGCAAGTTTGACTTCTAAATCCGTATGGTTTAACTACACTAAAGCTTCTTTGACTTCTTTATTACTTACATTATTTATTTAATGAATTCTTTTGGTTACTACTGCTACCCCCACCATCGTGATTCTCGTCCCCTACCACTTCTACACCAGCAGATGACATGATAAAATATAAAAATTGGTAGGATACAGGTAATAGGTAATGAAAGTTCAATATAAAAGTAAAATGCTTAGAACAGAAGGATTGCATCTAATTTATTTACAAAATGTAAACATTAAATTTTTTAAACATATGAAATATAAATATAAAAGTTACTGAAGACGAATGGGAATCTAAAGAGAAGAAGTACCAATGGGTAAAACGATTTCGATAAACGAAACCAGTCAACTCACACTTTCTCCCTTAACTCAAATATAAAAAAAGAACTTTAAAAACTACATATGCTTTGTTGTTTATTTAGATATCCCTTATAGATTCATTATCCATTTCATAAAAATAATCATAAATTTCTTAAATTAAAAATTAGAGAAAAGAATTTAAATAATGTTTTTAAATTTTTTTGGGGGCGTGAAACCTTCTCCTCCAAGTGATACTAATCTTTTTGAGTGGTGCTACATACCAAGTTTCATACGAAACGGTTGACAAATAAGGAAGAAATAGATTTTAGAATAAATTTTCTTCATAGTAATAACATTGGGCACCTTCAGACAACGTAATAAATCTACCATGTACATTCATTAGTAAATTTAACTTTTATCTAGACCCCTAGATCGTTAGTCGTAGACTAAAGATTCAAAATACTTACTAGTTTTGTTATTAATGGTTTAAAGGCAATAGTCTGATTGTTTTATACAATTGTTTAGCTAGAAATGTTCAACAATTAATTGGTTTTATATTTAAAAGCCAATAACCTTTCAACACTGATATTTTGAGAAAATCAGACAAACATAACTCTAAAAACCACTTTTTCAATTCTGAGAAATGTATATCAACTAAATTCTCAAGTTAGGAAATTCTAACGAAAACAATTCTTTCTCTTTATACTGTCATAGAGGGGAGAAAGTAAAAATCAAAGAAGAGGATGTTAGGGATTGTCCTATGTCCATTTTGTAGAGTAAGCGACAAGACAAAAAGCGAGCTTATGATATGATAAGTTTTAGCTGTAGATGAATTGTAAGGGGATGATGTGAAGAAAGAGTTTCATGAATGGTTCAATACTTGGAAGTGGTTTGAGGAGATACAATGGGTTGACTCGATCTCATAAGCTTTAACAGAAAAACAAGCATATTCTGAAAATTGAATTTTTAGTTAATACTTCAATAAAGTTTAAATGTCATTAGTTTTGCGGTAACAAATGCTAGGTTAGAATAATAGCAAATCAACTGTGAGACTGAGAACATTGCAAAACGATCTAACAGATCCTTAAGTCCTTTGCTTGATCGTCCTTTTGGTAGTAAAAAACAGGTTTAATAGATTTTCGGTTAAGTCAAATAACCAAAACTTGGTAATTACAGATGGTGGAACCCGGCCTATGGAGGACTTTAGGTTTGTTACGGTTGATTATCTCATGTTGAACAGTGAGGAGGAGGAAACTCCTTGTGAGAATTATAAAGTGGGGAAATTCTGGTCGTCTTGGTACTGAAATATATGTCAATTTCACTAATCTAAAACTGAATGTCACTAATCTCGCTTTATTAATAAGCTATTTAGAATACCAAGAAACGACAACACTGCAAAGGTCCGTGTTTAGTATCTACTAACAATATGTCCGTCCTTTGTATGGATTGTATGGTTCAGTATTAAAAAGTGATATAATTATCATCATGACGAATTATAAACGAGATATATTAGACAAAGAAAAATAAAGTCTCGGTTCAATTATGTACCATTAAACCTTACGTAATAAACTAGGAAGTTTACTTCATTCTTAGAGTATTTTTATACATTAAGATAATATTTTACCCTAGTATAGCTCCGGAAAAGGTCAATCAATGATCACGGTAATTAGCTCATTACAGATTTCTTTTAAATCACTTGTAAATATCACATGTTCTATAAAACCTAAAAGTAATATATCTAATATTGTTCAAAACTGGGATTTTGAGAGCTAATTATTTATTGTCATAGTGCACGGGTCAGTTTCAAGTAAACAAAACCCTTCTTCAAGAGGTATAAAATAATAAAAATAGGTTTCATGATAGTGGACGCTCTTGGTTTCATGGGAAGAGTTACAGGAAAAAAACAGAAACACAGACAGCCATTGAGATAAGACGTATTTGAGCTTTTCTGGGGTATAAAACGTAAAAATGAACCGGAAATATCATAATTCCAAGCAATGGACAAAGAAAACTCTAATTGAATTAAAATATAGTTTAAAGAAATTGATATCCATCAGGATGTAAAGCATATTAATTTAACTTTATTGTTTATATGTTTGTAACGAATTTATAAACGTTAATATTAATGACTGAATCGTAATAAATTAACAGTATTCGAAGATGTTTAGTTTAGTTTACTTCCATCAGGTTATTGCTCGCCTAGTAAAACTCAACCCGCTGCTATAAAACAGAGCATTCCTCAAGGGCAATTACATATTACATAAGTTCCCCGCCGCGCCGCGCCGCGCCGCACGTTTATGGCCCTCGGGAATATCAAACTTCGATTATTATTGTTATTGTGCTGATATACTTTTATTGTGCTTATATTTGCTAATTTATTTATGAGTTATACGTGGTAACCACACAGTTATTGTTCAAAGGTTCAAATCAACCTTAAAATATTAAGGGCCACATCGCTTCAATAAATTTTAGTGTTTTATGATTTACTGTGCATGAGCCTTCATAATTTTTTTATATTTATACCTAATGTCCTAGTTTTTGACTTGTATAGCCATGGTCGCTATATATCTCTACTCTCTTGTAATTTAGAGTGTATAAATAAGACGGCTAGTCACTCCCCAATCGGTTGACATAACCCAATGTATATTTACCACGATAATTAATTAATAGCTCTCAGTTAACCGTGGTAATCGTTGTTGTATAACATTCAAAAATCAACTTGTATTGACATTATTTTTTCTAATACTTCTAATACTAATACTTTATATATTTTTACACCTAAATCTTTGGACAATTTATATCCATAATGTTCCAATATTTGGAATATTCATTTTAGGCCCTAGGTTTTTAGTGAGAAAGGATTATTTTTTAAACAGATTTCACAATAAAACTTAAAAAAAGTAAATAAATTAGTAAATATGGGCCTCTTCCCTTACTGTTGACGTATAGTATTTTATATATCGGTATTACAATTTGTTACTTACACATTGTAATGTGTAATGAATTTCAAACTTTAGTAATACACATTTATTTCCCTATCTTGGAATATACCCAGTTGTCGTTTTTGACGTATAGTATTTTATATATCGGTATTACAATTTGTTACTTACACATTGTAATGTGTAATGAATTTCAAACTTTAGTAATACACATTTATTTCCCTATCTTGGAATATACCCAGTTGTCGTTTATAGTGTTTTGCAGTTTTTTTTCTCGAGGGGAAATGCTCTCATGCACCATCAGGGAGGAGAACGGTGCACTCCCCGGTGTGTGGGATTCGCACCCAACTAAAACCCCCCACCTCAGCCTGTTGACCACTTCGGAATAACCTATTAAGGCATGAACCTCAAAGTGGAGCCTCGTATTTAAAGCTCAATGAACTTCAACTCTAATTTAGCCTTCTGAAGGAAGATCCAGGATGTTACGGATCCTCAAGTTTTTTTTCTCTTGAGAACTTTCTCCACGAAGGATGTGATGAGAGTCCAGTTCTCAAGAGATGTAACCATTTTTTTCTACTGCGGTCTCCGGCGTAAATTCACCGATCTCCAGCAGAAGCTGCCTCCTTAGAACTGCCCACCGGTCACACTGGAAGAACGTGTGAAAAGCGTCATCGTGAACACCGTCCCCGTAAATACAGGCCGGACTGTCCACTTTGGCCATCTTGTGAGGATAGGCTCGGAACAACCCATGTCCGGTAAGGAACTGTGTGATGAGGAAATTTACTTCCCCAAACCCACGATCAAGAATCAGACGGGTCCGGAATGAGTCTCCGCGTCCAAGCCGCTCTAGACTCATTTCACCACCTCTCTTGCCACTGGTGCATGGAGGCCTCCCTGGCCACCCGTGTCGCTTCCCTGGCGCCAAGTTCGGACTTGGTGATATACACACTTCTCCTTTCCTGGGCCAACAGGTCTATCGGGACAACACCAGCTACCACCAGTGCAGCCGGCTCCGACACCGTCCGGTAAGCTGAGGAGATCCTCAACGCGGCTCTCCTTTGCACCGCGGTCACCTGTTTGCGGTAGTACTCCTTCTTGAGAGCGTCCGCCCAAATCTCACTTCCGTAAAGAAGGATTGAGTTTGTGACGGACAGAAGGAGTTTCCGCTTCTCCGCTGATGGGCCGCCAACATTCGCCATAAGACGACTGAGCGCGGTCGTAATCCTTGCCGCCTTCTCTGACACATACTTGATTTGTTCTCTGAAGGAAAGCTTGGTGTCAAGTCTAACCCCCAGGTACTTCACGGCTGGTTTGGAACGAATATATTCCGTGTTGACACGAAACTCTACCAAAGTCGGAATCTGACGCCCTGTCATCATGGCAATCTCCGTTTTCTCGGTTGCCAAGCTCAAGTGGTGATCCTCCATCCAAGAAGAGACATATCTCATCGTTTCATTAAGTCTCCACTGGGCACGCTGGACGTTTCTTGCGACAATAACCGCCACAGTGTCGTCTGCATAACCCACCAGAAAACATTCTTCAGGTAAGTCCAGTCTAAAGATACCATTGTATGCAATGTTCCAAAGATCTGGACCAAGGATGGAACCCTGAGCGGCACCAGCGGTGATAGTCTTCCGACGAGGACCCTCCAACGTCTCAAAGATTAATTCCCTGTCCCTCAAATAGCTTCGGATGATCCGAAGCAGATATTCAGGAACGTGGAACATTTCCTCCAAAGAACTCAAAATGACGGACCAGCTTGCACTGTTGAACGCGTTTCTCACGTCTAAGGTGACGAGCAACGTGATACAGCGGGAGTAATGATTTCCTCGGTGAGCGTTTCTGGCAGCACCTACAACCTCCTGAATTGCTCCTATTTTAGAACGACCTTTCCTGGATCCGTGCTGCCTGTCTGACAGCCCACCGGCAGCATCAACCACAGACAACAGACAGGGCTTTATCAGTCTTTCAAGAAGTTTTCCGGCTGTGTCCAACATACACAAGGGTCGAAATGCCGAGGGAGTGCTCGGTGATAGCTCCTTGCCCTTGCTAATCAATGTCAGGCGTTGGAGCTTCCATCTGCGACAGAAAACTCCCTCGCGAAGACAACGATTGTATATGTTCAAAAGAAGAGAAGGGCAGGTACTAGCAACAACCCTGAGCACCTCAGTCGGAACACCATCCGGACCAGGAGCACTGCCAACACACATTGACTTGACCACCACGCACAACTCCGCTTCCGTGAACAAAGGAACTTCCGGAATCGCCTCCGAATACTGCTCAACCGCTCTGCAGGGGTGATCGGGAAAGAGGGAATTAACGATGTTTTCCATCGTTGGTGGGTCGAAGACAGGGCATGCTGTTTTGGCACAAAGCTTACGCAAAACGAGTCTGTACCCGAGGCCCCAGGGATCAAGGTTAACGTCCCTCCTCAATTCTTCCCACTTCTCCCTCTTCCTGCGGTGAATCGCTCTCTTCAGGGTAATTCTTGCCTCCCGGAATTCCAGAGCAGCTGGAGCAGCAGCATCGAAGCCTCTCCTCCTAGCTCTGACCAACCTCCGTCTGCAGCGGAGACACGCTCTTCTCAACGTCGCGGAATAAGGAAAAAAGTCAATATTGTAATAATGAAACTAATGAAAAATATAAAATGTGTTATAGAATTTGCTAAAGGGTCTACGATATACTTTAGGTGAAATTTGCCAATATATATATTATGAAAATCTACTTATGTTTACGATTAATTAGGTTAAAAAAATTTATTTTTTAATAATAAAATATCCTATAAACCACGATTCATTGTACCTTGTACGTGTATTAGATTATTAGATCTTGTAAATAAACTTTTACTGTTAATTTTTGAAGTAAAACATATTAAAAATGTGAATAATATAAAATATAAAATATCAAATGTTATTCGGTATATTACGGGTACTCAACAGCCAATTATTTCTTACTCTGCACGTAAATTACAATTTAATACCGTATTAAAATTCCATTTCAATGGCAAGCATCATTAAACAATCAGATATTATAAATATAATTGCTGTGTAGTTGTAGCCATTTCTCTAGCGTCTATCCGGAGAAGTTCAACACTTCGAAGACCACGTGATTTAGCAGCTTTAGTCCCCAACATGGATTAATAATGCAATCAGCCATCTCGGCACCGCTCCTAACAAGGGATGTTGGTGTGGCGTGGAAAATATTTAATTGGACACATTTCAGCTAAAACTGACATAGTTAAAAGTCAATATATACTCGTATAATAATTATATAAATGTAAATTAGAACTACATAGATTTAATCCCCACGATATATAAATATATGTTGTGTTAAGGACCGGAAATGGGGTTTTAACTCAACAAAACGTGGAATTTTCTCACACTTAGGTCACATATAGACTTAATAATATGTTGGTTTTTGTTGAAAGTTGGATTACCTCACCCTAATCATAGTTTGATATTCACAAATGTCAATACAATACAGCTATTATACTTTAGGGAGGGCACTGTTCCCTATACTTATTAATTCTAGAAAACTTTAAATTTTCTAACCAGGAGCAGTATTGGCTAGGAGCAGGTAACGTAGGAGCAGGTTGGCTGGATCGGTTGAGCTGCACCGATTAGCTAGGAGCAGGTAATGTAGGACCAGGTTGGTTGGATCGGTTGAGCTGCACCGATTAGCTAGGAGCAGGTAATGTAGGACCAGGTTGGTTGGATCGGTTGAGCTGCACCGATTAGCTAGGAGCAGGTAATGTAGGACCAGGTTGGTTGGATCGGTTGAGCTGCACCGATTAGCTAGGAGCAGGTAATGTAGGACCAGGTTGGTTGGATCGGTTGAGCTGCACTGATTAGCTAGGAGCAGGTAATGTAGGAGCAGGTTGGTTGGATCGGTTGAGCTGCACTGATTAGCTAGGAGCAGGTAATGTAGGAGCAGGTTGGTTGGATCGGTTGAGCTGCACCGATTAGCTAGGAGCAGGTAATGTAGGACCAGGTTGGTTGGATCGGTTGAGCTGCACTGATTAGCTAGGAGCAGGTAATTTAGGAGCAGGTTGGTTGGATCGGTTGAGCTGCACCGATTAGCTAGGAGCAGGTAATGTAGGACCAGGTTGGTTGGATCGGTTGAGCTGCACTGATTAGCTAGGAGCAGGTAATTTAGGAGCAGGTTGGCTGGATCGGTTGAGCTGCACCGATTAGCTAGGAGCAGGTAATGTAGGAGCAGGTTGGTTGGATCGGTTGAGCTGCACCGATTAGCTAGGAGCAGGTAATGTAGGAGCAGGTTGGTTGGATCGGTTGAGCTGCACCGATTAGCTAGGAGCAGGTAATGTAGGAGCAGGTTGGTTGGATCGGTTGAGCTGCACCGATTAGCTAGGAGCAGGTAATGTAGGACCAGGTTGGTTGGATCGGTTGAGCTGCACTGATTAGCTAGGAGCAGGTAATTTAGGAGCAGGTTGGCTGGATCGGTTGAGCTGCCACCGATACTAGGAGCAGGTAATTTGAGCAGGTTTAGGTTGATAATAGCTACATATTTAGCTGGTACAGCATTAGCTAGGAGCAGGTAATTTAATCTGGATCGGTTGAGCTGCACATAGCTGATTTATTATCGATTATACAAACATATTATAAGCTCCTAACAACAGTTTATATTATAATTGTCCACACATATTACTGATAATCAAAGTTTCAAGATTTGTTCATTAACCGTTATAAGATATTTGTTTTCATGGATTTGAAGTACTACTTTGTGCAGCTAATGGAGATACTTTCAAAATAATTTTTAGTGATAATGATGTAACTTTTTTGATGCACAAATGATGTACGCTCAGGTTTGTTGGTTATTTATTGAAAACACATATTTTTTACGGGCTATTGTTCGTGGTTAGAGGCAGCAGGGGTGTTTATTATTATTGATACTGTTTTTAATACTTTATACACCGACAAAAATAAAAACTGTAAGACACTTCTTACTTTACTTCTAATGTAAATACTTATAGTGACACCGGAAAAGCTTCAGGTATAAAACCCTCTTCAACTTTGTGTTTCACGATAATTTTTAAAGGAAACGAAATATTGTATTAAAGTACTTAACAATTATCACTATATTGTTTTATATTCTTCAAACTATTGCTTAAGTTGCAAGACTACTATGTCTCGATTATAGTTTATGGTTTACTATAATGGTTTGACAATGCCACGTTTGAAAATAACTACCAACTCCAAAAGTTTTTAAGGTGGAATTCTTACTCATTTCTTTGTACTTTGCTTCCAATTCTTTAGGATCTGTTGCTGGAGGGAAGCAGTTAGTTAAAGGAGGTATTGTTTTTATACATTTTTTCTTTCCGATCTTTATTTAAATTTACATAAAACTTTTTAGGAATATTCTTCTCGCGCAGGAAACGTATTAAACATGGTTGTACAACAACAACCGTTCATTTTGTAAAATATATCTTGCTGATTTATAATTTTCTCACACAAATATCTTTTTCATAATATCATTCCGACAGGAAATGGTCTGTAGCTCTGGTATAAAGGTGTACAAGAGAGCGGGCACCTGGGGAACTGTGCTAAGGTGTAAAATGAGAAACTTGTCACATGTAACGGCGCGTCGCGGCCTCGAGTATGAGAAAACGTGACGAGCATGTCGCCGCGACGACGTCGCTACCTGGTGGAAAATAATAGAAACACTCAACACAGGACCAAACCAAAACTATACCGTACTTATCTCACAATCTGTAAATGAATGACTAATAGAGATATCAACATTTAATGCAATTTAGGGGTATATAAGTGAAGGTGTTACACGACCGAAATAGGGTCGTGTTTAAGGAAACTAATTTTTTTTAAATAAGATTTTTAGGGATTTGAAAATAGTCTCGCATACTTTTTATTAGTTTATTTACTTAAATTCAGTGATTGATTCGTAATTCTTCATTTTAATTTAATATCTCTCTAAATATTGCATTAATACTTCCTCATATTATACTTGTATTATTATTCTATAGCTTATATTTACTTGAATGTGGTTGAATTAAATGGAAACAAAGGGGACCGACGGTACAACATAAGGATTTTACAGAACACTAACCTTAGGTACTGGCTTACCAGGGACAATGAGTTGGACCGGGGTTATTGTTGGACTTTCTTGTTTTGACTTGCCAATGATTATGAGTTTTCCTGGATTTTACATCTATAGAGTATATTAATAGGTTAAAATGAACTACTAATTTTATTTTCACTTAAAAAAAAAGTTTAACTAAAACTTCCTTATAATAATATATTTTTCTGGCTATGTATGAATTAAATGTAATTTAAATTTAAATGAATTCAAGAAAACAATCAAACTATATTTTTTTAATCAGAACCAAGTCATACATTTTACCATCGATGAATAATTAATCAAAGACTTTATTTCTTAGTGGCCTTTGCGACAAGACTAGCTTAAATTAAATAACTTTAATATTTAATGATGGAATAACCCTCAGTTCCCTGCAAACATATTTATAGGTTCTTTGATTTCACAAAGAAAATTATAATTTTCCAAACTACTATGATTCTATGATTCAAACTGCTATGAGTTTTGACTATTCCAAACATGCTAAAACTAATATTAAACTTGACAATTATCTCTTAATTTAACACGTTAACAGTTTGATGATCCATTTTTGTATAGTTGTATAACTTCTATGAAAGAAAAAAAATATGCTTTTAAATACTGTAGTCTTATAAGGAGTTACACAATTATAAACCGTGTTTTAATTAAATTACAGAAGCTCTTATAGTTTGTTAATTTACATCGTTCTACAAATTTATTACAAAATTGTAGCATTATAAATTTAACAGTGTGGACAGTTTAAAAGCTACATTAACCTAGAATGAGCCACAAACCAATTGCGCTATAATGTTCCAGTAGTGTTCTCTTTCATTATTTTTTCTTTAGTTGATATTGGGGTTGTTATGAGATCAAAATACCCCAATAAGTAAAATGTAAATTCCTTATACAGTATACAGTCTGTTAATATATTAATAATAATTGTGTTGTTAATAAATATTTATTGCACCTTACTTTGGGTGTATTAAAATGTAAAACAGTCTATTTATATAAATACAGTTAAAATAGTTGAATGTAATAGTTTAATAATTGTAGTTATTATAAAATTAGTTCATTATTTTATTGATTCAATTAATTAATTTAGTTAAATAAACTAGTTTAATTTAAGAAAATCTTTAAACTGAGACCGTGAAAGGAGATTACATAATCAATTTTGATGCCGAAGATTATTGAGGTGGATTCAAGTAGAAAGTTACTTCTAGTCATTACTAATAGGACTACTTCGTAATTATCGAAGGTACTCAAGTTAACCTAGCTTAGTTAAAGTTAAAGTTTCATAGTTTCGATCAATCATTAATTGGATCTTACTTCAGCGTTGATCATATTTAAATTTGATCCTAGGAGTATCTATTGAATAGGTCTAAACCGTTTAATCTTTAGAGATACAAAGGTGTTGTTATAATTGGGACACATGACTAAGTCTGCAGGTACGGTCTACACAGTTATTACCTCTCTAACCCTTAGACTAAAACTAGTCTAAGTAAGTAATGAATTAAAATTAATGAAATGAAAAGAAACAGTAATACACAAGGGGCTTATGTGCCTATAAGTGCCTACCAAAGTCATACCAAGAGGATTGTAAATGCTATCAGGTCCCTTCTTTCCGTCTTTGAACCAAATTACTAAATCTGAATGTAAGCGCAAACTCCAAAAGCTCAAAGGTCAATGGCTGTAAAAACTAAGATAACAGGTTGATTACAGGGCGATACGTTGGACAACGCAATATAATTGTGTACGTGTACCTTGTCAGTTTACTGTGGGTATTGTCAAGGCATTTAAACTCAAGATTGCGTCTATTGTTCCCCGTGATGACACAGAATATAGAACCATGTCCAGTCGGGCTTACAAGCGTGATCAACAGAGATCCTGTATACTCATTCACATTTAATAACCACTGAGGTACTCCTTAGTGAAGCAACAAATGGTGGCCAGAATACTATATTAAATTAATAATCGCAACTAAAACTGGCAGAGGCAATCATGTGAAGGAAGCTAAAACATAATTACTGTATTTTAATAATTAAAAACTTATACTTTAAGGACTTGTTTTCCAGGTAATGATTTCTTCATTGAATATGTAAAATTTCCAGCTTCCATTCAAATAGTCAGGTACTATAACAAATTTTAAGTGATGCAGGTCAATAGACAGGGCCATTGTGTAGTTTTTTGGCGCCCGGGGCGAATGCACGTTGACTCGTTTTACAATCTTGGGTGCGGGTTGCGTCGTTGTCATCATCAGAGTCCCAAGGTCAGCCGATCTCGAAAAATAGATAAAAAAGACAGAGATTTCTGTGTATAGAGGCTATTCAATTTTGAAAAATATTTGATTCGGCATTAACTTTGCACAAATATAGGCTTAAGTAATTGGTGTCAAACACGTATTTGTTTGATAAACTCATATAGTACAATGCTATATACAAAGTCAAGTTACTCATAGCCATAAAAAACGTTTTGTAAGCCTAATTAAAGGCCTTAAATATTAAAAAATGTATATTATTACTTTTGCCGTGGCTCTTACGGCGTCCCCTGACCGCAGGCGTTCTGTGCCTCATCCACATTTCTTGCAGTTAGGACCACAGCAATGTCATCAGCGTATCCAACGAGAAAGGTGTCACGAGGCATTCCCATCATATGCTATATTCCACAGGTCTGCCCCCTGAGCAGCTCCTGCGGTGATATCCTTCAGCTTGGGACCTTCTGTGTGGACAGATGCCTTTAGTTGTCAAACGAGACCACTCAACCTTACAAAAACCTTCTATGGTCATGAACAAGCATATAGACTTAGTAAACGATTTTTAACATTCACCATTCAAAAGGAATAAAAATTCAAAAAATAAAATTGAAATGGCTTCCACAATTTTGGCTCTCGCTAAAATTACGGTACTCAAATTATGGGCGTTCTAGAAAAAGGTTAACTTGAATGTCCATGGTAGGCGCAGTAAGTGGTCTGAGAGCACCCAATGTTATTCATATGGAGAATATGAACAAAACACTTTCTTACCTATTTATCAACTATTTTCCATGAAAATTGGTATGCAGCGTAAGGTTAGCCCATAATTTTACACAAAACCTTTTGTTATTAACAATGGGACAGGGTTAATTAACTCTACCAAGTTTCGCAAAAAACGCAAAACTTTCAACATATATTCTGAAAAAGATTTTATGACTATATTAGAATCATAGGATATTATAATTACGTTTTAATATGTACTAAACGGAATAATGAGTGAAGGTGTGTATTATAGAGTTAAGTTTTAACGGAAAATGTTTGGGTCAGTTCCCTGATACCGTATCATCATGAGCACTTTATTCGTGCAGCAGTTCCAATCGTGATTGTTCTGTCATTTTAGTATACGTTTTTAGATAATGCACGGTCTCGTAAAATAATTTGTACAGAGATATTAGATCTCCAAAAATAACAGAACGAATTGACTATAATTATAACAGCATTTTAATTGTATATATACAAATCAAATCAAATCAAACAATTTTTTATTTAAAAACACACACATTGCAGTATAAAAAATATTAAAAAAACCTCACATGGGTAAAAAACCTGTGCGTGGATTGTGGGTTGTATACGATTAAATATTAAACGAAAATACTAATGGATGCCCTTTAACGATGCAAGATAGTATCCAAATATTGTTAATGATGTGATTTGGCCGCAGCGTATTTAACACCTGAGCAGTGGGGATAATTGAGTTTCCACATCAGTAGGTTATCAAGTATGGCGGTCTACACCTCAGCCAGATTATTACGGAGGTCATAACAAGTATGGTAAACACAGTATTGAGAATTTAGTAACTATTAAAAACATTTAATACCCAATTAACCATTCCTGAAAGTAGTTCTAAAGCCATAACATTTTTTTTCTTCAAATGTCTAATGTAAATCTCTGCAATTCTTGAACACATCCTTAAAATTGGCCACTCATGATGGTTTGGTTATAAGAAAAGCAGTAAAAGAAAAAAGGATAACTTAAGATAAATACTACCTTAATTTTATTCTAAATAAGCTCATTAAAATAAATAAAAATACATTCTACAACACTTTTAAATATTATTGATGGGGCTGAGGAAGTTATCAGATTAAAAGTAACCGGGAAACGTTTGGTGATAACAAAATGAACTAGGAATAGAGCAATCCCTCGCCACCATTGTTATTAACATCATTGTAACATTGCAATTAACATGTTGCAAAATAACTGTTACAATCAACGAATTATTAAAAATTGAGCTAACTTTTTTAAACTATATATCTGTTTTCTATTTTGTATTAGTGGGATATTTATAACATATATGTAAGGGTTTATTAATAAACACGTTTTAGGATAGCCCATTGCTAGGTAAATAAATTTGTTTAAATAGCAGTTGTTAGGATATTGATTTGATTTAAATCTCTTTACACCCAATGGCTTTTTTATATTTTCAAATATGTTTGAATCCCAACGTTTTCAAGAAATGTATTACGTTGAACACGTTGTTGACACATAAATCAATAACTTTTTAAATTTAAACTAATTCTACAGAGTTAGTCTTTGATATTAATACATAGACAAGCAGCCAAATCTTAAACGTATAATAATGAAGGATACAAATGGTATTGCGAATAGGTTACAGTTACCAGACCACACTTAATGAGGGATTTTATATACAGACAAGACAGTTCAATAAAAGTATTTTTGTGCTATTGTATAGCTCACAGCTAGATAGTGTAAAGTTATGAAACTTAACATTCCAAGATAGCATACTAATTTTTTTTTAATAAATCATCAAATCACCAATTGTAATTAAAAGTTACATATTTACATTAACCCAAAAGGTTTAATCCTTTTCAAATATAGAACTATTATTTTGCTCACAAATAAAATTATGGCTTACCACTAAACTATCATATGAGATAAACTTGTAACGAATATTGACTGAATATCGCCGAGGGTCGAAGCTGAAGTTTTAATTAGGCAGAGGCGCCACCAGAGCGCGTGGGTCCCTCGTGATAGCCTCCGTAGTCACCGGATAGCGTAACAACCACTATCATTTAGGATAATCTCTATTTATAGCCTTGTTTTGTAGCTAGTGGTCAGTTAGTTTAGAATAAGTAAATAGTAATTCGGGCCAATTAATTAATTATTCGATGATAGAAAAAACGTGAAACATGTGTTTCAAACGTACTTTTACAAGCGTAAAAATCATGTAGCAAAATGAAACTACTGTTTATGCTCATATTTATGGTCATAAATAGATTTCGATTAAATACGCAATGTTGTTTTCAGGTAGTGAAAAATAATATTAATATTTTCAAATTTTTAGTTTAAATTTCATGTAAAACTAATTTCATTTATGAGCTAGCTAAAAAGTTTGTCTAGTTTTGAAATCCATGTAGTACTAAAATGTAATTGCTATTACAGAAGTGTTTATTGGCACACATAGTAAACGAGCCAACAAGTTTTTGTTAGAACTTCCTTTCTTAAATTGACGTCAAAATTTAAAAACGTAATATTAATTAATTTTTATCGCTTTTTCATCTTTTGATTTGTTCTAGCTAAGTATTTTGGCATAGTTTTGTTAGTGAAAACATTATTAAACACTAAAGTGGCAGACCGAGACCATTCTTCATCTAAGGCACTAAGGATATTAACTACATTAATAACTAAACAAAAAAAAATGCAAAAGAGATGACATTGAAAGGTATTACAAATTTTACTACCAGTTTTCTCAATGATTGTTCTGATTAGATCTTGGTTTTGCAAATACTTATCGGCTGTCGCAAATCACATATTTCAAATTGTTTATAATACTGAGAACCATATTTAGACCTTGAAATGGCTTAAAGGTGCTGCTGTTTTCCTAAAAGGTATGCTTTTAAAACTTATGGTTTTACAATAGTTTGTGAACAATATCAATTGTTTAGAAATTAATTTTTACTTAGAATTATGAAACTCACATGAGTCATGTACAATATGCGATGGTGTCACAAAAGGAAACTTGCATAACTCAGCTAACTAGGCCCTTTGAACCCCTGATTTGGAGACAGAACCCTTTAGGAATTGAGTTTAACTTTTGGGCTCAGAGACATTTATGATGGTGCGGTCTCCTTCTGTCTGTATAAACCAAGACTGAGAATTGTCTTCCCTATAGGTCTGCAACATCCATTTCGATAATCTTCTGTAGTATTTTAGTGCTGAGATAAAACATATATAGATGCAGTTCTATTTTATTACTATTTTGGTAAAAGATTTTCTATTTTATGCATATTTGAACGTGTTCAGAACTCTTTCTGCCGTTGGATGTCTCACATGTTAAAAAAGCAACGTTATCAAATAAAAACAGTGATTAGAAAATATTTACCCCTTTAAGCTAAATGTTATCTGTACATTTTAACCGTTTTATACATTGATACGGACACTATATTGAAATGTAAATGTTTACTCTTTTCACAGTTTTCAGTGTTTTACCTGTTGTATACATTATTTGTTAAATCATGAACTTTTAAGTAATACGAAAGCGTAGTTGAGAATTCTAAAGATATGTTTTTGATTTTAAGTTCTTGTTCACATTTTTGTAACTGATTTCTGGTAACTCAATTTCTTGTTACGAAATCAAAACTGTTAATGTTTTGGAGTTAATTTTAAACAACATAAAATCATCAACATATACTACCGAAGGGAACAGCGTAAGGGATTTCCAGAACATTAATTTTACATGTTAGCTTAGCTCTGAGGCTCCTCGCAGGGTCGGACCGCTACAAACTCAGCTTAAACGTTTACATTCGCAGTAGATGCGAACACCTCTCCGTGAAACTATGGTAAATTGTTAATAGCACTCTACTGGGTACTAGCCTATATTGTTTCATGACTTAAAATTATGCAAAGTTTTTCAATTTTTGCATGATATTTAAAGTACTGGACTTTTTGTTGATTTGAAAATAATTAATTGATCAATTTTTATACTGTGCTTAATTGTACTACTGATTCTCTGTAATCAAATTGAGCTTAAACTAGTAAAATACATTACTTTAAATCAATACGTATAAGTATCCAGAGTAGTTATTTACAGAATTACGAAAACTGAAACAGCTTTGGCGCAATTTTAAGTTAAGACATATTTTTTAAAATTGGTGGAAAAATGTGACGCATTATTATTGGAGTTGTTCGTTGTGTCATAGTTATTTTATCATGTTATGCAGGCTATTAATTAACCAAATTTATTATTGAAACTGGATAAGATTAGCCCCTTAAACAAGTGTAGAATTGTAAATTTTTTCATATACTAAGAAATATTTTGGCAATCTTTATTGCAAATGACATATATAAATCATAGTCTTGTTACATATTACATGTTGTGTATCATATTATTATATTATTATAGCTATATTTTATATACAAAAATTATAATAATTTTATTAACGTTTAAAATATTTAGAACCAACATGTTGTACTCTTTTGAATCTTATACGATCTTCATAGGATTTCATAATAATTGCCATTACATTTTACAACAAACAGGATATAATATTCGTACAGTTTTCTGTCGTATCTATTTAGATTTTTGGCCTAAATCTGATAATAAATATTACAATAGGTTGTCTTTGTGATAAAATATAATTACAGACAAATTATTATAATATAAGGAATTTGGTAATATTTGTTATACATTTATATCCTCTATAGTAGTTAGCAATATAATCGTGTCTCAATTCAAAATATGGCTTATTTTTTAATAAGTTCCTATATTTAATATTGCGTTTAACTCATTGTAACAAATTGAAGAAGGGTAAGAAATGCTTATTCTATTAAGATGGATTGAAAAATAATTAGGGTATTGCCAAATTTTAAAGGTTTAATAATTGTAACAACGATTAGCAAAAAAATTTCAAGCTCCGGACGTGTTTAAGTTTGAGATAATTTCACATAATATTAATCATATTGTAATTATAAAACTAGTTAAATATTATTTAACCATTTTAATATAAGTTGAACTGCAGCGACACAGTACGGTACATAGTCAGTGTTGTAGACGGTGATCACAGGGCACGCACAACACGACTGACTGTAAACACTAATATCACTGAAACCTACGTCTGGATTATATACTACTGTTATCGCTTATGGCAATTGTTTATAAACTATTTTCCCATTACAATAACGTTTATTTTTGATTGCCACAAATACTTTATACTAAATATAGTGAAGAAAGGTTCTTGATACCTTTGGAATAACAGGTTTAAATCTGCTACATCTGGTTACACGTCGTCAGGCTAAAAACTTCGTATTATGTAAGCTAAACTCTTTACCATCCAAATAATGATTGACTAATGTTAATAAAACAATAGCGAAATGTTTTAATATATTTTAAGGTGTAATGGTTACGTGTTGATGAAGAAAAATATTTGATCAAATGAAATAAACTAGACGCTTTTAAGTTAAACATTAAACACATTAAGTCACAAAAAAGGAAATACCCATTTTTCAGGTATTGGTTCCCATTTTAGAATTTTAACTAAATTTTGTCTATATCTACTCTGTTAAAATATTAGGGCTTATGAAAAATAAATATAAATAAATAAGATAAGAAAGTCTGTACGCCATTCCATTTATAGTAAGCATAAAATTTTAATCCTAAAAATTTATTTTGATGAAAATATTCATCAAGAGCTATAGCTAAGAGCTACATAACTGGAACCTAAACTATAGGCAACACATATTTCAATTAAGATGTTGGGGTACGTTATGTAAAAAACAACGGTGCAGTTAAATGGAAAACAGATTGTCTGGATATGGTATGTAAAAGTATTTTAGTAGCTCCAGAGTAAACATGAATGTTAAGTGAAGTTTAGCTGCAAAATCACAAATTGAACTAATATATTTGTATCCCCTCAAAAATTCTTATGCACAAATCATTTTTATTCATAAAATATTTTAGGACCAAACCTAACGGATAGTTTTATGACACTGTCATTCATAATAAATTTTAGATTGTCTAAATTTTGGTCCAATGACTTTTCGCTTAATCAAAATTCCTTCACTTTACTTTTTCCCAATTTCTTCTCCTTCGCCTTAAATAACTTTTAGTGTGTTTGAATTTAAGAATAATATATAGATTTTGTTCTGAATCTTTTAAATGGTACAGACTAATGCATAATATTATGTATCTTATTGCGTAAATCCCTTCGATTAAAGTCCTAACCTAAAACAATATATTGTAACAAAATATCTTGACCAGTCAATTTTAAATTTTTGACCAAGTATTCTTGCATATATTTATATGGATAATAACACATGTTAATACAAATTTAAATATTTAGAACAAAATAGGTAAAACATTTAATTAAATTGATTTAAAAATTACCGCAATGGGTGGCAATAAAAACAGGCACAGTTGAGGACAAACAAATGCAAGGCACGTCTGCCTGCAGCTGCACTGACAGCCGCTCTTGCAATAGTTATTTCCAATGAATAAGCTTAATTAATTCTTTATACAAAACCAAATCACTAGATTTTAACTGTTGGACTAGACTAATTCTTGCATTATATCTGTAGAAGGGGAAAAATTTAATCATATAAACAATTAGATCCTACCATTCTATCATGATATTACGTTATTACACGTAATAAATGGAATCAACGAACTGACTCTTTTAATTTTACTTTTGTAATAAACCTATAAAATTTTTAAAACTATTTCCATAATCAATTATTAAAACTTTTAACTCATTAACCTTTAAAATTTTAATCAAATATCCGCTCCCAACCTTTTACAATTATTTTTCATAAAATAACATCCATCGAAAGATAATAAAACTGTTTGTTTTGAGTTTTATATTATTCGGCATACAAATATAATGAACACTTTCCAAGAAAATGGGAGAAAATAATTATGTTTTTTATCCTAAAACAGGGAAAATTTATACCATCAATTATAAGTGTTTAAATGGGTAACATATATTTGATTTATGGATCCAAAAAATATATAAACATATGCGTGAAAATTTCATTAAAATCCAATAAAAAAATTTCAGTTTACGTTTAGTCATTGTATGTGTCAGTGCATTGATATAGATTCTTTTTAGTATTAGTTTTGGTATTTTCAGTTTACAAACTTTCGTAATGACTTCTTTACCTATTACTTCTTCAATATCTTTAAATATTTGTTAGAAATTTTTTACTTCTTACATAGTTAATACAACCCAAAGTTTCAGTAAACCCCAAAACGCAGAAAAAAAAGATTGGCTGTTTCTTTATAAAAAAAACCAGCCACTAACAAGTACAAATTAATTCTTTAATTTAAAAATAAGAGGTGTTGAGTTTAAGAAAATTAAACTTTGGATCATAATTTTGAGAAAGATATTCTTCTGGGATTAAAAGACACCTTCACGTTGGAAAAGAGCCAAACAAATTCACCTCAAGGCACAGTTCCAAACCACTTTTAATTTCTCCTGACGGGAAATATAAAAAGTTCATGTATTTTCAAGGCTAATAATTTTACAGCCTAGTCAAAACCTAGTGGACATTTTCATTCATATTAGTTAATAAACTGTTGTTAGTAAATTAAAGTTTGAGACATTGAATCATGAAAACTTTTACTACTCGTAATCAAATTATGATATAAGGCAGTTCTTCAGAAAAGCCCCTTTTTTATGTAGCTTGAAAAAAGAATCCTTTTTACACCCAAAAAGTTAGGGTGATTTTGAAGTCATGATTAACAAATCAATATTTAAATATTTCATCCTAAAAGGTAAGAACTTTTTTTTATACAAATGGTTCCATATTTTAAAGCTACTTCTTGAATAGTTTTTCCACCAATTTATTTCGTTCAGTTATATAGTATTTTCCTGACTTCGTACAGATATAACAGACTATACATTGACTGTGGAATTTAGTAGAAAAAACTTTCTTAAATGTTTAGAGTAGAGCGGAAAAAAGATTCACGGTAGGTAAGAGTTTGTATGCGGGAAATTTGTTTGAGCGTTTGAAAGTTGGCACTTCTAAGTATTACAATGTTGATAAAATCATACTGAAACACCCGTATCATTTTGTTATACGTGGAACACACAGTTCCACGGATTTTCATAAATTATTTTTGAAATTATGTATGAGGTAAGTTGTATTTTCTTTTACTTTAAAATAATCCTGGGGGTGTACCCCCATATTAACTGACCCCTATAACCTCCTGTATTTTCGCAAAAGTGGCCACTGTTTGCGGCCTTGAGGAAATTTTAGTGAAAACCAATTGGCTCCCTGAGAAATCCTAGTGAGAACCCCTGGTTTACAGAAATGAAGTTAAAGTATACAATCGATGGCATTATATAACAATGCTGTCTCGTAGGTGAAGCGCTATTGTCATTGGGTCGTAATTTTCCTAGTGTACAAAATAGGTTAAGTAAAGTGTATATTCACTAGTGTATATTTACAGCGTGGTATATTACTATTTATTTCTCCTAGATATTTTTTGTATTTTTTGACCGGTTTCCTAAAGTTAGCCCTCTAGACAACTTAGGTTAGAGGAGAGAAAGGCCCATACTTTCTTTGTATTAGTATTCATATTTTAAGTGAATTTCAGTTCATTTAGGTGAACTCTTGCCCAATTCTTCTATATAGTTTTAGTTTTAAATCGCATAGGGTCTATTATAGCTAAAACAAATTTTGGGGTATTTATGTGAATTTTAACCATATTTGGCTTCTATGGTTCAAATTGTAAATTTTCGGACTTTATAAAACGATATTTAGGACCAATACCGTTAAAAAACAGGTCAATAACTATCTGTACATGAGTACCATGTAAAAAATTTAAAGCATAAAACATCAATTGAAACAAAAGTTAAAAAAATATTTTGACGATGTATTATGTTAACTAACTTTTAAAATATAAATATAAATATTATAAACCCCTATAACTGACATAACAATACTAGTCTAGAAAATAGTTGTTCACCAGACGAGTAGTGTACGTTATTTAAGGCCCTAATTCAAGCAAACAAACACTAACAACAGTCAAAATCAATTTTTTTCTCATTTATTACATGATCCAACCCAACAATCACTGTCATTTGAGTTTTTATCAATCATTTATAAATCTGGCAAAATACTACCTGACTTTTTCAGTAAACAGCTATTTCCAGGACTAAATACACGTACAGGACACATTCATTCACCCAGTCAACGAGATTGTATGGCGTAATATTTATTTTACCTTAGGAATAATATGTGGTATATTCAATGGGGTGGAATCTGAGACTGTTGTGTGAAACAAAAATCGATGATTTTAGTAGATAAGACTATCTTAAATATATAGAGTGAAGTGGGGCAAAAGTTTGCAGCGAGTAAGAACTTAATATTATTTAATTTAATATTATTAATGTTAACAAATATATAAAAATCAAACCGAATGGTGAATTCAAAAGATGTTAAAATGACATATGCTATGTTGTTGTAGGTCACAAAAACCATATTATTCACTCGTGTTAAGATCATACAGACGCTGATAGCAAATCTTTTATTGTAACCCTCTAACCACAACAATGCGTCTTTAGGTCTCCTCTCCACCGCTAGAGCCATAGGCCCAGAAAACAAACTAGTCTGAGCCTTCTCTTAATATTTTATAATATTATAGAATAGAACTGATACCTGAGTGGGTAGAATACTGTCCCAAAATAAAAAATATCCAGGGTTGATTAGCGTTCATGGTATATGAAATTTAAATTCCCAGACTGCCCCCGTGCTTCATAAGGGACGTTAAGTCGTTGTTCCTGGCTACACAAGTAGTAGTTAGGTCTCATAAGAGTCACTAATGCGACCTGAAAACACTAACACTAGACCTAGGCTAGAAGAATACACAACAAATAACAAACTTCTGCGACATAAGCTTCTTTCATTTCAAGCATACCTTTTTTACCAGACTACTGAGGTGTAAATTGTATTTCCTTAGGAATGTTTATTTTTAAAATGTATTTGTTTCTGAATGAAATGTTTTTATGCATATAATGTAATGAAGACAAATACCTCGTCATTGTTGCACATTTTCTTAAAAAAAGACACCCTGTGACTATACCTGGAGTTAAATGTTAAAATATACGGAGCCATTTCCAGAATGAGTCTCATAACATTGAGTGGGGCTGACTGGAGCAGAGCAGTCTCATAAATATCCACGCCCCGCCTCGCAGCTTCTGACCTCCTACATCTCCGCCTAGATTTGTATTTAGGACTTTAAAATATACTTAAGCACATAGTTTTACTTTCTCTCAGTGTAATACATGTCTCCCAGTCATACATTCTCTCATCCGTGGCATATCAGTCTCCCAGTAATATAGTCTCTTACCAGTGTAATGCCAGTCTCTCAGTAATACAGTCTCTCACCCGTATAAAACATGTCTCGCAGTCACACAGTCTCTCGCCCATGTAATACCAGGTACTCAATAATACAATAGTTCACCAGTGTAATTCCAATCTCTCAGTAATACAGTCCGTTAGCATTGTGTCAGGGAAGGCATTCATTTCATGAAAGATTTGGAATTTAAGTTTTCGTGGATAAATACGTTTTTGGAACAGCGAGAGCCATTAAACTGATATTTTTTCTGCTTCTTAACACTTTCTCATTAATATCTCTATATAGGAGTATAAAATTGAATGTATGTATGTATGTATGTATGTCCTTTATGCGTTGCCAAACTACTCATCCGATCACCATGAAATCTTAGGAAGTTGCTCTACATGTGTCCGGGAAGGTTTTAGTGAAAAAATATATTCGAAAACCCCATAAGTTTCAATTTTATGGCGTTTTAAATTTCTAATGTTAACCTTATGGAGAGTAAGTTTGTTTACAAAATGTCTACAATGAAAACATTTGATTTCTTAGCTACAGCTGATTGGTTTACTTTCAAAGCATTATGCCATTAGCAATATGCTTTACTATCCAATGCCATCTGAATCATTCTTTAATATAAAACTATGAAGTAAATATGTACTATACCAAATGAACAGCTTCATTCGCCAAGTTAATAGTTTACGGTTTTGGAGGATTATGTATTTATATTTTTATTTTCTGTCTGATTTAAAGTCACATGTTTATATTTTGGCCAAATAAAAAATAATTACAATGTTTATAAATATTACGTTTATTATAATAATCAGATGTTGTATATCTTCCCTATAAAAGCCGTATTACAGTTAGGTTTGGTTTGGGTTTGGATTGGATTTGAAAATTGTGAATTAATCCACTCAGATTTATTTGTTTTATTGGAATGTTATTAATATGTCTTATCGTTTCAGTGTTGTTATTCACTATGCCACGACTCAGAATATATAACCTTTCACAATGAAGCCGTAATGCTTTTCGACTTCAGAACATGGCCAATATTGAAGTTAACATGTATTTACTGTCAGGCGTTACGAAGTTCGCCGGGTCAGCTAGTTATTTATAAAGTATTTGATTCAAAAATACTCTACTAAAAATACTACTACAAAAATCATTCTGACGATAAATTTAAGGTTTTTTGTTTACAAATTTACTGTCCTCCACCCAGATAACTTTATTTAAGGATTAAAAAATCCCCTTCAATTAGGGGTGATGTAACCATATTATATGTACTAGGTTTCATGCAAAATTTTTGAAAAATAAAGAATAATTGTTTTTATATCTCCTATAACAGTAACTGAAAGTACCCTTAGAAAACTTTCAGCATCTTCGCAGAGAGTTAAACTACAACAAACCAAATCATATTTCTCTCCCGAAGTACTTTAGCATAAAATGAGTTCAAAGGCAAAGTAATGAAGGTTCATAAGAATCCAGTTTTACAAACAATAATTCACAATTAATCGTAATAATTATAAAAGTGTAGGGAAAGGATAAGTTAAGGGATAAAAGTTTTATTATAGATGACATAAACTAGCGACTTGTTGATACAGTTATTATAAAATCTTCAAATACTTTATTTTAGTGGAAAAATAGATATTTCCTTTAAATTTAAAATAACTGGATGAATGATTAAGTGGTTATAGTAGTGGGCAGTCGCTAACCCAATGCTGGGTTATAGTAGTGGGCGGTCGCTAACCCAATGCTGGGTTATAGTAGTGGGCGGTCGCTAACCCAATGCTGGGTTATAGTAGTGGGCAGTCGCTAACCCAATGCTGGGTTATAGTAGTGGGCAGTCGCTAACCCAATGCTGGGTTATAGTAGTGGGCGGTCGCTAACCCAATGCTGGGTTATAGTAGTGGGCAGTCGCTAACCCAATGCTGAGCAAAAGAATTATAGTTTTGCGATGATTTCTTTTACTATAGGACTATTTATTATCATGGCAAATTAATTATCTGACTTGATTATCTTTGTCAGTAAGAAATACATAGAATTATACAACCAATAACACTCATCATATGCCTTCATTCATGGGTTGACGTTAAAAAAATAACCTCAAAGAAAGAAGAAAGGTCCCACAAATTGTAGGCCTATCTCAATTTGTTCTCTCTCCCCTTATACATGTAATGAGATAGAATTGTTTTCGTCAAAGTTTTTAGTTGGAGTGAATATTATATTATATTCTTGGTCTCTCTGAATCTAAAAAGTAGTTTTTGGTCTTATATCTGTCTGTGTGTCTGTCAGTCTGGTTGCAAACCCTGAGACCACAGTGATTATCAGATTTTCATCAATTCGGTGCACATG
This sequence comes from Nephotettix cincticeps, assembly GCA_023375725.1. Classification (NCBI taxonomy): domain Eukaryota; kingdom Metazoa; phylum Arthropoda; class Insecta; order Hemiptera; family Cicadellidae; genus Nephotettix; species Nephotettix cincticeps. The sequence continues at coordinate 46,351,373 of CM041791.1, forward strand.
CGTACTTTAGCCAAATCTCAAGGTCCCTTTTGGAACTTTTATGTTAAAGATTAGTTCACCCCAAAAACACCTTAAAAATTTGAAAAACACATTTTTTTCAATTTCTCTCAACTGATTTGATTACTTCATGATTATTAAGTCCCACATAATATGGTCGGCATAGAAACTACGGAATTATCTGTGTATGTTCCAAAAACGTATACAGAATATTTTAACCAGTTTCTGTAATCGTTAATTTAAGAAATTGGATTGTAGTACTTATAATAGAAAATTTTTAATTAAATTAAATTAAATGTTAAGGGATAAGAGGTTTTATTAAAGATTGTAGTTTTTTTTATTTACTTATGGGAGAAAATATGGTGAGTCCACTGATATCGTTTATTTTTTATTAAAACGGAACATGCTGGATGAGTAAATGTTTTCGTCAATAATGCTTTACTGAATATTCATTTCTAATATAATTAATGTATCCTAATACGAATATTTGATACCTCTCGTTTTCCCGTATCTGTTATTTCCCGGAATGTTATTTCGTAGCGCCGTGCGGATTTAACCGTTGGCTTCAATCTCAAACAACATCAAGGAATACAAAAATTAACATAATTAATTATGTTAATAGAGGTGACTCATCAAGGATCTTATTTAGCATTTCTTATTATTATTGAGAGGAGGGAACAGATGATTATTAATTTGATACATTTGGATGAATTAAAAGCTCACGTCTTCGGACACTACTTAAATATATTTACACTTATATTGTAATTACATACAAACCGTAAATATATACAAAATATGTTAAATTGGCGATCGATTTAGGCCAGTGACACCGGACATCATTAGGCCCAAAGAAAGACTGTTAACACCTATTTACATCTGTTAAAACAAATTTAACACCTTTTGTATATATTTATCGTTTGTATATAATTACAATATAAGTGTAGATATTTTAAGTAGAGTTGGAAGACGTGAGTTTTTAATTCATCCTATAGTAAAACCTACACGTATAATGCTAGTCAAGAAGTTACTTGAACAATTTTAATATGAATGGAAGTTTCCTGAGGTGCAGTTCTACTGCAATGACTATTGTTTTAGGAACAATTTTAAGAATCGAAAAACATAGAATTTTGTATAGTTTTATGAATGTTGAATCATAACATTCATAAAATAGGAAACATTTTAAGCTAAAATATTTCCAATATATTGATATATTTTGGTAAAGTATTCTAAATAAGGGCTCATTTGTAATGAGATCTAAAAATATAAAAACTTAAATTTTATACACAAGTCTGTATGAACTAAGTCATATTAGTGACACCGGTTGGAAACTGATAGGCCGTTTAATTATTTAAAATCTTATATAATTCAGAATTATCCATTGATGAAACTTTATTTTAGAGTATTATTGAGTGGTTACATGTTGCAACAAACACATAGGTGTAATGGAATATAATCACTTTCAGGATAACAATCCCTGGCTCAACTAGAAGTTGTCCGCATACAAATAGGCGTTTAGCATCCGCCCCAGTCTTTTGTGTTCCTCCGCAGACTCGTCGATCATAAAGCGCATTCATGTATTCACGTTTTGTATACTGACTATAAGTATTTTAAAGAAGACTGATTATTTTCTCGGTACATTATCGAAACATTGCTATAGCGATGGTAAAAAAATTTCGAAAATGTTCATAAACACTGTTAAAGGATATCTTAATTTTATGTAAAGCAAATTAAATCACGTGTTCTAATTTTGTTAACTAAAATAAACTTGAACAAACGAAAACTTGGTTGTATAAACAGGTATTTTAAACTGACACGGCTGAAAGGTCCGGTTGCGTGGCCGCGCTGACAGAGACCACGAGACGCCAAGTTTTATAATGAATCTATTAAGATGTAAAGTTCTTCTTTTGAGGGAAACGGATTGAGTAAGCCTCGTTTGCATTTATATCGTCAAATTACAATTCTTTGATTCGAAGGGTTCCATCCACCCTACTAACTATCCTAGAATGTATAAAGGACATCTGAGAATGATTCCACATTCAGAAGAGGTGGTATTGATTAATGAATCTTATATAGTTTTTACTATTTTACTTAATTAGTGATGAAATCTATTTTGCTTTTATTATAAATACTCCAGTATAATATTTTAAACGTTTAAGTTTTTCAGTGGCCATCTCTGTCTGCAAAAAAAAAATAGCATATTCACTAAATAATTTTTAGTGTTATCTTGTTTGTGTTGTGGGTTGTAAGGTTCACCTAGCTGTGTAGTTCTAACACACATAAATCTAACCGTATTTTATTTCCCCTTTAGCGCAATTCAAAATTTCGGTAAGAGGCTTTGATACGAGCCTTTTGGTTGATTTAATAGCTTGAATGCATTGCTGGTTTGTTGTTGAGCTTAAACAAAGATAGTATAAAGGTGCGTTTGTAGAACTATCCAAAAAATATATAATTTTCATTGAAACAATAAAAATGATAATTTTTGAAGTTCCTAGGTTATATTTTAAAATATTAATTAGATATCATACATAATAATATACAGATAGTGTATCCTCACTATTTTACTCCTTATTTATATCTCTGAGGCTGTGTAATTTCTTTCAAACTTTAAAAAAGGCTAATCATGTTTGTGTTAAATTTTATGAAATACATTACATTCAAACATTATTTAAAGGTTACATGAAATAAGGTTTAACATTTAAATTTACATATCCATTTAAAAATCCATAAAACAGATCATGAACAACTATCTGTAGATAACAGACCTGTCTTTTGGGTTAAGTTAAAATGTTAGAACTTCGGTGTTGTAAATAGAACTCTGGATGTAGATAAATAGATATTTTACTTTAATTACAGAATATAATTTAAGAACTAGAGAAAATTCTATTCAGATTAGATTTTTAAGGGTTGAATAGTACGTGTTATACAGATCGTCATTTTAGTTCAAGTCGCTGGTTCACATTACTTGTTAAATATTAAGAAATAATAATATATAAAAATTCTTTATATATGGAACAATAACATACTACTGTCTATAGAGAGTGGTTTTCGATTGCTGTATTTGTGAGTTGAATTAAGCTCAATAAAACTGTAGCTTAAAACGTTATAATTGCTTTAAACATGACAACTGGGTGGTTTTGAGCACGAGAGCAGCGCATTGGACGCTAAACAAAGGATGTGTTAAAGTGCCAGGTCACTGCAATGGTAGTAACAATTAGGCCACACTTGCTGACTATTACGTTAGTTACATTGGACGCTAAACAAAGGATGTGTTAAAGTGCCAGGTCACTGCAATGGTAGTAACAATTAGGCCACACTTGTTGACTATTACGTTAGTTACATTGGACGCTAAACAAAGGATGTGTTAAAGTGTCCAGGTCACTGCAATGGTAGTAACAATAGGCCCACACTTTGATGACTTTTACGTTGTTACAGTTGAACGCTAAACAAAGGATGTGTTTAAAATTGGACGCTAAACAAAGGATGTGTTAAAGTGCCAGGTCACTGCAATGGTAGTAACAATTAGGCCACACTTGCTGACTATTACATTAGTTACATTGGACGCTAAACAAAGGATGTGTTAAAGTGCCAGGTCACTGCAATGGTAGTAACAATTAGGCCACACTTGCTGACTATTACGTTAGTTACATTGGACGCTAAACAAAGGATGTGTTAAAGTGCCAGGTCACTGCAATGGTAGTAACAATTAGGCCACACTTGCTGACTATTACATTAGTTACATTGGACGCTAAAACAAAGGATGTGTTAAAGTTGCCAGGTCACTGCACATTGGTAGTAAACAATTAGGCCACACTTGCTGACTATTACATTAGTTACATTGGACGCTAATCTAAACAAAGGATGTGTTATTAAAGTGCCAGGTCACTGCAATGAGTTAGTAACAATTAGGCCACACTTGTTTTACAATGGACTAAACAAAGATTGTTTATTCTTGCTGACTATTACATTAGTTACATTGGGACGCTAAACAAAGGATGTGTTTAAAGTGCCAGGTCAACTGCAATGGTAGTAACAATTAGGACACACTTGCTGACTATTACATTGGTTACATTGGACGCTAAACAAGGAGGTGTGTTAAAGTGCCAGGTCCCCCCCCCCCCCCCACTGCAATGGTAGTAACAATTTAGGCCACACTTGCTGACTATTACATTAGTACATTTACAGGGTGTGTTAAAGTGGACTGCTAATGGTAAGTAACAAAGGATGTGTTAAAGTTACATTGACCGCCTAAACAAAGGGTGTGGTTATAAACGTGCCAGGTCACTGCAATGGTAGTGGACGCTAAACAAAGGATGTGTTAAAGTGCCAGGTCACTGCAATGGTAGTAACAATTAGGCCACACTTGCTGACTATTACATTAGTTACATTGGACGCTAAACAAAGGATGTGTTAAAGTGCCAGGTCACTGCAATGGTAGTAACAATTAGGCCACACTTGCTGACTATTACATTAGTTACATTGGACGCTAAACAAAGGATGTGTTAAAGTGCCAGGTCACTGCAATGGTAGTAACAATTAGGCCACACTTGCTGACTATTACGTTAGTTACATTGGACGCTAAACAAAGGATGTGTTAAAGTGCCAGGTCACTGCAATGGTAGTAACAATTAGGCCACACTTGCTGACTATTACATTAGTTACATTGGACGCTAAACAAAGGATGTGTTAAAGTGCCAGGTCACTGCAATGGTAGTAACAATTAGGCCACACTTGCTGACTATTACATTAGTTACATTGGACGCTAAACAAAGGATGTGTTAAAGTGCCAGGTCACTGCAATGGTAGTAACAATTAGGCCACACTTGCTGACTATTACATTAGTTACATTGGACGCTAAACAAAGGATGTGTTAAAGTGCCAGGTCACTGCAATGGTAGTAACAATTAGGCCACACTTGCTGACTATTACATTAGTTACATTGGACGCTAAACAAAGGATGTGTTAAAGTGCCAGGTCACTGCAATGGTAGTAACAATTAGGCCACACTTGCTGACTAATTACATTAGTTTACATTGACGCTAAACAAAAGGATGTGTTCAAGGGCAGGTCACTGCAGATGGATGTAACAATTAGGCCACACTTGGCTGACTATGTTACATTAGTTACTGAATAAGAGTATAATGTAGCACTGGTCACTGCTTAGTAACAATTAGGCCACACTTGCTGACTATTCATTAGTTATCATTTGGACGCTAAACAAAGGATGTGTTCAAGTGCCAGGTCACTGCAATGGTAGTAACAATTAGGCCACACTTGTTGACTATTACGTTAGTTAAATTGGTACGCCTAAACGAAGGATGTGTTAAAGTGCCAGGTCACTGCAATGGTAGTAACAATTAGGCACACTTGCTGACTATTACATTAGTTACATTGGACGCTAAACAAAGGGTGTGTTAAAGTGCCAGGTCACTGCAATGGTAGTAACAATTAGGCCACACTTGCTGACTATTTACATTAGTTACATTGGACGCTAAACAAGGGGTGTGGTAAAAGTGCCAGGTCACTGCATATGGTAGTAAACAATTAGGCCACACTTGCTGACTGACAAAGGGTGTGTTTTTTTTATTTGGTGTTAAAGTACATAACAATTATAGTTACATTGGACGCTAAACAAAGGGTGTGTTAAAGTGCCAGGTCACTGCAATGGTAGTAACAATTAGGCCACACTTGCTGACTATTACATTAGTTACATTGGACGCTAAACAAAGGGTGTGTTAAAGTGCCAGGTCACTGCAATGGTAGTAACAATTAGGCCACACTTGCTGACTATTACATTAGTTACATTGGACGCTAAACAAAGGGTGTGTTAAAGTGCCAGGTCACTGCAATGGTAGTAACAATTAGGCCACACTTGCTGACTATTACATTAGTTACATTGGACGCTAAACAAAGGGTGTGTTAAAGTGCCAGGTCACTGCAATGGTAGTAACAATTAGGCCACACTTGCTGACTATTACATTAGTTACATTGGACGCTAAACAAAGGGTGTGTTAAAGTGCCAGGTCACTGCAATGGTAGTAACAATTAGGCCACACTTGCTGACTATTACATTAGTTACATTGGACGCTAAACAAAGGGTGTGTTAAAGTGCCAGGTCACTGCAATGGTAGTAACAATTAGGCCACACTTGCTGACTATTACATTAGTTACATTGGACGCTAAACAAAGGGTGTGTTAAAGTGCCAGGTCACTGCTATGGTAGTAACAATTAGGCCACACTTGCTGACTATTACATTATTTACATTGGACGCTAAACAAAGGGTGTGTTAAAGTGCCAGGTCACTGCAATGGTAGTAACAATTAGGCCACACTTGCTGACTATTACGTTAGTTACATTGGACGCTAAACAAAGGGTGTGTTAAAGTGCCAGGTCACTGCAATGGTAGTAACAATTAGGCCACACTTGCTGACTATTACGTTAGTTACTTTTGTTACTTAGCTGTCAGGAATTTTTTTTGTATTATAGGTGTAAAGTATCCGTTGTTTGAATTGCATCAGTATATTTATTTTATATAATTGCAGTGTATGTATGTATGTGTTTGTGTTTCAATAACCAAAAAAAAGGCTCCAAGCTCCAAGGGTACATACTGTAATAGCAGCTTAGAGGGAATCATGATTTGCAAATAACTATTTTCAAATATGATAAGCATGTATAGTATTATTTTTGGATTAACGAACAGTTTTTTTCAAAATTTTGGATTCAAGAGAGGTGAGTTTTTGCACAATTGCAATTTGTCCGTTCGTGCTTGGTTTTTAAACAATCAAAACAAATATTTACTCATCGATGGCTTTTTTCCTAGAATTACAAGAGAGTAGCAAGCAATACTAACCAAATAGTTTGCTTTTGATTGTATGGTGAATCAAAAAAAAATTAAAGAGCTTCAAAACTAAAACAAATCATTCTATAAAGCTATTAGTTAGTTCCAAGCCCTAATACGCCTTTATAATACCTAAGCTGTCACAGTGGAGTAGTGAATGTCCTAACTCTTGAACGAGGGTTCGAATTTGGCCATTCTTTTATTGCGTTCGTTATACAATATAATTTGTTTAAATTTAAAATTAGTCTTTTTAATGAAATCCTCAGGTATTAGTTTGTTTAGTACAAACCTGAAAGGATTTTCATTTATCACAAGTATATGTTATTTTTTACTGATCATAGCAGGTTTTCCTGAGTCTGCCCTTCCCATTCGTAGGACTATTCTTAGTTATAAGAAGATATATGACAGAAGCGTACATTACATGCTACTCGTAAGTGATCTATTACCTTTTTATTTAAGGTACAGTAAGCTTCATAATTACTTAAATATAAAATGTTTCATTCGAATATTCTATGATAAGGCACCAAATTAGTATCAAGCTTGGGTAAACGGTTCTTAATATTTTGAATACATAACGAGAATGACACAACACAAGCAGACGTAAGCAAGTATTAATTATGTTTACTTTCATTATGATAGTTTCCCGCTGAAAAACGTAAATGCCAAAATTGAGAACTTTTGGATAACTATGTTGGTCATTTCAATTTGTGTTACGCAGACTACTTAATTGACACCCATAATAGGCTATTCTAGATTGATAAAACATGAAATTATAAAATTCATGAAAAAAGTAAACGTAAAATATCATATCAATAGGTATGATTATAAGTTACGGCTTTACTATCTGAAACTATATATATGTTATCAATTGTTAATAACATTGATTAACAATATTGTTTATGCTTAAACATTGCTGTGGTGGTGATATAGAGCTATGGAAATGTCAATAAGATGGAACAAATCCTATGGGATGGTATAACAAATATTATACTTCCTCATATCAATCTAGAATTTCATGTATCACACTCGGTCACTCTTTAGTTCGTGATCGGTTAGGTGTATCAAAAATTATTTGCGTATAGAAAAAACTATGCTTAGTAGAGAAACCACTATGAAATATAGGCGTTTCTATAAATAAATACGCTATATATTGTAAAAAAGCACCCTTTTGCTTAATTTGATTTCACATTTTTAACCTCTACAAAACAAAGGAATGTTCTCCTTTTAAAGTTTCCTGTCAATTGTTTATATTAAGGATCCTAATGCGACACACTGGAACAACACTCTGTACATAAATACACAGGGAGTACAAACGTACATATTTAGTTTAAGTGCGTATCGATTATAAACAATATAGGAGAGGAAGCAATTGCTAACTTTACAAACCGGAAATTACCTGTCAGAACACGGAGTGTTATCCACACGACAGATTGATGAACTTGTGCGTCATATGTGATATAAAAGCTTCCAATTTTATTGGAAAATGGAATTCAAAAAAGTAGTAAATTTAACAGTACCAGAAAAGGTGTATAAAAATCGTAAAAACTTCAAATATATTCAAGATATTTTACCGTTATAATGCTTTATATTTCTATACAGATACGGCATGTAGTTAAATAAATGGTGTAAAAAACGTGAATAATTACTTATAATTATAGTTATTAAAAAAATAATCAATTCGTATATTCCCATTTTTATCTTAATGCCTATCAAACACCTATTTTTTTAAGATTACTCACACACCTTTTACATTGGCAAATTTTGTAAAATATAAACAAGAGTTAGAAGGGAGGAATGTACAGCTTGCATTCTCCTTCCTGAAGTAAACAATTAACTTTTAATTGGTAACATGAAGTTAAAATTAATCACAACATTATAAAATAAACAATTATTTTACTTATTCAATCAAGGAAAATAAATACAATTTTACTCATTGATGCTTATATATTTTTCGTGACCTACTTTAACGTTTTAAATTATAAGTCCCTTACACTAAAAAAATCTTTAAACAGTTCTAATATTCAAATAGTCTTGCACGAATCGACGGACGTATGACGAAGATGACGTGGCAGGGCCAACCGACGCTATAATGTCCCAGCCATTGTTGAGATCATTGTGTTGCATCAAAGGATTTGAGTCGAACTCCCTAGATATCTTATGTTCCCATTAAAATATATTTTTTCGTTATCTAAGTACAATTGCATTTGATATATTATTACATTTTTGCGTATACTTTTCTAAACAAAATTAGAATTTGCACATCTTATGCAGTCGTAGACAATGATTATGCACCATATTATGTGATTATGAGTATGATGAATATGAAAGAAAACTATTTGTTAAAAATCACAATTTTAAGTTAATAATTTTACTATTACAATAAACATGTTTTAAGAAAATAAATTTAGGAGGATGACAGTTAGTAGGCCTAATCAAAACTGATAAGCAAGATCAGTGTCTGTGGGAGCGACATAGATGCATTTGGTTCAGACTGAGCATCTTTTGCTGGTTAAAAATAGTTTTTAAAAAGTTAGTTCTTCAGGAAACATAATTTTCAATGTGTGCTTTTTATACGATGTTTTAAGTGTCTTGTTTCCACAAGTAGAGCCAAACAGTTTTGATTATTTACGTAATTTCTGAACGTTCGATTCAGTCAAAGCCTTTTACAAACTTATGTTTTATGGTCTGGAAATGTTGATGCTACGTTTCTGGGGAATAACAAGCCATTCTTCCCATATGCTCTCGGTGTTCTGGAAAAAACAACTTACAGCGATTTTAGTATGGATCTTATTTTTAATTTTCAAAAGGGCTTTATAAACGCTATTACACAATGTTTAATGTTTTTATATTTTTTCTATGTTTATTATAAAGAAAAAAATACGTAAATAAAAAACCAACCCTCTTAAAATCTTCTTACTATTTTCCTCACAACAAAACAACCATGATATTTTCTTCTATGTTATTGAACTCTTTTCTAACTCGATAAAACTGCACATTAATATAAGTTTAAATTTTAATCCGTTCAGTGTCAGTTATAAAATTATTGACAATAAGATTCAAATTGTTTCAATTTCTTAAATTAATTTTTAATGAATTCATAGCTAAAATATATTATGTATTTATTATTATGAATATTCTGTTTGCTTATCTTACGTATTTCTAAGTCATTTCACGATTAAACATCAATAATAAATACACTTAAGTACCCTTTTACCCCTTTCGCTTGAGATCCATTTACCTAACTTTATTCATTAGAGTAAGAGTCTATCATAAAAAACATAAAAACTATCATTCATATGAATTTAAAAGTTATTAAAATTGTCTCCTAACTTTCAAGGGAAACTAAGGGAATTCAGTTTCAATAGTTTAATTTTAATTTTATAACCTATAAGTTATGTTAATTTTATTCAAAAAGTAAAGTAAATATTTTAAAGTAAATTTTATTTATAAAGTATAAATATTTTTCAATATAATTACAGACACCCGTGATGGTAAAGATGAAGTTTGTAAAACGAATTCATGGGTCTGATGCTTCTCCATTCTTATTTTGACATCAATAATTGTTTATATAATATTCTTCTTCTTCTTATTATTATTATATATTCTACAGAATATATAAAATAAACAAATTTCAATTTTGAATAAAACTGTTCATTAATTTCAATGAGAATATTTTATACTTTAAATATGAACTTCAATCGTATAATAATAATGACGTTGCATATAACTTAGGACAAAGAAACTTAGGCTATAAGAAATAATAACTATTGCAAGCTAATACCTGAACACATAATTCCCACATTTTTAAACTCCATAACTAGAGAAATAGGACAATTAGGGTGTAGGAATGAGATGAAAATTAAATTAAAGAATTTATTTACGATAGACATACAGACCTATGGTATTAGTTAATACAGCAGAGGACATTCTTAAAATAATGTATTTGGCTACCATACCTACATTACCAAAGCTAATTATGTTAGAATGTAAAAAATGGTTAGTACAGATAAATTTGCGAAGTTAGTACAGTGGATAGAACAGCAGAAAAGTGAGGGTTACATTTTTTTTGTACAGTACTATTGTCATTTTAAGATGTACAAAATTTTCTAGTTGCTTACTTAAAAAAATAGTTGCTCCTGCTTGATGGTACTGTTGGTTGAATATCGTTATTTAAAATAGGTTAGGTTAGTGATAGTATGTGTAACTTAGAGTATATTATAAAAGTAATTTTTATATATGAGTACATACATTGTTATTAAAAATGTTAAATACCTGTCATAATACATTTTTTTTGGTATAATTATTATTTTTTGTTGATTTACTATAAAATTATCTATTTGAAACATAATTATAATTTTCCTTGTGTGGTCTTTCAAATTGTCTTTGGCTAAAAAGTCAAAAATAACGGCACTGCTATGATTGTATTCTGTGAGCGCGAGAAAAATAGACTAAATTGAAACTGTTATTTAATAATTTTGGTACTATAATTTGTTTTATTAATAGTATAATAACAAATATTAGTACTATTCTTATAATAGATATTATTTGTTATTTTTGATATATTAATTATATTTATAACAATGCCATGTTTTATAATGGTAAAAATTATAACACCAAATATAGATGTCTGTTAAATTTGTTTAGTACTACATAACTAGTGACATTACATCTAATGAAATAACAGAAGTGAGGGAAGTGCGCGAGGTGGGAGGATTTGGTGGTCTCGCCTCTCAGCCTCAGTCCTCGGTCTTAGCAGAGACTTAACTTGGCCACCAACAGTAATTTGGTTTCAATTAAGAGATGAGGTATAAAATAGAACACTTTAATCAGACGAAATACTGGTGAAATACCGCCAGACGTCCGACTGATAATCTTACTAAAATGGGTATATGATGAGAGTTAGAGCTAGTCTCATCTATTCATTTTTCATCCAATTAGGAGTAAGTTAGTTTATGGAAAACATAAGATTATTATAATATATTACTAAAGAAAAGCGCACAGCTTGTTTTGTATCTAAATATATAAAACAAAGTCGTGTTAGTTACACGCAGTATAACTCAAGAACGGCTGGACCGATTTTAATGATCTTTGAATTTTTGGAATCGTCTCTGCTTCTGTCATGCTTTAGGCATATTCAGTTTCCATAAATTCAATTAGTTTCCATTTTTATATCGTTTTAAATTTCTAATTTTAACCTTATGGAGAATAAGTTTGTTTTCAAATTATCTACAATCAAAACATTTGATTTCTTAAACCAGCTGTTTGTTTACTGTCCGTCAGTAATATGCTTTACTATCCAATGCCATCTGAATCATTCATTAATGTAAAACTATGAAATAAATATATGCTGTGCAAAATGAACGGCATTATTCGCCACGTTAATAGTTTACGGTTTTTGGGAATTATGTACTGTGTTTGTATTTCTTTTTTTCTGTATGATTAAAAGTCACGTGTTTATATGTTTGCCAAATAAAAAATAATTACAATGTTTATACATATTGAGTTTATTATAATAATCAGATTTTGTATATTTAAAGCTTTCACAACGAAGCCGAAATGCTAATTGACTTCAGGACATGGCAATCTTAAAGTTAGTTAACATGTATTTACTATTAGCTTTGACTATACTATACATATTAATAGACGTGTCATTCATGGTTAAAAGTTGTCGCCAACAAAATTTCGGAAGGCCCGAGAGTGTAGTGCCGCTTCCTAGTGGCGAAGGCTGTAAGCTCACTTGGCCCCGCCCTCAGGAGTGCGCGCGCACGGCGCACATCCCTCTCTCGCTCTTATGATTGGTTGGAGGTTGGCTGAAGGGGTGGGAGGGGGGTAGCAGACGGCAGCGCACCTGTACGTGGGACAACGCACTAACTCCCCAAGCCGATTCTAGAACAACTCAAGCCACTACAGCTTGCTCATAAGAATGGCACGTCTTAATATGTATAGTCAAAGCTATTAGGCTTTACGGAGTTCGCCGGGTCAGCTAGTTTATAATAAAAAAACTAATAATGATCTTATATAACGTATAATAAGAGTAATTTATAGAGTGTAGGCATACATTATCAGTAGATATACAAACCATGCAATAATATATAACAAAATAGAATGATGCAATGAAGATCGATTTATGACAAGATGCGAATTTCTCTTTCTATACAGTTTTCATCCCAATAAATTACGTTCTGAACTTGAAACACTTGTTGAACGACTTAGAGTAATGCGTGTTTAGTAATGGTAAAAGGAAAGATTTAGAAAAAAAACTTATTACAATCCATGTTAGCTCAATGTTGGATGTGAATGTGCAAACAAAACGCGTCCATTTGAGTTAGGGGTTTCCTCAAGTCTAGCGTAGCAATAAACCTCTTCATAAATCCAGTTCCAGTGTTATTATAGTTTGATGGTAAAAACGAAAATTTACATTACATTTGATTAATCACATCTACGTTGAAAAATGAAATATTAAGGTGCGTATTTCTATAATAATCTTTGCCAGGGTATGATTGTAGTTGTAAAGTAAACAATAGTATATAATTTACGATAGTATGAGTATTAATTCAAAGTTACAGTTTTGAAAATTTGATGTTCTTTGTTTTTATAAGATGATAGAACGTTTTAAAGTCCTAAATATTTTATAGTAATGTAAATTATTAATCTATTAAAATGAATATTATTTATTATCATTGAAAGAATAAAGAAACTTTGAAAGGATCTAACTACCATTATCCATCCTGAATGGTTCGGGTAAAGGTCAAACCATTAGGGCCTACGGTCTCCATTGACCAAGCTGACTTATCTGAGGTATTGTAAGGGAAGGGTGTAATCTTGGATAATTACTTAGTGTATTGATTTGTTGAAGCCTTTGTGCTATTAGATTACGCAATTCAATAATCAAAAAATATTTTTAATTAAATTAGTAACCGATACAAATCCCTTCTTAGTTTTTCATTTCTTTGATCATAACTTCACAATATCCATTATGAAGAAACTCATTTTCATATGTTGTTATATTTTGTATACATACATTGGATATTTTCCTTTTATAAATTCTTATTTGATGTTTTTTTTTTACTTCGGTGACACAAAGAAGGATTTGAATTGATTCTTTCATGCATAATGTATTTACTCAGTCTATAGAATTAAAAACAACATTAAAGTGAATATATCTGCTCGCCAGTAAAAGTAACAACTGAAATTATAGAAAAATCTAAAATATTTCCTAATAAAAAAAATTAAAAATAAAATAATTCATCATAGGCACTCCATTATGTTTAACCTACGGTATAAATCTAAATATTGCTAATTAAACTTGAAGTAAATGTTATCAGCCACATATGAGCACTATATCACAATCGAGAGCAGGACGAGGCGTGCCGCAGCCAGATAACACCCAAACCAAACACGACCGACCTAATCGATTTATAGCGTAGCGAAACATAACATGTCTACACCACCAATATTGTTGTAACTTTGAAATGTTTTTATCCAATAAAGACATGTTTTCTTAAGAAATATTTTGTAAAACAGGTAAGCTGATTTTGTTCCTAGTAATTTTTATAAACGTAATTTAATTCGCACATTAATCAATAGAATCATTCTTAACTGTTTAACTATTGATTAAATAGTTAGTGCATCAAAAGAATAGAATTACACTAGTTACTGGTTAATAGCTACAAACATTGATTTTATAATTAATCATAAATAGTAGTATTATCAATATAAATTTCATGAGAAATAATACTTATTATTTATTATCATTACTTATTTATTATTTTAAATGTGAAACTTTGATATCGTAATTAATTTTAAACTGTAATTCCAAAGATAATAATCTATCTTCTTTTTGAGCATTCTCAGATAATTTTTTCTTATGGTCTCTTGAAATTTCAAGTTCGTAGCAAATTTGGCAATACATTGCTGACTGTGTTTGTATTGACGTATTAAAATTTTACAGTATAGCCAGGCGCCATAATGTACTCGTATAAACACATAATTAGGCACATTTTTATAAACAAACCAATAGAATGCTCAAATTACGTCCTAAAAATATATTATGACTAAAAATACAATTTGATTTTAAAATATTTCCTTAAAAATATCGTTTACCGTTTAGATCTTTTATACTTATATTATAGACAATCAAAATAAAACGATATTACCATATGCTAGTTGTAATTTAATTAATGCTATTTTATTATAAACATAAAATTGAAATCTTTTACCTGGTTGTACCACAAGATGAACATAATACAAGTTAGATATCTCACTTATTCATCGACTCCACGTGTAGTCGGGAAGTGTACTTGAAGCAATTAATTACATTCTTTTTAATCACATGAACAACATACAGTAACATACATTACTATGGAAGTGGATGCACTTAACTATCGCCATTTGTTTTTTAAGTTATTTTTGCTATATATATGATAGTTTTTCTTATCACACGATTTTTTCAATGATAATATATCCTTCTTTCTTGGCCTACATCAGACGTTACACTAAACCTACTCTCGTTTACTGTGGGCATAAGTGATTACAAAAATATTTACCAGATTAAGAAAGATATCCGGGAATAAATTTCTCAGTTACGTTTTCATATATTGTGGAATCATTAAATTTATGTAAAACGGATTAATTTATATTGTTTATTAATTTCGCCCTACGATAGACAAAATCAGTATACCGTATATAAATAATGTTTCCTAGGCACAAATTATCCAATTACAGTTGAACCATTTATAATTTTTTTCAGGAAATATTTGAATAGTTGCAAAGATTTTAAATAGATATCAATATAAGGTCCTTGAAAACCTTTCCATCAGTATGTTCTTCTGGGATCTGACCTATTTTTTACCATTAAATTGCTTAAATAACACATAACCTCTCCTGAGCCTTTTCTTGATACTGGCTGGAATACAAACACCCACTGCCTAGACTATATATATATTTCCCTTAAATTCTATCACATATATACATATATTTTGAAGGATGAAGGAAAATTGGTTAGATAGGATTCCTTTTATTTAAGCAATGGATTTCCTTAAAAGTACAATTGTCGTAAAGTATTTTTCACTTAGTCCTGAAATCTGAAAATTAATATGTTAATTTATTGGATGATAAAAAAGTTTTAAAAAGTCGTTAACTAAACAACTTTCCAGTAAAGGTTTGATAAATTTTATTATATCCTAATCCTTGAGTTACCGTATTTATTAACAATTATTGATTTTTTATTTAAACAAATGTATAGTTCTTTTTATGCTTTATTATATAACAAGACCCGTCATTCTTAATCGTTAACCTTTTTACCCAGAGAGATGAAATGGAATCAATTAAAATTACAAAACAATGACGAAAATTCATTTTGAATTGGAATTGTTAAAGATGTGTAACATTCAAACTAACAAAATTTATACAACTCCTAAAATAATGAATTACTACCACAAAGTTAATAATATTTTTTCTATAATTTTGATTTTTAAAGAAGAGCTAAAGAATATCGTTATATATAATTATTGAGTTGCACATAATAAACACTATGCTGAAAATATTTTCTGTAAATGAAACGCAAGTTATTCAGATTATGAGCACGCTGTGTTATCTGGCTTATACAAGCTTTGTTCATATTTGTATTAGCAAACACCAAACTCTGGCACAGTGTTGTTATCATTTAAACAATTCGGCAGCCTTATGGTACAGGTTCAGTCAAAAGGAACACAAGATTATATTTAAACATTAAAACCCTTTTTGTTATTACTTTTTAATAAATTATTCTTTTTTATTCGGCTATCTACGTACCATCAATTTCATTTTTGTGTTCTTTAGTTTGGGAATAACGTAAGAAAAAAATATTCTGTTATTTAGGGCTACCTGAATGTGAAGTGCCTGAATAGCTGGAAGTACCCAAAAAGATAGCTTACCAGCACAATAACTATATCCTAGGACTTGTGTTTCGTAGCGCATTCTACAACGTGATTGAGCATATAGGTTAATCTAATTCGTAAAACTACATAAACGCGCGGAATCGTTTCATCCTTAGTGGCTATTTTAATAATAGCTACAGTAATGCCGTTTTTGTCACACACAACGAAACGACGTGTTAGTTATATGTTCAAACCTATGTCAAAACTTGATACCATCAGCTGTTAAACGTTATACTGTATATAACAAATGCATAACCTTACCATTTTACCAACAATAACTTTTTTACATATTTCCAAGACTTAATAAACACCCGGTATAATATTCTGGGCGTTCAGACAAAAACTGGAGTGATGAATGAATGGATCGGCGAGCGTGGACCGGATGACGTCACGGACCGGACGGAACCGCTGTTGTAATGCCGTCTACTTTATGGCCCGTCATGGGGTCTGGACACGGGACCCTGGACGTGGGACTCGCGGACGACCTTGCACTGAGAGTTGGATGTCTGTAGTGTAGAGAGAACGGCTGAATAATTACGAACTTACATCATAAGATTTAACTTTTCAAGCAATTAATTTGAGATTAATTGAAATTTATTTTGTATACTATCTTTCAGTATAAGTACAGTAGTCTTATCAAAATCTTATCAAAATGGCGTAAGGTAACCTTCTTGTGATGCACTGATTCTGTTATTTTTAAATTAAGAAAACATTTTCTTAATTAAATGTTTTACTCCAAAAGCTTACTTTAAATTACTTGTAAATGTATTGAAGTAGGTCAGTAAAAATTAATTAATAAGTTTGCCTTTATTAATCTTTCCATTGGTATTTAAATAATCTTCTGATTGTATATTACGTTTGCGTTGATTGGATTTTAATGAAATATCTGTATGTTTATTTACGTTTTGAACGATTTAATTAAGAACAATCAAAATACTACGTAAACAATATCAACCATTTTTGACTTACGGGTAAAATATGTTCCTATCTACGTATGGGATTTATAGGTATGGGGTAGGTGAATCTGTACTTGACGGCGAAATGTGCCGTCATTTCGAACAACAAAGAAACAAATACGATAAATATAAAGGAAGTATCTGAAATTTAATTTGTATAAGAGTTCAACACTATATTTAGCTACGTATTTGACACAGTGCCGATAAGGTTGTATTGTAAATGTACAATATAATTGCAACAAATCGATTTATCAAGAATAGGAAATTGATGGCTTTAGGTAAGTCTATATTTTTGTTAATATGTTAAAGAATAGAACTAACTATCCTGCCTTTAAAATCAGAAATTAAATTAAGGTTGCAGTAAATACGAGATTTTAAAATTATCTTCATTTTAACTGTAATCTCCTTATGAAGCTGTTCCTTACAAAAGATCCTTGGGTCGATCGTGTTTCACACATCGACAGCTAGGATAATTGGGTCTCTACCTCGTTAAATATTAATGAATATAGGTGAATTCTGAGTTTCTGCAATGTACAAGATATACGTAAAAACTGTTTAAACTCTGCGAATAAACAATTTATCCATACCAAATTTTAGGAAAAATTAATTGTATGGAAAATATTTTAATTATCTCTATATATAAAATTGAATGTATGTCTGTCTGTATGTATGTATGTATGTATGTCCTTTATGCGTTGCCAAACTACTCATCCTATCGCCATGAAATTTTAGGAAGTTGCTCTATATGTGTCCGGGAAGGTTTTAGTGAAACAATATTTTCGAAAACCCCATAAGTTTCCATTTTATGGCGTTTTAAATTTCTAATGTTAACCTTATGGAGAGTAAGTTTGTTTACAAATTGTCTACAATGAAAACATTTGATTTCTTAGCTACAGCTGATTGGTTTACTTTCCATTAGCAATACCGTATGCTTTACTATCCAATGCCATCTGAATTCATTAATGTTAAACTATGAAGTAAATGTGTACTGTAAAAAATGAACAGCTTTATTCACCACGTTAATAGTTTCGGTTTTGGGGGATTATGTATCTATATTTTTATTTTCTGTCTGATTAAAGTCACGTGTTTATATGATAATTACAATGTTTATATTATTACGTTTTTTATAATAATCAGCTGTTGTATATCTTTCCTATAAAAGCCGTATTACAGTTAGGTTTCGTTTGGGTTTGGATTAGATTCGAAAATTGTGAATTAATCCACTCAGATTTATTTGTTTTATGGGAATGTTATTAATATGTTTTATCGTTTTGTTATTGTTATTCACTATGCCGCAACCCAGAATAAATAGCCTTTTACAATGAAGCCGTATTGCTATTCGACTTTAAACATGGCCAATCTTAAAGATAACATGTTTACTGTCATGCGTTACGAAGTTCGCCGGGTCAGCTAGTACTAAATAAAATTAGGAATTGTTCTGTGCTCATCACCGTCAGGCTAATATGTGGGGAAGGGTAGTATGTGGTACTTTAACATTACCAAACGATCATTAAGATGCATTGTGTATACAAAAATGGTACAGCATTGGTCTAGTGAAAAATCCACCAAGAATATAGGGGCATGACATAAATGAATGATTAAAATTTTATCTAAAATTAATAGAACATTTGGAATTACGTTTGGGAGAATTTTATGAAAATAGTCATGGCATGAATTTAAAAGTGTAATGAAAATGATAATAATAATCTTTTATATTAGTATGCGGAAAATATTTCTTAAACGAGCTATTTTAGATAAAAAGTTGTGAAATCAATTTTAAAGGTGCTTGAAGAAGTTTTACATATTTTTTAATTAAGCTATCGGACTAGTTTAATAATGATATTCTTGAGTCTACTGACAGTCTGCTCAGCCAATCATCACGGACAAACTATATAAAGAAGATGAGACGGTCACTTGTCTTCACGACTTGAGATCGATTAAAATCAGTGAAACCTGCGTTCACAAAATGCACAGCATACATAACATTAAGTTACCTTGTACAGTGCGTTTTCACGCCTGCACAGTAGTTTTTCGTGTTTGGTAACCCTATTATTGTTACTACTGTATCAAATGTACTAAAAATAGACACCCATGAATTACGATGCTAGTGTATAGTTAGGAGCGGAAACTTAATAGTTTATCTTTCGGTAATTTTCTGTTTTACATAGTTTATTTGTGGCCAAAAAATTTTGGGCATATTCAGTGTTTGATTATAGTTTTATTTTCAAGAAAAGCTGTTTAGGATGTAAATTTGTCTTACACAATCATTAAATAATATGCGTGCTTTTTCATATCGATGTAGTCAGTGTTGGACGTCCAGAACAAAGCTTGCTAGAAAATCCCCGAGATGGTTTCATTTAGTTTGGGTCATATCCATCACATACCAAACAATAAAAACTTGTTTATCAATGAGACTCACGAAAATTGTTTTAAAAATCATAACCGTCATTTTATGTCTTAAGGGTGACGGCGAACGAGGGGTAATTTGAAAATCTTAAATGTAAGCATAGAGTTGAATGGATATAAAATTCCTAACTGGTTGTACAAAAGCCAATATCGCAAGAATATTGATCCAACACAGAATAGCAATGGTTTGGAAATTAAACGTATTGAATTGCAAACCACCACCATTGTGTTTATTAAGATAAACCTTTTGAGATCCGGCAGACACAGTCTTTATAATCCAATTAAAAATACAGTAGAGCGTCAATCATCCAAAGCCCGGTTATCCAAAACATCGGTTAACCGAAACACAGTCAAACATGAAAAAATGAAACTGCGTTTGAACTTGAGTATAACCATGGGCGGTATCAGCGGCCCAGCGCGGCCGACGCGACTAAACTCGCATTTGCGCGTTGTTGACTTGATGTTCAAAGAACATTTTTACCCTTTTTATATTGGATTTTTTAAAGCTCAGAACATTTTTGTACTTTATATAGAGCTTTTTTATCTTTTGTGACATCATAAAAAGTAAATTTAAAAGTATTTTCATTCTTTATTATGTGCATTGAATATCATTTTCCCGTCTGTGACCGATTATCCGAAAATTAATTTATCTGAACACCCTTAATCCCCTGTTGTTTCAGATAATCGTTTCCCTACTGTACCTAAATAAAAATACCTAAAATGTGATTTTATGCATACTTTTATATAAATTCTTCTCTAACTCTATATCGAGCCATATCGATTATTTATATCGATTATTATCGATCCGTAAGAAGTTGCAGGACATGTCATATGTGGTATCTAACTGTAGGAATTTTAATTGGATTACAATACCTGATAGTGTATCTTCACAGGCCGACTTAAAATTAAAAAGTGGCTGTTTAAATTTATAACCTATAGTTTTCAAACCAAACCCTTTTTTGTATAAACCTTTTGAGATTGGGCTTAAGGGTTTGCATTTTAATTTAAGGTTTTCACTATACTTCTTGTGGGCCGTCCCCATTATGACATAAAACAACCGTTGTTGCTTACAAATTTACAATTTTATAGGTCCCATAAACATACTAATCTATATAGATTACTATATGGTTTTACACACAATGGTTAAACATATATTAACCATTCTAGGACTATTCCAACATACCGTAGGCTTCATAAGCTATTAAAATGGGATTTCTACAGTATAATAAACCTATTACAATAATCATATAACTTGTTATCAATATTTTTATTAAATGGAGAGTTTATTCTTGTAAGATTAGAATTTATTATTATACGCATAAAAATTCCACAAAACCAATAACACAATAATAACAGTATGCTGTTGCGTAAAACAGTTAATTTATTAACAATGGTAGCTATGTAGCAGGACCCAATTAATATATAAAGGAAATTAAGGTTCAACTTTGAAGAAAATTTGAATTTAAAACGTAAAAACGGAATTTACAATGCCTAACGAGAAACGCGACAGAAACATCCGATATCTGTAAGTTTAATTTAAGGGGAAAGAAAGGAAATTACGTCTTTAATAGGCAAATTTTCCGCTTTGTGTTTTAGGAGGGGCTTATTATCTTCTGAAGACTTTATACCGGAGGACCATTTTATTTTAAAACAATTCCGAAAGACTAACTATGCAATTAAGTCTTATTTATAAGTTGTAGATAATTTGATACGTCATGAAAAATGTTTGTTATTGGTATTACTTCCATGAATATCACTTTCAGTTTTACCTCTATTAATTATTGTGAATTATTACACGTTAGGTCTCTCTTTTCGAGGAGGCTGGCAACACCCAGGCACACTAGCCACACTGCGAGGTCGTCTGTCCAACTCGCAGTCCTTCCTCCTTCCAAAGCGATGGCTTTCTTCTCTCTTTTGGGCCTTAGTTCGCAATCCTTATTCTTCTCTGGTCTAACTTGTCCAATCTCTTCCTCTCTTTTACATCGCATTTTGGGTGTATTTTCTTTTCCTTCGACTGGTGCGCACTCGAGCGCCCTGAGAGTGTCCCTGGCACCGCCGGTGGGTTTCTTTGGCGTGCAGCCGGGAGCCCCATCAGCCCTGGAAATGGATGCAGAGGTCGCGCTCTGCATTGTGACGGGTGACCCCGGCATGTCTGGAATCTAGTAATAGGCACAGGAGGCCAGGCCTCAGGGAACTGGGGTAGGGACTTTGTCCCTAATTTGTCCTCAAGGGTATACCCACTCCAAAGGTAAAGCATCAAACAAAGATAAAACCTCCAAATTAGCATTGGCCTCTCAGGCCAACACCTTGAGTTGGATGTGAGTCCATTTGAGAGACGATCGCGTCCCTCACGATTTCTAGTCGGGAATCGTCCCAGGTAACGATGCCTGAGACAGAACTGGTTTTCCCCTTAGGGCACTCTGCCCTGCGAAAACGTAACGACAAAGGTGGAGTCACCTATTAAGGCCGTAATTTCTCTGGCAAGGTCCGAGATGAAGACCTCTTGCTGAAGTGCATAAAGACGACCACAGTCATGAAGGCAGCGACCAAATGCCAGACAAACGACAGTAAGGAGATTAAGACGGGGATTTTCATCCTTGAGATTAATAGAGGATGAACACATCCAAATCTGAGGATGTCACGACTATCATGCGAAAAAGCACTCGTATCCTCCTCGACTCAGACCACGCCACCGAGAATGTTTTCCTCTGGCGTCCCAAATCAAGACATTACGAGCTCCGCAAAGCCGGAGTCCGAGGAGAAGAAGAAGACGGATGAGACCACTGACGTTCCGAAGCTGGATGAGTGGACCAACGTGGTCAAGAAGAAGGAAAAACAGGTCTGGGTCTGGCATAAGAGCCAGGCCCAACAACAGGCCAGGCCCAAAACAAGAAGCCCAAGGTCCAAACTATGGGCAAACCCAATATGGCTACTGGGCGAGGCAACTCCCAGAAGCCATCCTCATAAAGCCATCAGCTAGGAAGTCCTGTGCTACTGTGCTTGGAGAAACTTGGCAGAAGGTAAAACCGGAGGAAAAACGAGCCGTTATAAAGGCCTTCCTGAAGACGAGAGTAAGGGAACTCCTCGTTGAGCTTGGCCAGTCGTCTAGGAATGCAGACCACCGATGTGACCTTCACGCCGACCTTCAAAATATCCTGGGGAACATGCAACAGTCCGTTTCGTTGAACTCAAAATCACTCTGGAGGTTTGCGACCAAGATGAACTCACGACTGATGATGAGGTCGCGACGGCCGTCAAGTCCGTGCTAGGTGCTGCCACCAAGATGAAGGTTTTTGTCTCTGAGGCAAACTTGCGTGGGCAAAAACTGGCAGTCATCACGCTGGGAGCTAAAGAGGGGGCCAAACCTTTGGCGGAGGAAATCAATAGGATAGGCCAAATAGGTCAATATGGAGGCGGTCAGGTGTCACGTGCGCGTAAAGCTCATCGCCCACCGATGTTTTAAATGTCTGATGTTCGGTCACGTAGCCAAGCACTGTACTGGCCCCGATCGAGGTAAACCATGCTTCAAATGGTCCGGAAGAATGGTTTAGGTACTACTAATTCTTCCTCGAACCCAGCCAGAAAGGGCGTTTTATATATATAGTATTTTAAATAGATATTGAATACATTACCCTTAGAATAAGGAAATTTACGTCGATAGGTAATTAAACTAAAAAATGTGTAATAATTAAACACACAGGATCTTTAGAATAGCTAAACATTTACAGAGGTGTTTTTTTTTAACAATAAAACCTGAGAACGGAATCGTTAAAACCCTAAGAACAATGCTTTCAACGGCTTAGGACAGGATTGTCTTCACATGGGACAGCCCCAAAATGTTGCCGAGGCTTTTAATTTCACTCCCTCCATTTCAATAAAACACGATCTCTTCATCCCTCGACAACGTGTCTGTTGTGTTCCTGCAATATATCATTGTAGCTTATACTACGATATTAAATTAAAGTAAATTATTAAAATAATTATTTCGCGTTAAAATACTTGGGGCTTGTGTTATGTAACTCAATCCCTGAACTTACTTCAAGACTTCTTTGTTTAGCAATACAATGCATTTCTAACATAAACGGTTTTGATTTTAAGTTGCGATAAATATACTTCTGAGTATTTCTTACGGAATTAAGAAATAAACAATACAATACAGTAATTGTATTTTAAGTTGAGGATTGTAGTGTATTTAATAGTTTTATATTATTAAGTTATCATTTAATAATATATGAAATTAATTTATTTACCATGGATGGAGCTTATAGTTTTGTTAAAGCGTTATCTATCTAGCTCAATATTTTCATTCCAACTAAACCAAATCCTTATTTATATGCAACAATATTTATTATATACATTCAGTAAATTATTGTTTAAACACAATTTACGGATATAAGCTATCTCAGACACCGAAGAAGTAAATTAAATCTTCTTCAGATGAGGTTTTAGCAAACAATACTCACCAGTTTGTTTGTTACACGATTGATATTGATCATCTCTAATACTCCTTCGTTTATTTAAACAGCGGTTCAAACCAGCTGTTATTCTTAATTTTCCCACACATAATTATAGTTGCACTCTTGTTCAATTAATTTTGTTATATTTATTGGATTTAAGTATATTAATAAGCTGACCGAGCTTTGTTCGTATAGAATAAGACATGTATTAGAAAAATCAAAACACATTTATTACTCAATGAAAACATATATATGGGCTAAATAAAACCGATTTAATACGCCGACACACTACCGCTAGACCACGCAGCGTCTGCCAAATGAGGGACACCATTTAAGGTCTTTTAGCCAACCTCAATTGTTTTAGCCAAAAATTTACTGTTTATTTACCCATACAGTTATTATTTGCCTGTGTTCAGAAACAATTGAGGATTGAAGAGAAAAAGAGAAATTTAATTTACACTTATTAATTGGTTTGTGACAGTGGCTTCAAGGAATACAATGAATACGTTTTCTATCAAAACACGGAAGATTTTGGAAATACTTTTTCTGTTTTTATTTCGCACAGTTATGTTACCCTTAAGTTTTTACAAATTGTTTGGTAACCTGATAGTTTTGCATTTATTACATACATATAATAAATATTTATGAAAAACCTCTATTCACATATTGTTCCCCACCAATCAAACTGTCAATCAACAACTGTCAAACGGTTATAAACAGCTGTTTTGGTTTGTATTGTTTACATTTAATCTCCATAAGCGTAATGTTAAATTTTTAGATTTTAAACTGAATATTACACGAAAACACGAATTTTCCTGGACATTAGACCTATCTAGAACTTATTTTCTACTCGGAAATTAGTTATTTCCAAAATTTAAAGAAATTCCTTAGTGCCGTTTTCGAGATCCGTGTGCAGATATATATATATATATATATATATATATATATATATATATATATATATATACAAACCTTGCTCGTATTATAGTATTGGATAAGTTATTTAAAGTAATAAAATACATTACATCCTGGATATTCTTGGGCGAAACATCAGTAACAATGGACCAGTTTTCACAAATGTATTTGTAACAACAATTTTTAGTTACTAGAGTTGACTAAAAGAAGATAAGTATATTGTGTTTTGTATTACACTATAAAATAAGACAAAGATTAAAAGATTAAGAAAGGAAAGTGAGGTAAGGAGGACATTTTTAAAATGGCTCCGTGCGTCTCTAAGTTGCAATTATTATCTCGTAGAGGTTGAAACTCATTGTTCACATGACTACATAAAAAAATTTGTGTAAATTGTTGCCTGGCCAAATACATAACTTTTTCATTCGTTAATTATTTTCTAGTAAAAAAAAGTAGCATATTTTACTGTTACGTCACTTCTTTAACATAGCTGGTAAAACTGTGAATTGTATTCTGATAAAAATAAAGCAAATAATCATAACAATTTTAAGATACGTTTTGAGATAAAAGAGCGAAATATCTGAATCGAGGATTACTAAAACAGTTTATCCCTTCTTTTTCTTATTCAAGGTAGCACTTAACATTCTAGACACAAACGAATATCGATGTTTCCAGGCCATAAAGCAAAGGCTATCAGAGTCTTTGACAGAGGCACAGGAGAGCTACGTGCCCTGATACCCGCCAATCCGCCTCCGCGGTCCTCGGCTTCGGCTTCGGCAACTTTCAACTATATCTGGCAATCATATTTAACCTACAAATTGTTTTGTTGTTTTCCAAATTGACTTTTGCTTTTTATTTTACAAAAATGTTAAGCATCAAACCAACCTATAAGTAGTTCAAACTAAAATTAATTTAAAACGTTCAACCAACATAATCCTTACTGCCCAAAATCACGGTCTTCGGGCAGAGTAGTTTGATAGCATGGATACTTTAATATTAATTGAAATATAAACTATAATTAGTACTTTGAAAGGAGTTTATTTTAAAGTTTGTTTAATATGTTGAGTTAATACTACTTGATAAATTAATCTTAAAATTAAAAACAATAAAAATTTAATTAGCTATTGAAAATATGCTATCGAATTTTGGAACGTCTGAAATTTTAATATAACACCCATAGCAGTAGACATGCGTACTCAGTGAATTTCCAAATTAATAACAATATACAACAGGTTTTAATCGATATCCGTAATAAATAAGAGAGTTTGCCTACTCTCTGTAAGATAATCATGGAAGAGTGTATGGTTTGCTGCAGAGAGGAACACTTAAAGTAGGATTTTTTACCGTGAATTATTTTTATTTTGACCATATTCGAAGTTTTTCACTATCTGTCCAAGAATAAAGGAATTTACCTATTCTCCATAACAATAACATGGGAGAGAGTATGCAGGTTTAGATCTACTTCTGTAGGGAACACTGAAAGTAAGGATTTTTACCGTACACTATTTTTATTTTGACCATGTACCCGACACCAATGGATTCGAATAGGAACGTATAAGTACGTCATTTCACTGTCATTTAAAATTTTAAGTTTTATATTAAGTTGATGAATCATTATACGAATATATTGCCAGTTAATAAGTCGTTACATTCGTCAAACAAACTGAATGTAATAATTTTGCAATCTTATCCAGGGGTTTAATTTCGTCTCTAATAAAGACAGCTGTTTGCCAAGTAACATATAAATGCCGACAGACAGCGAGACACGATGTGACGTCACGCGACCTGTCACGTGACTTCAGGCTTGGGCTCACGATACAACTATTTGTTTTCTCATAAATCTACCCAGTAACTATTTCGTTGTCCTTTTACGTTTTGTAGAGCAAGTGAAATTTTCTTAAAGACAAGTAATGAAAATACTGAACCAGTTTGATAAAAGTTAAAATTAAACACGTTGGTGAATTGTAAATGTTTGTACAATATTTTCCTCATTTAAAATTTACTTCTATACATAATCCAATAAAAATACATTGTATGAAGATACAGTGGATGCAATAATTATTCCAGTAGAGTGTTATTCTTTCTCTTTACCTACAATTTCAGAAAATATTTTTTCATAAGTTTCGTTTACTCGTAAATGTTGATAATTCTATTACAAAATATATTTTTATAAAATTCAGAACCTAGCTCTGTTTCAATGATTTTGAGATTTCTATGTATTATTTATATATGACAGCATTTTTTTGAAAACCAATATATTACTTAAAAGTTTAAAGCCATATTAAAATAAAAAATGCAACATAAATGTGACACCACTATTATTACAGATTGTTCTAGTTATATAGAACTTTAATAACAATCCATTTGGTGTACTTAAAATCAGGGAGGAAATTATTAATACATCAGTTATGTTATTTCAGGATATTATTAAACCGAATCAGTGTGAAGCGGACAGGCGTACAGGGCAAGTTACGTTTTACTTTAAAATTACTACGTTATTATTTAATCTGGCTATTTTTGGATATTTTACTTAGCTATTAGTTAATTAGAACTAATAAATAACATAATACTGTAAAATATTGCACATGTTTTATCATAAACAAATGTATTTGTTTTAGGAATAAAGAAAAAAAGTCTCATTCTAATCAAACTTCTTAACTATGACACAATACCTGTTTCATTCCGTAGCAGGTCGGTGTCGAGACAGACTTGACAAAGCGGCAATCAGCGCTGGGACAATACGTCAGACACGTCTAGTTGACCTCATCAGCTGATAAACCTAGTGCAACTGATATAACACCAACTGACAGTTCAACATGGCTATAATCATCAATGCTCTCATATTACTTATGCGACTCTGTTTGGTGAAGCTAAATTTAAATTAGAAAATGCAGGAAAAACATAAGATAATGTCAAATTTAATCAAATACCTTTAACGTAGCATTTAATATAAATAATTTGATAATTTGGAGATTATATATTCACATTAGAAAATGGCAAGTTAAAAGTTATCCAGAAAATTCTGTGGCACTACAAAATGCGTAGTACAGTGAACCAAAACAGATTTGTATTGCTTATTAAGTTATGATTTCAGTGTTTTCCGTAGGAAACTAAGCTATCACGGTAAGACCTAAGGCAGAGATTGAACGTTTTTGATCCCCAGATTATGTCCCACGGTAACTTAGACATAAAGGGTTAATCAAAAGAGTATTTAATCGTTCCATAACGATTTCGTGGTTAAGTGAGGATGACAAAATATAGTATTCTTGCAAGGTAATAAAAACCGATTTTGCCCAACATAATGGAAATTAAAACCAAAAACGAGAATGAGCCCGGGCCGGCAAATACTACAACAAAAAACACCACAGAATTACTACTTACAGTCGTAACAACATTTAGAAAATGAAGTCTTCTATTTGATTTTTTGATCGGACACATTTTTGCATGCCTAATAAGTGTACAAAGCTTACGAGGCATCTTGTATTATACATTTTTATATGTTCTTGCTAAATATAAAAAATCTTAGAACTATTATTAAGAAAGAATAAATTAAATTAATTTCCTGCCATCCTATAACAAAATCCAGTTTTAAAAAGTCAACTAGTAAAAATAGTACCACTCAGCTTTTTTCCTAAGCATTGTACTTGACATGATGAATGGAATAAACCCATCACAGATAACAAAGAACCCCATGTAGTGAGAGAGACCTTTTCCAATTGTCATTACACAGAAACTATTCGGAAGCGGTTAAAATATAAGTTCTTCTGGTATAAAATATACATGATAATACTAGTACTCGTTACGGGTCCTAGATTAAGTGATAAGTTATCTAGTGAAAACACTTATAAAACGTCACGTTTACATTTAGCGTGATAATTTATTTTGAACTTGAATTTGTAAAGCTATAAATTATAGAAAAAAAAGATTTGATATAATTGTTGGGGTAGTTATTTATTAAATAAACTAATTAAACTCTTGTTTCACGCTTAACATAAGGTCAGGATGTCAGTGTTTAACGAGGCAGACTGCTTTGCAAACTTAGTTGAACATAGCATCAAAGTTAACTCAAACGCATTAACTAAGTTAGTTTATAAATTTGACAAATTGTTTTTCTCTATGGATTTATCACATCCATCTACTCAATGAACTATAGGATACAAATGGTGATTTTTTACTTTCTCTTACATGTTTAATAGAATATGGAAACTTGAGGTAAGAGAGTCTGTGAAAGAAATGCCATGAGTATTTTTAAAGCAAAGAGTTTGATATTATGACCAACATTTAAGAACACACAAGTTTTATTGATTGCACAAGTTTTTAAAATTAAATTTTAGAGGCTTAAATGTGTGCCATTTTACTGATACTATTAATTTGTCGTTTATCCATAGAAACCCTTAAGGACGTGAAAAATTGAAAATGTATAAAAAATGACTACAACTATTTTGATTCAATTGTTTCTTGTGTTTAAGGTCATATCAATAATTACATAGTTGACAAATATACTTTAAAACGCATTTTTAATTAGGCATTTTTAGGCATTATAATTGTTACTGACATTACATAATAAAACCAACTAAAAACTATTTAAACTTGAAAGTTGTTCACCGTCATTATAAAAAGTCTGGTGACAAAACTTTTGATACACATCATCATCCTATACGAAAGGCCTACTAATATATTTGGGTAACGCGTAGTTTTAAAGTTTCTTCTGACAGAAAACCTACTTAAATAATTTATAATACAATTCTCAAGAAGTATTCATTTAAATGAAAACTTATCATTAAATGTACTTTGATGTTATTTATGCAAATTATCGCATAGACTTCTTCTGATAATTGATAAGTATAACATAAATTAATGGAAATTTTGTTTTATGTTACTGGGTTACATTTCTTAAGGTCTACTGCTTCGACTGTATTACAATTGAATCATCTTTAAACGTAACAAATAATATATGGAGCCTTTACTTGATAAAATATACTTATTTTCCTCATATGTGAATGTAGAGTTCTAAATATATTTAATTCTTCCCAAATAATATTGTGTCATTCAAAGACAAAGGTGTTTAAAAATGGTTATAAGTTATGGTATAAGTTGTGATTGTGTTTTCACTAGTAAACATTAATCTTAATTTAATTGAGTTGAATCAATGGAGTTATATTATGAAGTAATATATTTTCGCCAAACCGAGCATTCTTGGTATTATGATGGCGTTGCCATGTAGTACAAGACTACATCACCGGACACAAAGACCACCATATTGTCGCTCTGATTGGACACGTTATCGTCAAGAGGTATCGCATAGGGCTTGATAAGCAATTTATGTAATTGAAACCTTGACAGACCTATGTTTTCAATAAAAGTAATTCTGAAAAAGCTAAAATAGTGCATTCAAACTATTAAAATACATAAATCAAAAAACTAATTATAGATATTTATTATATGCATTAGGAGATACTTTTTTAATTTAATTTTTATACGTACGTCTTGAAATGAATTCAAACTTAAGTTTGTGAATTTGAAATACAAACAATAACAAAATGTTGTAAAAATGTTAACGGAAAAACATTTGGGTATTTTATTTGTAATTGAAAATAATTTGGGTCTTTCAAAATTCAAATAGAACCATATGAAGTATCATATGTTGAAAAGTCTACACGGTATAACACAGGAAGATGACTGAATAAATATGTAAAACTCTTTGTTATATGTAATAAAAACACTACAACACAGCAAACCAATCAGCCGAGGAGACTGTTGACCTGGGCTTTGAACAACTTATAATTAGATATATTCCGCAAACCTCCCCCCAACCTGGTGTCATTGATTAACACAATTTAAACTTGTAACTCCCAGAATTTTACTCTGCTATACATACGTTATATGTATATTTGAGAGTGAAATGTAGTGAAAGTACTATTGCTTAATTTAGAGTTCGTAAATTATATTTTTAATCTTTTAAAATTAAAGTAAAATCGCTTTAAAAGCAATAAAATAAAATAATCAAACACTGAATCGTTTAAACTATTCAATATTTGTTACAAGATTCAACAAAAATATTTGAACACGTGCAAAAATTTAAATTTGGTTGAGATTTGACGACCGACATTCAATGTTATTGGAAAACCTGAGACACGAGGATTATATTTGGATTACTTCCATTACCGAGAACGGAAACTCTCGCATACTCAATCTGATTGATTGCTTTTGAGATCCGAGACAGACAAACAACAATCATGCCTTTCCATATTGCAAACGTTTCATCGTTGTAACAGTAGTTACACAAGAGTTTCCCGCTAACAAGCTGAGCGATGCTCCGAGCTCTGAGCGCCGAGCACACTCGCTGTCACCGTGCTCTGCAACACTCGCTTGCCTTTGTTGTGGTTTCATTTACGTTTGCCATTCAACGGTAGTATTGAAAATATTAGTGGTAAAACGTGATTTTTTTTAAAGGTGACCTTTGAAAGTATAAAGAATTGTCGAACAAGAAACCTGGTCTATCGTCTTCTTACGGCAATTGAGTGCTCTTCTTGTCGCTGCGTCCTTCTCCAGCTACTTTGGCCCTGGTATCTTTCAAAAATATATAACATTTAAAAGTAAATTATATGAATAAATATACAAGGTGAATCACGTAAGTTGTCCAATATAGATTCCAGACAAACCTTTGTTTCTACAATGATGAAATAAAATTATTTCCGACTAAACCGACCTCAAAGAATGACGTAAAACTATTTTCATTTTTTTAAACACAGGGTATCCTAGGAAAATGTGGGTCACTAGTTTGAATCTCGGAAATATAGAATACTAACATATCTCATGTTATGCATCATAAAAAGCTTTTGCTAATACAAACATGCTGTAGCAATTGGAATTTAAATATGTCGATTCTTTTCAAAATGGCGGCCCTTTTAGTAAAAAAACCAAATTTTTTAAAACCCTCGATTTTTTCTTAAAAATGCAGATTACTCTACTCTGAAAAAACAATTGTATTTCTTATAAGCTAAGCTATATTCTGTTATGCAACGCTACAACGCTATCTATAAAAAAATAGTTTTTGAAAATACATACATAGTCAAAACTAAAAAATTATAATATTCTATGATTATCATATGTCTAATAACATGTCGTTTTAAAGGTATTACAAATCCAAACATTTTCAAACTCAAACCTTATTCTTATCTATTTTAGTTTTCCTATTATCAACAATAAACTAGTTTCTCCTATAAGAAACTCATGTTAATTATTTAACATGGAGTTGATTTTCCCTGTTGATTTATACTTAATTTAATTGAAATGAATAACACATGTTAATCAAGCTGCATTTTAAAAAAATACAGTGTTTTCAACAAAATTGGATTTTTTCACTAAAAGTGAAAAAATTCCATTTTGAAACGAAACGAGATATTCAAAATCTGATTGCACCAAAAATGTTTTCATTAGCGGGAGCTTAAATATGATGCATAACACAACATATGTTTGTATAGAATATTTCCGAGATTCGAACTAGTGACGCTAATTTTATGAAACACTCTGTATAAAAAAAATTAAAACTATTTTTACGTTTTTACTTGTGGTTGGTTTCGTGGGAAATAGCTCAATTTCATCATTGTAGGACCAACCGTTTGTCTGGAATCAATATTGGACACTTTACCTCATTCACTTTGTATATATATATTTTTTTTCATACATCCAGTAAACCCACATTTTATTTTCATTGATTCATTGTCTGAGAAATATTCATAAAATTTGTATTATAATATTATTCTTAAAATTCTTCAGATTTTTTACGGAAAGGCCGAACCATCCCCTCCAAAAGAATATAGATTTGGTGTGCGTGTTTCATTTGAGAATATTATTGGATATATCCAGACAACTTACCGTTTCTTACCCATGATCATAATTTAATTTTTTCCGCAACTGATTGTCTTACTCTTATTGTTTAAAATGTTAAATGAACTAGTTTTGAACAGTTTAATGATGATAAACAACTTTTATAAAATTATTCAGTTTACGGCAATATCAAAAATCCTGATTCTATTTTAAAGGGACGTCATTTTGTGTATCTATTAGAAAAATACAACCTTTTTGTACTCAGCCATTGAACTTACAACAAAATACATGAGTGTAAGCTAGTGATAAATAAATAACTCTCTTGTTTTAGGCTATTGGCTACCTTAAAATAAATAAAAATATATAATTCAAATATAAATACAAATAAAAAACCCGAATTTAACTTTTAAAAGCGACAGTCACAGTTACAATCTAATTGGGTGGCTCATTGTTTTGAAAATTGTATTTGAGGCTACTTAGTGACTTTATCACTACACATACGAAATTATGCTGGATTTTGGACTGAATTACAAGGATGAATTATAAGGATATATTTATATCCTTTGTGACCACTACGAAGGCAAAACTCCAACGCATACGAGTAATTTTGCCCAAAATCCAGCAAAGTTTCGTTCTTTAGCCTATCACTACGTTCATTAGAACGTAGTGATATAAAAATTGCACCAACTCCACTATCTGAGTGGAGCATTCTCGTACAGTCACTGTAAAATACAGTTTATAGAGAGTTATAACATTATAAGACAAAATGAATATTTATCACATATGAAAATAATTAATTATAATGTTAATAAGCACCAGGGAGGATCCTGGAGGTTAAAGGGAATCTTTTGGCTGCACATTTTTAAAATGTGTTTAAATCCTAACTAAAATTCGCACTCAAATGATAAAAGCAAAATGAGAAAACTACAAATCTCAATCAGTAGGTGTTGTGGCGATGGTGGTGTTATCTGCGATGCAACACAGCACGCCAACTCTACATTAATAGGATACAGCCGTCGCTGCTTTTAGTAGTGCGGGAATCACGTCCTTGCACGAACAGCAAGGACGCCCTCTTGGTCAGTATTTAACAAATTTGGCAATCTTACAGTGCAGAAGTTTTGAATAACTATGGCTTATTATTATTATATAAATGTAACGTTGACATATCCCTTATCTTAGTGACAAATTATTTGGAGTTTTAAATATAATTATGTTTCTAGTATAGCAGAGACCATAAATGAGACCGTATTTTATTCATATCTCTCCGACGGATTTAACTATGTGTTGCGTTATAGATATATTGTATTAAGTAGATTAAAACGTTTAACCGTGATGCTTGATGGTATTTTGCTTCTATTGGCCCTGTCAAGGAAATGCCACTGTTCCCTAGAACCTTGGTTTCAGAGTGCATGGTAACAAAGCTATAGTGTTCTATACTAGTGTGCAAGTTAAGACCCAATCAACATTTTTATAGAACCACCTTAACTTGAACTTCCTTTTACTGAACTTGAAATTTAAATATAAGAAGAGTTATTAAACTATCAAAACTAAAGGCAATGAGTTTAAATAACATGAACTATTTTTATTTTCTCCAAACGTCACATTTATTATATCAGTTTTTACGATGTAACTCGTAAAATATCGAGTTTTCTTTGTAAATTTACAAAATATTAACAAGTATATATGATTATATTTTTAAGAAAATAAATATTTCCAGATGAATAAATATTTTAAATTCCTGAACAAAGAGATGGTCATAGTACTGGTTCTAAAAGCGGTTTTGTAAAATTTTATATCAACCTGTCAGATAAGAAGTTGTATGAACGACTTATGGATACAACTATAAGGTATTATTAAAAATGTACTCAATGTGTGTGCGTTATAGGACAGTAGATGACTGGAGTGGATAGATCCTTTTGTATTTATTTATTCCCTAAAGTATGTTTTTATAAAAGAGAAAAAGAAAAATAACTAACTTTTGGAAAAAGTGTCAAGTTTTTGCTATCATCAAAATATAAAACCTAAAAATATTTTGTTTAAAAATATTCTAAAACTATTTACATTGAACTATTTTACGGAAAGTTATTTTTCAACTATAGGTAACCTTATATAATTTTACCATTGAACATATGTGTACCAAGTATGATGCATACCGCGTACTGATGAATAGCTACCGAATCTCGTCAACGAATGTAAAAATCATAGCAAAATTTACAGTAATATGCTATAAATAGAGATAATACAGAAATTTAATAAACAATTGTCACAAGATGGTAAGTCAACAAATTCAATACAAAGAAACGAAATGAACAGTACACCTCCCTGGTGTTTTGGAATCATTACGTAGGTTTAGCACGCGAACAAAACATTCCCAGG
This sequence comes from Nephotettix cincticeps, assembly GCA_023375725.1. Taxonomy (NCBI): domain Eukaryota; kingdom Metazoa; phylum Arthropoda; class Insecta; order Hemiptera; family Cicadellidae; genus Nephotettix; species Nephotettix cincticeps. The sequence continues at coordinate 46,387,060 of CM041791.1, forward strand.
GCTATATTGAAGTGGCAGCTATTAAAAAGAACTCTGAATTACATCCTGCTTGAATTAATAGGTGGATTGACTGACCGATAGACACATGGACTTAAGGATTAGACGTCTATAGAGGTTTATAATAGAGGTTATAAGTGAGTTGACTCGTATTGAAAACTACAAATCTTTTCAATTGTTATTTATGAAATTAGTTGATCAAACGTAATATATTACCTTTGTAGTTGATCAAATGTTATATATTACCTTTGATTATTCATAATGTATAGTTAAACATATTACCCTATAAACACCCTATAATTTTGTGAGTTGACTCGTATTACAAACTTCCAAACTCTTCAACTATTATTTATGCTATTAGTTGATCAAACGTTAAACGTCCTATAATTTTGTGAGTTGACTCGTATTAAAAACTTCAAACATTTTCAATTATTATTTATGATATTGGTTGACCAAACGTTGAAACACCCAAGACTGAAAATACATCAAAAATAGTAACTGTTCGTTAACTTTGTCTTTGATTGAAAATCAGAATACTCCTCGGTCATCTTTGGGAAAAATTACCATAACTACTTTTATGATAAATAATAATTATTGATTCGATAATTATAATCAATTTATTTAATGTACTTAGCATTAAGAGCTAAATGCCTAATTGGTATATTATTATTTAACCTATTTCATTTTAACCTTGGAGTTATAATAGGACAACTATTACAACGTGGGAAACCTAAAACCTGTTAACAAGTCGTTATGATAACAATTACTGCAATCCTTATATAGATGTACAGTAATCATATAAATATTAGCTATAAAAAATAGACATAAGCTTAGTAATCAGTAATCAGCAATCATAGGGATTCTAGATAAAATAGTTTATTTAGCCAGAACTTTGACGTATTCGTTAACATAGTTTAAAAATGACGATCTTTGTTTTTATCCTTACAGTTAATACCAGGAAATCATATTTCCCTCGTTAATGAAATGGAAAATAAACATGGATCTAATGTGTTTTGGAAAGGGTTTTAATAAGACAGAAATAATTACCAAATAGTTTTATTGTTATTTAATCTGTCAGCTAAATACAAAATACTACTAAACTAAGAAGCATTTTATAGAAACTTACTAAAAATAAATAGTTTTATAAAAAAAATTGGTGAAATATATAAAGAAAAAAATGTACAGTAAACTTAGTTCACAGAGGTTTTTGTCTTTTAAAACCACCAATAAACTATAATAGGTTGAAAACCATATTAATGTTTTTTTATATCCAAATCTCATATTTATTTTCATATTTAGTACTTAGTTTTATATCCTGTTTAATTTTGGATGCGTCAACAAATTATGTAAAATTAACTAATTTAGTATAAACAAAAATATTATTCAATTGGAAAACAGGCGCGTTTTTAAGTTAGTACCGTTTTGCAATTCCGCCGCCGCAGCGCTACGGTCGGCGTTTTGTGCATGCGCGCTGGTTACCTACATCTCTTGTCGAATAATTGCGTCAGCGCGTAGACAATAGATGTAGAAAAACCAGCGCGCATGCGCAAAACGCCGACCGTAGCGCTGCGGTGGCGGAATCACAAAACGGTACTTATACTTTAAAAACTCGCCTCTTAAATAATAAGGTAATAAATATAAAATACCAGCTCCCATTTCCATAAATAAATTTTTTCTTCTAAAATTGATCGTTAAAATTCTTCAACAAGTTGTGAAAAACGGGACTCGAATTACGTTTAACCAACCATTTTAAATTATTATTTAAAATAATAGTTTAAAATACGTTATTAAAAATTTAGGTTATTCCTCAGTATTACAAATTAAAACAACTATACTGACTATAAAAATAAGATACATAACAATGAATAAATTTTCCGACATATTTTTCCATCTACCTATTTACATAGAAAATCTATCAGCTACGTATAACTTAGGAGTTGCATAGGAATTGTTCATGTGTGTTTTATAACCAGATGATATAAATATATATTTCATTACAATAGTTTTAAAACCTCTTTTAAATAAACCAGCGTAAAAATTGATTGTAAATGGATTGCACTCAATCCTTTCATAAGTAGTTTTAAGTAGTAAATAGATCTTATTTACAATACTTCATAGAAGGTATCATCGTGAATGGTTCTGAGGGTTGTTAAGCTGTTTTATATACAAATGAGTCTTTGATATTTTCAATTATACACAAATGTTTGTTGGTCTCTAATAATTGTTCAATTCCGTGGAATATTTCAACGGTATATTTATACGTGTTCTATTTGAAGCGTTTGTGTTTGGCACAAAAATGTGGATGTAGTAGGTTTATTCTGATATATTTATTAATATTTTTAATTAATATGTCTTGAATAGCTAAAAAATTATAATATTTATATTGTAGATGAATTTTCAGTATTCAATTGATATATTATTAAGTTTTTAAGTTGACTATTATTCATAAAAAATTAGAAATAAGTTGTAATTAATTTGTGACTTAAATTATTTAAATAAATGAAATTCGATCTTCTTGATTCTTTGAAATTTTTATTTAATCCTACAACTTCTTGAAATAAAAATATCAACAATAATAATTGTAGTTAATAGAAATAAGTAATTTTTCATAAAAATGTGTATACGGGTCGCAATTCATTTTCTAAGTGTTTTTCATAAGAAGAATATAAATTGCATCGGAGATATCTAAGCGTATTTATTTCATACTGCTATGCCATTATCATCACATAGTAATTGGTTATAAATGGCTTTTCAGTCTTTTTCATGTAAAATAAAAAATAATTTTAAAAATCAAAGTCCTAAGAACGACTTCATTACTTTTTAAAATGATTGCTAATACGGTTTTACGTTACCAATGATTAATTCGTCCCCTTTAAGTGTATAATATATAATAGATATATTTACGAATAATATATCTTTTAATCAATGCTTCTCTTGGTATAGATATTAAACCTAAATCCTATCGGCATCGTATGAAATGCCAAAGGGTTTTCAGAATGCTGATACTGCATTTCATTCTTGACACATTACTTTTTAATGATTGTTACAGGTGTTTAATTCTCATGAAACACTATACCATTAAATAAGTACATGTTAGTGTAAGCACATGAAATCCATACAAATGTTTGTAAAGTTGATTAAGTACACCAAAATTATTTTTAAGTAGTACAACAATACTATAAAATACATTTTTTAATTAAATGTGTTATTATTAACAACACAATATTCTATTGAGGTGATTGATTCACTGATAACCAGATTACATTAAACATTGTATAGCTAACATAAAAATAGTTTTGTTTTAATCGACTGTTAAATTTAAGAATATTTTTTAGGTTGATTGTTTTCTTCACATAGATTCTACCAAACACATAGGCCTTACTACGGTTTTACTTCTTTATGATATACTAATAATTTGGGGGATGACGAGTAACACGTGTTGAACATCAAACATGTACCAAGAGAAGCAAACATGAATAACTCTCAATAACCATTCGTTTCCTATATCTAAACACCCTTAAAATCGGGCCAGCGTCTGAAAATGAGCAATTACGATACACTGGGTGGTTTTTACAGAATAGCCACGTGGAATACTTCCGATCATACGGTAAACTCAGTTTAGCTGAGTTCTAACTCTAGGGGAACCCGCCGCGTCTTCGTCGTTCAGTGAAAACCAGGTCGGGCATGACGTCAGCAAGGATGACGTCATCAACAGTTGCGTCATCGACGGAGACGCCGTCCGCGTCCTCGCTTCGTCAGACGGTCGTCTCCATCGCAAGCACGTTTTGTCAACATAGGGAGTCCTTGCCGTCCAGGAACAGGTCCTCAGGAGATCCAGGATACCTATACAAATCAAGTATACTCTTAAAAAACAATTCAACACATATTATGTTTCATTGCTCCATCCGATATTACTTAGATGTAAACGTGTTTCTGTAAAACTTAACTTAGCAATACAGAGAAAAACATTTACATGAAAAGCCTCACAGAACAATATTATATGCTGTAGTATTTTGGTTAAAACTTATATATAGTATACCATAGTTTAGTACTTAGTATTAAAAATTCATTATATAGGCTATAGTAAGTTTCCAAAATTTGTTATTGGATGAGATGATGACAGTACTGGGGTCTTCCAGAGAATAATAGAGTGAGGCGATGCCGAGGCCCTTATCAAATCACAATATACAACTTGAAACATACGTGTAGACTTTATTTCATTACTTTTTTCAATTTAAATTAGTATAATTTTTAGTACACATATTTTATTGGATTTAGTTGTTATTAACTCAACCTCTTTTTAGATCTTTTTCTTACTTTTTAAATTTTTCAAAACGATAAAAAAATTTCAAAAAATCTTTTAATTACTCATCAAAAATTCTTTTACCTTTTACGTTTGATGCTGCCTTTACATATAGGGGGTTTTCTTTTTTCAATAATTGGTTTTTATATTAGAATTTCGCATGTGTTTTACTATGAATTTGTTATAGCTCCCCCCTTTTAGTGTACTGACCTTTTAGTGATTGTACTGTTATTGTATTTAGGCTAAGACGTGTTTTCCCCACGAGTGATTGACTGACACTCTCCCCATACGTAAATGTGTAATATTGTGGGGATATTTCCTGACTTTTCCAATTTTCACTTTATTATTATATGCATATAACTGTGATGGGAAACAAATAAATAAACTCCACTTATAAGAAGAACGTACCTCTTTCCGAGGTCCCCATTGTTATGCATATGGTTAATATGTAAGTGGTTTCCGGCGCGGGCAGCCGTCTTCTTTTTCTTTTTCTGATTCCTCCTGTGCAGCCGCCACTTGAGACAGGCGGGTGCCGTGACGAGCAGCGTGAGACTGACCAACGCCCCGGCGCCGATCTTCAGGTAGAGCAGAGGGACGCCGAACTGGAAGGCGCAATTGGCCTCCTCCTCGTCGTAGCCAGAGGGGCAGTGCCACGCTCCGTCACACCACAGTTCCGCGCTGATGCATGCGTTCAGCTCCGGGCACCTGTCGACCAAACGTCTGGATACTCATTCCTTACCAGCAATATCGTTTTGTCGTAAAATATACACCGACACCTCCAAGTAATTTCCATGCACAAACCCGTGGCTAGGCTGTAACCCTGACAAAATATTCAAGACCCTATATTAGGAAGCTTTTTGCGTTTTCCTAAAAAGTTGTCAATGCCCAGTACAACAAAAAAAATTATGAAATCATATTATTCATATGGAATTTTAGCTTTACTGTTTTAGAAATAGATTTTGAAAGTTCAAAGGGTTTTCATTAAAATGGAATATTACAAGAATTTCAACTTTCTCAATACCTAAAAACCTATAAGTATTAAATAGAACAATTTAGCTATACTATAGGTACTATAGGTTTAAATATTTGTGCATAGCGTATAAGATATTATTTAAAATAAAACTATTTTCACTATTATGATTTTCACTGATTACAAACAATAAGTTTACGGACAGTAAGAAGAAGAAAGACAACTCCAGAATTACTGGTGTAGCTGAACTACCTGAATGGGCAGTCGAGAGGACTGGTTGAAGACATGATGAAGCTGCTCGTAGCTGTGAGTAGCGGTCTCTTGGACACCTCCATCCAGGAGACTGAGTAGGTGCCGGGCTCTCGCTCCAGGAACTCGACGACGAAGCTGCGAGCGTGAGGCGTCAGGAGGGTAAGCGAAGAACTGCGATTCCAGCCATCAGAGAACACCTGTGGAAGAGGGCTTCATTAATTCATTAATCAAATTTTGTTTATAAACCATCTAAAATCGAAAAGCGCTTTAAAGAAAATGTGATAAACTTGTCTCCAACAACAATTATAAATAAACAATATCAAATTTCTGGGCAAACATAGGAAATAAATCTTTCTTATTTGATCTCCCGAAAAAACAAACGTCAGAAGACAAATAGTGTAGACAAACAGGAGTTATTACTTTACATTAACTGAGAATTAATCTCCTTTATATTAAACTAGATCTTTTGAGGTTTTACTTAAATTTTAATTTTTGTTTGTTTTTTTTAATAAAACATATTTTACATCCAAACTTATAGTTATGCTACATAGCTTGAATTGTTGAAAATTCTCTAAATTCAATAAACTATATGCTCGAATAGTTGACCCACACGGCTCTATACACTACAAAAAGAATAGAAATTGTAAAATGAAACAGAAATAAATTTCAACAAAATCTGGCACGTTTCATTAGGTTCAAGCTAAGAAATAAAACTTACCGTATCATAAAAATTAATAATAAGCTGTATAACAAAATTAGATAGGATGGTGTTGGGAGCAAATCTTGAAACGGGCATCAAAGTGCCCCGAAACCACTATTTATTCCACAAGTAATAAATTCTTTTTATTTTTTAATTGAATTAAATCACTACCGTCATAGCTTTTTGAGATTAATTAGGATACATAATGCCAGAAAATATCAACATCACAGTTGAAAGTGTAAAATCTGGCATATTGTCAAATTCTCGTTGAAACTAGTTACGTATTTTCATTCAACAAAAACTGATTATACTATTAAATTGTTATATTCTTTTTTCATTTTTAAACACTAAAATTTCTTCTATATTAATATCTAATGTCAAAGTTACACTGTCTTAAGTTTTTGCATTTGTATGGTCCACATGACTATAGTTAATTCCGAAACGTCAAAACTACATGTTGCATGTAGATTCATGTATACTATGTCGTATTGTGGTAACGTTACCTCAACGACTCTAAGTCGGTGCTGGCCGGAGTCACCCGTGGGGCAAACCACCCTCGCCTCCCTCGCCCCCACCCCGGCGTACACTAGGATGCGGTTCGCCGTGTCACACTGGAACGACTCCTTCATCCACCTGAAAACAATTAATATTTTTCTTTACTTCTTTTATTACTCAGATTAAGGTTAAATTAAGATAATGTTATTCAAACTAACAAACCCAAACTTGAAAATAGAAGTAACATTTTTTCTTGTAGTTTTACAAAGAATGGACAGTCATATTTTATTCGCCGCTGCCTTATACATAGAGCATATTTATTTTAAACTATAGAATAATTGTTTTGTAAAATTAACTAAGTTAATATTAAGCCATTCATAAGAAGACTGGAGATTAATCTCTAATTTACCTGGTTGGTGGCAGTTCGTATCCCCTGATTTTAAGGTAGAGGAAATTATTGGACGTGTCCTCGGGTTCTATGAGCCAGGGGAAGTTGGTACAGCTGTTGACGTCACCGTGGTCCTCCACGACAGCCTCCTCCGTGACTCTAGCAGCGCTGACCTCGTTGTACTCCACCTTGCTGACAGCTGGGCTCCTCAGAACCACTTCCCCGCTGGAACCCCTTAACCTCCGCTCCTCCCGGTGCTTAATACAAGCCTCACTCATCGAGTCCGACGGTACGCTTACGAAATGATACTCCCCTTCGAAATGAAAGTCACCGAAATCTTGTGTTATGTTCATGAACGTCACAGTGAAGTTGACCTCTACAACCGCGTTGGTGAGGGTGTTGACGATTATTGGTTCAGAAAGCTTCGAGCACATACAGTCCCTATGCAGTTTGACCCCTGGCCACGGGTACTCCAACACCCACAGTTCTGCCACGGCTGGTGACTCAACGCCTTTCACACACCTCCACCTACCAGTCCTCGCGTCCTCCGCCGTGGAACACAGCCTCTCCCCAAACTTAGCTCGGGTGAACGTCAACTTTACCCTCTCTCCAGGTCCGGGTTCGAACCTCAAAATACAACTTAAATTCTGAGCACCGCCTCTTCCATAGTAGAACACGCTTCTAGGCGATTGGAACTTCCCGGAGGAAAGAGAATTGGGGGAGGACACGAACACACGGTCGCACGGGTTGTCCGACCCAGTGACGTGGGTTCCCTCTAGGGAGGTGTCGACAAACTCGTACCGGATGAGGAAGTTGAGAGGGAACAAGACAGAGCCCTGCTTGAGAAACTGCTCGAGAGTGAGCTCGCTACCGGATGAGACGTAACTCTCGGCGAGGGAGCAGGGACGGGTGAAACGGGAACTGTTGCTGAGCAGTGTGTGGTCGCACAGGCGTGGCACCTCGTCCTTGCAGAACTCGCCCAGCAGGCTCACGTTCGTCTGCAACCATACCATACTATTTGAGACGTAGCTCTCAGAAAGCGAGCAGGAACGGGTGAAACGCGAACCGTTGCTGAGCAGTGTGAGGTCACACAGGCACCTCGTCCTCGCAGAACTCGAACAAGTAATGTATCGTTAATAAGGTGTAATATAAATATACTGGGAATTATTTAAAAAAATGTAACAAGATTTTTTACATATTTATCAATATTTCTTTGAAATTATAACCTCGTTGCATTAATTATAGTAAAATAAAGTTGTGTAGAGAACACGTGACGGGTTGACCCAGGTTTTTAAAACGGTGTAACGCCTTTTAGTGAATTTCTCATAGGGAAGAAGTTATTACCGTAGGTCTCATGGCAAGACTCAAGCCCGGGGCCATGTTAATTTTTCATGTTTAGATGCCCAGAGGCCGAAGGTAATAGTCGTAAAAAAATATAGTAATATAGTCGTATAAAAATATATATATAATATATTTTTTATATATATATATATATATATATATGTGTGTGTGTGTGTGTGTGTGTGTGTGTGTGTGTGCGCGCGCGCGTGTGAACACGATAACTCTCGTCAAAATGGTCTGATCCAGACCAAATTTGGTAGAGTCGTGTATTCCTACATTTCCTCGGACGAGTTCGTAAACCAGACATATTGGTCAATTGTAACGGGTAGTTTTGGGGGTTTTGTACTCAAAAAATTGGGATTTTTGCGTTTTTCATATGTAATTGTAAAAAATCTTCGATTTAATTTTTCACCATTAGAGTCAGCTTAAAACTTACACAATTTAGTTCCTTAAAGGTTTTTGTCTATCTCGAACGGTTACCGAGATATTAAAAAGTCTAAACACAGTACATTGTATTTTTGGGCTCCAATGCTAATCTTATGGAGGATAAAGAAAAATTAATTTTTCACTTATCAATCAATATATTTGGATCAAACTTTATATTTATCTTTACGTAGTTGAGATCTATCCATTTACGCTTAAAAATCATTGTTTATGTGTTTATCATGGCAGCTAACCTGCATACTCTTTTCCCATGTTAATCATATAGAGAATAGGCAAACCCCTTTATTTATGAACAGATGTTTATGGAACTTGGCATTAATGATTAAAATAAAAATTTTTAATACTATAAATGCCTAATTTTAATGTTCCTCACAGCAGTAAACCTGCATATTCTTTCCTATGTTAATCTTACGGAGAATAGGCAAATAACTATCATATTTATCGACAGATATTGATAAAACTTGTAATATATTATTATTATTATATTATTGATTTGGAAATTCGCTGAGTACGCAGGTCTGCTGTGACGAAGGTATATAGTAATAGCTTAGGCACAGAACTGAAATACACAAGTATGTAAAAACATCTTTCCAAAAAATATGTTTACCGGTACTGTACGAGTGAATACATTCTGATAGTAACTAAATCAATAATTTCTTTACAGAAATTAGGAAAATGATATAAACAGTACGGGATTTACATCCTTTTTAAAAATGTTTTAATGAAAAACAGATTTTGATGGAATCTGTTATATTTTATTCCAGATTATATAAATATTCAAACATTTATGGGCCACCTAATGGTGGCTCATAAATGTTTGAATTTATTTGTATTATTAATGTATTATAGTATTAATTTATATTATTTATTATTACTATTATTATTTATTTATATTATAAGTATTATGTATTATTAATGTATTATAGTATTAATGTATGAATTTATTTTCAACATAATTGTTTAAAATAAATTGTTTAAAAAAACACAGTGTCAAGTAATCTAAAAGTTTGTACGAAAACATATTTACACAAACTGAAGGTATAGGGGAGACTGTCAAAAGACCCCGAATATCACACAAGCGACATGCTTTTTGGATGTCTAAACCTAAGAAATAATCGGGGCCATTTTAGTTTGGAGAGTTGCCGCTAGGTTGTTGTATCGATCCAGACGGCTCCACAACTTCTGCTTAACTGTAGTTTTGTCTTGTTCTACAAGCTCAAGTGCTTTTGTATCAATTGCTGTTTACTTTACTTCTCTCTTGAATTTATGTTCTCCGAGAGGGGTGAAGAGTTACGGCTGGGGTGGCGACTACGTTTGCGTTTACCTGTGCTGTGAATCCTTCGTGTAATTTAACGGCTACAGACTACATACATGCCAGTCTAGAATTCAGTCTAAATAATCAACTGGAATATCTGATTCTTCTGATACTACAATAGTAGTTGTTAAGTCAAATATTTATATAAGTGAAAAGAGTATTTTGAAAACATATAATAATATTTATATTTTTTCAATAAGTAAGTTACAAATCAGAATAAAATATGGTTTGTATTTGTTTAAAATTTAACTGTATAGCAAATTACGAATAAATAAAAGTTTATTCGGTAAGTAGCTACAGAGTGATGCAGAATCGTTACACATTTCAAACTATAGCTAACTTAAAATTGCAAGAATTGTCAAAATGGGTGTACTTCGGTCCATGCAAACTAACCCAAGAGAATCGATCGCTATAGCCTACGATATAGCCATAAATACTAGGTACCAAGAATTATTGGTGTTTAGTTTTCTAGGGATCGCTATAATCTAATATTGTATTGTTAGTGTTGAGTACCTGAAGGCCAGTGACGGAGGTTATCCTGCCATCCCAGATCCTGAGACGAGCATTACACTCGGCGCTCAGCTGAAATGCGGCGGGGTCGGCGCTTGCCGCATGGTACTTGATGAAGGACAGCCACACCGTCTCGTGGGTGCGGCCCTGCAACCCCAAATATGGCTCTCGGTTACGAAATATAAAATATACGAAATAATAAGCAATGGTCGGTGGCTGTAGTGTTTTCTTGTGTAACGACCGCACTATCGAATACTACGCTAATCCGCAAAGTTCATTCACATAATAAGACCAGTTCGTAGTCCAGAGGCACTCGGATTACACGTTAAACTGTAGGTCCCTTTAATATGTCATTGACTGTTGGGTTCTCTCTAAGGAACATGTCAGCCTCAGTCAGTAACAAGACTACAAGATCGCGCCACAATCATCTTACACTCATTTCCCATTCACACTTGGCTTAAAATACATACCGTAAGTCTCCATTTGAAATGGTAATCTAATACCGTTGCTTCTTAGCGGATAAAATATAGGAAAGAGGTGCCAGAATCGGCACGTTTTTCCCCATAACAATAACATGGTAATTCCAAAGTTCCATCGTACATAGAACAATAGGGATGAAACCAAATACTGTGAATGGAAAAAAGGTCAAAGGCTATATATAGGAGGCTGAGTCAATTGTACGAAAAACCAAAAATTTTAAGTGGGAGATATAAACATGTGTTTAGTACCCAAGTGAACAGGTGTAGAGGTAAAGAAGACAATACCGAGAGTTGGATTTTATAAGGAAGGACTAGTAAAGACATGCGTTTAGTAGAGAAAGTAATTAAACGGAAAGGAGATAGGCTGTATGTAAGTGGATGATATTTCCAAGTAGGTTATGGATTACCAGTGATGTAGTGAGATAGATGGACTGGACACTATAGCAAAAATTAATAGTCATGCTAAATGCGGGTGTTCATGCTGGTGTGAGTCTTGCTGCAGTGGCATGGGCCACGGCGCGCGGCCCATGTTGTATAATAGCAGGCTGTAGTTGGATTAAATAAGGGTCATTTTTAACGCGCAAAACGAAATTTGCAAAAATTGCTCACCATGTTATTGTTAAGGGAAAAACGTGCCGATGCTGGCGACTCTTCCCTATATTTTATCTACTAGCGGATGATGAAAGTTGCAGACGTTCCTAAGAATCCTGTTTTGTAGGCATTATATATTTTAGCTATACTCAGTAATTGAGAATATTTAAAAAGTTGAGCATTATATTCATGAATACAAAAATAGTAGGCCTAAAAGTTGAAACAAGTAACAATTTTTTCGTTAATTACAACAGATTATCAAAAATGCTTCTTTTATAATAACAGGTCATAAAATAACAGCAAGAGTAGAATTTTCTTTTCTACTTTAAACCAAGTTTATACCAAGCCAACGACCAATACAGTTGATGTTGTCTAAAATAGGATTCTTCAATCCCTTATTTTACGCTATAGAGTCTGGGACCAACGCCTTATTGAGGAATACTTTTCTTTACTTGATCCTGGAACTATATTCATACCAATCTTTACCGTTAATATCATCCATATTGTTGAAGAGATCTTATGTTTCCCATTTGAATATATTAGTTATGACCACTAATAATCAAATTTGTTTAGCAACTGGTAATTTATATATGTCAAATTTTACAGCTGAATTTTTCAATGTTCAAAGAAAGGCATATAAAAAATCGTTTTGAAGAATAAAAGGAAAACATAATTATGAGTTTTTTTAATCTTTGGCCTTAAAGAAACTTTTTATGTCGCAACAATTATAAATTTCCAAATGGCGCAATAGTTACTTAAAAGAATAAGATATAACTTAAAATTTCGCTCGTAAAACAACTTTTCTCTCTGTAACAAAAATTTACTATTTGTTATTTTGAGATGTATGTCCACACTTTTTGAGTCAGGTTTTATGTATATGATTTTGTCAAAGGGTCCTCATATTGCCTCGGAGCGCCTGCCATTTCTGAACTCAACTTCTATAACTTTGCTTTGGTTGTATAACTTATCTGAGTGATGGACTTCCCAGATAAGCAATATAATAGGGATATTATGGGTACCAGTGTTTATTAATAGTAAAAAATACTTGTTTTAGTATTACATAAACTATTCAAACATGATATATTAAATTTAACTTAAAGGCTATATAGGGTCTTATAAACTGGATTTAATTTAGACTTTGTTACTAATATTTTCTTTTACACAAGTATGTAAAATTAAGCAAAAAACTTATTTCAAAAATTAATTTTAAGTCAAATAAGTCTTAAGATTAAAGGCAATGCATATTTTATATTGTGATGACATAAGAACACTCAAACCCGTCCGAGTTCTGGCTAGCTATTGTCAAATTACAATGGAAAATAATAAATCAATTAAAAGTAACAGACGACACTTAAAATCGTTTGCTAGAGACCATGTTCACTATATCAGGTGAGGTCAGAGGAGGATGCACCCTTGGACCTCCAATATGTCCTCATCCCTATTGATGTCTTAGTCAAATGAGGATGGCAGAGTAAATTCGGCAAATATTCACCGGAATGTATACTATTTTTAAATATCTATACCGACCCAGTAGGTCTACAGCTTATACCTGGAAGTGGTAGCGGCAGGTGGTGTTAGGTGGTAGAGAGTGACGGGGGTTCTCCAGGACTCCCCAGGGCGAGTCGAAGCTGGTCAGAAGAAACTCGCAGTGACGGCCGTCCCTCACGTACTTGTGTGACCGGGCCTCGACGAACAGCACCTGGTAAACATTAGTTTTGTTACGATGAGACTGGGGTTTCTTTTGTAGAGTCTGTGGCTCAGTGGGTTTAGCTCCAAAACTGTGTCAACGATGTCGATGGCAGGAATACCGGAGCTTCTATACAGTTTGTAAGCCTTCTGTACCAGTTCACTAATGTGTGTTTAAATATGATTTTAGAGAAATGTAGTCAATTCGAGTAGGAAATGTATAGCTTCAAAATTAAGTTCACTGTGGTATATTCATGACTATAAATCGGTTTTACAAGCAGTAGGCATAGGATTAGTAAAGGTACGTCAAACTTGTGTTGATAAAACCGTTGTGAAACATGGCTCTGGTAATAAAAGCAAACCACATTGATGTCAGTGTTCATTGTCAGTGGTGGAGTTTGCAGTTACGATAGCTTTGGAGTTGCACATTTAACCACAGGACAAATGTGTGAATCGTGACTTATACTCAGTAATCCTCAGGGATCAGTGTAGTATATTAACCAATAATTCCCACACACATGTAGAAGTTATGTTATTATTCTCACTTAATTTAAGTTCAAAACGGAGATGGACATTAATTATTGACTTTCTAAGTAAAATAACAAGAAAATACTGTTTTATGTAATGAAAACAAAATAAATAGTTTACTGACGATAAAAACAGTTGTATGATTAAAAATATATAACTGGAATTCAAAAACTAGTAAAACTATCTTAATCTATAGGTAAATTGTTTTTATATTCACACAAAACATTTATATGCATAAAATATTATTTTAACGGGCAGACGTATACCATTACATAAAAGCTGACGACTTACAGAACCTTCAAGTCTTAGTTTGTAATTTGTAAAAAAATAAGTATACTATATCTATCTGGTTCTGAACAATAATGAACTGAGAATGTATAAAAGTTTGCTGATTAATTAGTACCGGAAAACCAAGCTTTGCTCGGATAGAACAACAAAATGTATTAGATGAATTTGTAGCTCCTGTACCATGCTGATTTTGAATAATATATTTTGGTTTTCGAGGTCTGTCGCGTTTCATTTTAATAATAAAAATTATTCTCCATAAACATTACCACAAAAACATTTGTAAAAATAAACCAAACAAAATTTAACTATTCTGCATAGCGTTGTCTTTAAAATTAAACTAAACTAAACTCAACTACTCATAAAAACATTTCTTTCTAATTAACCTAAAACGTATTGTGTACAAAATTTACTGTAAGAATAAAAAATAAGCTAAATCAGTTGTTTTAATTACTTGCAGCTAGTAAAATTTGTGTTTACGACCTTTTGGGAAATAGCTTTAACTCATGAATATGTCTAAAGGGAATGTTTACAGTTCCTGTAAACAGTCGTCCTTTTAACCATATGACTCACTTCCGTTTTAAAATTTGGTCTGACAGATTGTCAATAACCCCCCCCCAAACTAAGACATGTCAAAAGGTCCTTAACGATAACATGGATAATTTGAAGCGCTGCAGGATGAACCCCGGATTTTCCCCAGCCTTATTAAGACCTGCTCTAATCGATTTCTTGTGGTAAAATACTCCATATTACACAAAAAAGGTAAATCCTTGGAATGAAAAATAATTTTACCCAGAAAGTGTTTTTTTAGAGTATAATATTAGCTTGGTAAGATATTGTTTATTAGTCGAAATAATAGTTTTTCGTAATGGCCAGTCCAGATAGCCGTGCCACTAGGGTTGAAAACAATAATTATATATGGTAATTATATTGTATAGCAATTACATGGTTTCTGAGTAATCCACCGTTAAGAATAGCGTATTTATTTATAGAAATGATAATAGTCTATCAAACCTATTAAGCAGTAAATTGCCTTGTTAGGGCAACACGGTGCGAAGGCTTAAGGCCATATTAACATACACTACATGACGTACACTGGCTAGACATGTAATGCGGACTATCATGTAATGCGAACCAGGCCCTGGGCGCTATTGGCTCTGTCATCAGACATCAATGCTTGTTATCATCTTTGTTGGCCAACGCGCCGAGCCTTCAGCTCGTTAGTAGCTAATCCTTTTACATGTAAATTTTTAAATTAATGCAAGCAAAAATGAAGAGTAACGAAAAATTTGCTTTAAAACCATTCCTATTCCATGAGAAATTCTAAGATTTTAAACACACACAATATACAATTTAATACGAGATTAGCTTGAACACTCTGTCAATTAATTTACAATAAAAACTAAATTTGTCTCTTTTTACGAGCTGAAATATATATTTTGTACTTTCAGGAACTAATTAGTTACACCATTACGTTTTCCTCACAACACGATAATGATCTTGTTTTTATGTTATAAAATTTAACACCCAGTGAAAGGAGTGCAAATAATAAAATGAGCCTTTTATTTTAATTTCTTTCCTTATAGTACGTGTAATTTACTTTCCTCACACTTACAGCTCTTCACATTTTATAAAAAATGTTTAGATAATGAATTAAGTTATATAATAAGAATAATATTACTTTTTACTATATTCTTTTATGCAATCTATTTGGTCCTTTGGTGATTAACCTAATATTATCGAATTGGCTTAACGTAAAAATATAAAAATTAAATTATTGGTATATTAATGTCGATGCCGAGCCGGTAACTTGAGGGCAGTTCGAATTCAGTATTGTAGCCCTAAGGAAGCCCTCAACTAGTTATACCTGTACAACTCGATTGTTAGGCATGAAGTAAACTGGAGGCGAACAGTTGGGGCGGCAACATTATGGTCAAGACTCGGCAACTATCCCAGTAAACCACTCTTGTTACGTCTGTTGCTCGTCCTTACCGTCAACTCCACCTCCAATAATTACAACTAGGCCTATAATACCTTTAATGTTTGAAATTGATTGACATTTTAAGCTTATCTAATGTTCTAGATGGCGACAACAATTTATAAATATAATATTTACTCGAATAAGATCCAATCAAAGTATACTTACAAAAACATATGCATTACATTTTGATACCGAGTATTAGGTTTTAATAACTGGAAGAAATAGATAAAGTCCAAGCAATAAACTAACTAATATATTTACTTAATTTATTTAAAGATTTACTTAGTTAGAAATAACAAATGACTTCAGGTAGACATAAATAATTACTCCTTTCTACAGTTCAGCGTCATTAATTATCTTGTTTAACTACCTCATGAGAACGCTGGTCATATTTTACCGCTATTTTATATTTGAATTGTTCTCAAACTTAAGGCTAGGACGTATTGCTTTTTTCAAATTTAATCTGAAGCTATGGTTTATTGGCTTAGGTGAATAATTTTAAAGTCCTTAATTAATGCAGCTAATGCACAATAAAATTAATCAATGCTTTATTTTAGCATAACACCAGTAACTATTAAAAGATTTTAAGTGTACCTCTGATAAGTTTTTCCTATTAAATCGTGAAAAAGTTTGGGGCTTAAGGTTAAAAGCTTGAGCTTACTACCCAAAGACGTGGACTTTGCAATCGGCTGCATTAATGAAGACCTGCAGAGTATATATAGTTGGCCTGCGAAAAATGGTCTCAAACTAAATGTTAAGAAATGCACTGCAGTCCAGTCCCTAAACGAGAGAGCCTTGGCCATTATATTAAATGGTGAGGTACTCATGACACGTGACAAGGTCAAAACTCTTGGTGTCACATTGGATCGTGATCTCTCCTTTTCTGACCATATTAGTCAGACTATCCAAAGTGCAGTTGGTAGATTAAGGGGTCTGTACCGATTTAGAAAGTTGTTTCCAGAGGCAGCAAAAATTCAGCTTGTGCAGTCACTAATTCTTTCAGTATTCCAATACTGCTATCCTGCATATGGCAATAGTATCTCGAAGGAGAATATGGGGAGGATACTGAAGGTTCAGAACAGCGCCATCAGGTTTGTGTTCTGCCTTAGCAGTCGTGACCGTGTGTCACCTTTTAGGGAGGCCTTGCACCTACCCCCCGTGGATGTCATATGCAGAGTGCTGACATGTTGTCAGAGTGCTGACATGTTGTTTGGTCCACAAAGCTCTCATTGTTGGAGAGCCTCAGTACCTTGGTGAGAAACTCTCCCTTCGGCGTGATGTCGCTTTGCGTGGCACCCGGCAGGACTGGCTCCTCCATTTCCCGAGGATAAATCGCGAGGTTGGCAGGAAGGGCTTTGCCTATTTCGGTCCGTCGTTGTATAATGGACTCCCGGCGAACATCAAAGACCTTTGTGTTTCATCTTTTAAAATTAAAATTAAATGTATTTTGAAGGAGTAGATTAAGACCAAACGTGTATTCTTTTCTGTTTTAATTTGTGTTGACGAAAGTTATTTAGGAAAACTGTATTTGCAGAAAGTCGCTTGACGATAAAGGCATTTATTCTTATTATTATTAAGCTATGTTAACAGAAGTTTCATGAAATTTCATGATAAATTCAAATGTATGACTAACACAACTATTTGAACCAACTATTTAAAAAAGACAAAAAAAATAAGAAAATGTATATTAATTCAGGAACTAACCTGAACTTCGAGCTCAAAGCCAGGCAAGTAGCTTAGCGGTACAGGGTGAAAAGGGTTGTCGTAAGGGGATGTGTGGAACTCTAGGAGCATGTTCGGCCCGCTGCTCACGATGTCTGGCACAACGTCACCTCCACAGAGCCTGACCAGCACTGGGTCAAGGGTGGACGGCCCGTCATACACTGTCAGGTAGTCCTGGACTACGTTGCACTGGTCCCATACCCTACAACACACTATAGATAGTGACACCACCAGCACTGGTCCCATACCCTACAACACACTATAGATAGTGACACCACCAGCACTGGTCCCATACCCTACAACACTATAGATAGTGACACCACCAGCACTGGTCCCATACCCTACAACACACTATAGATAGTGACACCACCAGCACTGGTCCCATACCCTACAACACTATAGATAGTGACACCACCAGCACTGGTCCCATACCCTACAACACTATAGATAGTGACACCACCAGCACTGGTCCCATACCCTACAACACACTATAGATAGTGACACCACCAGCACTGGTCCCATACCCTACAACACTATAGATAGTGACACCACCAGCACTGGTCCCATACCCTACAACACACTATAGATAGTGACACCACCAGCACTGGTCCCATACCCTACAACACACTATAGATAGTGACACCACCAGCACTGGTCCCATACCCTACAACACACTATAGATAGTGACACCACCAGCACTGGTCCCATACCCTACGATTTGACAAGACGTCACCATCTGGCTACATCACTTCTATCAAGTGGTCTCGATTTTATCAACTTACCTGGTTACCTTCACGCTTGTTGTTGCTAGTTATCCAAAATGTCGGCAACACCTTTTACAACAATGTATTCCTTAATAATTTTCAAATAAATAAAGGCGACTCGTTCTAAGATTTATGCAAAACTCATAGTACTAGGTGTTACATTTTTAATTTTTCGCCTCTTAAACAGAGTCAATCACTTTTTTTAAATGACCTCAGTAAGTTTAATCACAACCAAAATTATCAATATAATAGAAGACAAAAAGTAAAAAATGATTTTATTAAGCTGTTTTTTTTAAATAACAGTAGATCGAAACATCAATGTCATCACTACCCAAAATGAAATTCACCAAAAGAATTCCCGTTGTATATCCCTTCTCAGAACCTGCTCTCGCTCTCTTCGTGAATGGAATTCACTATATATGATAACGACTCTTCTTGTTCCACTCACTCTCGTTCTATTTTAAAGAACTGCTGCTATCTTTCATTTAAAAGCTCAACTTTCTTTTCAGCAGCTCCAAGCGCACATGAAACGTGGCTTCACTTTACACTTTACACTCATATTCCATTACCTGAATATTATGATTCAACTACATATATGTTCAACATACCTTGTTTAGTAACCATTATCATGCCAAAATAATTAAGTTAGATAGCAAGTAGCTGAAAATGTCAAAATGGAGAAAGTTTTAAAATCTAGGGGCCTTTAAGTTTTGACTGCAGAGCTAGTAGATACAATACACTACTAGCAATGTTAGTGGTATAGTGTTAAACCATTACAAAACGAGGTTTGATTTATGGTATTTTTGAAAGTGTAAATCACCATGAGAAAAGACATGCGCACTCAGCGAATTTCCAAATCAATCATATGACAATAATTATATATGACAATTTTCATCAGTATCTGTCGAGAAATAAGAGGGTTTGCCTATTCTGCATGATATTAAAGTGGAATTGCGTATGCTGGTTTTATGCTGTGAGGAAAACTAAAAATAGGCATTTTAAACATAAACAATTTTTATTTTAATCATTATATATACCTCGTCTGTCCAAAAAAGGAGTTTACCTAATGTCTATATGATTAACGCGGGAAATTAGTATGCAGGGTAGCTGCCATGATAAACATATAAACTGTGATATTATATAGAATAAATAGATGGATGTCAACCATAAAAAGCTGAATACTCAGCTATTGCCTATAACCAAAGATATAGGTTAATAAGTTAAAGAATATTTTTTCACTATCTTCTATAAGATTAACATTGGAGCCTTAAAATATGTTCAACTTTCTGTGTTTAGACTTTTCAATATCTCGGTGACCATTGGAGATGGAACACAATTTTTTTACTAAGGGGTGTAGCTTTTTGAGCTAATTCTAATAGTAAAAAACATTTTATGTGTTTGAAAATTACACAGGAAACATACAAAAACCCGATTTTAGGGGTACAACCTCCCCCTCAAACTACCAGTTCCCGTTGACGAAATGTAAACGGGTAGCTTGTCTTGTAAATGTACTCCAGTTTACCGTGTGACTACATGTGTATTCACACATCCCTACCATCTCGATTGGACCATTTTAATAGAGTTATTAAGTTATACATGCATACATAAATAAATATAAATAGTTTTTAACGACTATTCTGTTTGGTCCCTAGGCACCTCAAAACGAAAAATGATCATTGTCCCGGGCTTATGTCTATCATCAAGACGTACGAAAATAGCTCTTCCCTATGGAAAAATGAAAATGCCAACATTATATATAAAAAATTGAACAAAACACACCTCGTTCAATAACGAGCTCAGCCTTTACAATTAAAAGCAAATGACAATTAATTATGACGAGATAATTAGTATGTCAGATTATAGCCCGGATTTGTTTGTATAATCTGGTCCTAAACCATTACAGGGCTGCGTACGAAGCAAAATGCTGCGTGCAAACACTATGTGCGCTTCTTAACCAAAAATTCAACGTAATGCATTTTTATATTCTCTCAACCGTTTTAATATCAAGTTTAATATCGATATTTTAGTAGGTGACATGTACTGAGTTCTATATTGAATGTTAGAGAAACACAATATTTCCGGAAAATTTGGCACAACTCTATCAAACTTACGGTTAACTTTTGTTAGATGGACATGAGTAATTATGTTTATGATAAACTACACAATGATATTTTTTATATGAGAAAGTTTTTACAGTAAAAACCTATTGTACTATAATAGTTTTCAAGCAGAATCTCAGAAGTACAAATTTATCGTTTGCTACCCATTAAAAGTGTCAACTTTTCATATGATTAAGTCGTTTTAAAAACTATATCTGCTAAGTCTTAAAGAAATAATACAGAAATAATATTTAACTACTAAATCACCATTTTAATATGAAAAAAAACTATTTGCAAACAATAACGTGACATTGAACAAAATAATAAACATATGATTGTAAATGAGGAAATATATATCAATCTTCCTTCTCAAATCTTGAAGGAAGAATATGGTCAACATGGCCTCTCAATATGGTATCATAGTAAATTTTTTAAGTGTAGATGACATCACCTTCTGTACCAATTATACGGCAAAAACTCCACATTCCTTACCTCTTCCTGAAATTACAAGCCTACATTCTGCCACCCCATGAAATCTTCGAACAACTTTGGAGGGTGGTTCTAGTGTGTTTCAGGTTTTTCAGAATTCATTAGATCCAATCTCGTTCTTATATTTCTCTGAAACATCAATGAGTAAGCATCTGTTCCAGTTGAATTATTTGAATTTCTCATTTTCATTACAAATAATAGTTTTGTGCTCGTATCTCCTCTTCCCTCTTCTTGCATAGCTACTTGTCCCTTATTCACTGTTTGAACAAACCTTTTTGTTCGTCCATTATAGTAAGGATGGGAAGGAGCACTAGTTTTATAACATTGTAGTTTTCTAAAAAAAATTTGGAAAGTACGCCCAGTCAATTATCTTCAATTGTCTGAAACGATTGTGTACGGAATTCCAAAGGTGGTGAAAAGTTCTCTAAGTTTCTTCAAGTACCATTCAGACGTGTTTGTTTTTGTCCGGGTATTTACCCGAAGGTCCATGGCAAATGCCAAGGATGTGTAAAAGTCTGAGGTGGCTTGTTTTGTTTAAGACAACATTGTTTACAAGTCTTTGCTAAGTTTTATATATTGTAATCGATACTCAGCAAATGACAGTAACCTCTTAACAAGGCTTACATTTTTACGATCCTTAAGTGACTAATGTGTAATTCTGCCAATACCCTTTGCTTTAGTTTTTGTGGGATAACAACCCTGTCGCCTTGATAAACAACCATCTCGTAAAGTAAATTCATAGGCTTTGTAGCCTAATTGTTCGAATCTTTTTCCTGTTTCCAAAAAGTGAATAGTATTTTTCAAAAGTTCCTCCTTTTGTGATTCAGTAGCATTTCTTTCGTTATTGGTAGTGTTTCTATTTGGTTAGTCTGGTGAATAGAATCCTCGTCTACTTTGGTTAGTGAGGTTCTTTCAAAAGGAAACCTCAACAAATCGTCTGCATTACCATGTTTTTCTGCTCTTCTAAATTCAACAGTGTAGTCAACCCCAGATATGAAATGGGCATAGTTAAATATCAAGGTTGTGTCCATTGCAGGAAGTGTCCTATCCTATTCTCGTCGCCATTTCTAAGTTTTAAAGAATTAACACAAGAATAATAGTTAACTAGTATATCACCATTTTATTATAAAAAGAGCTTTTTTCAACAATAGCATGACACTGAAAAAAATAAGTACATGTTTATAAACGAGTTAATAACGTATGATTGTGATTGAGGAAATATATTTATCAACATCTAACTTTATCTTAGTAAATGAAGACGGACTAATTTTACCTTAATACTCTCTGACTTCTGTCGTACTTGACTATTTGGTCCTTGATATGTATCTTATGGCTATTCCTTTGCCGCACTGCCAGCAGGACGTGTTTTCCTCTAGGAGCAGTCCTTTGTTCGACCCTGAAAATTAGCGAACGTCAAACGCTGTAATAAAAAGCCAAAACAAAAGCTACAAAAAAAGAAAATTTTACTATCCTTCCCTTAAAATGGTTCAAATATCGTGAAAGCTATAGAGTAATTTTATCTGCGATAGCGCGTTTAATAGGTTTTAATTACACAGAGGGAAAAGATTTTATTCATTTATTTATGACTTAAGATATATTTATTACTGATATTCCTAGTTTGTTCACCAAGTAAAGCATTTCGTATCTGTTTAGTATGTTACGTTTTATAATAAGAAATTGAATAATTAGATCATGTCAATTTTAGTGTTTCAATTACTTTTCTCTTTAGTTTTTTCACTTAAATTGTTTTTAACAAAATATTAAATATAATCAGAACAGACTATTACAAATCGTACTCAAATAACTTTAAAAAAATAATAATATAAAACGGTTTGGGCACTAAAGGGGGTGATATAAACAGTCTAATTTTGCCTTACATATATACATATATGCTACATATATGCCTTACATATATGCTATATTTTGAAATAACTCCAAGTAGGAGTACGGCCGTACTTTTTACGAGTTGTGGGTCTGTGTTAGGGAAAAATATACTTATTAAAATCATGAAATTAACTAGATTAGATATGTATGATTATTAAAATCCGCTATACATCAAAATAACATTTTAATCTGATATGATTTCGTGGGTTTAAAATCAATGATCACTGTAAACAAACTAATATTGATTTTTCTTATTTGACAGCTGTTTGTTTTCCTTTATATTAAATCACTTATACATCACATATCCTCAAAATCAATTATCTTAATATATAAAATTCAAAGCCCTCACTCACTCACTCATCACTAATTCTCCCAATTCCCGATTACCTAGAAGGCTGAAATTTGGTATACTGGTTCTTTAGGCCTAAAATAGGAAAGTCTAATAGATTTTGTGACGATTTTCCCATAAATCTCTACCCTATACGCCTTCAAAGTTCCCATGTTAATCTTATGGAGAAATAATTTTGTTTTGGATTCCAACATATGTATCTTACCTTTTAAGATACAAACAGCAGTTGTTTTTATTTGAACCATTTGCAAGCCAAAGAAGCAAGCATAAAATAGTAAAATCAGTGGTATTTTTGTAATTACTGTATAAATATAATATTTCTCAGAGGGAATTTGTGTGATGATGTTTTATGATTAAAAATCAAATGTTCATTATTATCGGTACGAAGTTCGCTGGGTCAGCTAGTACATGTATAAACTATTTACTGTTAAAAACTACAAAGACAGCTGATTATTACCAGTGGGTAATTTTAAAACCGAAAGAAATATTTTCAATGCTCGTTATTTACTTTTCAAGGGGCGGCGGGCGATTTCAAACATTGAAATACTTTCTCTGGAATGTAGAGAATGCATAAAATAGGTTTAATTGCTATCAGTTCTCTTGTTTTTTCGGGGTAGACTACGTAAAACGCCTTCTGTAGCATCACAGACAAACAGACAGACGCAAATTGATATGTATATATATAGAATAGTATATATAAGAGAATATATAGATATATAACAATACATGTAAAATATATAACATGTAACATGTCAGGGGAATGACATAACATTCTTCACAATAAAAACATTGCTTATCTACTGGTGGTAGTAGATATATGCGATATATGCTACATATATGCCTTACATATATGCTATATTTTGAAATAACTCCAAGTAGGAGTACGGCCGTACTTTTTACGAGTTGTGGGTCTGTGTTAGGGAAAAATATACTTATTAAAATCATGAAATTAACTAGATTAGATATGTATGATTATTAAAATCCGCTATACATCAAAATAACATTTTAATCTGATATGATTTCGTGGGTTTAAAATCAATGATCACTGTAAACAAACTAATATTGATTTTTCTTATTTGACAGCTGTTTGTTTTCCTTTATATTAAATCACTTATACATCACATATCCTCAAAATCAATTATCTTAATATATAAAATTCAAAGCCCTCACTCACTCACTCATCACTAATTCTCCCAATTCCCGATTACCTAGAAGGCTGAAATTTGGTATACTGGTTCTTTAGGCCTAAAATAGGAAAGTCTAATAGATTTTGTGACGATTTTCCCATAAATCTCTACCCTATACGCCTTCAAAGTTCCCATGTTAATCTTATGGAGAAATAATTTTGTTTTGGATTCCAACATATGTATCTTACCTTTTAAGATACAAACAGCAGTTGTTTTTATTTGAACCATTTGCAAGCCAAAGAAGCAAGCATAAAATAGTAAAATCAGTGGTATTTTTGTAATTACTGTATAAATATAATATTTCTCAGAGGGAATTTGTGTGATGATGTTTTATGATTAAAAATCAAATGTTCATTATTATCGGTACGAAGTTCGCTGGGTCAGCTAGTACATGTATAAACTATTTACTGTTAAAAACTACAAAGACAGATGATTATTACCAGTGGGTAATTTAAAAACCGAAAGAAATATTTTCAATGCTCGTTATTTACTTTTCAAGGGGCGGCGGGCGATTTCAAACATTGAAATACTTTCTCTGGAATGTAGAGAATGCATAAAATAGGTTTAATTGTTATCAGTTCTCTTGTTTTTTCGGGGTAGACTACGTAAAATGCCTTCTGTAGCATCACAGACAAACAGACAGACGCAAATTGATATGTATGTATATATATATATATATACAAATTATATATATATATATATATATATATATATATAATTTGTTGAATTATCAGACTATTTTCGGTAATGGCCACAACTAGCAATGAACCTTCGTTTGATTAACAAGGTTGGGATGAAATATAAAGTAAAATATTCCCTACTTGTAGCATGCAGGGAGTACATTACACTACATTACATTATAACATTGTTCGTTGTCGGTATTTTATCGATATAGTATAATTTGCTTGTTTAATTATTACTAACAGGTTACTGGATTAAATAAAACGCGTTGACTTATTTTACCTCCTAAAACTATTTAGGATTAACTTTTTTCATTCAGGTATTGGCCATTTATTTAAACTATTTGGAAATATCTGTTTGAAAATATATTTTTTTTGGGAAATGCAAGGAAATCAGAAAACAGTGCATACAACGCCAGTGGTATGGTCTATCTTTCAAGTCTTTTCTATTTTTCATTTCATTCGTATGCTTTCTCTGCTTTCTGCAAGAGGGTACTGAGACAAAAGAATGTAAAACAGGTGTGATGCACCGTACAAGATTATTTAGATGACATGTGCGTTTTTAACTGGCGAATCAGGCACCCTCTTGAAGTATTGCAGATATGTATTTCCGATATGTATGTAGTGGGTGAGAGTCCCACACACCAAGGAAAACACCGCTTCCTGACGGTGCATAAAGCATTCCCCTATCTCCCTCTATCCGCTCACCTGTAGTAGCAGGTGACATTCCTGGGGTAGACGCCGGGATAGTTGGGGCTCTGTATGCGGCACGGTCGCCGATCACAGCCCTCGAGCACGCGATCGCAGTAGGTGCCGGGCAGCAGCTCGCCGCGGTAGCTCACCTGCGAGCTGTTGCCGTACCGCAGGTGCGCCTCCGCCCGCCGTAGGAACTTGTACGCCAGCTTGAAGTCAAAGTTGTAGCCTATACCCTGAAATCGATCAACACGAGTTGCCAATTCAGGGTATAATTTAGAGAGTGTGATTTTACAACAACAAAAAGCTATTTACAATGTATAAATTTTCATTCTTACCACTGTTGACCTCCTTAGCTGTAGCTGCGATGCTTCTATGTATGGACTTTGTTGAAGCTCCACTGTATTTATTATAGTAAGTATTTTCATTTCGTATTACATCTAGAATCTAATATTCTGTTGTTCGCAACAACGATCCTAACCCAAGTCCTCCTCAACCATTGTGGTTGGTGTTTTATCTGACACCCTAAAATGTGTTATAATGTTTTCGTTTATAAAATAAATGTATTAATTTTTCATAAACTATTTTTAGCTAACAAAACTATGAATTATTGTAATAACAAAATAATAGAAACAGAACTTATTAAATAAACTAGGTTTCTCTCTCTCACGTAATACAAATTGTTATTTCAAATCTTATATCTGATGTTAAGTGTGGATATAATTGTTTTGGTGATAAAATTATTGTATTGTAAAAGAACTTGTGAAAAATATATAAATGTCAGATTGGAATTTTTTTACAATTTAATAAAATATTTATTTTAGGAATTAAAACATCCATTAATGAGAGGAATGTAGGCATCGATTTGTTGACATGTGACAGACCTGTTCGCTGAGCTTGTCCAGCTGCAACGTGAGGTTGAGGGAGCGCCCCTCGCTGTAGTAGACAGTGTAGCCCCAGGCGCTGCCGCACCACTGGCCCTCCGTGTCGGGTCTCTCCGTCTCCCGGATGGACATGTGGCCGTCGGGGCAACCCTCCGACGTGAACGAGACGAACTTTCCCACGGTGAACGTGTCGAATGTTAGCTGCAAACCATTCAGTCAATAAATAGTCTGCTAGCGGCGTCCGTCCTCGATACATTTGCAGGTCAAAGATAATATTTGATAAAGAATGAGTTTGTAGAATGCTACATCTGGCTTCATTTGTGTATTATTAACGAATATTTAATTGTGTATGTGTGTGTGTGTGTGTGTGTGTGTGTGTGTGTGTGTGTGTATTTACCAGGCTGTAAAATGATCTAAGGTATCCGGTGTAGGGTGATATAGTCTATCTCAATTTTCATACTTGTTTTAATGTTTCCAGTACACATGATTACGTTCACTCCTTATACGTAATTTGCCTTAAAATACCTGGATAGGCAACCATTTTAGAAAGAAGATAATAATTCTTATAATATGTTTCATATTTGCCTGCGAACCTAAACCTAAATCAATTTTTATGAGTCGCAGCAACGCGCAACCATTAACGCTGGTAGATACTTAAAAAATATGGATTCTTTAATAAAAATATCTTGTGAAAGAACAATTATCTTAGAATATAGCTTGAAAGCTTCAAAGATATTGAAATGATTATTAACAGTTATCCCAAAGGATGGATTGGGAGTGCAACGCCTTTTAAGTTGATGTATCGGATTAATGTGATGAGGAACACAGTGTTGCCAGTCTCCCAGGACATCGAACTTGTTCTCGTCGGAATAGGGAACCTTTTTTTAAAAATATCTCTCGTATATTGTAATATTTCTAATATATCCAAAATTAGCAAACATATTTATAGACGCCATAGGGTATCCGTGCTTTGAGTTTTATTTAGGAATTTATATGATTTTATAAAATAAGATTTAGTGAATTGTGTTATTTTAGGATACCTATGATTGATAAATTAGCATTCAAGTATAGCCCTCCTTGTGAGAGTAATAGTGTCAGGAGAATGTAGGAAGAGTTAAGATTACATATTACCAGTTGCTTCACTCTCAGTCAAGGTAAAAATACCTGGACTTTAAGATTTAACTTAATGGCTTATAATAATATAACTACGATATACCACCTTTTTTGTAGTTTTTTGTAGTTTGTCTTTTAAATGTTTTTTTATATATGTACAAATTTTATAATAATTAGGATATTGTAATAGGTTTGCACTGCTTTTGTATGTTGACGTTTGTAATACAATTTGTTGAATTGTCGCTTACAATAAAGGAATTTGAATTTGAATTTGAATATGTAAAAAACTTAAACTACTTAAAGATCATAGAGCGTTCACATCCGCAGATTACAATATAACTGATCATTAAGGTGGATTAGTACTAAAGGGCTCAACGTTAAATACCTGGACAAGGTCCCCAAACTCGCTGCCACCTGCGGTGAAGTTGAGATGACAGAGGAAGGGCAGGCGATCTTCTCTGGGCCTGCGGATCTCAAGCTCATAGGTCCGGCCCACGTCCCCGTAGTACGTCCGGTTGCACGCTGAAGGATAACATGCAATGGAAATGTAATGGCCAAGATACAGGATACACCACATATACATTTACATATTTTGATGTGAAATGAAATGTTGTTCTGCCCTTATTTTCATTACAAATGTGTGGTCCTTAATACTTTCCTTTTAACCTATATTTTAAATACTTTATAAAAATTCTATAAACCCATTCCAAAACTACAAGTTCTCGTTTTGGAGTCATAATTCTACATTAAAATTGTGTAAGTCACACACTTTAAATTGATTGATAAAAGGCCTAAAATATAGTGGTTATAGCAATGAAATAATTAGCAACAAGTAATCCCTATGGGATATTTGATTCTGAAAAACTTATCAAGAGTGAAAATTCACTTTAGTACTTCAAATAATTTGTTTTAATTTCTAAGAGTAAAGAGGGTATTTGTCCATCCCTGAACATTGAGGATATTTGCCGCAGGATCATCGGTTTTCTGCTCTTCAAACCTTGGTTGAATTCAGTCATGATTATGAATTTAAATTTATACTTTCATGCAGTAAGATATTACTTGACATTAATCCTTGAGCACCGAAGAGTATCATAGCCTTGTGTGTTGCTTTTTTTATTACTGTGGTGTGGGTGTAGGGTGAATAATCACATAATTCCGAATGACCCTTCTATTTACCTCCAGCCAGTTACGCTCCAGTAGTCATAATAATTATTGCCAGTGCCCATCTTAGTTAGAAATGCCTCAGCACTACAGGGTTAATATTATATTAAGATAATAATAATCTCTGCTTACGTGAGCAGTATCGCGGCTCGTCGCTCTTGTCGGCGCAGTCGTCGACGCCGTCACAGTAGCGGTCCAGAGCCACACACTGGCCCGTGTCACAGAAGAACTCCGACACTCTGCAGGACGGTGGCGAGGCGAGGCAAGTGGCCAGCCACACTACCAGCACTTGCAACTGCCACTGTGGCCAGCTCATCCTACCACCCTGCAACAGTACAAGATGTTGTAGAGCCAGCAATAGTAACTCCGACACTCTGCAGGACGGTGGCGAGGCGAGGCAAGTGGCCAGCCACACTACCAGCACTTGCAACTGCCACTGTGGCCAGCTCATCCTACCACCCTGCAACAGTACAAGATGTTGTAGAGCCAGCAATAGTAACTCCGACACTGCAGGACGGTGGCGAGGCGAGGCAAGTGGCCAGCCACACTATTCAACGATATTCAAAAGTCATCCACTGCTCATCATACCTTAACAGCATAAAATAGTAAACAAAACAAACACTCATGCAGAGATTATCATGCATACACACACTAAGCAGTTGCAACTAGTGGCCAGTTTACCACCCTGCAACAGTACAAGATAGTATAGCCAGCATGTACTTACTCGCAAGTGCTAAAGGCAATAGACACTAAGCACTTGCAAACTGATGTAGTATAACATGCAACAGAAGATGTTTATAGAACTATACTACACTCTATATGGGTATTTAAAAAATATTATAAAAAAATCATATACGAAATACAAACTCTTTTAGGTGTTTTTGTGTGAAAATATTTTAAATTAAAAAGAAACAAATTTAGTTAAAATTAAATATATTTATAACAATTTTTATTATTTATAATTTATATAAATATAAAAATATATATTATTTTTTAGAAATATTTATTATAAAAATTTTAAAAAATTAAAACACATTTATAACTCATGAAATTATGTTTAATTTAGTTTTAATTAAAATTATCATTATCTTCATTTTTTTATCCTTATTCAAAGTATTCTGTTTAATTATTTTATTATTGATCACTGATTTTTTTTATAAACAATGATAAAAACAAAAGAAAATTTAATTAATAAAATATTATTACATTTAACAAAAAAAATACTATCAAAAAACACAAGTTTTTGAAATACCTTTTATATGGTAATCCATTTTTACAAATTGTAGACTGATAATAAAAAACATAATAAAATATATTTATAATTTCACAATTGTTCTTGTTATCAAGAACTTCAAAGTTATAAACATTTTTTTTACATTTTTACATTTATCTAAACTAATGTTAAATTTTAGATTTTACTTAAAATTACAAGAAAAAGATTTTTAATATTCTAAAACTTATTTTTATGAATTAAAAAATAAAAGAAAATCCTCGTTTTAGATTGTAAATTTACTTGACTATACATGTTAAAGAAAATAAAATAAAAAAACTTTCCTGGACAATAAATATCTAGAACTATTTTTATGAAATTATTATTTATTTAAAGATTTTTTGGTGTGAAAATATTTTTATAATTATAAATATATTATATAGTCAAATTGCTGTTATAGTATAATATATTACGCATGTACTGAGGATAATAAAAAATAATTATCATTTCAAAAAAATAAGATAAAAAATGTTTACAACCTGTTTCATAATACATCTTATGCCGTGATATATTTATCATCTTTTAGCAGCATTATCTTATGTGTAAAAAAATGTGATATAACTGTGTAAAAACTGAAACAAAAATGAAAAGTTTTATCTAACCATTCACTTGCATGGTTAGATAAATAAATTAAAAATTTAGGGCATAAGAAAATTTTGAACGATGGCAAAACCCATAAAAATTATCACAGGAGCATGAATACAAGTGCTAAAATTAAGGATATTTCAATGTTTATTCATGATGTAGTACAGTCATCAAATTACCTGTATTTGTAATGAGTTAATCAACAACCATACCTACAAATGGTGGATTGTAAACAGTATCATATTATTAAGGAATTTCATTAGTTTTAATTACACGATACGACAGAACAGTTTATTGTGTATTGTTTATTCCGCAAGGTCGTTATGTAGATTTACTGTGGAATTAAAAGTTTATCAAATAACACTCATGTGGAAAACCTTTATATAACGCTAACATAAAATGTATAATTACTATCGTATTATTTATAATTTTATTATTTAGTAAAATTTACAAATTTATTTATTAATATGCAAAATACAAATAACAATAATACAAATTTATTTTTATCATTATTTTTTATTTATATAATTAATTTATTACATATTTTTCATTTATTGCATTACAACTATAAATTTACAAATATTAGTCAATGTTGCTACATTTAAATATTTAATCCATTTTACATATATTTAATATTTAACCCGATTAAAATAAACGGTATCAGTGGACTGACACACTGTACTCTCTCCCTTTACTAAATAAATCCACACTACCTAAATAAAACACACATTTACTGAAACAACACTTTATGACATGGTTAAAGAATTGAGATAACAAAATCTAGCGTAAAAAATCATAACAATTCTTCAAGTATCTTCAATGTTTGGTGAGTTATCACACTAACCCCCCACCCCAGGGTAGTAACTAATTCCTTGCGAGGGATTTAATGTAATGTTACATGACACTGTGCCAAATTATATGAAAAACGAGTAAGAAATACAAGAAGTATAAAAATTGTTTACTAGTCTTAATGAAATGAACATTAGGAGAATCTTAAACAACGTGATGTGTTTACAATGGTAGAAAATTTAACCATTTTCTTGAACCAATAATACAAAAAATAATTATATATATTTTGGTATTATGAGCTGGTTTTAATTAATGGATCCGATTCAAAAATTCAAGCAAAGCCGTTAGGGTAAAAATTTTACTTCGATCAAATGTTGGTTTATGATAGTTTTTTGTAGTTTTGAATGTCCTGATTCAAATTATATAGTTAGTTTTTCTTAAAAAATGTACGGCCATAACGTTCTATTGTGCATTTGCTGTCACTTCTTTGTGCTCACATTAGCACGGCCTAAAGAGCGGACCCCTGGTGTGACTTTTGTATAGGGTCCTAAAAACTGCATGTACCTCGTACAAACATACAGTCACATTACTGTTGTAATGAAAATAAATACAGAGAAAAGCTCATAAATAGAAACCAAATTTTAGTCCCCAAACCAAATAACTCATTTTTTATCAGATCCTATAGTTTCACTGCACCAAAATCCATAATATGCTGCCTGATGCAATCAAATTATCAAGCAGCAAAAGTGGGCTTTGAAAGAAATTAAAGGAATGGTTAAGTCAACAGAATAGTGTCAATTTTTTATTTGAAATTTATCAATAAGCAATTAAAATTATTTCTCATTACTATTGTTAATATTATTATTTATGGTTATAACTGCCAAAACATAAAAAGATTATTTTTTTGGTTTTTTAGTTTCAAAGTTTACATGTAGGATAATTGTATTTATTTATTGTGTTTTTGTTTATTTGTTATGCGAAATGTTGTGGTACAGTAAGTGTTAGATTTTATTTTTGGTATAATCGTTTTAGTTTTTTAAAATGTCTGAAGACTTTAATATCATTTTTATTTATTGTTTTTTTCTGATAACCTTTGTAATATATAAGTAATGTGAAGGGACCTCAAAACAGGCTTTGCCTAATTAGGCTCTATTTATTTCCAAATAATGTATAGAAATAAATAAAACAGCCTGGTAAGTTTACATTGTATTTATATATTTCAAGTTTATTTATAAATTTAACCAAGGCTTTTACATTTTATTTATTATTCAAACTTCAATATTGTAATAATTGTATTTCGTAGAAATAAACACCTATTCTATGCTTCTAATTTATTGCGATAACTATTTATCAGATGCTAAGTGGCGACCGTCGGTGGTTATTTATTACTGTAATTGCAACAATATCAATATTGGAATAGCTAGTTGAGTGGCTAGTGGCAGCTGGTTATCAAGGTCGGTGATAACTATTTAACAGGTTATTTATTACTGTAATTGCAACAATATCAATATTGGAATAGCTAGTTGAGTGGCTAGTGGCAGCTGGTTATCAAGGTCGGTGATAACTATTTAACAGGTTATTTATTACTGTAAATTGCAACAATATCAATATTGGAATAGCTAGTTGAGTGGCTAGTGGCAGCTGGTTATCAAGGTCGGTGATAACTATTTAACAGGTTATTTATTACTGTAATTGCAACAATATCAATATTGGAATAGCTAGTTGAGTGGCTAGTGGCAGCTGGTTATCAAGGTCGGTGATAACTATTTAACAGGTGCTAATGGGCGACGGGTCGGTGGTTATCTTGGATATTAAGTATGCATGCGTACTTCTAGATCGCTGATCGAAAATTAATCACCCGTTAAGAGCTGTAAGTTATTAGGTGTAAATTTTTTTTACAAAAACTCTTTTTTATATTTCT
Organism: Nephotettix cincticeps; assembly: GCA_023375725.1. Taxonomy (NCBI): domain Eukaryota; kingdom Metazoa; phylum Arthropoda; class Insecta; order Hemiptera; family Cicadellidae; genus Nephotettix; species Nephotettix cincticeps. Next base: position 46,420,915 of record CM041791.1, read on the forward strand.
CGTGTAAACTACCTTGAACATTGTTTTTTTTAGTGTTGAGCTTTTCTTTACTTTAACTAACGTGTTTGACTTAACGTATTTACATCATACAACCGGTACAATGGATTTTTTTGTATAATTTTTTAAACTTGTATTTAACTTACTAACTCAATTATTATCCAACTCAATGAAGGCTTGTATAGTTTATAGTTGAATCATTCACAATTCATATATTATATATTTAAAAAGTAATAACAATTGGTTTATCTTAGAAAATATAAATTAAATAAAAGCAAAGTATATACTAAGATTGAAGGTTAGTAGCCAAGTTAGAACTTCTAGTACTTTTATTCTAATTATTTAAATAACCATCTACTTAAATCACCATATCATCTTATATCTATGACGACAAACTATTAGGCGTTCTATCTTTGATTAAATAGTAGTTTCATCATAAAACTGTGCTCGTGCATAGTTATATCGCATCAATAGATGACATTTTCAAACTGTTAGGGTCGTAACTGAACGCCAGGCGGCATGGGTGTCTGTTCTGGGAGATTCATACTTGAATCGTTCAATTCCGACAATTCACGACACCAACGTAACTTATTCACGCACCAGGGAATGCTAGGATCCCTGAGTATGTATAAAGCATTCTGCATCAAGACCAAAAACCGCCACCTCAAAGGAACCAGTCTCAATGAGTGCATTAATTTATACTTACCGTCTAAAATAATAACAATTTGCAACGATGATTTAATGTTTTACTACATAAATCTTTGAAAAATATCGATTTCATCTAACAGTTTTTATCATTCAAATGCAGAATTTGAGTTTTAATGACGATCGCAATTTTATTATGTGTTATAACACATAAATTACCTGTCAGTTCAATTTACCAAGATTACAAATTCATGAATAGATTTTGGTGTTAAATAGTTTTGATCAACTGTTCAAAAGCTATATATATAATATACCAGTAAAAATTAGTTTCTTACATTTACATGCAAATACCAGACACATCATACCAGGCATTTTTAACTGTGTCACCATTGGGATCTTTTATATTAAACATCTCGCATTTTATGAGGAACATTCATTTGTTTTTGTTGAGATTTAAAACCTCGAAACTAATAGTTCTATAAATATAGAATATTTTTATATGGAACATGCTAAATTTTTGTGGTAGCGAATAATGAACATAGCTTGAATATTTTTTATACTTGAGTAGTTTTTTATATATCCAATTGTTTACGAGCCAGAGAGAGAACAAGATATAATATGATACAAAAGGGTCTACTTCACTGGTTGAAGAAAATATAACAGCTGTTATCATCTAATTAACCTTTGCCAGCGCTGTTTATTACCACAATAGCTTTTGTTGTAACACAAGCGATTGATTAGATTAGATTAGATTAGATCATTGAAATGGCAACCATACCACAATGTAGGTATTTTAAGCCAAGTATAAATGAGGATTGAGTGTAGGATGATTGTGGCGCGATCTTGTAGTCTTTTTACTGTCTAAGGCTGACATGTTCCTTAGACAGGACTTGGGCTATTAATTAACAAAATAATAGCCCAACAGCCGATGACAACTAATGGACCTACAGTTTAAAGTGGAATCCAAACCAAGGCATCTGAATTACGAATTGGTCTAATTATGAGGATAGGCTTTGTGGATTAACGTAGTATTCAATAAGAGGTCTGATAAAACATATAGTTAACCCACACATGCCCCTCTTAACTCCTCCTATGCTTGAAATAATACTCACTATCCGAAACCACCATGAAATATGGGGGATTATGTAAGAAAAATAAGATCTCCACCATATATGAAAATCGCGGATATTAAAAAAAATTGTAACGTCATATTTTTAGACCTCTACGAAAAGATGGGAATGTTCCCCATTTATAATTTATCGTAAAATGTTTAGTTTACAAGACACCAATGGTGTCAAGGTTGAAACACAGTATAATATATATCTGATAAAATAATAAATATCTACATTGTATATTAACATTTAAAATTCTTGTAAGTGTTATATATTGTGTTGCGTACATAGCTCATGATTGCAATAATACAACGTCATACCTATCATTAAAAATAACAATTTCCCCTAATTAATGACTGTTATAAACTGAGGCAACATTGCGGAATGTTTAATGATAGTCCAGTATCCACGCAGCATCTGATAAATTAATAATACACTCGGACTAACCGTTTAGATTTTCATGACGGCTGCGAGCGAGCGGTTCGTGACCCGAGCGCTGATGTTTTATTCAATAGCCGCTTATCTCCTCACCATCCTTGTCGCTATTAATTGCACAGCCGCCGGATCACCTCTGATTAACCCGTTATTAATGTATAATTTAATATAATTTATGGATGACCAGAGATATTATATTTGTTTCACATAAATGTTGCAGCTAATTAATTTTATTGTTTTGGTAAATACCGGACAAATTTGTTCCAATTACATTTCCTATCTGTAAATGTGTTTTGGCATATATTTTTAAAACTATATGACAGACTATGTAATAGAAATAATTTTTAATCATCATCTACAAGAAGAGTTCCATGCAGCAAGTTAAACCTGTTACGTTTTTGTGCAGTCTCTGAGCTATTTATACTAATTAATAACAGGTTTAAGGTACTTAAATCAGCCAAATGGTCCAAAGATTGTGGGTGAAACTATCAACGTTTTGACTAAACGTTTATGTATTTTAATATATTGTTTAAATGTCAAAGCGATTGTTTTTTAATAATGTGTTCAAAGTGGTGTTGTTGTAGAAATTAAAGACTCTTCAAACGAAATGGAAATAGCTTGTGTTTTTAAAACTAGAAAATGGGTTTTTACTATTCGAAACCGTGGTAGTTTCAACCACAATCTTCGGACCACTTGGCTGATCAAGGTAACTTAAATGTATTATTAATTGTTTTATAACGTCAACCCTATTATTCCTTTTACTGACTAAAGAATGTGGTTGGGTCTTTTACTTAAACGTGTGAGTCAAGTAAAGCTAGGAGTAAGCCGAGACTGATTAGAACCTCCGGAACTCAAACGAGGGTCAAACCCATCGCTGACAAACATTCAGTAGTCCTTCACCTACCTGCACCACCGACCATTGATTTTTATTTTCTTTCCTAGTACGGTTTATGGAGAAAGTATTGATTTCGTTAAACTTTTGAGTTGAGAGTGGATATATCAGTTTTGAGGATCCCTAAATCCAGGGGGATAATTGTTGAGGACATCGGTGGGTCTCGGGGTTATGGAATATACCAAGGAGGAGAGGAGTTGGAGGGATTGTTTTTGCACTTTGCCAACCTTTAGAAGAGGTTTTGAAGCATCCGACAAAATAAACAGCTAAGTTCAGCAACATGTAATTCTTTCACAGTTATTCAAGTTTCAAACTATTTTTTATAGCTAAGTAAGCCATTAATTATTTGTATAAAGTTCCTGGATATGTCGTGGACTCAAATCAAGCCATTTTCCTGTGGGCCCAACAGGCAAAATTAGAATTTAATTATACTAATTTTAAACTAGTTTTCAACAACTTCACAAAATAACTCATTGAAACGGGGTATACATAAATTAGGGATCTGCAAGCAAGAAATTTTTGTGTGAGCCCAGCCGACTTCTTTGGATAATTTTCGAGCACAACAATTTTAAACCAGAAAATCCCCCTCCTTAAAAGGGTTCACTTTAAAGTTTTACAACATGAATAGTTTTAGTATTCTAATACCAATAATAAATTGATTTGCTAATCATTTGGTAGTGAGCATATATGTTTGATATGCAGCCTAAAGTATTTCAGCAGTCACAGAAATTCTATATTAATAAAAAAGAAGATTAATCAATACATCAAAGTTATACCTATGCAGTAAAACATTAATTTATATAGTTAAATATTGTAATTAAATTAAAGGAAAATTAATATAATTATTAATGAAACAAATTAAAAGACAGGTTAAGCCAGGGGTTTTTATTTTTTATTACTGACCAAGACCAAGTTTTCAGATCCAAACAGTGTGTAACCAGAATCCTAATAATCTGGCAACTTATTAAAACTGCAGCAACTATAAACCAATAGACGTATTAGATTGTAGATCACTTTTAATTTAATAAATCAGTTCACATAGAAGTTTATTATTTTTATTTAAATTAAAGCAGCTAAGTCGAAGAACTACGAATTCGCGATCAGTCTGCGGCGGACGACACAAGAAAAAGTATTTCCGTGCACCGCGATGCAATAATTATACAGTGTATCCCAGAACTCTCTGGAACTTTTAATTGAAAATTGTTCCTTTGGTCGAGACACACGTATTTTACAATGTAAACATGGGTTCCTTATGTCTACTTGTACGTCTGTCGGACTGTATATGCTGTTTTTAATTATTTTATAACTCAAGATTTATTTAAGATAGAAACAGATTTTGTATGCATCTACATCTTAATATATATAATAAGTTTAAGTAGGTTAAGTGGTTATGTTACGTTTGTGTAGCTAAATTTGTTAGCGGCCATTGGAAATATTTAATGCCAAATTTCACGAAAACCGTCTTAGCTAAAAAAACAACTTTGTTTTTTATTAGATAAAAATGTGAAACTTAAAGGTGCTTCAAATGGCACCTTATTTGCTAATCTCTATATATAAAATTGAATGTATGTCTGTCTGTATGTATGTCCTTTATGCGTTGCCAAACTACTCATCCGATCGCCATGAAATTTTAGGAAGTTGCTCGATATGTGTCCGGGAAGGTTTTAGTGAAAAAATATTTTCGAAAACCCCATAAGTTTCCATTTTATGGCGTTTTAAATTTCTAATGTTAACCTTATGGAGAGTAAGTTTGTTTACAAATTGTCTACAATGAAAACATTTGATTTCTTAGCTACAGCTGATTGGTTTACTTTCCATTAGCAATACCGTATGCTTTACTATCCAATGCAATCTGAATCATTCATTAAGGTTAAACTATGAAGTAAATGTGTACTGTAAAAAATGAACAGCTTTATTCACCACGTCAATAGTTAACGGTTTTGGGGGATTATGTATTTATATTTTTATTTTCTGTCTGATTAAAGTCACGTGTTTATATGATAATTACAATGTTTATATTATTACGTTTATTATAATAATCAGCTGTTGTATATCTTTCCTATAAAAGCCGTAATTACAATGAATCAGCTGATGATTATTATCAACAACAGAATCATTTAATTATTTTCTAACCACAAATACTGTTATATAAATTAATTATCATGGTCAATAAATATGTTTTGCTGTCAAATCAACGTTTTAAGGCTATCGTTGCCGAAAAATATTTTTTCGGGATAATCACCAACATTATATAGTTTTGATGATTTTGATTTATCGGTAGCTCAAGTCATAATCATGTTACAAACTCAGATCGGGCAATGACGTTCTTTCAATATTTTAAAAGGATACGAATTACGTAATTTCGTTGTCTGCTACAACACTTAATTATGTCTGCTGACATAATCTGAAGGAAAATTTTTACGAAAAAGACTTTTATTACATTTTTTTTAAATCTTTGTACTTTAGTTTCCAACCGTAATTTCGGATTTTTGTTTAATTTTACCAGGTACTTCTTATAATTTCGTTAGGAGCCTAGCATACATTTGTGAACGGCTTTAAAAACCAATTCTTGCTTTTATTTACGTGTAAACTGAAAGTTCCAAATAGTTTTTAGTCGGCAGGTTGATTGTTGGTTTCCTGATACAAGTTTTATCAAAACAATGACGACTGTTTCTTTTTTCACCACGTGTTTTTGTTCTTATTACACTGCGACAAGAAATCCGGGCTCATTTCAAACCCAAAACATCCACTGATTGAGAAAACAAATACATCAGTAAAATAACATAATGATTTACAGTTTCTGGTGAAAACTAAGTTTTATTTCAATTTTGCGTTAAAAACTGAGATTGAATTCAATTTTTTTACGGCTCGAGCATAGGTTTTAAAAAGATGGATTACTTGAGCCTTCGCATAAATGTTTATTTTTACTTTCTCCCCTTATACGTAGTATATGGAGAAAGTATTGTTTTCGTCAAAATTTTCGAATTTGAGTTGAGGGTGGATATATCCGTTTTGGGGTCCCCTGAATCCAAAAAAGTGGGTTTGGACGTGATGTCTGTCCGTCCGTGTGTCTGTCTGTCTGTGTGTGTGTGTGTGTGTGTGTGTGTGTGTGTGTGTGTGTGTGTGTGTGTGTGTGTGTGTGTGTGTCTGGATGTGTACAGTGCCACAGCCTACCCCGTTGGTCCGATTTAGATGAAATTTGGCATGTATATATATAGTCACCGTATCTCCAGGCGTTTTTTTAAATGTCAAATAAATCAAATTTTTAAATTTTCAGCGAAAACAATAAAAGTAAAGTATAACTTGACTGGTACCATTGAAACCAGCTCAAAAAACTAAACAAATTAGTATTTTGAATTATTCGTCTACGACTAACGGTTCCAGAGAAAAGTTAAATTTACTGTCCACGATAAACGCAGTACGTTGTCTGAAAGCGCCCAATGTTATTCTTATGGAAATATAAATAAATCAATTTCTACCTTACTTTCCACCCGTTTTCCATGAAACTTGGTATGAAGTATAAGGTCAAATCACCGAACAAAACCAGCTCAAAAAAGCTTGGTATTACCGGGGGGGGGGGGTTCCCCCATACAATTTGAACAATAAATTATTAAATGATATTTAGAATTACTTTGTAGAACATGATAGTTTTATTACAGATTGTCTTTTTTAAATTTACTGAAGGGAGAAAGTATGTGTCAGTCCACTGGTACCGTTTATTTATTTTAGGGGTGGTTTCCATATGAAATCCACTAAACTATGGGTTATAACTGTGAGGAACCCGTGCTGAAGGCATAAAAGCCTTATTTGGCAAAAAAGCAATCAGGTAAAACGTAATTGGTGTAGTAGTTACATTGAACTTATAATTATGACACTACCTATTATGTATATTTGTTATAGTGTAGTGTGGTCAGAGAAAACTGAGTGTAAAATGAATTTCCTGGCATCGAACCTTGGTAAGAACAAAATAGCTAAAATCTAGAATCAATCCCATTAGTTATTTAATAAAGAAAGCTTTCTAAGCATATAAAAATCAGCTTCATTAAGAGCCCACACAAAACAAGAAAATTCACTTAACCCTAGATATTTCTTATTCGATTCCCGGCTTGATTGAAACCACTCTATGAATGATTCAAACGGGTGGAGAGTTCTTCTCGGCTCCGTTCATTGCGGTCCGTGTACTTCTATTTCTTATTCAGACCAAACTCACTGGAGGCTCCAAGCAAACAATTACACTTCCTTGTCTAGGTAAAATATTTTAATCTGGATTTCTTCTTAAGGTGATGTTCAATCTAAGAGGAAATAAATAGACAAGGTGGAGGTTTAATAGGGAAGAAAATGAAAAGACTGATATAAATAACTTAATTTGATATCATTATACCTGATCAAAGTTGATTTTGATCTGGATTTCAGTGATTTCAAGAACTGTTAGTTGAGAGGGCAGCCTTTCGATCTACATTTTGTCTGTAGAGAATAGATCATAGAAATGTATTTATGAAATGAGAAGAAAAAATAAAAGTGAACTGACACAGTAAGGCACTTACAAAAACTGATTTCTAGGTCCGAACTAGAGTCATCGTTTCAGGAGTCCGTCACACTCTCAGCTCAGCTGCCTAAGAATGCTTACTTGCTTATATAAATATAATACAATATATTCTATAGATATATTCTATTTACGTGAGACTAAAGGTTCCTCATAATAAAAAAGATCAAATTGAAAAAAATTGTAAACCATTACACATTTTTAAATGGGGAAATGTTTTTGTGACCTATTAAAATAATGCAAATGGTTTTTAATATGTATAAAATGTAAATTTATATTAAATCAATAAATAACAATAATATGACTAGGTTCTAGTAACGCAATAAACTGAGAAACTATGGAGCCTGAGTTCTCTGAACGGGAAGAATTCAGGTTTTTTACACACGGTGCGTTTATCCCAACACAAATCCTACCATCAACAAACCATCAACATTGTATCTACGACTAACTGGGTATTTCCTATTACTCCATATGTATTACGCATTGAATAGGAAAGGTAAAGGTAAAACGATATGACAGAAATGTACAGACTAAAGGTAACCTCAACCACTGAACAAATGAAGGTTTATCCAAACAACATTATATGTCTTCGTTCAAAATTATGCGTTCATAAACGTATGTGTTTTAGTTCAAAATCGTATACGTTTAAATAAGAAAAACAGAACAATGTGTATAAGCTGATTAAGAATATAATGAAGAAAATTCAAGCAAATAACATGTAAAAACGCAATAAAAACATTTTCCGGGTCAAAAAACCCCAACGTATTTTCAATTAATAGTCTGTTTAAATGTCCACATAAGGAATAAGACTCAACCGGTTGATGGACCAGCGAGAGTTATCGTGAACAGCACATTTATATTATCAATTATATATACTATGTATAAAAATATTAACCAGTTATGGATGGGACCCAAAGACGAATAACATGGTCGGCTTAAGTTTAAAGAAACCACAAAAGTTTCCAGGGACAATTTAAAATTAGTTAATATTATGAAAAAATAAATGAAAAAATAGGTTTAGTCAATATGACTGAAGAAACTATGGAGCCCTGAGTGGTTCATGGCCTAACCGACGGCAGTTTGCGCCGCAGTTCAGAGTTTATTATTTACACACCGGTGCGACAAATCCCAACACCACCCATCCTACCATCACACCATCACATTGTATCTACGACTAACTGGGTACCTATCCTTCACATTACTCTTATACGCTCGTACTACGCATTGAATAGGAAAGGTAAAGGTAAAACGATATGACAGAAATGTAGTGTACAGACTGAAGGTACACCGAGCACTGACTGGGCTGGGAAGGTGCAACTTAGGGAATCCAGTAACAATCCTGTCATAGTGTGTCGTTCGTTCAAAATCGTATGCGTTCAAAATGGTATTACAAGTTGTATACGTCAATGTTATATATAACAGACGATATACTTTGTATAAGACAATAAAAATGGAGGGAAGAAATATGAAGCAAGATTCAACAGAATAATCATCCAGCATAAACTCGTGGCAATAACCACATTCACCGGGATATTATTCCGGCCAAGTCAGAGCTAACCCCAACGTATTTATCAATTAATGTGTCTGTAAGCCTAACCAACACAACAGTTGAGGCTAAGCAGACCGGTGTCTAACGCGCTTGGATGGAACCCAGCGACGAGTGATCATGATTGACCACTTTAGTCATCTATGTACCTAAATGTCAGTATGGTAGTCTGAACAGTTATGGGGGTTGAGGTTAACCCACCCACGACGACGAATGCAACCGGTGTATTATCGTAGGCGAATACGCTTATTGTACGGAAGACTCAAGATAATCACACAATAGTTTATGTTTCCAGGGACACATTTAATTATTAGGCCATCTTGACGTATGAGAAAAAAAACTCATTGAAAAAATAAAGTTTATGAAAACTACATTTTTACAAATGAAATAAAACATCCAAAGTGTTTTGAGAGGAAAGTTCAATTTATTTCATCTAGCCCATCGATATAGCTGTTGTTGTTATATTTATGAATACACCTTTTATATAGGGTGCATTATATTATAAATTAATTTATATATATTTTTTGGGTTCAAAATCTGGAATGGCTGAAAATACCTACCTCGTAGTATGGTCACCATTTCAATAATCTAATATAATCTTGATCTCCTAACGTTCTAACCTTTATTAGGGTGTTCTGCAATGTTGAAGTATATACAGAGTGTCCATGAAAAAATGTTTTAGGACTTCAGTGAGTGATTAGGTACATTGAAAGTAAGAAAAAAGCTCCAATGGAGGTATGGCCTAAAACGCTTGTTTTCTCTGATATCCGCCATTTTGTATTTTTCACAAAATATTTTTATTTCAAGCATTTTATGTTTTTTTCAAATTTGGTTTGTGTTTTACACTAGTAGACTACTAGTATTAACAAACAACTAGCATGATCCAAGCTCAAAATCCAAAACGGCGGCCATCGTATTTTTTACAGTTTTAAAAGTATTTTAGTTTTAAAATTTTAAATGGCCGCCATTTTGAATTTTGAGCTTGGATCATGCTAATTATTTTTTAATAATATTAGACTACTAGTGTAAAACACATACAAAATTTGAAAATAATCCGTAAAAAATTGTTTGAAAATTAAAAATGATTTGTGAAAAATACAAAATGGCGGATATCTGAGAAAATAAGCGTTTTAGGCCATAGCTCCCTATAGGAACTTTTTCTTCCTTTTAGTGTACCTAATGACTCACCGAAGTACTCAAACGTTTTTCATGGACACCCTGTATATATTTTTTATTATATTTCTGATTTGAGGAAAGCACGTTCGAAATAGTATCATCACAAATGCATTGCCAGTGGATTTTATTAATAATAATTGCTATTTACAATTTACAAATTAAAATTTAATAATTTACTATAAATTTACAATTTACAAATTCAATTTAAACTTTATTCGTTATGATAAATAAGGTATATCTGATAAAACTATGTTTCTTCAACCAATTTTTAAAATGAGACTAAATTATAGTACTAAAATTTAATATTACTTTATAATAATGTATCAGTGTTACTATATAAGAGTATATGTAAGGCATGTGTTGTGTATATGTAACACAAATATCTTTAAAACCTAAAATCCATTCTCAAAAGTACCACATGATTAAAAATATTCCAACTTATTTCATTTATTTGCCAAAAATCTTCGTATACAATGGTAATGGTAATAATGAAATTTCATTATTATAATTGTCATTGTACGATACAAAAAACATAATTATGTTTTTTACAATCGTCTGGACGATTCTGAGAAGTTTTATGAATCTATTTGAGGTCCGCCCCGTCAACTACAGCCATTGCACCATTAGTCGGGTTGTCAATATTTCAGCGGCGCTGACAGCCGCTACAGCTGTAACATGTATCTCCGACTGCAGTTATTAACGGTTGCCTGCCAATGGCCACCATTTTCTAACTGGCTAATTTTTATATAACTAAAATACCCCCGTCACAACAGACCTGCGTACTCAGCTAATTTCCAAATCAATAATATAATAATAATATATATCACAGGTTTTATCAATATCTGTCGATAAATACGAGAGTTATTTGCCTATTCTCCATAAGATTAACATGGGAAAGAGTCTGCAGGTTTACTGCTGTGAGGAACATTGAAAGTAGGCACTTTTAGAATAAAATATTTTTTACTTTAACCATTTATACCAAGTTTCATAAATATCTGTCCATAAATAAAGGAGTTTGTCTTTTCTAGATTTGATTAACATGGGAATAGAGTATGTAGGTTAGCTGCCATGATAAACACATAACCTATGAGTTTTAAGCATAAATGGATGAATCCTAACCACATTAAGGTTAATACCAAGTTTAATCCAAAAATATTGATTGATAAGTGAAATTTTAATTTTCCTTTATCCTCCATAAGATTAACCTTGGAGCCCCAAAATACAACGTACTGTGTTTAGATTTTTTTAATACCTTGGTAACCGTTGGAGATAGAGAAAAACTGTAAGGAACTAAATTGTGTAGGCTTAAGTCTTGCCATGAGACCTACGGTAATATATTCTTACTTATGGGAAATTCGCTAAAAGCATCTGATAGTTTAGGGCAGAAATGTGCAAAGTTGTGAGCCATTTTCATAGTAAAAAATAGTAATAAAATTAAAATTAAAATTTATTTAAGTCAGTCCCATTACTCAAAATAAGTTTTAAACAGTATTTGGTCTTAATCTTAAATAAAAAATGAATTTTTAAAAAGGTATTTTCTGTTAATATATATTACAAAAATAGTAAATTTAACGTCGTTAATTTACACGTCTAAGATTCGTCTAAGAAACAGGACATCGTATTACACGCACTCACTGTATTTGCTGGGGGCTCCACCTCTAGGCTCCCGTAGTTGGTTTGATAGAAGTCCCTAAGTCGGTTCAAGGTTCAAATTTTAGTTCTTAAATTATTCGCCTGAGGCCCCAGTGGTTGCTGTCAGCTCATTATCCATATGGTTGACTGTTCACCCTGTTACTTATAGTTTTTAGTGTCTTACAATTTATAACCTACGTTTTTGGTGTGTTAAGAGTCCTGGTGTTGGATAGTTAATATATAGTTTATTATATTTCACGGTGTCTTATAATGTATCCTAGGCACCCGTTGTTTTGTTCCGCTATTGAAACCTCACCATGAATTATTGTTTCTCAAAATTTATCCTAAGCCCCCAATGTTAGTGTGTTAGAAGTTCGGATTACGGTTATTTTTTAGTGTGGTATTTGTCCCTCATTATTAACATGAATTATTTGTCCTGGGTTTTGTTGTATTAGGATTTTTTGTGTCTTAGTATATATAGTGCCATAAAATACTCGTGTTTTTAATGCTAATGGCATCTATTGGTAGTTGTACATCTCGTTTCTGTTGTAATAATATTGAAAGCAAGAGTCAAATCTCTGACCACAAACGTCTATGTACAATATTGATGTAATTCAGCAACAAAATCTACATTAAAAGTTCATTTGGAAAAATACTCGTAGCACTATCAAACTGTTACTTTACTTAAGTTGTGAAGGAAGCAGTTAATGTTATTATTTATCTAGGATCTTTCATTCACCCTCTAAAGCTTAAGTCTATTATTTGTAACAAGAGAATATTTTAATTTATATGGAAAACGGGTGAAGGATGGGGGATGGAGAAAAGGTCAATTAGTTAATAGAATCATAATTTTTTTTAAATAAAAATTATTTTCCAATATTTATACTTGTTTTCTCATTGACCGCTCTGTTTAGTTACCAGAGCCCAAAACCCAACGGTATATTTACGGTTTTATTTAAGAGCAAACACTTAGCTAATATTGTTTTTATAAAAGCTTTTTAGTACTATTATTTTAATGTTTCTCAATTGGAATGATAAAAGTAAGGTTTCATTAGCACTACATGTACCAAACCAACGCAAAATGGCAGAGAAATATTTGCGTGGAAGGTTAGTTTTCAAAAAATGTAACAAGGAAGAGTTACGAAAAAAGGCATATGATCAAAGATGTAAATTTTGAAAACCCCGTGGCACTTAATTTTGACATGGATATGTCTTAGCTCTGGTGGGGGGGTTGTTGGTGATTGTTGAGGTGGAAAATATGTAACAGGTTTCCATAAAATACTTGAGCTACTGTATTGAATTTTTAATGTAACAGAATAACAGCTGCTGTTTAGATGAACTGAAAACCGAATTTTTCCGAACTTTACCTAAGGAGGTATGGTCAAAAATTGAGATTTTTTGGAAAATGTATAGGTTCAGAGTAACGACTACAAATTACTAAATCCAATGATATATATCGTCAGAGCAATCTCTTGGACACATTTTTATAAAGAGGTTCAAGTTTCTAGCTCATAAAAAGGTCATATTTGCGGGTAGTTTAGTAGAAGTCTCCTTTTAACGGGAATTTTTACATAAAAATTCGTGAAATTTATATTTATATCCGTGAAAATATTTAATGATGATCAAAACGCCACCATTCAAAGGTCGCCGGCTTTATTCCTAATGCAGCCACCGTTTTTGGATATAATATTGATAATCTATTTAACGAATGGTCATTGGTCAACGTTATTAATAGGTTAAATCAATAATATAAATAGGTTAGGTAAACACAACATAAAAATAGAGACATGCTGTCTAAAATAAAAATTAAATAGTGTTCTCGGACTTTTATTTAGCTAACATGTATGATTTTTTTATTTATCATTTATTATTTTACCAGTGCATTAGTTACTATAACCTATAAATTATTTTAGTTCATTAATTTGATATAAAAAAGAAATATATTATACTATTGATGTAAACGCAGTTTTCTAGAGCAATGTTGGCCTTATGAGACAAAATGTGAATAAAAGATAAATGTTGGCGTGGTATAAGCACTCGCCGCCGATATAAAGATGCAAACACCGCCCTGGAGGCCGGGCGTAGGAATGCGAGCGATGTCGCAACGCAGCGCATGAGGCTAGCTAGCTCTAGCATGCGATGTCGAGTCACGTGGGATGCTTCTTGTCATTCTCTTTCATTTATAAGCCCAATGATGAAAGCGAATACAACTGTATAGCTCATTTTTTATTTTTGCTAAGTATTAAGTACAAATAAAACAAATATTGTTTGGCATACGGCTTGCATTAATTTGTCTATATCATTAAACATATAATATTTGACTTAAATTAATTTTTATTTCTTTTCAATTAAATTACTCCCCATTGAATATAACTAGGTTGTTATCGCTATCAAAATAATACGGTCAATTATCTTGACTGTGATTTTGTAATTATCATTAAATTTGGTAGTGCTGTTATTAGTTGATAAGGCTTTATGAATGTGGCGCTTCAATTTAGAAAAAAACGCTATCTACGAAATAGCTTAAACATTCTTAGAGTATAAAACACCATAACAGATTTTTTTATATAATACTTACTTCACCCACAAAAGTAGATTTAAAGGAATAAAGCTAGCCACCATTTTTAACCAACTAACAAAAATCCTTTGAACTTGTATTCAGAAAAAATCACCATCATAGTATTCAGTTAAATAATTAGTCCGTTTAATAGCTTATACAATACTTAGTAAATGAAAATAAATGTTCTACGTAAATATCATGCACATTTACATTATTGCATATTGCAAATGTGTGGTATAGCGGAGTGGAGGGCCCACCTTAAATAAACGGTGACCGGCTTGGGTGGAAGTTGACGGCATTTGTAGGCTTAATTGGGATTGCAGTGGACACCTGTTTTGCTTTTGTGGTTAGTGGTTATAAGGGGGGGCATGTTTTAACCTTTTTTGTTTAAACTTTGATATTTCAAGAAGATATTAGTAATTATTTTTATGTTACAGTTAAGAGTAAAAAGCTTGCCACTTCTAGGGTTAAAGAAAGAAAGCTAGCCACCATTTTTAACCAACAAACAAAAATCCTTTGAACTTGTATTCAGAAAAAATCATTATCATAGTATTCAGTTAAATAATTAGTCGGTTTAATAGCTTATACAATATTTAGTAAATGAAAATAAATGTTCTACGTAAATATCATGCACATTTACATTATTGCATATTCCGTATCTATAGAAATTAGAATATAGGTTTTAAAAGTAAGGTTAATAAAACTGTTGATGTTTTGCGTTTGATTTTCTATGTTTTATGATAGTAAAATATATAACATTTGGGACATTATAATAAAGGATTAAGATTTAGTTTTAGAAGCCACATCTATTAATCGACTAAAAGTAGCAATAAAATAAATGAAACCTCATAGGTGTAACTTACCTCATGCTCGGCTCAAGCAAAAATTGCTATAAATTAATTGTTAACCATTTAAAACGTATTTACTTACATAAAATGTTTTAGGAAGACATTTGTGACTGACAATCTGTTAAACCAATGTATTATAATAGACAACTTATCAGCTGTATTATTAGTTAGTTTTTGTTTAAAATTAATTTTTACCATCCTGAATTATACATGTCGTAAATAAATATAAAATTGTCAAGGGTAATCGTTTCTTTATTGAAATTTAATAGCCCGAGACACTAGATTGGTGACCCTGACCGAATGTGTGACCCCAAATTGGTGAAATTATTTAAAATGTCCTAAATTGGTATCTCCTTTGCATACAAGTGTTCAAATGCCAAAGTGAATGGCTTACTAGCTATGAAATAAAACCATATTGAACAGATTGAGCGTCAAATGCCAATGAGGAATCCTACATCATTTTGTTAAACTTGTATGAATCATTGAAAAGTTGTTGAACCGCACCCTCTCGTGGGGCCTCTCCTCGTGGAATAACGTCGTCAAATATCTTCTTTTGATTCAAAATGTAAAAAATGTAGCTATTTCCGGAAATAAATATTTATCATGAAGTCATCAGAGATTTTCTATTACATTTAAAGCAAAAAGCAGCTAAAGTTTCACACTACTGGCCAGAAGGAACCAATATTAGTACTTGCTGGCTTTGAATGTGCTACACTTTTTTTTAAACTGTTCTAAAAACTTATGAGTAGAACATATTTACTTACATGTATATGGTCTGTTTATTAAAAAATAAAAATCGTTTCAAGATATTTAGGCTTCGTAGGAGGTAAGCCCTATATATTGTACCTATGAATAAATCGAATGTTTCCCTTTGCTAATTTTGTAAATTGTCTCTAGAATCTAATTGACTTTATTTGTAGTCGGTCAGAGAAAAAAAACCATCAATCACTATGTTTCAAATTAAGTTGACATCTCTTGTAGAATTGGTGATCAAAGTGAAAATTATTCTTGTTAAGAGAAATCCGAGATTTATAACGCGACGAATATTCTTCTTCTTCTTCTTAATATATCATTATTATTACAACTAGAAATATTTCTCTGTTTTATACTGGTTGTTCTCCGAAAAATAAAATGAAACTTTAAACCCTTTTGTTGTTTTTGTACAAATCCGTTCAATGATTTAAAAAAAATGCAGCCCTACAATGTGATAACTATAAATGAATTTAAAATCCACATTTGCATATTTAAATTGCAAATCTTGTTAAAACGAAAGGACAATTTGAAGGACGTTTTCAGATTGGTCGTGTTTGGAGTAGTTTCAAAGTCAGAGTGACAGGTCTTGTTGTTGTCTCCCGAAAGTTGGCGTCTATTGTTTCACAAGATGATAACCGTAGCCCTGCACAGATGCCGCCTGGCATGGGTTTCTTCCTCCAAAACTTAAGCCTGTCGTTTCTATTAGAATTTGCTTTATCATAAATTAAAATATCAGAAATATTCGGGTGTTAGATTATTGATCAGAGTTGAAGCCAAACAAATAGTACATATACTGAGAACATGGGAGATTGGGGCCTACTATAAAACATAGTATATTAATACTCCGAATATTATGTACCATAATATTCATCGAAAACTATATTTACCAATATGGTTACTAAATTTGATATCATTATTGTCAGCCCTTTGAGGTGAGAGAAACTTTTCATTTTTAATGGCTATAAAACATCTTATAATAAATATGGTTTTACAGTTTATGTTCTTACCTTAGACTCATTTATTACACTGGAACTTAAATATAACGTAAATCAATCTAAAATAAAATAGTTCACATGAAATATTATGAGAATTCAATTTGAAGAAAATGTCGTATATGGCTTTCCACCACAAATAATGATACTTTATAATATTATTCTTTCAGATATTTTCAATCTATGTAAAAATATATCAATAAAGTGATGGTTATTCTTGCGTTTTTATTATAATATGTGTACTACAAATAAAATATTATGCAAGGATGACAAGAATGGATATGAGATATATGACGGTGAATATTACATTCAGTATATTGCCCTTACATTACATGACAGACGTTCTTGTTATTGGGTTCAGATGTCTGGCATAAGATGGTCATGCTTGTCTCTCATATACATGCATTTATTACCCTTTAAAATAGCTTACAAACAACCAAAGATATGGAGTTTTACTAAGTCTATAAATACGTCAAAATTAATATGGTTATATTCTAACCGGCATTTTCAGCATCAAGCGTAATTCAGTTAAAGATGTAATGTCTCTTTGTTGGAAAAGTTCCAGAATGGTTTTATATATTTTTTAACCGTCATACACAAAAGAGCCAAAAATTTATATCAATGGACTTTTGTAAGAAATGGTTGCCATTTGTTGCTATATTAGGGACGGCCAACGATGAGAACGTTGAACATCTGAAAATGTTAGTAAAGGTACATTTTGTACACATGTGGTACAGGTGGATATAATATTAAAGATCTTTGTACTAAAAAGTAATGCCACAACCTGATCTCCAAAGGTTGATTTAAAAAAATATGGATGTTTGAAAGTTGAAGGTTATGAATTTATACATTTAATTTTATGCCCAATCTAACTATGCTAATCTTACAGCTTTTCAACTTACTTCTTGAGAGCCACACACACTCTATAGCTCTATAAATAAAAAATTATAAGATTATCTATCCATACATTATACAGGTCTTATGATTTTTTTTAACGGGGTCGATTTATGCGGTTGTTTTGAAAAATTAATCAGGTGAAAAACTATAGGGGTAAAAACCTCAAAAGCACGTTTGCAATTCCAATTATAAGAAACCAACCCCGGCTAGAGGTGAATGTAAATAATTTTCGTCAATTCTCAATGCTTGACACGTACTGCATACATATATTTTTGACCTTATTTAATCTCGAATGGCAAAGTGTTGTATTAATTTAAAAGTTTATTTTATTAAGAAAACAATTACAACTAGGAAACATATGAAAACCAAAAAAATCATTGTTTACTAATTTTACTATAAAAATATAAAAATAATAACCTAAATCAGCTGTTTTGGTTAACTGTAGCTACGATAACACGCAGGCTGTTCATAACGATAACACGGAGACTTTGAAGGACTGCAGGACAAAAACAGGATTTTTCCCAACCTGGACAACTGCTCCTATCGATTTCTCAAGTCTTAACACCTCATTTTACAAGAAAAATCATATTTCCTTGGACAGTGGTTGTTTCAGACTATAAGATAAGATATTAGTATGAATTTTCTAGGTAATACAGATCTGGGTTCAGGAAATATAACACCCCAAGCGGTTTTATCATCCTTCTCACCAACCTATCGTGGTATTTTGACAAATTTATAGACATGTTTGGCAATTCTATATTTTGTTGATATCTTGATTACTCGACACCTAAGGCATGTGATGTGAGTTAAAGACAGTAGGATATCGTAGCGGCATGAAAAATGTAGGCTAGCCAGCTCTCGACCACTCATAATCCAGTATCCTTAGGCTAACTAGTAATGCATTCATTAGTCGTGAACTATGACACTGGTAGCTCAAAATAAATCTAGGCTAGCCAGCCCCAGACTACTCATGACCCAGCATCCATCGTTTTATAGGTAATGCATTATTCGTTAGTTTTCACACCTGTAGCTGATGATCACAATGTAGGCTAGCCAGCCCTTAAACCACTCATGACCCAGCGTCCTTTGAAATACTAGAAAGTGCATTAGCCGTAAGTAACACACCGGTAGCTTATAATAAATGTAGGCTAGCCAGCCTTGGACCACTTATGATCCAGCATTTTTTTGCTTAGTGGTAAGTTTATTAGTCGTGAGTTATCACACCGGTAGCTCATAATAAAGAGTTATATAAATTTATATAAAGAGTTAATATACTCTGAGTTAATATATGAGCTACCTATATTATAAAAAAAATTGTAGGTAAAGAATTTTCTTTTCTTTTTGATTACATAACCACATTTGACATGTGTTTCTATTATGAATTGTTTTTGAAGGAATAAATCTTTGTGTTCATTTTCAAAAACAATAAGCCAATGGGGGCTGGTGTTCGTGAGAGGGCGCGACCAGGGAGGATGGGTTTCGTGGACGTGTTTTCACTAGGCCCCATCCATTGTTTGTTTGCGACTGTGCACTCCATCTGGTCGATTGTTTTCTAACACAACAGTTTTACGCTTTTTAACACTCAAAATAAATATTGTTTTGGGGTGGTTTGTTTAGATTCTCGCAGTGTTTATACTTTCGTCATTGTATTGTATTTTCTTTGGCAATTCCCTTGCAAATGGACTTAAATATAACAATATTGTTTTTAAATTATCGTTTTATTATAAACGGTAATTTATACATCTCTAGTTCATTTAATATCGAGTTCAAACTATTTTAATTACTATGGTTTATGGAATTCTAATTAATTTTTTTATTACTTAATATTTAGATTTATGAGAAGAAAGGAAACAAAAAAGATACCTTATTTGAATATATTTACAGTGTAATTCTAGAAAGGATTATTTGTTAGTTACATTAAGTATATATAAAAAATAACCAAGTGACTTACTACCAATCTGGTATATTAGCTTGACGTTATTATAAGGCTATAATTATTCAATTACCAGTTTCAGCCTTTTACAAAGCCTATTAATTCATCACTAGCATCGATTCATTTAAAGAAATCTATCATATCATATTTTCAGATTGTCATCAGATTGTGATTATTTTTATTGAATAAAAAATACGCTCAACTCATAACCTACCATAAGCCGTTTGCAAAAAGAGACCAACAATCTTAATACTGTTATTTCTTAATCCACTGTTACTATATAATATGCTTACTAATTCTCTTTTGACAGTGCTTTACCATTATAGCTTCGGTTCATAGGTCTTCAAACCAGTATATAGCCACAAGAGGTAGAATATAATATATAAATAAAATTCTAGTGGTAAGAAACATACTTTTAACAGGCAACATTTTGTTGCCATATGTAAATTTATTTCATCATTATTATGCAACATGCTTGTTCCAAATATTTGTATTTAGAAAAACTAATCAACAGACAAAATTAATAATGCTATCCGTAATCGTTATGGTGTATTAGATTATTAAATAAGGAACAAAACCCTATTTTAAAATTCTTCAGAAGAAAGAACCAACTGATGCATAAATAGATTTATGATTTATGAGTTTAAATGTGCATGTTATAACTACATTTTTGCATAACATCAAGTAACAACAAAGTACACTTTTATGCGGACACATTAGCCTGAAATATTAGACATGAATTATTTATCAGGCGGCATCCTTGCCGACCCTGCCGGTAGTGAGGTGTACTACGTGTACCAGTGACGGAACATCCGCCGGATACACGCCGGCCGTCATCAACTTACGTACACCTGTGAGTTTCATTAAACAGGATGCAAACGAAATCGAATCATGATAATAGTTTGAGGCCTAACCACTAAACTTACCTGCAGAAACAAACTATTTTTTATGCTATCCATACTGTGAATTAGTATTGGACGTTAAAACTATAAAATAGCAAATAAGTAAAATCTTTCAACAAACCAAAAAACAACTGTAATAATAAAATATGTTTTATTAAATTCAGTGTTCATGTTGATTTTGTCCTAATTATTAGTCGGCAGCCATCCTGTCAAATATAATACAGGATATTTATACGAAATACAAATTACATACAAAAATGTTCAAAGTAGCTAGTTTGTAAAAATGTTGATTTTATTTAATTATTATTAACTGACCTCGTTTCACTTCTACCCTTCTGGAAAATAAAATCAACAATATTATTTTCAAATCTAATTACAATGCAAATATTCAAAGTCATAAAACATAAAACTTATAATAAAGGACAAAAAACATAATTTCCGCATGGGATATCCCCGTGTGTAGAGAAAGAAATTAAAAATAAGATTTCCAAAAAGAAAGGTAAGAAAATGTATTACAGTTAGTTACTTGTATACGAGTATAATTTGAAGCTTAAACTTACTGGAATAACAACTTATAATATAAACAAAACTTATGAACAAAAATGTTTGTATTTACTTTTCTGTGGGAAACAAGTTAGATCATGGATATGTCTAAAGGGAATGTTTTCAGTTCATCTAAACAGCTGTTCTTATTCTGATGTATTAAAAATTCAATACAATATCTCTGGCAGTTTCTAAGGAAACCTGATTCAAATTTTCATCTTACAAATTGCCAACACCACCGCCAAAGCTAAGAAATATCAATGTCAAAAATGTCTTTTATGTTAGGTCCTTAAAATAATAAACATTAAAAAGAAAAATATAATTTTTTTTAAATCAAATAAAACTGCCCAGACAGAAAACAACGGTTTTAAGTATTACAAATGATGTAGGAACCCCTTCCAATCCCATTACTTTTCACATCACCATCCCAATCGTAAAAGCACTAAACACACTAAGTGTCTTCTTAATTTGACTAACGAACTAAAGTAAACAATACAGCTTTCATTTATCCTGTGAGTAATTATTATAGTTTGTTTTAGTAATAGTCAGTAGAACCATTAAGTAACCGTGTACATTGTACATCCCCTTGGTAGTATGAACGATATGAACAATATGAATCGCCGGCGCGACTACTTCCTCGTCACCTCGGACAACTTTTAATACACTTCAGAAGATTATTTGACGTCTTTCTATGATTACTAATATTCGTCTAGTAATAAAATACGATAAAATAATATACTTTATAATACAGCATGTTTTTAATTCTCGGTTTTATTTGACATGTTATCAAACGGTAAAGCTAGTTGTGCTAATTTGTATAGGTCATATAATTTTAACATCTGTATCTTCGTCGACGTACTTTTAAAAACTAATAAGTTTTAACATATCACTTTGTTACATTATTTGTTTTCCTAACTCGCCTTTATTGTATTTGTTGAGAAACGTCTATCCTTAGGAATTCATAGTAAAGATAAAAACATTCTGTTTTCAAATCGTGTCTGTATGGTCGATTTTTAACCAGGTATGCAGACTGAGACGAAGTCCCGATTTATAAGTAGGCTTTTACCCGTTTCACCCAGGAAACAGCTCGTGCTGATCATTTAAGCGACGAGGATTGCAGGATCAACAGAAAGCTTTCAGCAGTTGGGTTTTACTTTGCCCTGAAAGGCTCTCGACTTCCCCGAACGATTTATGTGGATGTTCCAATCAGTCCAGGCTCAACAGTCTCTCAGTTTGTTTAAGCCCCATTGATATGGATTTCCCCTTAATCCTTTTTGGGCTAATTTAAAAACCTATGACCATATAGTTTACTTTTAAATGAAGAAGCTTAAAATTTTCAGATTTGTAATGATATTGTATATTTATTAACCAAAAATTAATTTCCTGTTCTAATGCATGTCGTGGACTCATGTATGTATGTCATGCCCCTTTACTTTCTCCTTAAACAATTTCTTACTCTTAATATTTTTGGTGTGTTAGTTGGTATGTAATACTAATACTGAACTCCCTTTAAGACCCTCTATAAGGTCCCTTACAAGATTGGTTTTTGTCACAAACACAAAGAGTAAAACTGAAATATGTCTTTTGAAATACAGTCATAAGTACTAACTCACCTGCACATTTACAATACGTATGCTATCGCTGCTGGTGATGAAAAAAACTTGACCATCTTCAGCAGTTTTTTTAAACAACATTATTATTTTCTACGATAGCACTCTAAAGAAGTGTTTTCCAAATGCCGACCGGATGGAAATTAGTCACTTTCGTGAGAATGATGAAATATTTTTGCTTCTGACTCCTGATAAATGTGGTCTTGTCTTTCAGTACTTTACAGTTAAAATGTTTTCTGACCTAGTAAATGACTTTTTCTCTTTCCTTTAAGGAAAAAGTTGAGTTAGAATTGTGTAATGGCTAAAGTAACTTTGACGAAAGGTGTTTAATGGGCAGTGTCAAGAAGTTACTCGCAACTAATCAAGGGTTCAATCTTGTGGATAACTTTTAAATTGGAAATGTTGGGAAACTACATAAAATTTCTGTTTCTTCAACTTTAAAACATCAATTACTGTACACCCGGTTAGTGTCACCTGCAGTTTCTTAAAATACTATTTAACTTTTTTTCCTTTCAGAAAGGGTTTGTTTAGTATAATTACCTATGGATTAGTGTCCTGCAATTGGCCAAATATTGTAAGTTTGTTTTATTAACTACAACATTTATAGTTTATTATATTATGTAGTGCAGTTTTGTCAACTAACCTCAAAATTAATTATAACAATTTTAGATCTAGAGGGCTACACTAAGACTATTTTTAATTCATGGAAAAAATCTTATTTAGTTTATTTTTTTAAATTTAATTGTTCTACCTTGTAACACCGATTATGTTCAACAGAATACATTAACAATCGTACACCTAATATGCATAGCAACCAATGAAATAAAATTAAAGTGACAAGAAAGGGATATGAGACATCCAGCGATGAATATTACATTCTCTATATTGCCTTTACATTGTGTGACAGACGTTCATGTTATTGGGTTTCGAGTGTCTCCGATAAAGTGACAAACCGTATTATTCTATGAATATGTTATATATTTTAGTGGCTTTAAATAAAAGATAGCGCACTTATTTTCACTATCGTCGTTGATTTTATCTTAAAATGAAAGAATTCATCAATCTTTAATTTTGTATTTTATCTGTTACTATCCAAATTTAATTAGTCCTCTATATTCAATAATATGCAAATTGCGTTTTTGTTACCTCTTAAATGATCAATATTAAACATCTGTTTATAGCATTTGTACTATTTTACACTATTCTGTTTTATGAATTAATTTAGATTAAGGAACTGCAAGAATTGCTCCTCTATGATAGGTTTCATCCCTTAATTCTTCCCATGAATTAAAAATAGTAGTATGGTGAACGGAGCTGTCTTACGTCGAACGATATATTGTATAAGACTTAAAAGCTGTCACTTTCATTATGTGATAAGCCGGTAGTGTTGTATAGTTAAGGTTGCTATATCATACTTCATTTACAATTGTATATATGGAAATATTGTTGATAAGTTGTATAATAAGTTTTTAGCAGGATTTAATTGTTTGATTGAATACAAACATAAAACATATTATTAACAGATGCCATTTCTAATGTTTATGTTTTTGTGCATTTTCAAATTTATAATTTAGCTTGCTATGATCAGTTATTTAATTATTATATCATCCAACATAGTACAAATAAGGATTACAGTTCTAATCTCAATAACATCTTAAAGCCGTATTTACCAGTAAGAAATTAAATTTGACAAACGCCATGGAGCACGGGCTCTCACTGAACAAGCGATTTTGAATAAAATTTGATAGTTTATAGTGCACAGAGTGCTAAATGATATGACACCACCCGCATGTCTGTAAAAATGACGGTTCAAAAGTTATGGGCTTTTAAATATCAAAAAAATCTAATTTTTAAATTTTCAGCGAAAACAATAAAAGTAAAGTATAACCTGACTGCCACCATTGAAACCAGCTTAAAAAACTAAACAATTTAATATTTTGAATTATTTGCCTACGAATAATAGTTCCAGATAAAAGTTAAATTTACTGTCTATAATAAACGCAGTACGTTGTCTGAAAGCGCCCCATGTTATTCTTATGGAGAATATAAAAAAATCAATTTCTTCCTTATTTTCCAACCGTTTTCCATGAAACTTGGTATGAAGCGTAAGGTCAAATCACCTAACAAAACCAACTCAAAAAAGGGTATTACCGGGGGAGGGGGGTTACCCCATACAAATGGAACAATAAATTTAACTTTCTCTCTCTTGTTTTTGTCGGAAATGGGATGATTATTTTTGAAAAAAAAATTATTAAATGATATTTAGATAAACTTTGAAGAACATGATGGTTTTATTACAGATTGACCTTTTTAAATTTACCTAGGGGAGAAAGTATGTGTCAGTCCACTGATACCGTTTATTTATGTTTTGTTTTGTATTTTCAAATATATAATTTAGCTTGACGAGATCATCAAATTTAGTTAATGTTGATGTGTATACTAAACAAAATTAGCTTAAGAGTTTGACGAGATTATTCTAGTGTTTGCTATACTTGTACATTTTCTTGAATCCAGTTATGTAAGGCATTATAATAGGAAAGAATAGAAATAAATTCACGGTGAGGTTTTGTTTAACAGTTTCTCAGCCATTTCCATTCTATTTGGCAGACCAAGTAATTAGGGTGGCATTGAGAATTCTGAAATGTCTCTGAATGGTCTCCTTTGAGCGCCCTCGGTCGCGGCCGGTTCACGAATCCTTGGATTGCTTGAATCATTCATGTGAATCGCTTCAATCAAGTCTCAGGCTATTGACTTTCTCTTTCGGTTGGGGTTAGTCTCAACATTCAAATCCATTCAATCGATCTTTTGTTGATTTTATCAACTGTATCGAAAAATCCAATTCGTTGAAAAATGAGAAGAGGATAAAGATATTTATTTCCAACAAAGCTACAAATTTACACAATAATTTAGCAGTACTACACTATAAAAAATAAATTATATACTAAGAAGACAACAACTAAATCATCGTTGAAATCTATAATCTCCTATAGACAATTTACAAAGACTTTATCACAATCTGTATTATATTTCTTCAAAATTTTCACTTTATTATTACATTTTCTTTTCAACCCTAGTATTTGAACTACAGCCATTAAACTATAAAGTTAGATTATGTTACATATTTTGTCATACCTACTTACTACATTTTGGAAATAGAGTTTAATAACTCCAAACTTTTCGGGGGATGTATATTACAGTAAAAAATATTTTATCAAATATTTTATGTACTGCACACCTTTTAACTGACTTATTGCTACGTATTTAACTATCCAAAACGGAAAGCCACAAAATAATATAAATAATAAACAAATATTATATAATATAAATGTAAACAAATATTTATTCTAATTTAATTCAATGGTTGAAGAATGATTGATTTACTTTTATACATACTTGAGACAATTTTAATATCCGCCTTTATTTTATTCATATCTTTGGTATTCCTTTGGAAAAATATCTATTATCGGTGGTAGTTCACCGGTATACCTACGTCTCAAACAACTTTAAGAAATCTTTCTCAGACATTAAAGGTTTTAAATCACTTAAAACTTTAAATTTTACACGTTTTAAATTTGAAATTTACACGTTTTAAACGTATCGTAAAAGTATCAAATTCTCCGGAGAATGTTTGTTAAACATTATTAGCACAACTGTCTCCGAAAACAGCTTTAATTTTACCAATGAAACATCCTATACACACGTCAGAATGAACATCATTCCTCGAAATATGCTTCTTACTGTTTCAAAGGAGAATACAAAGACTATAACAATAATATAATGTGCTAGCCACACAATCCCCAAAAATACTTAATATGCAAATGGTTCGGACATATTATATTTCAAATTTAAAACGGAATGAACAGAAAAATTCAAAGTAAAGAAATGCAAACTCTTAAACTTTTATGGTTTGAGATTGAAACATAATATTATGTGTGTTAGATAAATTGATTCATTGCTACAGTATCTTTTTTGTATTGTAGGACATTTCTACAAGTTTTTGTGCATACAAAATTATGTTTATTATACTTTACACAAACAGGTTATAATATAGAATTTTAAACTACAAACATAGTCAGAATAAAGTTCCGGTAAAATTCTCAGTTAATTCTCTGAACAAAATTACAATTAATTAATATTTATTTGCAGAAATACTAGAACAACTGTGTTAAATATAACCGATTCTAACAAAACTACTGCGATTTTTTTATCCCCTCGTCAAATGTGTTTTGTGGAAGCCACAGCTTATTGTGTGGGTAGATTACTGACCAATCCCTAAAGGTCTAAGGTTGATTTTTTGTTACGACACGAATGAAATTACTGTATTAATACAGCAAACCGCCTCCGTACATCAGAAGGCATGTTCAACTGTTGATTACGGCTACACAAGTAGCCGTTAGATCATGTCGGAGAAACTAGTGAGGCCCGAAGCTATACTAGACCTTGGCCATAAAGTTTTGATAACCTGTAACCTTTTGTGTGGATACCTCAAAATATACTTTGAAAAATTATTTTTTGTGTGCATTTGCATTAGCTTTAAATTAAAGCAATCAATAACCCGGTAGCAATAGTAAAATCTTTTATAGCGGTTAACCTCAGATACATAAATATAGACATAATATTCAGCAAATGTTCCCAATTTAAAGCAAAATAATTAGCCTGTCATGTTTGCAGAATTTTTTTATGTAAAAATCTATAAAGTAAAACCTAAGCCAGTCTAGAAGTATAAATTGTCAGTAGCAGTTCTGTTATAGGTACAGTACAGTGAGAACACCAAGCTTGTGTCGCTGTGGCGCGTTGGCGTTGGCGTTAGTAACGTGAAGTTTCCCGCATTTTCAGGAATAAATCAACGCACTGTAATTATAAACTTTGTTCTGCTGCAACGTTACATTCCACTGCAGTGTTTAATTTGTTTCAGTTGTTTACTCTGAAGCTTCAAATACAGAAGCCAAACAAGTTTCTTTCATACAATGTTGTTTAGTTTACGTTTATTTGGGCAGCACAGATTACCTGAACAAATGATTAAGATATAAGGCCACTTAAGGCAATTTCTATCAAAAAATCAGATGATATGTAGATTAAAATGTATTTGAGTGCTAAAGTTTTACTTTTTGATTCACAGTAATAAAAATAGAATTAGATTAAGAATAAGAAGTGATTTTATTCTCTTAGACAAAATACACACATATAAATATGAATAAATAAAATCTAGAATAAAAAATAAAATAACCTTAAAAAACAAAAACATAAAACTTCAAGGGACTATAATACAACATAAATTACAATTAAAAAGATAACCTGGTTTAACTTCGTACTAAAACTTTGTACTCTTTACAAAATACTAAAATAGAATGAAAGTTGTCTAAGAAAATAATTAGGGCCTCTTAAGTCAAATCCTGTGTAGAGTTTTAAAAATATTATTTTAATTTAAAAGAAAATAAAATTTAAATGAGCTATAGGTAGTGGGGAAAATATATAGTATACAATGAATGTTGAATGTTTTTATACATTTAAATAATAAGTATCACCCTAGCATATAAGTTTATAGTCTATTCTACTATGGACTCGAGAGAGGTAAAGCAATTTTAGTAGTAAGTATTTAGTAAATAATAGTTAACTGTGAACAATTCATCGTAATTCCTTAGAATCTGATATTTTTGTTACAGTTATTTCAATATTTGCCGTCATAAAAACGTTAGCAATAATGTTGCTCATTATTTAACTAGTTAGGTTGAATTTTATACCAATTCTTCATAACCATGATTTTTGTATACTAAAAATGTAATTAAAATTATCACTAATCTTCTTTACAAAGGGCCAAGGTTTAGCATAAAACACTTTCCAGAATATTAAAAAATACCATTGCATACCTAAATATTTGAAAAAATGAGTTTAAGTTTCTTTTTTATATTGAGTAATTTAATACGAGGGTTAATTGTGGATTATAGATTTGTAGATAATTGTGGACTTTTAGATGTCCTATTTATTCCTGAACTGGGCAAGTTGATTACTGTATTGGTATTGATTATAATGGTAAGCTACTGAAACAAAATCACTCTACGACTGAAAGTAGAGCTACGTATTATCATATTTTTATGCGTATACAAGGCAGAAATATTGGCAATGAATAATTCATACGGCAGCATCCCGTGAACCGACTAATGCTGCAGCCTGCACTGACCTACTTCCAGCCAGGCCTAATGATACTCCTCCTACTCGGATATCATACCTTGATTTGATAATCAAACCAGACCTTTATTAAAAAAACATTAACGGTCATAACAATTTCGGTTACATGAAAAAACCTAAAAAACTATACACAAGGTTTACTTACTATCAATGAATGCACAATTTTAAAGTAAAAATACACAATGTATTTATGGCCATAAATTTTACAAGCCCACTGTTGTAGCACTGTGCGAGTTCCTAAAACAAATAAAAATATTATTAAATATAAAACAATAAGCTATTCTTAATTATATATTATTTTAAGATATTCCTAAATTAAATTTTGATCCCAAACGGTTTCCAATCGCGTTATTACAATACGTTATTGCTATATTTTTTATAGACCCTCCTTCGATAGTTAAATAATAATATTCAATTGGATATTTTATTTAATTTTGTTGAAAATGTTTGGGGGAAGGCTACAAGAGGTTTTATTTTAATGATACTCTGGTAGTTTTTTATATTGGTTTATACGTTTAATATATAAATATTCTGCAAAGTGTATGTAAACCACAAAGTTAAGGAGATAGCCACTACAGTACAAAGTAAGAAGTACTGATTTTATTTATGGTAAAACTGGATTCCAAATCAGTGGCATCGATGCACTAAGTTGAAGGTTGTATAGCTAACTGATAAAAAAGTCACTATCTTCCGACTTACACCAGACAGGCTTATATCAATTGGGTTAGTATAATTTTAATGAACTGAACAATTTTATTACATGTTTAAAAAATAACGTATGAAAAACTTCACATACTCTTTTGCGTTTTAATAAAACGTTGATTGAAGTTGTGACATTAAATTGCTAGAAACATTTAAACTGGGAGGTGAGTGCTTAGTAGCTACGTTTTCGTAATATAATAGATTCATATGATAAACAGGCTACATATTATACAAATTCTATCCACTAAGGTCCTAAAAAACCTACAGTACTTGGATTTTCGCCCTACTGAGTGGGATTTAAATGAATACCTACTGATGTATTTTATGAATGATATCTTTGAGGATTTGTATTAATTGGAACCTTAAGCCCCTAATCTTACTCAGTAAATTTTTACTATAAGTGATGAATGTTACTTCTAATGTCCTTTGTATTTCAGCCTGTGAAGTAGACGATTTCAAAGTGAGGAATGAACAAGAGACAGAGTTGCAGACTACAAAGGCCAGTCACTTTGCCTTGACGACAATTGTCATTGTTGCTTCTTCTTTTTGTGCCACCTTCACAACTGACTAGGATCTTAGTTTTTATCCCATTGAC
Source organism: Nephotettix cincticeps (assembly GCA_023375725.1). Lineage (NCBI taxonomy): Eukaryota > Metazoa > Arthropoda > Insecta > Hemiptera > Cicadellidae > Nephotettix > Nephotettix cincticeps. The sequence goes on from CM041791.1 coordinate 46,451,414, forward strand.
TTTTGTAAAGTTCAATTGAAATTTAAACTATAAATGATTCATAATAACAAGTATGTAAACCTGTAAATTAGGTTCAGTTCAAATTATGAACCTAATGATGTCAATGTTTGTTGAAACTAATTTAAAATTAAAGGTCGGTTAGTAGTAAATAGCTTTGACTCTCAAATGATACTTAGCATTCCATTAGAGAGCCCTGAAACCTGTGCTATTTCACATATATAAAAATTTGTGTATTTGTGTTACATGTTTTGTTTGTTTATTTTCATTTAACTTTTTTGATTTATGTATTTACTTTACTTACTAACAAAAACTTACTTTGTTCGTCCCAACTTTTGCAATATTGCATTATTTATTTTTATTAACACCTTTCCCTAAAATATAGCAAAACTATCACATTCTTAAGCCAGGTAGTTGGTATACAACATTTTGGTATTAAGGAAAGTGAAGGTTCCTATGTAATAATTTAGGTCATGATTTTTTCGGTAATAGCACATATATTGTTTATAACAATACTCATATTTAAAATGTTAATATTCAAATCAGAATTAAATGTATGTTTATGTTTTAACTACATACAGTGTAGTACATGAATACATGTGATAATTTAATTAGTTTATATTCTCATCCATACATAGTTGATAATGAGGAACTCCCTAAACAGACTAAACATAAGCTTAAAAATAGTTTTATTAATTATTAAAATCATCAAGTTATCACCGTATTTATATTTATAAAGTAAAAAATGAACATGAAACAAATTTATCAAAAATAGCAAGGCCATTTGTTCGATTGTGGGTCGTTGTGAGAGCAGTATGTATTAAAATGATCTAGAAAACCGCGTTAATTTAATATGGTTGTTATGCTTATTTATTTTTAATCGAATACTCATTAAATAGTAATGGAGATTTTAGCTGAAAATACATATTCTTGAGGAACGAAATAAAAAAAGTACACGCACATTCTAACAAAACATTTTATTTGTTACATTCTTAAAATAAATTTTATAACACGCTGTTATCTATTATCTTCATCGCATACGTAATATTGTTTTTTAATAATTGTTTTTTCTGGAGAAACAACTGCACATGGAACCTGAAGCTGGAGTCTTTATTTGTTCGAGGGCAGAGGATGGCTTAACGCGCTTCCCTTATGTAACGAGACCGGTCCGTCTGAATTGTGCAACGTCGAGACACAATAGTGTTGCGGGAATGGCGTCACATTATGAGAACTGAAACTGAAAAATTCAATTCATATATATCCATAATTTAGGTTTTTTTCCCATACAGACGTAAAACAATTTTTTAGCTATTTTTTATAATGAGAGGTTGGTATTAAGGTATATACTTTAACCATATTTATGTATCTATATTAATGAAATTAGAGTTTTGTCTGTTCATAGCTTGGAAGTGTAATAGTTTTAGTTAATTCCATGTTTTATCATACCGAAGAGCCGAAATTGGTCTCATCTTAATTATTGTCTCTGACTATCTTCTATCCGTTTGTAACGCTAAGATATGCATCGGTGTTCCTCTTCTGGCTGAAGACGAGAGCAACCACAGCTATCAAACGTATTTTCCTTATTCTATACCTTATGGAGAAGGTTTTTGCTAAGGCCTACTTTAAACTGACCTACACATAATGAAAATTAAATTATACGCTTCCAGAACATTTACACGTTTACGCTTTAAACGCTTTTACACGTTTTGAGCTATATAAGACATACAAGGTAGCTGTTAAGTCCCTCACCAAACATCATGTGGTTCATTGGGTCAAAATAAACAAAAATGGTCTCATGTAGGTAAAAACTGGTACCTTAAAATGTATACTTTGCCAGATATCTGCCACTTTGTAGTTTTTATAAAATATTTTATGTCTCATTAATTTTTTAATCAAATATTTTGACACTTAGGCTAAATTTAGGTAAAATATCAATGCTTTTAAATTTTTAATTTCTAATTGGTGGCTATTTAAAGTTTTACATTAAAATAACATAAAAAGGGTTGATTATTCTAAAATTATCAAGAATAAAAATGACATGTCAAATTTAATTCCCTATTTAATAAAAATAAAATTAAAAGAATTAGTCAATAAACAATAAAAATGTGGTACTTTTACCAGTATTACGTATACACGTGAATATTTTTTCTTTCCACACACAATCCTACAATCCTATAACCCGTACTAAGGACGGGTATACTGCTAGTGTATTTTTAAGAGTTTAGACGTTGAAAATGCATATAAAAGAAAAAAAAGTAGTAAGTCTCATAGCTTAATAATTGATCGCAAATTCATCAACTTTACAAAAAAGTTGAAGATTTACACTTTACATACATTTTTTACATTTGACATACGTTCTATTCCCTCAAGGGGCCTTTATTTATTTACATTCCCAGCTGATCTTAAGGACACGGTCTGACCAGAGTTCTTGTAGAGTAGTCCTCCTTGTCCATATAAGGGGGAGGTCCCCCAGAGAAAACGGCATGCTTACTTGGCACGTCCTGAGAGTTTTACGGGTCCTAGGGCGTCGAATCTCAAATTCTCAAATTCAAATTCTTAACTCTCAGGGAGGATCATTTCTTTGTTTAGGTACTTAGTAATGAGGTTAGGGTATCTTCCTCATATGATTTTTTATGGCTCAAGCCCAAATTCGGATTATTTTGAAAGTTCTTTTTACTTATCTGCGAGTTAGGTACCATCGATATCAGTCTCTTCTTATATTCTTTCTTATAATTTCTTTCCTGCTACTCTGCGATATTCTGATGGAATACGAGCATAGCCGATTTTCTACATTTAACCATATAACATATACACAGTTGACAGTGACAGAAGTGACTAAAGCTGGGCGTGCTATCTGCTATAAAATAGTTAAGCATTGGTTAGCTTTTGTTACATGTAGCCGTCCGTGCTCTCTACTATGGAGCAGATGACCAGGCTTATCCTTAGTTGCATGAAGCCGTGCTCTTGATATAGAGCAGTGACAGCTGATGGCGATTGTGTGGTCAGATGACTAGGCTTATTCTTTGTTGCATGTATCCGTGCTCTCTGCTGAGGGGTAGTGACCGTGGATGGCGGTAGTGCGGTCAGTTGACCAAGCTTAGCTTTTGTTGCATGTAGCCACCTTCTGCTATGGGTGCAGGGACAGCAGATGGTGATGGCGCGGTGGGTTGACCAGGCTTATCCTTTGTTGCATGTAGCTGTGCTCTCTGTTATGATGCAGTGACAGCGAATGGTGATAGTGTGGTCAGTTGACTAGGCTCAGTGTTTTTGCAGGGATCTCTCCTTTTTGCTCTGGAACAGTATCATCCTATTAACGGATCCACTATTTTTTCGTTTCAATATTAAATTTTTAACGTGAACTCACCATTCATAGTAGCAACTAATAGATAGTTGTTTCTAAGCCGTAAACATACATTTGTTGCGTGGGTTTAAGCGATACAATATTTATAATGGGGAATATTTGCTATTTTGGAACCTATATTATTCATTTTGGGCCATTATTCATTGGTTTTGTGATAAGTAGTTAACGTTTAAATTTTATAAAATACACTTGGATCATAAAGATGTCACTAACCTGAAAAGCCTAATGAAGCTTTTAGTTAAGAATAAGCTCACTGTACCATAATAATTTAACTGTATGATATTTTGAAGGTGAAAACATTTTTAAAATAAAAACTTTTCTAAAAGCTAAAATTGCAAAATTATTACAACAAACAATTTACTCCGGCTTTACTCAACACCAGCTTCACGCACAAGAATCATGTTTTATTATTCTACTGTACTACTATTTTCTATATTTTACTGCATTTTATTAAGGCAACACTTGAACCTATCTTATATTTTTATGTTTATTTGAAGCTGAAATGAATTCAATTACATTTATTGATGTACCTGTACTTTAATTTAATAAAAAATCAATTTGTTCAAAATGCATTTTCAATATTTACATGTTTCAATATTTTTAATGCAGAGATAACTTCAGAGGTGCAACTGGCCAATTCATAACATATTTTTATTCCTGCCTTTTATAGACTATTGTGTCATTTTTTTAATATACTGAATTTGATTTGTTTTGAAGGAATATTAATTAGCTATTATAGAGCTGACCTAGTGTCCAACTGCGCTTATATGAAAGCGTGAGTACTCTCATTAATAAATTGACTCACTTGTTAGTTCTTGAGATATAATTTATTTTGTAAATGAAACAAAATGGCGGAAAATGTTATTCTTGATTTTCTTTTTATTTTGACCCCTAAAACCATTTAATAGAGTTTAGAACTACACATGTAAAATACCCTGTGTATAAATAATATAATGAATAGTAATATACGCCTGAGAAATGGGTATTCAGAAGATAGGGTAGTTTTATTGAATGTAAATACAATTTATATTCATAACAATGCTCAGAATCAATGAAAACCGGGTTTAATTTTTTTTTAACAATATCTGAATATTTATTTGCATTTTTAATAAAAGAACACAAAAAACAACTCAACTCAAATTCTAAAATTTTGATGAAAAAAATACTTTCTCCATATAATATTGTATAAGTGGGAGAAAGTAAAATCATAAGAAAATAAAGTAACTCTACTTTAATGTCTTATGAAACATATTTCTACTCCCGTATTATTCCAATCAATTACTAATATTATTTAATACAAGGACGTTGAGTGTAAAATTTCATAGTATAACTCACTTAATTTTGGTTTACTCTATGTTTGTCGATTAAAAGTTTTCATTCTAGATATTTTATAGTTACCAAAACAGCAGTGAGACAGAAAGGTTTCTAGACAATACAACCGTTGCCTAAGGGAAAAACAAAAGAGCAATCAACAAAAGTACACTTACAATGAAAATGAAGAGTGTGGGGTCGAGTCTCGAGCCTTGTTTTGTTCTGTAACACCTTGGCGTTTAATGGATACTTAGTTGCAATGTTTTCTTCTTGAAATCTGATTTCAATGATTAATCAACAATTATTTTAGCTAGTGTTATATTATTAGTAGGGCTGAGTTAACAGTAAAACATCGCTTCCCTATCAGCTGAGATGTAAAATAATTTCACAATTTGTTTACAAAATTAAAGTTGAAATTTACTGGTCAATAAAGCTTAGATTATTTTTATGTGTAAAATTGGTCACTTTTAAATTTATTCTCGTTTTTTAATGCGTCATAACCACAAATACTGTGTAAAGAAGTGAATAAATGTTGTTCGATTCTATTAACATTTTCGAAATGTCCCGAAATTTTTAGATTATGGAACACCCTGTATTTAATCTAGAATATTTATAGGAAAAGTAATTATATTATGTTTTTATTCTTGGTATTTTTTGAACCCATTCCATCGGACTCTAGAACATTTTTAAAATTTTATTTTACTGTAAGTTATATAAGTCAAGGGGCCGAAAGGACACTGCTGTGCAACAATGTGAATTATAAATTGGCCACTTGTTATCGTGAAATAGAAGTTTACTATGCTCTAGAAGCTGATTGCTGATTGAGGTCAAGCTAAGAAATACAAAGACTAAAACCTTTTTAAACCTATTTTCTGTTTATAATCGTAATAATATATAGGATTTTCAAAAGTAAAAACAAAATTGTGAAAATAAAAAAAACTTAAGCCTAGAATCAGCAAAAAATGAATAGAAATATAGTCAAAAATTGAATTGTAGGACATAAAATAAAAAAGTTACTTTCGATTATACGATTTTGAAGATACACGAAAATTAAGCTGTTCTTAGGTTTAAGAAAAATATACCAAGTATAAAAACATTTTTTATACATAATCGTGATAACATTTAGAGTAATCAATAATATGAAATAAAAGTTATCCACCATATTGGAAAACTGGCGAGTCATCGAAAATTTTAGCACATCGGCACAAATTTTACTGAAAGAATCTTACTGTCAGACATAAAATAAAACAGTTAGCTATTGGAATACTTTAGGCTTGACACACAGTACTTGAAACCTTTAATTTAAATAAATAGTAATACATAGTATACAACTTAACATATGCATTGGCACTTACTGGAACTAAACAAGCCCAGAAAATATTGTCCGTACAAAAGTCTTCTTTGAAAAAATATATCATTACGGAAATGTTCACTGATGGTGTTAATTTCTCCTAAAATACTTATATAAATCTAAAAGTTATATCGAGGCTGACACTCATAAAAACTATGAGACTATTAAAAACTAAACTGAAGGCCAAAGACTAAAGACTAAATAAACGTTTACACGCTGCCAGTGGATTGTATGCCAGTTGATATCTAACTGCTAAGGTACTGGCAAGCGGTAACTGGAGTGACTACGAACTGGCGTTTTATCAGATTCCGTTGCTAAAGAAATATCCTCTATATGCATTTTATATGGAGTTAAGAATAAGAAATGGCTATAATACCACAGATTATCGTAGCTATAAATCCAGTGTGTTCCTTTCAAAGAGTTCTACGCGGGGAACGTCTAGTAATATGTACCAGGTGTTCAAGTATAAAATATATTAAATAAGCTAACTAAAAAAGTCTAAAAAAAGTTAATATATAGAGTTTTGAAGAGTAAAAAGTTTTAAGTTATGTTTTATGTTAGGTTTTATTTTGATAACTGGGTGGTTGGTATATTGTTTATGTTAAGTCCAATCATAACTTATAATGAGATATTTATGCGTCAAGCTCTACCAGCCAGGCTGAGCTGGAGTTGTAGATAATACTTGTGTATTGCATGCATATTATTATTTTAAAATCTACAGTATAAATAATTCAACTAAAAACTATCTTTAATTATACGGTATTTAAACATTAGTTTTAATTGAAAACAAAATCAAATATAACGTCCACAGTACTCGTGCCGCCACTGGACTGACATAGGAATGTGACTGTTTACACAATGCCAGTTGACTGGCGACAGTCTCGGAGTAATGGCGGGGGCAACTGGCACGCCAAAACCTTTGTTCTACCGGCGCTTCCAGCTACTAGCGTGACAGTGGTTGACTTGCGTCTCCAGGGACTGGCGCCGTGTACTCAGGCGTCGCCAATGTAAACTTCCTTAATGAACGGTGAAGTAAAGGTAGAATATTAAGTTCAGGAAAATATTTTACCGTTTAGTAGTAATATTCACTGATTTTAATTCTGTAAATCGCGAAGCTGTTAAACTGGTGTTACACTATCAGCTACATTTAATTATTAGAATGTATTGATTAAAAGGTAAATTAACCTTAAAAAATCTTCTTTGAAAACTGAGGTAATAAAAAAACAAAAGAAAACAAAGATTTTTGAGTTTTTACGGTTTATGATTCTGGTTTCCATAACCAGTGCGCAGTTACTTATGTGATGCAGATCTTCCTTCGACGTTTTCTTTAGGAAAAAGCATATCTCACTGAACCTCTGATACAAAACAGGAAGTAAGATACGATCCCTGAGGAATACCTCTAAAATATCACTGAACAAAGACTTCCATCTTTGAGACCCTCATCAGATCGCGTGTGTTCACAACTGGGATGTTGCGTCGTCTCTTCGATATAATCTCATCAGATTAAACTATCACACATAAAGCATTATCATTATTTTTATATTTTATTTGATAGTTAAGAAATGAAACTAAAAATCATATAAAATATTATAAACCATACACTTAAAATAAGAGTTATTATTGATTTCATAAAATTCATCCAGTCTTACTATCTTTATAAAAATAAGAGGCGTGAATAATATTTTATAAATGTTTACATAGGATCTTGTAAACTCAACCCTTCTACACATGATGACTTTATAACTATTCCACATTATAAACTCATTACATACATTTTAACCATACAAAAACAAACCCCTTCTCTACACATTATAACTGTTCTAAATATTATGAATATGTTAATTTTTAATTATGAAAATGTGAAAGTCTCTCCAGTTCATCATCAAAAATATACCTTGTATAATAGCTAACACATCTGTTATCATTTTACCTATCCAGCCTTAATTAGTTTCCCTATAGTACAAACTTCTATGAATACTTTTACACGAATATGCCCTGAGGAAAATGGTTTATTTATGACAATTGAGTTGCATTATTTAACTATCGTACCTAATTAGAATATTTAGTTACAATATTTTGCCAGATACGCTCAATAGAATTAAAACTATTTACACAATATTTTTACATTTTATTTTCAATTATATATTTAAATCAATTTTAATGTCTTTGAAGTTGTGATGTGAATATAAAAACTGTATAATTTAGTCATGATATAAGATTCAACGACGGATCTTTAACTAGTAAGATCTAGTACAACAAGAATGTTTTATTTATGATTTTCACGAGTTTACACTTTGTGATAGAACCGCCCGACCCCACCTTAACCCCTCCTGCGTTAATTTGACTTTTTAATTACAACTGCATTTAGTTTTTACCTCACAAGGCAGAACCTGAAATTAAAATTGGTTACTCCATTTCATTAGTGACCTTTACTGAAATCTCAACAGTACCATTCGTACTACATAGTAAAATAGCATTGTTTAAATCATAAAAGTAACATTTATTTTATCAACGAAATTGCTAAGAGAATGCACGTTCAATTCAAGAACTAGTGATGCTTAAGGCTATATAATAGCATTCCCTATAAAATTTCCTAATATATCTAGAGTTATTAAATTATTGAAAAAATATTGCATTAGCCAAAGGATTTTCCTCCTATGATTTGGAGGATATTTTTATTTATAAAGATGACAATTACTGTATTTAGTTGACACTTCATGAACTGGCACCTGAAAGAGACGGTGACATAGTATCTACAAGTTTCTGAGAATAGAGAGAAATAGATTTACCACAACAAAGAAGGGTCACTTTAGACCAGCGACGTGGTGGTTACCATTATCTGAGGTGTTTGTATCACCCTAGGCGCCTCGCTGAAAACATTCATTTTCTTCCCTTCCATTGTTGGGTGGAACCTTAATAACCATCACCTTCACAAAACCTGAAGTAATAAAACCGATGGGCACTTTTCCTAAATAAAGAACCTGCGCTCTGAGCTTATTCCAATCTTCTAGGTTTTCCTCTTTGCAAACCATTAATATTTAATACTAGGTGAAGAAAAACTGGCTGACCACAAATATATTTAATTTTTTTGTAGAGGTGTTAGAAAGAGACTCAAACCTTAAAATATCTTTTGAAAATTAGTGTTAATATTTGATCCAATTGACGGGCATCAAATTATTCAGAACGAATTGATTATGTAAAACATCTATTGTCATATGTTTTTATTTTCTCCTAATTGTAAATTATATTTTGTTTTATTTTAAAAATACTATATAGTAATTAATATTGTTTTGAAAATACCTGGTGACTGATTGTAGCTGAGTGTTAAGTATAAAGTTGAATTACAACCAACTCCAGAAACTTTACGTTGCTGTTTGATAAATTTGCTTGATTAAATTAAGGAATAAAAATAAAACTATACAATAAACATGTAACATAAAAATTTGCTAAGTAACACAAAATTTAGTTAGTATTTCAATTCCATAGTATTCCATCTGTATTCAATAACTGTCACCAAGACTGTTAATATTGTTTAGCTGTTTCAATGTGATTTGTTTATTTTTTTTAAATCTCTGTACATTATATTACACTTTTTTAAATTTAAAGTTTTATTTTACAAAACTGGAGTTTTACTGGGGCTAGAAATTTATACAATTTATTTGGAATACTCTCAGAAATTAGTTAATTGACAATTTAAAGAACTCTGTAGAACCGTTTTGAGATCCCTGTGAAAATACATATTTGTGCAAATATATATTTCTTATATTTATGATCATTATTAGAGCCACTATAAATAGTGTTGTTTTATACAAACTATACAACACTTCATAATACCATATATTTCATTGCGTGTTTTGGGGGTAGTCCCGTTTTCCATCCACTTTCTAATCGTTTTCAATTTTCTGTTCATGTTTGGATCTACAACGATTTTAAATGATTTTAAATATATTATTTTCTTATTTTATAGCTTATTTTCATGTTTGTATGATTGAAGATTATTCTTATTCCCTTCTTTAATAGTGTATTAACAGGCATTCAAATATATCAATTCCTTTTGTTGTCATCTATGGAAGTATTATTAATTTTCTTTAATTGTATTAATCATATTTACTTTATATCCATTTAATTTGGAAAGACCCCCAATGATGTTCAATTCGTGTTTATATTCTTCCTGTTATAATGGCAAATGAGTCTGAAAATAATCGATTGAAATTTTGTTGTTTGGTCTTGCCAATGATGGTATGAATCTACTGGTATAGTAAAATCTGTTTGCGTTTGTTTAAAGTAGAATTTGAGTATAAGTATTTGAGTAATTATAAGTATAATAATCGTTAGAACAAGAAACTCGATTTATTATATTCAGTTTTTCATGGTGATTTTTTTTCAAAATTGAAAATTGTGTTAATCTAAACACAGTTTCAAATACCTCATATACCAATATATATTTACCTAATATACCTATATGAGGATGTCATCACAAGTTTCTATGTTTCCTTACAATTGAGAATGTATTCCTTTTAATTGAGAATGTATTACAGATGTTGTTAATTTTGGATCTTCCAATTTAATTCTCGTACATAATATATATGTTTAAGCTAGCTAGCGTTGAACCGATAACTAATCCATCTAATTATTTATAGATACTGATATACATTTTTATCAAATAATTATGATATTATAGGATAGGATTAATATCACTGGGAGGATAAAGATTGCATTTCCAAACAATAGAAAATGATTTTCAAAATTCATTTTACTCCTACTCTATTAGAAATATAAATATGCATCTTGGTTCATATAATTTCGTCTATGATTGTGTCCAAATCTCCGCAGAATCATCAAAAACGTATTCACATCAGTGCTATGGTACGGATAGTAATTTGAAGCAAGTAGCATTTTTTAAAATCTCCTTCCTGAAGAAACGTAAGCAAAGTGAAATATTAGGGGTTTGGCAAGCTGAAATATTGGAATACAACGGCTGGGATATCCGGAGAGGGGATAAAATATAGATCAGCTGGTAAATGAAATGCTGCCTTCGCAAAAGCTACCATTGTGGAGCTTCAATTTAAAACATTCCGATGTTATAAGCTGGCAGAAAATAGCTTTCAATATAATTGTTACTGTTCGCAGCTACAAACAGAGATTGACATTTCATTGTTGTTCAAGGCCGGGTATCCTCAAATAAATACTTTACTTATTATAATCTAAAATAATGTATTACAAATGTTATGACTTTGAAACTATAACATATTTGAAGTGAATAACTGTTTTATTGATACGAGAACTATTAAAAACGTCAGCGTTTTGTCGTGATCGAAATATTAAAAATATTTCTAAGCAAGATTTCATAGCTTGCTTGGAAATATTTTTAATTTTTAAAAATTTATGAGTGTAAATTTATAAGTATGTGAACTTTATTTGTAATTGCGAACTCTTTTCCCATTACTCTTATATCAACTAACCATCGTCAAAAGGAGGTTTAAATTAATTTGTACCTTTTTTACATTTTTATTGTTGAAATTTTTTACCTTGTTCAAATTGCCATAACAATTTGGAACACACATTATAAAGATTACTTTGAACTTGCCAACCTTTTTAATAGAATTTGCACACTATAAATATAAGGCAACAACAAAATAATAAACAATAACAAAAATCATAAGATTCAAATATTAAATATTGAATTTATAGGCAGGCACTGAGCTTTGCTTTAAGTCCAAGGCCGTAACAATTGTATTTCTATTTACTATAAAATTTTTCTTGATATTGGTATTCATATTATATGGAATAAGAGATGGAAGGAAATCCAGGGTGTTATTGTACCAAAATTGCTATCTTACGAACTAAATCTGGACAATAAGCTTAAAAGGGGAACATTCCCTTATATTTGAAAAGGTTTTAAAGTATTAAGTAATTTTTTTTGTGAATAGCTACCATTTTACAGTATGGTGATCTACTAAATCCTTTTCATATTTGTTAGACTTGACACGAAGAACATTACTGTACTTTATATTTTGTAGATAACGAAATATTAACATGACGTTTGAACTATTATTTGAGGGTAAAACACCCTCTAATTATATTTACTATCTATATCCACCTTGAAATAAAGGGCGTTTACAATAAAAGTTAAGATAACCTACATATTAGGAAAACTGTGGCTATTCATAACGTCTTAAACACATATTTTCACATATTGAAATAAGTTTTTACTCATCATATACAATTAAATGCATTCTTAATTTCCATAAGTGTTCGATGTGTTTACATACTTTTTAGCTATGATTGTTACTATTCATTTTTATTAGTTTACATAGCTTAGATTATACATGCATCGTCAATATTCTTTGAAAAAGGGCCATGCTTTAGAACTGATTACATCCTCTATGGACGTAAAGAGCTACCTTATTACATATTACATGTGGAATGTTAAAGCTACCTCTATGTCAGTTGCCATTAAGAGATTGTATTAGGCTTCAACTTGGAAAAGTATGCCAGAAACTCCAATAAATATGCATCAACATTTGTACAGAATATGAACACATTAAGAAACAAATTTAAGTTAATAGAAAGATAATTATGGATATTATTGCTTTTATTGCAAATTATTGCTTTATTGCTATTGTTGCTTTTCCTATATTGGCTATCGTTTATATGGCTTTGTAGTTACTTTTGGTGGCAACACGTACGAGATCCACATTTACATAAACTATGTTTTACGTTGGTATTTTATGATCTACCTTTTGATTGGAAGTATCTATATTTTGTGGTCATGTACCCAATGATTTTTTTGGACCGTTGCCTGACTATTAATCAACCCAAAGACTGAAGATTGGTTCAATATTTATGATATATTAAGAAACACAGTTTTTGGGTGGTTTCTGTATTTTTTCATTTTTTATTGTGCACTCCCACTCCAAAAGAAAATTAATACAGCAGAACGACGAGAAATGTTAGTGCAATGGCTTCATTAAAATATTGTGAATACATGGTAGTGATAGTAGTTCCAACTAATATCTAATAAGGTTAAGGATGTGTGCCAGCTTTCAGATACGTTTTACTGGTTTAAATTTTAACATTAACATAACACGATTAACATTTTTTATTTTTGTTCCACTTGACATGATCTTAATTTTATTTATATGCTTAGGTATAATCACGAAGGTAGGTAAGTATAATCTTATGGGATATCAATATGGTTTTATTTAAAAATGTTCTGGAATAGTTTAAATTTGTTGTGGAATTACGTTTGAGTGCTCGAGTAAGTATGACAATGAAAAAAATCAAAACTCATATTTACGACCAAGTCTTAGACTCTATATTCACTTAGTTTAATTTTTTGTTGGTACCTGAGACGTTATTGGTTTAACTTATTAAATCTAATTATGTGTTTCTTTGCCTTTATATTTTTCTTCTTGGCATGAGTTTTACCAGGATTTGTTACAGACATCAATTGTTGTAAGACGATTCAACACTCCGGCTTTATTATTTTATTGAGTTATTATAAACAAATTGCATTAAGTCTTAAACTAAAATCTTTTGTATTATTTATCACAATGATCTCAGTTTTATGAAGTTCAAATTTTTTAGTTCGACCAGAGGAATTTTTTATGAAACTACAGAGTAATTATTCACAAGCGTGTTTGGAGAAAGTGGTCCCAACCCAAATCACCATTCCGGGATTGAACCTCATATCCCGTAGACCTCCTGTGTCTACGTCCAAGACACTAACCCTTAGGCTAGGAAGACAACCGATTCAAACTATAATATTGTAAATTTCCAATATCTTCGATATGATATAAATAACAGCATTTTAACAATTAAACGATACAGGTACACACAAATATTGATTGTCGCATTTGTCTAGAATTAGATACTGTGAATATGAAAGCATTGCTATAGTAAAAAAGTATTGTTAATGTTATGGCCGTGATAAGAAGCAGTGCTAAGTCATATGAAACTTACCACATAATACGTATGTTAAACCATCTCATATAATATTTAAAATGTCAATGCATTAAAAATAATTAATATCTTTGTAAGCCTAATACTACATTATTTGAATGCATCTTCAATGCAATGAGCAATGAGCAATGCACATTATATATTTTTATTTCTTAATAAGTTGAATCCAATTTTACAAAAAAAGAAACATCTTTATACAACACATTAACATACATACAAACAAACAGCCTGATGGGTGGGTGGGGGAGTTAAATAAAATATCATGTAGTGAAACTACAACTACTCACAATATGTTACTCCAAACCAACCTGAAACAGAACGAATTTTATTATAATATATAATGCATATATTAATCTCTCAACTAAGGTAACTAGTCTTCAAATTCTGGACGCAAGAGGTTCGACATTTATAATTTCACCATAAGATCCACAGGACGATCAGTTAAGGTCAATAGACAATTGTTTTACATCACACTTCTTCTCCCGCAGTTATATGCGTTATTTTGGGCTAGACCTAGTGACGTGACATAGATAGTGGGTTGACTATTTACATAGCAAAAAATGACTGACGATTGCTGGAATTTAACTAGAGATCTCTACCTGGGGACAGCAAGACCACGCTCTACCGGCTGACGAGAGTGCTCTCCGTGGGCTAGGTGACAATAGATAGTCATATGATAGTTCCATTTTATCCAAAATACTTAATGGTATTTGGTAGTTAGGTTTTTATATATTTGGTTTTTTTTGTTTTTGGTAGTATGGTATCATTAAAAACCATAAAAGATCCGATCAACTGAAATTTACTATAAAATATTGAAAATACATTTTGCTACAAACGCATGATAACAGGCACATTTCGCACTGTTGACAGAACGTATGAGTAGTACATTTCCGCCCTAGTGTGGGAAAGTAACCAGCCAATCACATGCGCGAAACGCTCCAAATCTACATGAAACTAACCAATAGCATGCGCTAAGCGCTCAGTCAGCTGATAGACGGTCGCTGTTTGTACAACACTTAAATTCCGGTTGTACGCAATGAATCTGAGGTTACCGGAAATCTTACATTTATGTTTACATTTATCCAGCGGGAAAATCAATGAAAACCTCAATGACTTTGTTATTGTAGGAAAAATCTTGTGTGTAATACGAACGCAAACTGTCATGGCCTTCAAAGTTCATGCAGCACTCAGCTGACGCTTTCATATCAACCTCTCGTGTGATATGACATACTTTGCGCTCTAGTTACACAATAGCTATTTACCAAGTATTATGTTTTATTATGAACATATTGCATGTCTGCGAACTTTTTAGCAATATCCTAACTTAAAAACCTATTATCCTTACGGACTATATGCTTTGGTTTTTTAGGCCTACTCTTAGCAGCATTTATTTTTTGTTAATTGATAGACAGTAATTTATTTTCATATAAAATTGATTTTTCAGAATTTCTGTTTACGGTTAGTATTGAAAATCTATTTATGTGTAATAATTTTTGTTCTTGTGAAGGAGGTAATATTAGTAGTATCGTCTGGTCAATATTTCGTCAGCAATTGAACATAAAGAGCGTAAGCTGAGGAACACATAGGAATTTAACTTCTTAGATATAAAACATTTTTACATACTTGAATGTGTTTTAGAAGGCTAAGGGTGGAGAATGCACTTACTATTCGTCATCGTTAGGAAGTTTTCATAAACAACCCCGAACTGGTAATGAAGAGGGATGAGGGGGGTGACAGATGGTCTCGACCACCTTTGGCTCTTTATTTGCTCGCTAAAATGCCTGTTGCTTCGGTACAATAACAAACCTTCAAAATTACATTAACACCAATTTTACTAAGTATTTAATTTGAAAACATATTAGGTAGTGTTTATGACATTATTTACAATCTCTAAAGTTAAGAGTAAGATTATTTTGAGAAGATTTAAAAGTGCCCAAAACGTCTACTCTGAATTAAATGAAACAATACCTGGTGTAATTCACACAACGGAAGGTATGCAGTTGGGAGAAGATGAAAGGCTACGCGCGAGTGGGATATACAGTAAAAGGAAGAGGTTTAGTCAAGTTAACCTTAATCATCTGGCAGAACATAACTAGTTCTCAGTTATAAGCCAATGGGACGCCAAAAAATGGGTCACAGGAATATCCCAAATCAACCAATAGCCACGCCGATGGTGGAGTGAGTTGAGAATCCCACATAAAGCAAGGCTAAATCTAATTAAATTGGTTTTCAATTAAACTTCATTATAAATATGAGCCAGAAAGATGGAAATAAAGCGTCATATCAGTGAAAACCCTTGTCCAACATGTGCCATTTAATGAAAATTTGAAATAATGATACTAAAATTACTTTTCACGTTATAAAGAAATAGGACAAATATTATTATATAAGAACAGTATTTATTTTTATTCTCTAATCTTAATTACTATGAAACTTAATTGTTAACATTTTTATTATTACATATAACATTTATCCAAGAACACATCATCATTACCATAAACTCAATATTTTTCTTAATATTTTCATTATATTGAGTTAACAATTTTAAATTAAACCGATGGTTTTAAAATAAATTGAACATAATCCATGCCTCTGTCCTTATTATGAGCCCAGTTGGCACAGTTTCAGGTAGCTTTAGCCATGAAAGTGCTGAGCAATTATGGAAAAGATGTAGTTTTAAGTTTTTCTGAAAAGTAATATCTCCTAAACTAAGTCATATATCACTTGATGTAGGTATGGCGTACAAAGGTATTTGTAAACTGGAATGTAATTTCTAATTATTATACAATTAGCTTTTGTGACGTTTAAATTCCTCTCTTAATAATACGGTTATTGACCCAATAATTAACTAGTGCTGTATTTGTTTTTACAATTTTATGAAAATTCTAATATTTGCTTGAAACTTCTTTACCTAATTTTCATTGCAACTAATATTTATATGACATGAGATATGATGTTGTTCATAAAGGTTGTTAAAGCTTATTAGATGCTCTACTTAATAAAAAATGAATAACATTGCTAGTACAATATTTGTTTCCTAACATATTTTTTCATATTTTTAAAATGTATAATCACAAATATTACTTCTGCGACGTCTAACGAGGAACATAATAATCAATTTACCATCTACAACTCCTTTTACTTTCTCTCTTTGTATATTGTTTATGAGGAAAGTATTGTTTTAAGTCAATTTTTTTAAATTTAAGTTAAGATTGGATTTATCCGTTATAAGTCTAACAATTTGGTTTTTAGACTGATGTACAATTGGACTGATGTACAAAACCTATGTCTGTGTACAAACTCCGAGACACACTGATTTTCCAATTTGTATGATATTTTCTACATAGGTTCCCTTAACCTATACATAGGAAGTTATTTTAAAATTTATTCAAGGGTACTTTAACCCTTAAACCCCCCAAAAAAATGTGAAAACATATTTCTCCAAATCCGCTGTAACGATTTTGATAGTAATTTCACAGTTTACAGGTTCAAAATATTTTGAGACTACTCATTTGTCTACAGAACCGTTGTCCTTGGTTTTAAGGTTTTGGGCTTTTGAATGTAAAAAATATTTTAAAATTGTTTTGCAACATTATATACCTTCTCCCATAACAAAAGCTTAAAAAACTAAACTAATTAGTATTTGGAATCATTAGACTGTGAATAACTTTTCAATAGAAGTATAATTTTATGTCCATTGTGAATACAGTACGTTGTTAAAAGCGTCCAATGTTATTCTGATGGGAAATATCTTAAAGAAATAAAATCACTATCTTCCTTATTACCGTTTTCCATGAAACCTGGTATGTAGTCTTGTAGGTCTCATTGCACATCCCCCACTTAAAAAGTTAGGCATAACTGATAGAGGGAGAGGGGATTTTATGTCGCCAAAAATATCTAACAAACATTTTAACTGATTTTCTTTTGTTGTAGGTTAAATATTGGATAAATAAACTTAAAAGAGTATGATAGTTTTATTGTAAAAGTAAAGGTTTTTTTAATTTAATCAAGGAAGAAAATATCAGTCGGTCCACTCATATTGTTTTATATCAAATTTTATTCATCCCAATTTTATCTATGGATTATGGTAAACGCACAAAATAAAAATAAACAACAAAAATATAACAATAAAATCCAATTTTCATGAACCTGCATTAATTTATGAGATTATACAAACATAGTTTGTTGAGTAAATATTATATTCAAATGGCTGTCAAAATGACTTTGAATTTGTGTGATGTGTTGTATTGTATATATTTTTATATAGCTTTTTAAAAATATTTAGCAAATAACTAGGTAAAATTAAAGCGAAGTGAGGTTAATACTGGAATTATTAGAGGTGAAATACGTTATTGCAGTGGGATGTTATAAGCCACAATAATGATAAAATATGCTCCAGCTGGGGAAAAATGGTCGTTACGTTTTTGATCAAACGGATTACTCAGAACAGTGTAATGTATCCTCACTAATGAAAATAGATGAAAGCTTTTGTAAGTTTGGTAATGACATCCGAACGGTAACAAACAAATATACATATTGAAATATTTAAAAATGTTATCAACATTTGTGTACGATGTTTGATGTTTTATGGATCACATTAAATATAAGGAGCCGAATATATCTTGTGTTTCTGTAAATGTAAATTGTTTATTTCTTATCAATATTATGAACCTAATTACTTCAATATTTTTAGTACGTCTTCCGTAGTTATATTTTTAGTAGTAGTGGAATTTTGTAGTAGTTTTAATAGTAGCCATATGTAGGAAAATTAATTTAGTATTTCCTTTTTTTAATAGTATAGTCTTATAATTAACGCCATTCTTAATATGTAAAAGTAGAAAATCAAAATAGCAATAAAGCTATAAAATAAATAATATTTTCATTTACAAAAATATCTTAGGGAACTATAAGTAACATATTGTTAATAATAAACTGTAAGCTACCTAAATAATTTTGTAAATAATTCCAAACTTTATAATAGAACTCAAGTACAAACAATAATGAGGACTGAAAACTTAAAAAAACTTCCACGTGGTTTTTTATATTTAAAATAATGAGTTTTTAGTAAAGAATAAAAGTTTATAGCACGTCATGACAGTGGTGGGCTTTGAATTGTCTGCTGGGAATATCAAATTGTGTTTCAAAGGAATCACCAAGACATAACATTTCAAGCATTCAATTCAATATTGGATCCAACAGTCCGTGAACGATAAGGGACGTCCCGAGGGAACGGACCGACGTCACAGGGAGACTGGCTCGGGCTTGTTTATACAGTACAGTACTGCTCGTGGTGAACACACACTGAGCTCACGTATCTGCTCACGAATAGATAAATAAATAATATAGCCTATAATATAGGGCTATAAAACTACACTTTGGTGAACAGTATACCCGGAATTGTAAAATCTTAACATATAAAAATCTTCTGTACGTATGTTTTAAGTAAACTCCTAAACAGCTGGACCGATTCTGATGAAAATTTCCGTGTGTATTCAAAGGGGTTTGGAAATGGTTTAGATTTACAATCTGTGAAAATCCGTCCAAAGACAATTTTATTCTAATACAGACTGTCAGTGACAGTTGCGCTTTTGTTAGTTACTAGCCTGAACACCAGGCTGCACTAGTACAAATTTTATATACTCAGGAGTATATAAAATTAAATGTGATGACTGTAACAAATATTGTATTGGACAAACCGGTAGAAATTTTCAAACAAGATTCAAAGAACATATACAAGCGCTAAAATCAAACAACAAAACAACACAAAAATCAGCGTTCGCCGAACATATTCTTTCCACAAACCACAATTACACTAGTATGACACATAATATGACTATATTGAATTTCGAACAAAAAGGAAGAAAATTGGATACAAAAGAAGAATTCCAAATTTATACTCACTATCAAATTGACAAAAATAATATATTAAACACTTCACAAATTGAAACAAACAATCCAATATATGAAAAAATTATACAAGGAAGAAATAATACATGCTAACACACTCCACCAATTTGATCATATGACATTTATTTACATTTATAAATTAAGATTATCAAATTAGGTTAAACATTTGTACTTCTTGAAGATGGGATGATTCCCGAAACATGTCGAAGAAATAATTAAAATATTTTCTAAGGGTACTCGGTTGACTTATTTAAAGATAATATACTCGTATATATAAAGAACTAAATAGATGAGGAGTGTATTAATTTAAATTAGTTTGGATCATTAAAGGATAAAATTTAATTTCGGGTTTTTGTTAAATGGGGAATATTTTGATGAGAAATAATTATGAAGATGAATAACATTATATCAGTAGCTATTTTAACATATCTTAGATAACTATTTGAAATATGCTGAATAATAGGGTGGTCTTTTAAACAAACCTAATACCAAATAATGAATGGATTCATAAAATACTACATTACATAAATATAATTCATATAAATATAAATATTGAGAATGGATAAATCCTTTAAAATTGTGTTTCGACATTAGTGTTAAAATAATTTTTAATTTGATTGAATTTTAATTTGAGTTGATTTTTTATTATAACTCGTATTATTTGAAATTATTGACTCGTAACCGCATTACACTGAATTTTGAGTTGGAGACATTAGATTTGAGCCAACACTGACAGTGAGACCGAGACAGCGGTGGACTGGTGGAGTGTAGTGTATGAGAATACTAGCGGGTACATCCGAATTGGCATTCGAATTGGCAACCTCGCGGGCCGTCTTACCCAGGCTGAAACCGATTAGAGCACTTTTGGTACTAATGGCGTAGCCAGTGGCGAATACTGAAACTACACGCTGCGGGTCTGTATTGAAACATAAATTGTCTTTGATCCGTCCAAAGGGCTCCACCCCAGAGGGAATAAAAGGGTGTCAAGTTTTATAAATAAATTTAGTGTTTACAAAAATAAACAGCTGTGATTAAATAATTTGAAAGTTTCTTCAACACGTCATTTATAATGTATTCAAATGTAAACAATTAGTAAATGAAAAGTTTATTGCAAAGTTGATATTTTACAGTATTTGGGGATAATTTATTATAATTAAAATCACATGTTAACCAAATATATTTATGTTGGTCGAATATATAATTACAGTGTTTGTACGATATTATGTTTATTATGATAATCAACTTTTGAAAATTTTTCGTTTTTCTTTTTTTCTTTCGCTATCTGAAATTTATAAAAGCTTTATATTGTGTATTATTGACAATTATTGGATTTTGTGTGTATGTATATGTGTGTTAGGTAATAAAATGATAAAATGTACCCTGGTGTAAATTGATTTGTCCGTCTAAAATTTTCATATTTGTTTTAATATTTTTTAAGATCATATGGATGCATTCATTTCTTATACATAATTGGGCTTAAAATACATGGATGGGTCCCCATTTTAGAAAGGTTATTAATTATATTATATTTAATATTTTCTATCGAATCTAAACCTAATTAATCTGTTTTGTATATCTCCCATCCCAGCAACGTGCAACGGGTAACACTAGTATATTATAAGTACTAACGCTTGACTGATTATGTATCCTTCACATTCATACTATACATACTGTAATAAGAAAGCTAAAAATGTATTCGTAATTTGTTTATACCGTGGGTTGAAGATGCCACCAAAACAAATAGTGCATCTAATATATGGCAATTGAACAGTAGCTGGAACATTCATCAAAATAAAAATATTGTATATATTAGAATTGTATCTATTACGATTGTATATATATTATATGTATATACATACAATCAGACTATATTACTACACTTTTGATAGGCTTTTGTGTGCAAAAAATGGAATTTACAATTTATTTATGAATACTTTTTAATGCAGCAAACGTGCATACGCGACGCTTTTCGATTACTATGATAGGAATAATATAAGTTCTGTGAAATTCTCTCTACTCACTCCAGCGTGCTGCGTGCGATCTCGTCTTAAAAAATAAGCTAGTATTTTGATATTTGTTGCCAGGTTAACATGACACAATATGATGACACATATAGGCCCACATGACAAACATGTTCGTGTGTTAATATGTATTTATGTATGTATGATATGTATGGAGTGATATGTTTATAGGTGTCAAGATATACCATTGACAAATACAGAAGGAGTTTTAGAATAGAAGTCATGACAGTTAAGTATAAATAGAAGGATCCTTTAAACATGTCCTGCCAACTTTATAAACAATTATTTAAAAGACTTAAAAGATTAATTTAAAGTTAAACGAGTTTTAAAACTTAAAAGGTGATAATGGGTTATTTTTCTGAAACCAGTTTTTTTAGCTTAACATACGAGAGGTTGGTGAGATCACTTCGTTTCACAAAGGTATCGGATTACCTATAATGCTGCAGATTAGATTACAGTTCCATGCATTTAAATGAGCCTTGCCTCACTTCATAGAAGGGTCGTTGTTTTGCTAAAGTAAATTATAAACAATTATCTTGGATAAAGTTACCGTATATTTATCTAATAAACCGACTTCATCATAACAATAATAAATATAACATTTGCAAACTTTAATGATAGGTCTATGCAGTTTTAAGCAATAATGGAAATATTATTGAAATCCATAAAAAATTAATTTTATCGGTGATCATTGTAAACAATGATGTTATATGTTATGTATCGGAGCGTCAAAATCTGATAATAAAATTATTGCATTATCGCTTCAAATTTTGAACTGAAATTTATATTTTGTCACTGATTGGACAAACACCATGTAAAAACAATAGCAATAAATCAAAGAAGCAACATGACGAACCTTATACAAGCTGCGTAAAGAAGTTAAACTATTTTATTCTTTTCTTCAGTTTGATAAAGGTTGTAATTTTTTTTTATCTAAGAAGGTTTTACTAATACAATTCCTATCCTTTAAATAAAAATCACATACAGTATGGTTTTTCTTTTAACTTAATGTCATCTATATTTATATTTATTATCTATGTTCACTTCCCATTTATTATAAAAATTCTTAAAAGAATACTGTAGTATAGTATTGTGATATAACTATATTTTTAAAGCTGAACAAAATGTGTTAACTGGACTTGGATTGAAGAAACCCTCACCATCAAAGGCTCAATAAGAGATTGTTCACAGATGTACGGGGAAAATAAAGATATCTTTTAGTTGGATATCAACATACAATATTAATTTGAGTAATAGAAAATTGGTCCTTCAATTATATGTTTATTAATATTAAAATATTTTATGATAACTATGCTAGACTTAAACTCAATAAACCTTTAACATGTTTATTAAAATAATTTATATATATAAATATAACTTATATATATTTTTTATATAAAATCAAAAATGGGTACATAAGAAGCTTCAAAAGTTTAGCAGATATATATATCACCCTTTGTGGTCATGTATAGGGGTCTAAATACTAAGAAGTATTGATTAATCTCATACGCTCTCAAATACGCGACTTGAGTACAAATTAAAACAATTTTGCAGAGAATAAATTTTATATGATCCTACAAAATTCCGTTAAAATTGGGAAAATAACAATTACAATGTATAGGCTACGTATATTTTATTTTACATTAAAAATATTACTTTACTTCGTTAATAATCAAAATACACCATTCATAGGTATTTACTGTTTATTTGATCTTTGTTTAATTAATTCGTTTTTACTGTAAACGATTTAAATCGTCGCTTCGATTTTTACTTTTCACGTCTAAATACCCTAACCTGATACTCCTGTAATGCAATTGGTAACGTCCTAGAGGTCGTCATAAATATACATAATATGTACATTTATGAACGCATTAATAATAATAATAATAAGATAAATAATAAGGGCCTTTACAAAGTGTGTATATAGGAAAATAAAGTGGTATAAATCAATTAATAAAGCCATGCTGGTGATGGTCGTGAAACGCAACATTAGTCAATCTCGTAATGGCTCTGGCCGCAGCCCAGCTGGCACGCGGCGGGGTAAAAACACATTAAACTGCGGTCTGCCTAATGGTGGCCGAGCCGCTGAGTGTGTAGTAGTTCCATAGAGAAAAACAGGATAGGCTACCTACAGAGTGCTGGCTGGCTGGCTGACTACCTGTTCAACTGTGCGACTCGCCAAAGCTGCAACTGTAATAGCCTATTGGTAGTCTTTGTCGGAAATTCATTGGTGGTTACAATTTGTTTGTTTTATAAAACTATTCCTTGCATAGTCTTATAATCTACTGATATAAAAATCAGAAAGGCCTAATATCTGGGATTTCATTGAATCCTCAGAGTAGCGGGATCAGGATCGTGAAATACATTATATATTGTATATGTATAGGTAACTGACGCGTATTTTCTCCCTGTAAAGGTAAAGTGAAAATTACTTAAATTTCATCTTATAATCAGATTCCTGAATTCTTATAAAAATAAAAATATGAACTTCATACCAATTTTCATGAGGAACAGATAAGAAAAAATGAATAAATGAACTCTTTAATATTCTCCTTAAGCATATATTCTCATTAAATAATAGCATTTGGCACTGGGGCGGCAACTTGCGACGCTCACCACTAAAAGTCTATTTATATTTTCTAAACTTTTCTGATTATTTGTGGAGTATTAGTACAATATACTAGTTTATTGCAGCTAGTTTTTTGAGCTGGTTTTAAGAATTAAATTTAAACTTATTGTTTACCGGAAAATTTTAATTTTTTCACATTTGACATTCCCACAACTTTAGAACCGTAATTTTTCAAAAAGTCATTAGAACTGGTCAAGAGTAATTCTAGGATAAAAAAGATCACCGGGTCGATCCGGACCCAAGCGTCACTTCTAGTCGGACTATTAATTAATTACCTGTCCAAAAACAGGTTAATATCGTGATGAAAAGACCAAGGTGTGGGCCGTTCCCGACACATACGTTAAAAAATGTCACTGGGGTTGATGAACACGAAAAGTAAATACTAAAACTACTAAATGCTTTTAAACTGTCAAAGGATCCTTTGACAGTGTATTATGTCATTTTTTACTAGTTTAAACATTATGGTACATTTTATAAAAAATGTCCAAATTTGTCTAATACTATATAACATAATACACATAACAATTATATATAATATTAATAACAAAATGTCAATAATATTCCATTATTTGTCTAACATTTGTATGGACAAAGTTGTATAGATTATATTTGATCATTGAAATGGAAAACCTACCACAATTTAGGTATTTTAAGCCAAGTATAAATGAGGATTAAGAGTGTAAGATGATTGTGTCACGATCTTGTAGTCTTGTTACTGGCTAAGGCTGACATATTCCTTAGATAGGACTGTTGAATAATAGCCTAACAGCTGATGGAAACTAAGGGACTTACTGTTAGCATAGAATCCCAACCACTGCCTCTGAATTACGAGATTAGTCTAATTTATTAAGATGGTCTTTGCGGACGAATGTAGCACTCATAAGTGTGGACGTTAATCCATATCAGAGAATATCACATCCACCGACCATTGCTTATAACTATCCACAATTCGTGACCTCAAAGGAACTGGATTACAGGACAACGCCTCCGCCCAAGTCATTTAGTTTACAGGAAAATAAAGAAAGAAAGGCAACAAAGCATATTTGTAAGAACTTTGTAAATGTATGAACGTATTAATTTTGAAAAGAAAGTTGAATGTATAAGGCTGGCTATACAAAACATAATGACTATAAACACATAAGGTAGCATTAGTCCAATACTTGATCTTACTGGATGTGATCCAATTGGCAAATTCCTCGACGCGTAAAACCTATTAAACCATGGTTACGCTTAGTGGTAGATCCTTGGAAATATATATTGTTAAAACTTGCAAGAAAAGTTTTTATTAACGTACTAGTTCTCTTGGAACATTAGATCTTTTTGCCTGACCTAATTCATACCATCTGTGAACACAAGTTAAATTACACTAGTAAATTAAATAGGTTTTAATTTAGTGTTTCGTGCTGTTTAGTGCTTCGCTAATTCACGTAATTGATTAGAAAACTGTCTTCAATAGTTGTTTTTTTAATTTATAGATAAGATATTTCTTAGTACACAATATTAGTATCGTTAGTTTATAGTCAAATATAATAATGTATAAAATAAGAATTCGAAATGATATTACAGAAGTGAAATAGGGTAATGGTATATTATGAAAACATCCTACTATGGTATAATAATCTTAGTTTGGACAAAAAATCAGTCATATATGTGTCAACAATGACATTTTAACATAATCATAAATTTTGTAGAAACGAATTGGGTAAAAGTAAATTATTCCTAAAGCTTTTAATAATCAAGTATTTCTGACCATATAAATCATTGGCTAAGATTCAGGTTAAATGGACCAGTTCATATTTTATCTACAGGTAATGTACAGGTAACAGCTTAATGTAACATAAAAAGTACTATTACAAAAAAATATGTGAGAAGTACCATTTTGACAGGGTAAAGAAAACATAAAGATACAGTATAGACCATAAAGAGGATGTGGGACATAATAAAAGTTACCTAAAATATGACGCCCTACATTTAATGATTATTTAGCCATGACATACAGCCTAGGGTTGCTCATAATTACTTTTATGCAATCATTGGCTCTGTATTGAAAGAATGTTAATGCAATTGTCGTCTGCAACAAAGTGACGTCACAGTGGTCCGTCAGAGCCTGAGCCTGGATTAATTAATTGATTACTCGTAGTTTGTCGTCTTTATATCGTTCCAGTTCTGAGGTTAGAACATGTTTAGCTCAATACTGGCTGATGATTAAATCAAATGAAAGTAATGTCGATGGATAAAAATAATTACTTTAAAACAATATAGTAAAAGGTTAAACTTTGTAGTGTACCTTCGATTTGTTTAAGCGAGTAAGCGAGTAGTGTACCGTTACTCTATTGTTCCCTCAAATCCTTACTACTTATAATGGTTTTAAATTTATTCCCTTGGATATAATGTCTTTTTAATTAGAGATTAAATGTTAAAACACTTGTTTTGAGTAGTTTTTACTACTTTTTAAACTTTTAATTTGGATAGCATAATTTTTTTTAAACCATTTGGTTAGTGCCTGGTATAAAACAATCATTTATATAATTTATACTACAGAAGTTTAAATAGCTCATTAAATGATGTTATTATAAAGTTTGAAAATAACGATAAGATAATAGTATAAAAATCCATATTTATATTGAAGTCAAACCCAACAATATCGAATATACTAGAATTTTAACTCTATGAAATTTATTACGTAAATAAAGTATATATATTTTTTAAGTGTCAATCTTACCCATTAAAATTTGTTATCTACAGCTAAGCTCGAAAATTAATTTAACAAGAATAATATAAAATTCTCTTTAAACCTGATTTGAGTCAAATACTGTACTCACAAAGTGTAAGCCTAGTAAAACCTGTCTGAGACTCGGTTGAACGAGAGGTACGGCCCGGGCCTTGTGTTGCAGGAAGTATTTCACCCTGCAATTACAGCTGTTTTCTACTTCCGTCCTGAGAGCATTTCTCTTACTGCCTTCCTTCTACTGTATTTAATTTCTATTGATACTATGTCCCATAGTTTGTTCATCAAATTAATGTATAATAGTTGATACTACCATTTCATTGATGGATTTATACCTTGTATAATAAAATAATTTAATCGTCTTTACATCTTTTGAAATATCGGGTATACTAGTAAGAACCTTTGCCTAAGTTTACAATATATATATATATTGTAGACGGTATATTTTAACCGTCGAAATTAAAATTATTTGGCCAGTTTAAAACCCGCTTAGGAGGGTTTTGAATACATCAAAAAATCTTTAGTTAATATTATTTCATTATAAAATGGCCTTCTTAATATTTAACTTTGAGGATATGACGTTTTGAGAAGCAGAGATTGTCTACTTTTTACCTACTACTAATTTTTTATTATTTTGTTATAATGCTTATATAAATATGGTATTAATTATTGATTATTATATTAATAATGTATTAATTATTAGAGCGGATAGTATTTGAATATAATACCATACAAAATAAAAATTAAGAAACATTAAAGAAATAATTAATTACTTTTAGAAATTTTAAGTTTATATATATATATATATATATATATATATGTGTGTGTGTGTGTGTGTGTGTGTGTGTGTGTGTGTGTGTGTGTGTGTGTGTATGTATATATAGACATTCAACTATGATAGAATATCACGTTATTTAGAATCCTATGTAATTTGAATGAAGTTGAATGCAAACATTATTAGTTAGAGCACAATATCGAGCCGGGGACCAGTTAATAATCTGCAACAACACAATGTTTCCTGACGTAAATAACATATCAGGTGGCGAGGCGACGCGGCTGCTGGCAATCACGGCCATGTCTTTGCCAGAAGACGTCGAGTTTTCTTTCATAATCATTCGTAATACTTGATCAATATTTTATATAACCTCAACCTCAAATTAAAAATATAAACTGAAAAATATCTCAAATTGCATTCATCAATTAAATAGAATTAAGTTTGCAGGTAAAGCTTCAAACATAAAACAGGCTGTAAACGATAATAATGGAGTGTAATCAAATATGTAATATGGACCGAAATAAATACAGTCGTGAAATGCGGTTTCAATATTGCACCCAGCCCACCATATATGATTGGGTGCATCTCGAGAGACGAACCAGTCGCTACATGTATTTTGCATTGTTTCAATGTTTATTTTTACTTATACCTAGCTACATACTACATACATACTACTACCATCATTCTCAGGACTACCAGGAACTCAGGACTGATTTTAACTGCATGAAAAAAAAATTCTTTAAAAGGTCAGATTTTGTCTTAAACTTGTTCTTTGTCAAATGTTGTGTATACTGGTTATAGCTGTGGGAACATCAAATTACTTTCAATGCTTGAGTTATGATAAAAATATTTTACATTATTTAGTGAACTATGTTGTGAGTGAAATAATATCAATAACCCTTAAATATGTTTCGTATAACTCAATTAATTAAATAACTACTCAGCTACTTAATCGTAGCGAAATAGTACTTCATAGTACTTTATGGATATGAATAGTACTACTAGTATGAATAGTGACTTGATGATAATTACATAAATTATACTTTTTAATAAAGTAAACCAAAGATTGTTGATACTAACTTTAACTTCGGAATTGGAAACGAACTAATATAAACAAAGTTTTAAACTAAATTATAATACTTTATCATTTGAAAAGCTCATGCCCAACACCAATAATATAATGTTTCCTCTTGCTGCTAAGTATATAGTGATGTGAAAATCAGTTTAAGAGAGTGTAGATTTATTAATAAAATATTATACTATGTATTAAAGTTTAGTTCAAATATAAACCTTAAAAAAATACAAATTACTAAACCAAATGAGCAGAAAAATTAAATAAAGATTAATTTTAAAATAGGTGAAACATTCTATTAAAACAACACTTAAAACATTTAATAAGTTCATAAGTAGTACGCATTATTAAACGAGTTATAAACGTCAATTATTTAATTTTCTTTGCATGTAAACTGCTTACTTGAAAGAGTATAATGTTTGCAGAGCTATTTATTCTTGTCAGTTCGACATATGACTCAATATATTGAAAGCAACGCCCCGGAAGCGATAAAGGACACCTCCAGGGAGCCCCATTACATTACACGCCGCCTTGTATTTGCGTTTATTCACCTTGTTTACTTCTAGGAGATCAAATACATTTGGTCAGCTTAACAAAGGTTAATATGCATTTAAATAAAAATATATATGCCAATAACGGTTTTGGAAGGATTACGTATGTAGGATTATCCTCATAAAGCCATTCTTAAACTTTGTTTTGAATATTTATTACTCGAGGCTTTTACACTTAAATATATATTGCACTCATTTAAATATATGTGGATCTTCACTCGTTACAGTCGTAAACGTACATTAAGTAAAAGTATTACAAGTACTATAATAAACAAATCATAAAACTGTATTCGGGGCGTTGCTTTCAATTTCTATAGTCATGTGTTGAACTGAAAAGAATAAATATATAAACAAATATGTTATAAGTAAGAGTTTTTTCGATATTATCATCTTATATTTTTAATATTTACTTTATTTAATTCTCTACAGCCTGAAATTCTTCAACATATTTGTATATTTGTTTCTATGTTTCCTACCAAATTGAAGTCAAATGATAGTTGTAAAGAGTTTATAGGACCGAAATAAAAAGGTTTCTAGAGGTAATCTCAAAATATATATAGTGAGTGTGGTGTTGGTGATATCCATTGGTCGTTATTCACGGGAAATATACGTGCATGTTGCTGTTGCACATACATCGCCTAGGATAGAATGAGAACGGATGTGATGTGGTGTGTTCGTATATGTATAAAAGCTATAGATTCACAATTTAGGCCTATTTGATTTAGATTGAATAGTAATAAACCAATTAATACGCTTTTTGTATATTTTATTGGCAACTTTTATGCATATTATGCCTGTTTAGTGACACAATTACTTAACCTAATGTATACTGCATTTGTATTAAACCTATTAACATGTTGATGTGATATAATTTGAAGATTACGATGAATTAATAATTAGATGATACAGTTGTGTGGTTGAGTAAAATATGATTATCTAATATGTCCTATGAGTGTTCCTTATGCCCTTTGTAAATTAGGTATTCATCTGTGGAGTCCATTATTTTCCTGTCTTTTCTTCATGATTTTCAGTACGTTTCAGATTTCATGAATAAGCTTACCTTTAAAAACTATGATCTGAATATAATAGGTGTTCTGCGAATTTAGATTTTATTGATGTTCTATTGTTGCTTTTAAAGTATTGAATATGTTCATTGAGGCATGATTTTTTAAAGCCCTGAGAGTTTTGACACAGAACAGTTGATTTGATATATGCCAGTTGTGTCAAATTTGTCATTTCTTGTTTCATTTAGTTTAGTAACTTATATGATGAAGTTAACAGAGTTGTTATTTGTTTTATAACTAATCTGATATTTTGTGTTGGTAAATGATTTCCACATTGCTTTAATTAACAAATAATTTCTCGACCTGATGAATTTATCGCCATTTATTTGTTATTATTAGGTGATTTTCTTGTTTTAGTGTCTTAGTTTGCTATACAAATAAATATAATATAAATATCCCTGAAAGAAAATTTAAGACCAAAAGTAAGGAGAGTGTAACGAACACAATAATTAAGTTCAAACAAACCTCTTGGAGGATATAAGATAGTTGAACTATTTTATCAAAATGTGTTTGAGAAATGCAATCTATAAATAAATTTAATATTTAATTAAGTGCTGGTAAGTATAAACGATATTGTATTAGCTTCAATGTTCTGGTGTTGGCTACATAGTTTCCATAAACGCATTACCACGTAACAGTCCTCTCCATTAGCACAGAATGCTCTTAATTATTAATGTTGTCGTGTTAGGTTCTGCTATAACCAAACAGTATTATAGTAATCGAATTTTCAAAACATTGATTATTATCTCCTCTCCTAGCTGTAGGCTTTAACAATATCATTTCCTTTATTGTTTTTTAAATTGACAAATTTAAGATAGTGTATTTAAGTAAAAGAGGTAATAAATAAAATATACACGATGAATAATACATTCATGCCAATGACATATTTAAATTTACTTTAATTGGATCCAAATAATAAAATATAAAACAATTTTTTATAAAAAAATTGTTTTCAAGATAGCATTGTAGTGTTGCATATCAGAACAAAGCTTAGCCCATAAGGAACGAAACTGTTTAATCAGAGTAGAATAATTTGCATTTTTAAGAAAAATACAGGGTTTTCACAAAATTTGAATAAGTTCCTAAAAGGGCCCCCATTTTGAAAGGAATCGAGATATTCAAAATATCACTGCACCAAAAGCTTTGTAGTATCAAGAGCTTTAACATTATGCATAACATGACATATGTTTGTATTTGATATTTTCCAGGTTCAAACTAGAGATCATAATTTTCTGGAACACCCTGTTTAAAAAAATATTTTCACGTTACTCCTTGGGGTTGGTTTAGTAGGACCAAAGGTTTGTCTGGGATCAATATTGAACACCGTACGTGATTCACCCTGTATACAAATTATGACTCATAGAGGCTTACAATATTCTTAGATTTGCTATAATCTAACATTATATTTAAGAATGTATAAGCTCCATTTCTTTTATGTTTTAAAGTTAACAAAATAATCCCGTAAATTATATTATTATCTGGAAGTGTTTAAAAATATTAATAAAATATCCTAATTATATTTCTATGTAAGTTCGAAACCACACGAATATTTAGCAAATATGCTCGTGTACTTATTTCCACGTTATATACATGCGCACATATACTACAGTAAAACTATTGATAAATTCATAAAACTTAACTTAAATACTAAACTATGACTCAGTAAGTTTTCAAGTACGGTAGATGGAGTGTTTGGGTGTATGGCCTTTGTAGAGTGTTTCTGTTGATCACGCTAAATAGTTTGGCATGATGCATTTAGTACTCCGTCGGACTCGCCATTACAGCCCATTACTGCGATATTGGCTAATGTAAACTTACTAACCTTCTCAGTCTCACGATCTTTTATATGTACTATGTTATACAGATATATTCCTATAAAATCTATATATCTAGTTAACATTCCTAATTAATTATTCTCATTATTATTCAACAAAAACTCTCCTGGTACACCCCAGGCTTAGAGAGGAGGTAAGACTAGCAATAGTGACCAGTTTAAAATAGATTCATAATTTTACTAGGAGTATTTGCCAGAGTTTGGTTTAAGTGGCTGAACATAATTACAATGAAAGCTATTGAGAACTGTAGAAAACTAAGAAAATGTTCTACCAAGATCTCAGTTTGAGCATTTTTCTATAAAAATGGAATATATTAAAATGTGACAATACAAATAACTTTTGTAAAAAAATGAATTCATTATAAATGTGTACAAAGAAGGCTGAACAGTGGTTCAGGCAACTGAACAGTGCACAGTAATAACTATAAAAAATCTAATTTTATTGAATCGAAGACATTGACAACCTAAAGGATTGTTGCCAGTTGATTTGCTTGTTGTTTGCATACGTATATATTTGGTGGATAAATGTATGGTAGTTACTTGTGGCTGATCTATTTATAGTAGCAGTGGTGGTTTACCGTTTGGTGTGTTATTGGTTCGATAAATTTCCTATTTAAATTCGTGTCAGAGTGATTAATTTGTAATACAGTTCAGTGAAACGGTACATATGACGTGCCTATATCGTTTACATCGTACAGATGTAAACGATAAGGGGTAAATATGTAAATAAAGTTGGTCACCTTTGGTAAATGTCAACTGACTGTTCTGACTCGAAACTATTCTGCCTTTAAAGAGCTTCAGACACTTTTACAAACACCAACTGGGCAGAAAGGGTTAAAAAATCGTTTAGTTACCAATTATTTAACACAACTTTATATCCTACAAAATAATCCCCAAAAAACATATTGTTTTGTTAATTTACACTACTGTTTATGGTAAAATTTTATTTATTATAGCGATTCGTGTTACATCTAAAGATGGCTATGGCAACACGAACTAGAATACGCTATGATTTTGAATTTATTATATTTCCGCAAATCATTTGGAACGACTCTGTGAAGAAATATTGAACGGAAAGAGTGTGAATTATTTGAAAGGCCCACAATGGCTGCAGGATAAATAATGGATCAGTGGAAACGAACCCTGCCACCGCCGTCTGCCGTATTCTATTCACAGCGCCCTAAACATTCCAGATGAGGTATTGCTAAATTTGACTTCGTAATATATTTTATATTCTGAAGTATACGATGTACATACATTTGACATTAGCTATGGGAGGAGCTTGTATCAAGAATGCAAACACGCATTTCTTTTGAATGTACCTATCAATATTGAGATATTCAAATCGAATCGACATACAAAAATGCCTTTTTTAGTTTTTTTATGTTTAAGTGTTTCCTGGTAAATAAAGCTTAGCAACAAACTAAATAATAATATTTTCTTATTACCTATGTAACGGACAAAACATCTGGTCTAAAAGATCTATAAATAGTCGCACATGTTAACAGCAATAAGTGAATCTACTGAAGCATCTTGATATCTTGAGCATCTCGCCTACATTAGGCAATATTGTATCCAGCCTGTAACTACACTAATTAGATTAGATCATTGAAATGGCAACCATACTACAATGTAGGTATTTTAAGCCGATTATGAAAAAGAGGATTGAGTGTAGGATGATTGTGGCGCGATCTTGTAGTCTTGCTACTGACTAAGGCTGACATGTTCCTTAGACAGGACTGTTAATTAATAGCCCAACAGCCGATGGCAACTAATGGACCTACAGTTTAACGTGGAATGCGAACCACGGCCTCTGAATTACGAATTGGTCTAATTATGAGGATAGGCTTTGCGGATTAACGTAGTATTCAATAGTGTGGACGTTAATCCACACAAGAGAACACCACATCCACCGACCATCTCTCACAACTATCCACAATTCGTGACCTCCAAGTAGCTGGATTACAGGACGTCGCCACCGTTCCAGTCAAAATGTACTTCCGGTACCGGGAACCGAACCGGAACCTCCTGGCAATGACAAGTTTATACCATCTCATCTGGATACGTACTGAAAATTATTAATTCCTTAAAATTCACTATACGAGAAGATTCTCGTATTTGTAACCCTAAATCATTTGTATATAAGAGATAAATTAATTAATTACAGTATAATTTAGCTCATATTTTAAATTTATATTTATTTATGCTATCAATTTGTATACAGAGCCTTTTGAAACTGAATAAACACTATTGAAATTTTGCTTCTGTCTTTTGTAATATCAAATCTAAATATTGCTTCTAAATCATTTGAAATTTACTTACAGAGAACTTTATAAAATATTGTTTCTCAAAAGCCTTTGGATATAAAATTCTTAAAATTGCCATTCCTATTATTAATAGTGAGGATAATTTACGGAATAAAATCAAATAAATTGTAACACGTTATGACCCTTTTTGTAGAGCGCACGTGGCTGAATTATTAATTGTCGTAGTGGATATTGGCTTCCACTAGTCAATCGCAAAAAAGTTTCATATCTTTGTTAATTCTCATATTAAAAAAATATATTCTTATTTGATATTATGGATTCATCTTAAAATAAAATAATTATTTATTTAAAAATGTTATAGGATGAAGTAAAAACTCAATTTTAGCAAGAGAGGTGGCGAAATGAGTCTAGAGCGGCTTGGACGTGGAGACTCATTCCGGACCTGTCTGTGTGGGTTGATCGTGGGTTTGGGGAAGTAGACTTTCTCATCACGCAGTTCCTCACCGGACATGGGTTGTTCCAAGCCTATCTTCACAAGATAGCCAAAGTGGACAGTCCGGTAGACATTTCTAAGAAGGCAGCTGCTGCTGGAGATCGGTGAATTTACGCCGGAGACCGCAGTAGAAAAAATGGTGACATCTCTTGAGAATTGGACTTTCATCACGGCCTTCGTAGAGAAAGTTCTCAAGAGAAAGAAACTTGAAGATCCGTAACATCCTGGATCTTCCCTTAGAAGGCTGAATTGGAGTTGTAGCTCATTGCTTTGAATACGAGGCTTCAATTTGAGGTTCATGCCTTAATAGGTAAGTGGTCAAAAGCCTGAGGGTCAACGTTTTAGTTGGGTGCGAGTCCCACACACCGGGGAGTGCACCGTTCTCCTCCCTGATGGTGCATTAGAGCATTTCGCCTCGAGAAAAAAAAGTAAAAACTCACGTCTTTCAACACTACTTAATATACTTACATTTATATTGTAACTATAAAAAAGCTGTAAATATATACAAAATGTGTCAAATTGGCTGGATCGATTTCCAGTACGGAGACGGTAAAATATTTATAAGAATACCAGTTCAAAGCTGTTTTCAAATTTTAAATCAAGGTTATTGGGAAAATAGTTTACCCTTTCTAGTTTGAATACATTAACAATAACTGAGATTTGAACATTTCAAAAATAATTGTTTTATTTTTTCTATACAACAGTGCCTATATAACTGAGGACTTTCAGTCGTTTAAATGTTTGGTATTTTATAAACTCTGAAACAAAACCGCAAAATATGTTTCCAAAACACTTCATTCATTAAAATGTTACTACAGGTATTAATACATATATTTATAGATTTATATATACTAATACAGGGTGAGTGTCTACTCACTACATTAATTTTACCTTTTGATTCTACTTACAAAAAATTAAAAAATGCATATAAGTCAATAAATTATTTTAACAGTTTTATTTAGCTGTCATAGCACATTTTCAGATTTTTGAAATTTAATAACTTTTTCCATTAGTTTGACGATAGAATGCAAACTATTTTAGTTACAACATGGAAAGTAACACTAACATTGAATTTCCCATATGTGATATGTAGTACTTTTATACTCCTTATACTCCTTTTACAATGGGTTTTAAACAGCTTTAAATAAAAAAATATTTTTACTGAAAATTTCCAAAAAAGTTTGAGACTTAATTTAACCAGTTTAATATTTCTTATTCTTATGTTATGTGTTATGTTCCAATCGCATAAAAAACTTCCTCGTGTGTTTAGCTTTAGAATGACGTATACATATAATTTTAGTTTTTTACTCATAATTTAGTTTCTTCAAGTTTATCTCTATCTCCAACGGTTACCGATATATTAATTTCATTATATAATTTTTAAAAGTTTCAAATTTTATCTTTCACGATTAAAATCAGCTTTAAAAATCACAAGATTTAGTTCATTAAAATTTTGCTCGAGCTTCATCGGTTACCGAAATATTAAAAAATCGAAACACAGTTCGTTTTATTTTGAGGCTCCAATGTTAATCTTACGGAGGATAAGGAAAAATTTATGTTTCACTTATTAACCTTATTACACTTATTAACTTATTAATTTCACTTATTATTATGTTTCACTTCATGTGCTTGAGATCCATCCATTTAAGCTTAAAAATCATAGTTTATGTGTTTATCATGGCTGCTAACCTGCAAACTCTTTTCCCTCGTTAATTATAAAGGGAGGCAAACTCCTTTACTTATGGATAGAAGTTTATGAAAATTGGTATGAGTGGTCAAAATAAAAATTGTTCATGCCAGCAATTCCTACTTTCAATGTTCCTCACAACAGAAAACCTTCATATTCCTTCCCATGTTAATCTTATAGATAATAGGCAAACAATTCTCATATTAATTGACAGATATTGATCAAACTTGTCATATTATTATTACTATCATTATATCATTGATTTAGAAATTCGCTGAATACACAGGTCTTCTGTGGCGGGGCTATTTAATTATTATCATATATTTTAATTATATAATCCGTCTTAATGAAATATATTTTTGATTTTCTTTTACAATCAACTGATGATAAATTTTAGAAATGTAAATATAATTATGTCTTAAAAATTTCAAAATCTAATTTACCAACAACCATTTCACAAACGCGCTTGCACACGTTCACGTAACGTAAACGTTTATTTAGAAACAAAACACATTACTTATACTCCTTCAAGCAATTGATTGAGTCATTACTTGAGATAAAAAGACTACTCTATTTAAATAATAAAAGAGATATTTTAGCCTTACATATATTCTCATGGAAAAGGAAAACAATAAAAAGGCTGATTCGCTTCCGAAATGTAAACAA
The DNA here is from genome assembly GCA_023375725.1 of Nephotettix cincticeps. NCBI lineage: Eukaryota > Metazoa > Arthropoda > Insecta > Hemiptera > Cicadellidae > Nephotettix > Nephotettix cincticeps. Next base: position 46,489,093 of record CM041791.1, read on the forward strand.
CAAAGTTTACGATCTTCTGTGTAAGACTTTGATTTACTTTGTCTGACTTCCCAGTTGTATTTTTATATACTATTGTACACAAACATTTCACTTTTTACGAAAACAAATAAAACCCAGGGTAAATATTTTAAGTGTAACAAAATTTTATATTTTTATAAAAAGCTTATAACAAATGTTTTGAACTGCGTGTTGTTTATATTTTATGATTTTATATTTAACCCCTCCCTGATTTAAATACACATCATCAAATAAGTTAGTTGTTATATATAATTGTATTCTTTAAGATTAAATAATATTGTTAGTATTATTTTGAATTAAATTCTGCAATTTTTCAATTAACGCATCGTACACGTTCAATAAACAACAGTTCTGTCTATATCAAGAAAAGGAACAAAATGAAAAGGTGTGTTAGAATTAGTAAACTATTAACCTCTTCATATAAAAAATTAACTCAATACGTCAATTCGCCAAGGCATCGACATTGTGCAGGTGAAATTATTCCGCCTACACACATCAAAAATAGTACATAGAAATAGTACTAACAAAAGAAAATGGTGGACACTGGCTAAACGAAGCGGAAATAACAAAAGTCTGAGCATTGTTGTTTTGTTTATTTTTATATTCAACATAATTATGTAAAAGAACTTGGGACGCTCTCTATATTTTGAAGGAAAACTAAATACACAGCATATTAATCTATTCCTTGAGCTCAATTCATAAACTTGGTGTATCTACATAAATTAACTAAGCCTGAACACGAGTAGTTCTAAAAGTTAAAACTAAAATAGCATAACACTTTAATATAATTACACTTTTCTTATGATAATTCATTATATAATATTACTTTTCTATCAGACCAAAGTAAAATTCATTTGAAAATCATTGGCCTCAAGTTAAGATATTGGAATAACCTTTTTTATAATTCATAAAACTGCATCTTTGGCGAGTTAAAATAATGATCGTCGTCCTAAAACTGATGTTGAAGTAGGTCTAAGTATTCCAAGTGGACCTAAAAAGCAGTACAACAGGCGATTATTCAGCAAGAGCCTTTCCTAATTTCAGATATCGGTTCAATCAAGGATTTTTCCTCTTTCGTTAGAAAATACAGTTAATTAGGTTTATCTGGCTTTTCCCTAAAACTATTTACAATACAAATACAAATTTTTTTAATTAATCCTTAACATCTTGTAAATAAAAAGATTACAATGCATTTTGTCTCAGTGATGTTACAATTACAAATAACATTTTTGAAAAGTTAAATCCTAAAAAGATATTATTTGTGACTTTCTTATCTGTTATCTATTTAAAAGGGTGATTGTTTTAGCTTTATACAACTTTAAACCCCTTACTAATTTTGTTTACCAAAACATATTCTAAGGTAATCACAGAGATAGGTTCCCTAATGTTCCCGGCAATGAGATGAAACACGGCGGTATATGGCAGCGTGCAGTATGCATCCATTTCTGGTGCACAGTTTCAGTTACCACAGGGGTCACAGCCATGAATACATTCCCTTTGTTACCCTATTCCAACTGCCATACCGGCCGTTGCTCGATTGGATGCCATTCATGGCATTTATTTACACTGTCTAATTGCAATATAGATATATACTGTAAGTCCGCCATTTTTATAGCGAATGAGGTTAAAATGTACAAAACATGTTTAATACGTAATTTTTATGAGGTGAGATAAACCAAAGAGCTTTTTTTTAATTCACCGTATTTAATTATTTCTGTAAAACAGTTAAGTTACATTTCCCTCTCAAGTTAACCATTTAGGTGATAACAAGAAGACTTTCTTTATATGTTTAGTATTTTTTCAAACTTAGGTACTTATCGTATAATATAATAATATTTTGAATAAAATGTCATATAGAAGTTTTATAATTGAAGTCCTTGTGTATAGAACACTCGCTATTTAGTATTATACGAATATTTAGAAAACAGTATAACAGTAAAGTCACAAATAATTGAAGGTGGGATTTGAAATTCTAGGGGACAAGATAATATTACATGGTAATGAAATTGTATACGGCATGTATACTACAAGTCTACGTATATATTTATACAATTATCAGAAACTGTAACAGGCTCTATTATGTAATGGAATAGCTAAAGTTAAATGGAGGCCAATATAAAGACTACAACTCATGACATTTTAACAGTATTCAGACTAACTGGAAAACTATTGTTCTAAGAAGTTTTGTAGAAGATTTTCAACCAATTAAACATTTAAATTAAAATTATTGTAAAGAACATACGTTGATATAGTCACGTTGAAGAAGATTTTTTTAAATACAGAAATCATTTTTATATATATTATTATCAATCGAAATATAAAAGAAAATTATACTAAAATGTTTTGTAGTTATAAATTATAAATCATGGCCCATCATATGATATATATTTAAATAAAGTACAAATGGTGAATGTAGAATTTTAATGTACTAAATAATACATCATACTTCACTTAGAGAAAATTAATGTTACAAATAATGTTAACTTGTCCCATGGTTTTCTCCATAAGTCTAGTACTACAGGCTATTGAGCTTTTTATTCTGCTGGAGTGCTATGAAACTGCGTATGTTGCATAATTGAATTAAAAATATAAATATATGTACAATTTGTAGATTACTCAAGGCATGGATCTAAAATATTTAAACTTTTCACACGTTTATAGAATGACAATCTATAAATCTATAAACCAACAATGTATAAACCACTGGTTCTGACTACTTAAATTTATTAAAAGAACTTGAATAATACAATTAAAATGTTTGGCATCGGATTCAAAAGTAGATGCTAGAACTAAGTTTTCACTATAGTTTTTTTTATTACAAAAACATCAGGTTTCAATCATTGAAACATAAATCGGAACAAGCACCAACCAATTAAAATAAAATTATATCATAAAAAATTGGTGGTGTGAAAATCCATAAAGTTTGAGCTAATCTATTATATTTTCAAATACGCACATTTCATGAATATTAATTAGGCATATTAAATGTATCATCTTATGATAACGCGAGGAAAAAAGTAAACTAAGTGATCTAGCTAACAGTAACAAAATTTCATCATAATATCTAAGGATTTCCTTTTTCTCGAGTGGGAAATGGAAATAATGAAAATCTCTCCTTTGGGATAAGGCCCATTTCCTTTACGAAGTTGCTTATAGTCTGAATCGAATTTAATTCGGCTAAAGGGTGACATCGTATTTACGTGTTTATTATAATAACTTTTTCGTTTTGTTCACTACTACGAAAAATCTGCCTGAAATTTAAATAGAAATTCAGTTTTATAATTCCTAAGTATACATCATTGTTAAATAGTCATAGCAATTGTTAATCAAAGTCACTTTTAATTTTGATTTTTTTAGATCAATCCTTAATCGGTATAATCATTTTTTATTTTTTACTTTTTACGATACATACTATGCACTGTAGTATTTCAAAATTGTTTAAGCATATTGTGTTGAAAATAACATGCTATAAGGATCAAATGAGTTTTTGGCCCATTAGTGCAAAATTATGGGATAATAACGTCAGTTCGTATTAACTATGTTCGTATAAAACGTGAATTAAAAATATGTTAGGCTAGCAAAATAGCTAGCCTTACAAAATACATATTCACGACCCCCTCGAGTATTATACTTTCAAAGATTAAATTATTGAATAAAATGTCAAAAACCAGTATATAATCTCCTTTGTAAAGGTTTTAATTGAAATTGTGCATTAGGTTGATCTTTACTTCTCTGCATTATGTCGGGACTGCGCAGATCGCGAGCAAAAGGGATTGTCCGTGGAGAGGGAAGTATTACTAGCAACAGGACGACCCTCGAGACCCGAGATGAAGAAGATTGTCTTCGAAATCCTGCTTGAAACTCTCCTTTGCGTCACGTCATCTTATCATATGAAGCTGATATGACGATCAATAAACAACAATGCGATATGTATTAAGTGTCTATTATTAAACATATATCATTCTAAAACTTTAAGTCATTAATTTTTCGATTACTTTCGATAGTACAACAGACAACTTAATCATGGTAATTTATATTTAATAGACTAAACAAAATATTTAATTAATATATAGACAGGTCTTTATGTAAACTGTGTTTATAAAATGATTATTACGATAAATTATTGTAATAAAGTCATCATAACATCACTAACATCCGGAAAGGAAAAGCTACGCAAAGAAGAGTACATCATGATCGGGGGTGTTTTTAGATCTATGATCGGTTAATTAAGCAGGTTATTACCGTATTGTTTTGGAAGAAAGCAGTTACATAAAAATATTTATAAAATAGCTATGTTGTTTTAACACAATGGTAGATATCAATATACGAGTAGGTAGAAATAGTATGATGATACGGAATAGTAATATTGGTACATCAGAAAACCAACCATGGTAGAGTGAAAATGATAAACGAACCACTACAGCATATGGGAACAAGTTAAAAATATGAATGATTGCGATAAATAATGTGATGAGACAATCTCTTGCACAGTTAAAATTCAATCATAAAAAAGAAATATTTTTGCAACATTATTACTATTGTTGAATATGTATACTTGTTTTAAAAATTTAGAAACAGCATACTGTGAAATACTAATGGCCAATGTTTCATAGTTGATAAAGGTATGCATTAAAATCATGCATATTAAATTTTCTTAATAAATAATAAGAAGTCAAAACGTTTTCTGTTGTGTTATGTAAATATAAAACAATAAAGTAAAATCAAATATAAAGCGTTGTTTTGCAAAACATGGTTGTATTCCTTATAACCTTAACACTTAATAATTAAACTTAAAACTATTCACCTCAAGATTCAATTTCAATCATGATCAATAACGAGTATTCATGTCATTCACTCATTCATTAAATCATATTATTATTTATTATAAATAATAATTATGAGATTTAAGAAATATCTATTCTGCACTTCCAAATAATTGAAATATTATAAAAAAATAATTCAAATTTAAAATGCAATAAGTTTGTAAATAATAATTAAAAAATAAATAAAATATATATGTATGCAATTATATGGTATTAGTATAATCCTTTTGACTCGGAACGTAATATAAGACTTACCTTTCGAATAAACTAACAAAGCTGAATTTCTTATAACAAACTTTAAACTTTTCAGTATCAGATAAGTATAGAGAAAATCTGATTTTTTAAAGATTACTTCTGTACAAAACTTTACTTAAATTCTCTTAGTAAAATTTCCCTCAGTGTAATTTCTGTAGGTTATGTGGAACAAACAATTACCTACCGTATTTTACGAAAAGTAAGGTCCTTGGATGTACTGGAAAACAAGTGCATAAATAAAGTTTACTCCGGCAGTTGTAATGAGATGAAATGTGTTTGATAAAGATTTAAAGCGACTTCACAAAGGGAAATAAGTTCTGTGCCTGAGGGAGCTTTTCATTATTTACATTATCTGCTTCTGTAATGGCCTTAAGGTCTACTTCATTCTGTCGTTAACTATATTCTTTTTCGCTTCTACTTGATTTGATGTTATTTTAGTTAATTTTACCTTACTATTTTTAAAAACTAGTAATATTCGAGTGCAAGGTGCACCAAAAAATGACTTTTTAATAATATAATTTTTATCCAAACACAACTTAATTTTTATTAAGAATAATTACATTTAGATTGAACAACTTGCTTACGCCGAACAAGCAGCATGTCAGGTTCGTGATACTTGTAGGTTACAGCGCTCTCTATGTGGAATTCAATAAAAGTGCAAACGCAATTACGTCAGACTTGGAGCGTAGATTACTCGTTACGGCTTCATTAGTCCGATCAAATGAGTTGCAGTTTTTTTTCTATTTACTTTAACAATCCATGATAAATTAAAAAGTTTTATATATCATCACCTACATGCCTTGCTATAATTTATTTTCAGGTTATCTCACGAAATGTGAGTTTTCTTGGCAAAATATTAAAAAAATGCATTTGAAAACGTAATGACTTTTTCTGTATACCTTGATTGAGTACAACATATAACGCACTGAAATTGTTAGAAATATGTATCTTTATTAGTATATGTTCAAATATATAGCTTTGTGAGTAATTAAAAAATTACAAAATCATAACCGCTGTAGTTACAATTCCTGAGGATCCTCATACTTGTATGAGCAAATAAAGCTTCTACTAATCTGTATTATCTCGTTGAGAACTATAAGTAGCATTAATTTAGTTTTCCAGTTCTACCAAAACAATTTGAATGAAAAATAATATCGCACTATAATCTCTTTTATAATAAGAGTTAATAAAACTCCACTAAGTATATAAGTGATATGAGCGATTGCTAATGGAGGTCATAATTATTTAATTTGATTGGCATATTTTTCTGACGGTAATAATCAGTAATTAGTTATAACCTACATATAAATTATTTCTACTTTCTTAAGCTTCCTTCTTTTTTTACAGCATAAATCTTAATATTTTTGGTAAAAATAATCTCGGACTTTCACCAAAATACATTAATTAAAATATTTTTTAGAGAATGTTAATTGATTTAAAGAATAGTAATAATGGTCTTATGCTCGATATATTTTTGACCTCGCTGCTACGGAGTTTAAATTTTATTTGAATCCAAAATCAGATTTTGATGTTTAGGATTTTTTTGAAACATGGACTTTTCTAGTTCAGATTAATAAGAAAGGATATAAAAATTAAAAATTCAATCTCTTGTAGTTTAACATCTAACCCTGTTATAACATACTTTCCGTATGGTTGAAGTTGGAAAATAAAATCCAACGATTTATTGGTAGTCGCAAAGGTTTACTGCCACACACAAAAAACTTTTTTACATCATTGAAATAAATGTCCTCTTTCAATTAGTAAAAAATTACATACCTATATTCAGGTATGTAGGTTAAAATAAAATCAAGCATTGGAAATAGGGAATAGATCTAGCTGTAAATTGAGAATCTACTAGAGTGGGTTTATCTTTTTAACAACATTTCAACGGCAATATTTGCCAAATTTTACAAGATTATTTACCATTTTTAGTAATGAAAGACTTAAAGTCATGATTCTGGATAAAATTGGATAGATAATTAATTATACGGCAAATTTGTCTTGTTCTATACATAATCTAATAAAAAGTCTTAGCCTCTCTCTATTCTACAAGTATTAATGAATCAAAATAAAAACATGCCATACAGTTTTTAATTAATAGTTATAATTTAATTAGTAGGCATCTCTTCTTGAAGTGGTTAATTTATTGAAAGTTTTAAATTATAAACAGTACCTTTAAAAACACGTACTATACTGTTTCGTATTCTTCCTGGATTTTGTTGTATATTTTTCATACTAATATAAGGTTTTGTAATGGTAAATATTTAAAAATCGCAGAAAACTCAACAGTAAAAATATAGTCAATTTGTTTATAATGGAAATCAATACCATTATGAAACACATTACTAAATTGTTTCAGTGTTAACTTAAATTAATATTTTACAACGACCAACAATTTTACCTCAATAAATAAAGACTGGAATTACCGATAACTGGTTTTTTATATAAAAATGTCACTAACAGTGTGCAGATTTTCTTGGAAATATGACTCGTTTGATTACAATGATATATCATTGTTTCCCCAGAAAGTTGAAATTGTAATTATATTTTGCTTGTAGCATTATCAAGTTTACGTTCAAAATGTAGAAAAAAATTTAAATTATTCTTTTGAAAATTCATTAAATGATTATTAAATTATGGTACTGCACAATAGTCGCTATTTTTACTATTTATGTTAAACAATATTTATTTTCTACAAACTTGCTGCAATAGTTGCACCTTTATCTCATATAAAAAAACGTAATTAAAAAATGAATGGGAATAAAAAATAAATATTGGTTCTTTACAATGTTTAAGATATATAATCCCATTTCTTTCTTATATTTGAAGATTATGCATCAGAGGGAAAGCAATACGTGAAAGAAAGGATTTTGTTATCAAGTTGGTCAGGGTTTAGGCTCCCTGGAGACAGGCTCAAATTACTTTCGAGCAGGATCGTTACCATTTACTCTTGAAGGTTTATCTTTTAAGGCCGTCACAATGGAAGTTTCAACAGAGTATCTTTAAAATTTAATTCAAAACGTATTAAGAGTATTTTTGAGTTTTTATAATAAACATCCTTATAAATGTATAAATACCTAAATAACTTCAAATTCAGTCTTCAAAGTTACTACGAGATTGGCTTAAGTTATTTTCAAATAGGAATATTCAGAATAATTGAATTTACAAAAAATAGACTTTCAACCTATTTAACTGGGTCAAACAATAATTTCTTAACATATTATAATTTTTTTTATAAATATATTGGTAATAAATTATGGTAAACAGATCTGTTATGTATTCAAGTAATTGTGATTGAAGACCTGTTTATATAAATCCCTATTCAAATTACTGTAAAAACTAATCAAACAAATACCTAAATATTTAAATAACATAGTATAAATTGGTATATAAATCACGTACAATTACCTTTTAAAGCAAACATTGTTATTTTACGTCTTTAAAGAGATGGCCCTTGATGAGTAAGCTGAAAACTTATAAGGTAAACATGGATTGACATTTACGATAAATTCTTTCAGTAGGGTCTTTCAGTAGAAAACAATGCCATAAACTCAAGTTTGGTTTACTCCCCCTAAAATAGCGTCAAAAATGTATGTACTAGTACATTAAAAGATTTTCATTATTCTTGAACTAAAAGACATTTTTAGAGTCGATTTAGGTTAAGAAGTACCAGCATAACTGGATGTCGTAAGATTTTGTAATGGCTGCAAAGAGAACAATAAGTTAACCCTTATCTACAACGAGCAAATCCTAAGGAAAGAGCACTTCAATAACAGGATTTCGTGTAGAAAGGCCAATATGTCAGCCATCGGCGCGGGAGAGAGGCTTAGCACTTCAAAGATAATAATACTGATGTTCATTTGTCTTATTACGGACGTAGAAGCTGAAATATATTATACATTAACGTGCATAATATATGAAAAATAATTACGTTTTGTGATTAGTTTTATTCTAGATGTGAAACTATCCATACGTAGTAAATATTCTTATAGTTATTCTTTGCCCTATGAATTATTTTCACTGTCACCATTTTCCTTTTTTAAATCAATCGTTGAGCTCTTACATTTTTTCGTACGAATAATTTAAGTCATAAACTACCCGTTTACTTAGTTCAATAAAAACGACTCAAATGTATTTAGAAGAAAAATAGATTTGCTTGCTGAGGGCTCCGGGCATGACAGCAGTACATGTAGCGTAACAGTCTGTGAGTAATATTTGTATGTTTAATACTATGATTAATACTATAGAGTGAGACTTGTACGTAAAAATTAATTAATTCAAAGATATTTTATTATAATAAACAAAATAGTCATTAATACTAGAACAAACCTATCCCCTGGGCAGTACGGTTTCAGAAAGGGGCGATCAACAATCGACGCGATCACTGAAGTCCAGAGAGCCGTGGGAAGTGCCGAGAGACAACCATCTTACGCCGATGAAGTTACCACCCTTGTCGCCGCACGCAACGTTGAGCTGGCCCAACTAAAGTTGAACCAGGTCATGCGCATGGTTAATGCCTGAACGGGCAATCACGGTCTTTCGCTTGCTCTGAGCAAGACGGAGATCGTAAAACTCACAAAAAGAGGTAATAAATCAACATTGTAGTCCCACTGCGAGTGGGGAGGGAAGTGGTCCAGACAACGCGTGCCGCCAAATGCCTTAAAGTCATGGTGGGCGACAAACTAAGCGGGAGAGACCAGATCTTCCGTACATCAAACAAGGCTTCTAAGGTGGTCCCTTACCTTAGTTAGCTGATGGCCAATGTCGGGGGTCCTCGGTCGAGCAGAAGACATCTCTTAATGTCAGCAGTCCAGCCCGTGCTCCTTTATGGGGGAGAGTGTAGGCAGACGCTTTCACCATGGACATCTACCAGAAGTGACTCGCCCGGGTTCAGTGTCCAGCTGCGCTCCGGATGTGTTTTTCATATCGGAATGTATCCGAGCCTGCCCTCTGGTGGTCTCTGGAGTCATTCCTGCCAAACCTTTGCCAGGGGAGAGGAATGCGATTCATCAGAGCCAAGGCGAGATCGAGTAGGACGCTACAAAATCTGAAGAGCGTTCCGAACCTTCCAGCAGTGGCAAATCAGCTGGGAACACGACGCCCAAGGACGATGGACTGCGCGACCCATCGAGCAGGTCCAACCGTGAATGGAACGGCGGCATGGCGAGGTGGACCTCACTCAGTTTCTGTCAGGCCACGGCTATTTTAAGTCACACCTGTATCGGATGGGCAAAACCGATCACCAGATTATACTTACTGCCCGGGCGTTCCCGACGATGCGGAGTACACTTTCTTCCGGTGCCCCAATTGGAAAAGGCCCGCCTGGAGGCTGCACAAATCTTGGTTTTTTTTTGGTGGATACGGTCTGTCACAAGATCATTGAGGACGAGGGAAACTAGGCTTGTTTGTTATAGTTCGTCTTGGACGTTCTTAAACAGAAGAAAAGCGATCTGGACCGCGGAGAGGCCCAGATCCCATGAACAAGTGCCTAGACATGGAGTTAACCCCTAAGACCCCTTTTATGCACGGCGTCGGGCGTCGAGCGTCGAAAGACGGTCGTAATGAAAATGCATTGGCGTAAATTTGTCTATTTATGCTCGACACCCGACGGTCGTCGGGCGACCGTCGTCTAAAACACGACGTCGATAGTTAGAGTACGACCGTCGGGTGCTCGTCGAAAATTTGCCTTAGTAACATTGTAGTATATGGAGCTATTTATGCACGGCGTCCTTCGACGGTCGTCGGGCGACCGTCGGGCGCGCTTCCTCTCCCCTCCTTACAACGAGGGTTTGTTGAGTGGGAGCAGTCCGACAGTTATTTATGTTTATGCTGTTGATGTTTACTGGAAAAGTTGAAGTTGGTGCATGCCTGGGAAAATGGTTGATATACACACAGAACTTTTAATTGATGCAGTTAAGTCGAAACCTGAACTGTGGGATTGCAGTAAGGAAGAGTATAAAGATAGAATGAAGAAAAGAGATGCGTGGAATTTTGTTTGTTGTCTGACTGTGCCGGAATTTGAAGGAAAAATTGATATTGAAAAAACAAAATAGGTATGTTCACTATTATTATAATCAGTATCTGAGCCCTAAAAACATATAAACTACACAGGGATCCTTGACGGAGAACACTGTGAGTCCAACTGTGAATGTGCGTGAGGTGGCGGACTGGTGGTTTCGTCCGGTCCCACGCTCGCGCGACTGTCGCCCGACGCTCGCCCGACGGTCGCCCGACGACCGTCATTTCGACGCCGTGCATAAAAGGGTGACATTTTCTCAGCATCTCACGACAGTCGCCCGACGACCGTCGCACGACGCCGTGCATAAAAGGGGCCTAAAGGCGTAAGTCAAATTTAGGCCTAGTCTTTTGTAATGTGACCAACAGTTTCAGTATGGAATATAAAGAGTAGATGAGGTTTTTTAGTGAGTAACCCACCTTCATAGAGGAGTCCCACACTACAGGCTGGCTACCTATGTGCATAAAGCATTTTTTCCGCCTCTCCCTAAAAAGAAGCTGAACAAATATGATAACCGTGATAGTTCAATGTATTAATTCTTTATAATTGTTACTTTAACTTCACATTCAAAATCCCTGGTATCCATTAAGAATGAAGCTACAGTATAGTACAGTAGTTACATACTACATACTGTATTTATTTTACCATACAGTTTATTAGAGTATCCAAATAATTAATTTTTAGTATTTCTTAAAATAAAATATAAGGATTTTTATAATTTTCACAACAAAGTTTTAACACCAATACATAAATTTATGGAAGGAAATTCCTTCGCCTAAAAAATCCTAAACAATAATTATAACACAATATATGTGTATTTTAATAATACATTAATCACGTTTTCATTTTGTAAGTCACAATTCCTTATGAGCTTCGTCTGTCTGGTAATAGAGTTAACCGTGTAGTTACTTTGTGCAGACGTAATTGACTTGGCAATAAACTTCCGGCCAAATAAAGAAGAGAGACATGGAGTATCTGTGTTCTCGGTTCTCGGAAGCCAATACGTCGGCAATCACGCCAGTGTCCTGACACCGACCTAGACAAATTACCTTTTACGTTTGTTCATCTTGAGACCATCACTAGAATGTCACACAACCTCTTGTACTCTAGCGTTATTGTACTATTGTACTTTTTCTTGTGATTACCAATATGATTATTGGGTTAAAGCCAAATTTGGAACTACCATCGAATAAGAAAATTATTTACAATATAATTACGATTTTTGGAGCTTTAAATAATAGAGGAAGTACCATGACAACATATTATAACACATGCTCAGAAAACCGTCCAAAAACAGTTGAATAAATCGAGTAAATTATTTAACATTAGAATATACTATTATGCATTTTTTATAAGGAAAATATTTAAAATGTATAGAAACAGTAAATTTTTTGTAGTTTTTACTTCCTCCCCTTTATACATATACATATATATATATATATATATATATACATATATATATATATGAGTTTTTAAAAGGAATATATTTCCTTGGAAGATATACAAAAATATTAACCTAAAATCTTAAACAAGTAAATAAATTTAAAAAACTATTCTCAACTCAATTATTAGTTCACAAATAAAATTTGAAAAATGTCTCCATTTAACTTTAGGGTAATAATTTAATATACGTAGTATATTACGAAATAGTTCAAAATAATGACAAACTTAGAAAAGCATTAATTTCAATTCGACAGCTCAGTTTTAAGTTTTGTTGTTTTTAGAGCTCATTATTTTATTTTCGAGTGCGTTGGTCTGTTTAAAAGTAAATACGAACCTCAAAAAATATTGTGTCATGAAATTAAGTTTCATAACGGTAGGTTCTCTGTTCTTCACGGACAAAAATACCTTGTAGAAATTAGCCTCTACACCTATTTAAGTAATTAAAATTATTATTTACCTTTTTGGTTTCATATGCTTAAGGTGTCAATTATTGTTTTCTCCTGCGCATCATATACGATGCATCATCAGTCGCGTATAAGTCTTAACTTCACCCACGGTAGTGGATGTTAACAAAATAAATACAAAATTCAAAATACACGAACCCATACATGAAACACACATTTATATAAAGTTTCAGGACCATGGCCACACACATTCGCGAAATGATACAACAGGCGAGAGGGAGCTGGCACTCGATACCACAAGGTTGTTTATACATGATTCCAAGCAGTAATGTCACTCACCTCTAACTTTATTTATAGATATTCCAGGCTTCGTACCTTAACCATAGGCCCAACACATATATTTTAAAAATCTATTTCATTATTTATTATTTCTAATTTCATAATTCGTTACAGGTTGGAGAAAACCATATATACTAATTGGTTAAATTAACAATTTTTAAAAGATCATAAAAGTAATCGTCATTAAAAAACAATTTATAGTGGTACGAACATTTAGCACCAGCTTTAACATAATGAAAGTGAATTCCATGTTACTTTTAGCTGAAGAATTTTAATACTGTACTATGTTTGTGATAAAATAAAAGTAAGTAACCAAATTATTAAAATCACTATTGTTGATAACGAGAAACGGTCACGTAGAGTCAACGGTGTGTTGGACGACAAACAGTAGACCTATATATCAATAATCACAAAACTTTATTTTCGAATGAAAAAATAGAATTTAATAAATATGCTACCGGGCTACAATTATGTCAGCCTATGACTTAATAATTACTTTTAGACTAATTTAGAAATAGTTTTGGGTGGTAAATTAGGGGGACACTATTTTATTTCGCAAGCTGTTCTGAGATCAGCACAACGAAAGATGGGTGCCTTAAGATTACAGACAAAGGTGTGGGCAACATTCCTCGTGTTCAAGTTAAAATTTGTTATAGATATATTATTTGGACGAAAGATGGGTGCCTTAAGATTACAGACAAAGGTGTGGGCAACATTCCTCGTGTTCAAGTTAAAATTTGTTATAGATATATTATTTGGATATATCATTATAGATAGGTATTTATAGATATAGTTTTTGAGGTATTTATATTTAGAGTGTATTTATAGTATTAAAATAATGAGCATAATGCAAACAGTCGAACATAACGAAATGAAAAAATTCAAACAATAAATTTTACACAAAATTTTAGCAAATTTTAAGGGGAGTTATTTAATTTAAAACCAACAGAACTATAAGACTGGTAATTTAAAAAAAAATTGATTAGAATATATATTTAAAGAATTTTCAGAGAAATCTACCCACCCCAGCATTTGTTATGTGTGGTTGTTAGATAAGGTCAACACCCTCAACAACAGTAGAACTATCTTCACAAATTAACTGCATTAAAAGCCACGCACCACAAAACCATGTAAAGGTTAAACGTAATTCGATCCTAAAAAACTAATTATCGTTAGATTTGATTTTTATACTTTCAAAGACAATATTATTCTTGTAAAATGTTTTAAGAATACAACTTACAAAATTATTCTTTGTAAAATCTGAAATGTGCACGATATTGATTATTATTTTTGTAAACAATGTAATATTATTTCCCCAACTTATTTCTACTAATGCCAAAAATAGATGTTTACTTTTGAAATTTTCCGATGAAAATATGTTTTGAAAAATAGATATGTCACTAAGAGAATTTTTATTTGATTGCCTACATGTATTAACCCCAGAAATAAATCAATACATTGGTAGGGAGTTAAGAAACTATATTTATATACAAACATGTAAACCATATAGTAGTATAGTATAAAATACTAGTATACCACTCTAGGTTTCTTAGAATAGTATTGTAGTATATATTATAATGAAATTCCTATGTTAAGAGTTTTGGTTAAACCGTTTGAACAGTTATACATAGTAGGTATAATTTAAGTTTTTAGAGCTTGGAATTTAACTAATCTTTCTATTTTTTTAACAGAAATTTTACGTTTCAGTTTAGGGAATATGAGTTAAATTTACAGATTTACACAAACATTTAGGGAAAGATAATTTTAAGTAAAAATATAAATGCATTACTAAACAATCAATTTTCACAACTGATTCACGTTAAAACAGTTTGCTCAATAAACAATAGTAATACTTATGTACTTTAAAAGTTTTTCCACCCCTTCAAACTGAATTCAACAGAACGAACTGTGTGTTTCACGGTTCAAATAATGATCTTCGCTGTTCATATTTTATTCATTTCACGCTGCAGGCGATCCGTAATGGCCGACAATCAGAAGCTTTGGTAGATCAGAGTAAACATCGGCCAGACGGTAAACAAATCCTTTCACAGACTACTCGTATAAACACGGCTGTTGACGGTGCACAAACGCCACTCTATTAGGCGGAGCCCCAGCTCAACGATCAGGAGGCATGGTGGGAAAGTTAAAGCTTATTTTTTATACTACCTGTGGGAAGAATAAAACTATGGAAATTAGCATCTAATACGAGTATTACAGAATTTAGACTTGCTAAAATGTTCAGAATGAAAAGACTTAAGTACCATATAAATGATAAATTGATTGGTAATAAAAAATATTCTTATTACATGTAATATTCGATAATTTTACAATGATATTTGATCTAACTCCTTGATCAAAGATAATAATTAAATCAAAACCAAGCATTAAATATGATGATTTCTAAAAGTAAAACTATTAAAGCGATTTGAATGTATAATCAATACTGTTTATCTTTATTTCGTTAAAAATATGAAAGGTAGATTGTACACGTAATTGGTTTTATCCATCCAACCTTCACCACGCCGGTTTGTTTTATAAAATTACATGAAAGCCGCCCTGATGGAGCATAAGTCTAAGTCCCTCCCTTGGGGCATTACGGCTCTCTTCTGGGACTATGACAGGATGGCTCCACCCAAGCTTCTTACACTGGCAAATTCATAATGAAAACACTATTTTAGTCACACTTGACCATGTCCTAAAAATAAGGAAAACATTTCAAAATTTTGGTATCGACATTTTCATTTTTGTAATGCTACTTAAAGCCAACCCCCAATTGGAATGTAATAGAGTTAACAAAATATTCATTATAAAATATTCATATATATTAAAATATTCATAATAAATATTTATATTTAAGGTCTGATTCTAAAATATTTTAAAGATAAACTTTAATGAATTATTTCTGTTGAAAGATGGTGTGTTGAAAAATATTAAACTAAATAGTTAAGTACGCTAACAAATGGTAAACTAAAACATATATGTGCTCAAAGACTAGTATAAATAAATATGCAATATCTTAAACCCCTGTCGTCCTGACAAATTAAAACTTATTTCACTTGATTTGAAATTCCAAATCAACGTTATAGGTTGGCTTGTTATACGTTAGAGGGATTTCAATCTTCATCAGTGGAAGGTTCTCTTTGACGTTTGCTTTCCCTTGAAGCTTCTTAACAGCCGATTAATCCCAATTGAACTCTCCCAACTACTTTATATTTGAACTCTCAAAGGTTTGACTTTGTGTTCAGTGGAAAATTACTGAAAATACAATTAAGGGTTCTTATTTGAAACACATCGTACGTAAATATTACACCATGTTTCATAAACTCATCCGGTTGTTAATAGTGTTTGTGACTAATTAATTTTATTTATACTTCTAGAGTCAAAAGAGAGTTTAGTAAACATTAGTAGCCTTTATCTGTCTATCACAATCCAAACAAAATATACAGCACGCAAAACATTTTAAACACAAACAATTCTTTGAAAACGTCCATTTCTGGAAATAATAATTATGCAAGACAAAACACCACTTGTAAGATTTATCAGTTAAACCTCATGTAAATTGTCATAAGCACATGACAATTCTATATTGGATAACTATGAATTCAAATATACTTAAAACCATAGGTAAAATACGAATATTCTATTTGTCATAAGTACCCATATTATAGTTTATCGAATAGGTAGTTTGAATGTGCCATATAATATACGAATATGTGGGAAATATTTTATTTAAAATTTTTCAAAGAAAACGAAAATATCTGTGTAGTATTCGAGCAAGTGGATTGGGATCTACGGTTTCATAAATAGAACATTGATCACGAGGGGGAAGCAACTGTCAGTATTGTTGATAAGGGAGACAAATTGGTATTTCTTCTTCACAAGAGACAATGACATAGACCAATGTGGAACACTAACTCCATCATATTTATAGATTATACAAAACCTTCTTAAGTTTCTCATAAGTAATATAATGTAATAAATATCTAACTAAAGTTATTTATAACTTCAGTTACGTTGGAATCAAGACACATAGTTCAAATAAAATATACACCTCACAATTAGTTTTGATTAAAAATAATAAAAACTATTCTATGTCTATAAAAGAGGATGTTTGTGTATATTAGAAGTATATGCACTCGGATACGTTGGACATTTTGCCATGAAAAGTGGTATACTTAGGTAAAATTTCATGGAGAAGGTTTGTGGATCGTTAATTTAGTTTTAGCTCAATTGGGTTTATACTAAGAAGCCGAAAAGGCTCCCATTTATACTATGACAGCGGAAGTTTTTTACATTATAGCTATTTTCCTTACAACAGGTGATTGCTCGGGAAGCAACTATCTCTGTTTGAAATTCACTATTGGTGATGGTGGATTTATGTTATTTAGAATTTTATTGCGGACATTTTTCATCACGATTTTTTGTAAAACTAAGTTTCACGACGTTTCGGGATCTGGAATCTGATCCCGTCCCCAGATGAACTAATATTTAAAATATAAGAAATAATCCGGACCAAACCGGTATAAAGCTGAAAACATTTAAGTTTAAAACAGTCAAAAGACTTCAAAACAAACGATTCATTAAACATTCATTACACACATAAGAAACCAAACTCGTCTACTCGTCACGGAGACTCAAATACAACTCTTTTTGTTTTACATAAAAGCGTGATGGAAAATGCCCACAAAAAATTCTAAATAAAAGGTGATTGGTTTACTATATCCGTTATTTGAACGTATGCACCACAGATTGAAGAACTTGCATTTGATTATGTTTTTATTTTGTTTACATTTTTATTTTAGGGCTATGGGACTGACTTAACAGTTTACATTTGAACTGTGTCTTCTTCGTGAACATTTTACTACTGTGTTACTTTATTTTAGTTTATAATGATCTGAAATTTCACATGCACATTCCTTACACCATCATTAACTCGATCAAAAACCCAATCTTCATCAATTAAAAAATAAAATATCAGACTATTTCCAAAAAGGAGTTTGACGGTATGTTTATGAGTTCTAGTTTTTATGGTCCGGATAAAATATAGGAGTTTTGTATTACAGCGAATTTTACAAACGGTGATAAAGTAAAACTTTTCGGGCACTGCTGATCTACGAAATGGAATGGTTTACATGAAAACGGAAAAATCTATAGCAAAATAAACTTTACCTTTTAAAACCTTAATTATTTGGCCTTATTTCCTATCTTTCTGCCTTCACCTTTTATTTTGTTTTTCCTGATACCAAATCGTTTTCTATATCCAGCACCCAAACGGCAGATCCTAAGGTAAAAGCAAAAGTGAATGTTTCCTTCTAACTTTTAAGATTTACTACACCAGAAATTATTAATATATTTATTAATATATATATATATATATTATATATTAATGTTATATATATATTATATATATATATATATATTATTATATTATATTATAATAATAATATAATATAAAATTATATATTTATATTAATTATTAATATTAATTAGAAATTATTAAGCGAGGCACTATGGCACATTAGTTGTAATGTACACAACTAAACCGTCAATGCAGTACAATTTTACTAGAGTTGTGGCGATTACATTAATAGGTATTCTAATTACAAAGGACTGCTGACATCAACCACGGGGGTATGAGATACGATTTATCCTGAGCGAAGCTAGTAAGTAATACAATAATTAAAACACTTTTTATAATTTATTGTTGAAACATGTTTCGGCTATTATGTCATTATCAAGTTACTTTTACCCAAATTATTTAATTTGTTAACGTGTTGATTACATAATATAATTTTAATATAAAAATCTAAATTTTCATTTGACATGTAAAAGCCCATGTCTTACAGACATATGGGTGATGTCATATTATTTGAGACCTCAATAACTATAAACCACGAAATTTCTTATCAAAATCGTTGGAGTTATTTTATTTTCTAAATGTTTAGTAAGGGTTTTAGCGGTAAAATACCTTTGTACTAGCTGTTTACCAGTACCACCTTTAAAAAAACTCAGACAATTAGAGTTGTCTCCGAGTTTGTGCACAGCTTTACCGACTGGCAGACCGTCCGTCGGACGTCAGTCCAAAACATACTTTTTAGATTAAGGGAGCTTCTAAACGAATACACCAACTCTCGAGACATATTCTAAAATTGTTGTACGACACTAATATATTTTCCATATAATCGGGTCGTGTATAGGGGGAGAGAGTAAAAATATTATGATTTGATAAAATATTTTCCTGGCAGAGAGCCACTTTTTTTATAGAGTAAATATATATATATATATATTATATTATATTAATATTATAATATAATATTATATATTAATATATTTATATTAATTATTAATATTAATTAGAAATTATTAAGCGAGGCACTATGGCACATTGTACATTACAACTAAACCGGCAATGCAGTACAATTTTACTAGAGTTGTGGCGATTACATTAATAGGTATTCTAATTACAAAGGACTGCTGACATCAACCACGGGGGTATGAGATACGATTTATCCTGAGCGAAGCTAGTAAGTAATACAATAATTAAAACACTTTTTATAATTTATTGTTGAAACATGTTTCGGCTATTATGTCATTATCAAGTTACTTTTACCCAAATTATTTAATTTGTTAACGTGTTGATTACATAATATAATTTTAATATAAAAATCTAAATTTTCATTTGACATGTAAAAGCCCATGTCTTACAGACATATGGGTGATGTCATATTATTTGAGACCTCAATAACTATAAACCACGAAATTTCTTATCAAAATCGTTGGAGTTATTTTATTTTCTAAATGTTTAGTAAGGGTTTTAGCGGTAAAATACCTTTGTACTAGCTGTTTACCAGTACCACCTTTAAAAAAACTCAGACAATTAGAGTTGTCTCCGAGTTTGTGCACAGCTTTACCGACTGGCAGACCGTCCGTCGGACGTCAGTCCAAAACATACTTTTTAGATTAAGGGAGCTTCTAAACGAATACACCAACTCTCAAGACATATTCTAAAATTGTTGTACGACACTAATATATTTTCCATATAATCGGGTCGTGTATAGGGGGAGAGAGTAAAAATATTATGATTTGATAAAATATTTTCCTGGCAGAGAGCTACTTTTTTTATAGAGTAAACAATTAATTATTACTATATAAACAGTTTCACTTGAAATTTTAAATTATAAAATTAAAAATGAATGTTACCATGCCTCTTTTCTGCCATTTAAGTAATAATTACACACACCACACGTCATAAGTTCCTCATATACCAGCCAAATAGAACGTACCAAAACCAGGTACCATTTTTTCATATTGTGAAATATCTGAAAGCCAGAAAATGTAAAAAAAACTACTAAAACAATTTTAATAAAAATTGTTTAATGTAAAAATTAAAATAAAATATTTTACCGTCAAAATCTTCTTGAGTATCCATTGTATTCACTCGTGAATACATGCGGGCGAGCGCAACGCTCACGCTTATAGTTAACCTGACTGTACTCGTTTATGGGTGGTCCAAAACAATAGAGGTGGGATGTACCTCCTTAGAAGGACCAGACGGACTGGTTAACTAGGGGAGTTTTTAGAAAAATCGGAAAACTAAAAGTCGCTGTGCCGTTTACGGAAATCTTGTCTCCGGAGAACAAACCGTGACATACTGCGTGACCTGGGCTATTAATCAACTGTCCTGTCTAAGGAACATGTCAGCCTTAGTCAGTAAAAAGACTACAAGATAGCGCCATCGACTTTTGGGCTATTAATTAACAGTTCTGTCTAAGGAACATGTCAGCCTTAGTCAGTAACAAGACTACAAGATTGCACCACAATCATCTTACAATCAACTCTCATTCATACTTGGCTTAAAATACCTAAATTATGGTATGGTCGCCATTTTAATAATCTAATCTAATCTAATCTAACCTGACATGACGAATAAGGATGACAAGGAGAGGAAGAATATGATGATTAAGTTTATAAAATGATTGTTGTATGTATATAAATCCAATAAAATGTTTTACTTAATTATTTATTATTATTTATATTTTTTAGAACCCATTTCTAACATAATTTAATGAAAAACGTTTTGTCAATATTACAAAGTTATCTGAACTTAAATTAAGTTGTTTTAGAGGGGGTGAACGCTAAGTTCACCTGGTTGCAGCGGCCGATGTTCCCGTAGCGAATGCAGTTGGGAGTTAATAAACAGCTAGTATAAGACATTAGGTTGTTTATTGTACGCATAAATGCTGGTATCAAGTACGTTTAAATAAACTTATGTCAGTTAAAACGGTTTCCACCTAAGTGTCCCAAACCTTTCAGTTATATTGTTATAGTGAGTTACTATATTAACATTTTGTATGATATTTCTATACACGTAACAAATAAATGGAAAATCCATGTAATTTTATCCTCGTAGCAAATATATAATGCTAAACAAATCAAATGGAAACCAATCCAATATTACAGCCTCAAACCCAGTTAAAGTAATGAGATTTCTCATGCGAATATATTAGCATTTTAACCTCAGTCGAGTTATTGCCATGTGAATTTTTCCTCTCGTGTTTCATGCGTTCTTTTACAAAATGAATTTTTCTGTCGCTTAGTAGATAACACTATAGAAAAAATTAAATTTATTTATGGAAGGCATCTCAACTTTACATATATTGTGACTAGTGCAATAATAAAACACATTAAGAATATACGTTTGTTTGTTAACAGCTCAAAATTTAAATTTGATAGGTTTTGAATAAATAAATTATTGTAAAATAAATAAACGGTATCAGTGCATTAAAATATACTTTCTCTCGTCATTTATTTAAAAAACAAAGTTATCATGCCTACGGATCATGATAGTTATATAAAACATAATTATATATAAAACGTTACATAAAACCTTCTTTAAATTTTATCGGAAGAAAATAGGTTACATTAATTTTTAAATAGTTTTTGGGGCGTTACCGGTAAGGGGGGGTTTGGTGGTTGCCTTACAATGCATACCAGGTTTCATGATAAACGGTAGAGAAATAAGGAAAAAAATTTTTGTATTCTCCATAAAAATAAAATTGTTGTCTCTCTCAGACAACCTACTGTATTTACAATGGACGTTAAATTTGAGACATTTCGGTAACCGATATTCGTAGACTAATAATTCAAAATACAAAAATATTTAGTTTTTTAACCCGGTATAAATGGTTTTCAAATTGTTTTATAAAACTGTTGTTTTGCCTAAATAAAAAAAACATAATTGATAAGTCCATAACTTTTGGCCCATTCATTTTACAATCAAAGGTGGTGTCATATTTTTTTCAGTTTACTAGCTATTAACCATGAAATTTCAATCAAAATATTTACAGCGGATATTAAGAAGTTTGTGCTACTCTGCAAAGTGCACCTGTATACAAACTCTCGTACAAATTGTACGATCGGTGTGGTCACGAGGTTTGTTTACGGACAAAGGTATCAGTCTGAAAACATATTTTTGATTTAGGGAGCCTCCAGACGAATATATCCAATCTCAACTCAAATTTGAAAGTTTTGACGAAAACAATACTCCCTTCATATACTATTTATAGGAGGAGAAAGTCAATGTATGTGTAACAACATAATATAATTTTCCCAGGAAAATTTAGATATTAGGATAGAGAACTATAAACTTGATAAACTTAGTCATAAATTATACATTAGCACACTTTTCATTAGTAAGCCAATCAGGACCCTTGTTGTTTCAGGTGATTATAACCTTGCAAACTGAATCGTAATTGAAGAGAGATTTATAGCCTATGTTTACACCATTTTGCCATTACCTCCTCGCTTCTTTAAACATTACATGTTAATTTGTAAAAGATCCACTTTTTAAAAAGAGATGTAGGCCTACAACTCGAACGAAATCTTATACATGATTTGTAAATAATCGTGTATCAAAAACATTTCTACTAAAACTTCTTCATGTGTTTATTTTGATAGCAATATATGGAATAATCTGTTACACATTGTAACTATCATGACGCCGTTGTTAAAATATCAGTTAAATGATTGCGGTCAATAAACTCAGAGGTAACGAGGCACGGTTATAGCTAGAATGTATATAATCTAGATGTAATCCTGATAACATCTGCAACATTGTTTATTCCCACAGTAAAATAAACCTGTGATATCGGTATTACTCTGATTAGATGAGGCCTATACAGTTCATTTACAGTTTATGGTCAACACTTTATTATTAAATTGACTAATTTGTTCATTATTCCATATTGTGGTAATCCTTATGTAATACGGGATTAGGTAGTTGTATGTTGATAATTTTATGGATGTTACTTACGAAAATATTTATCGGGAATTCTTGGAGAGACAATTAAAAAAAACTGTTTAAAATGCTGAGAGTTCCTCCTACCGCGGCCTAAAGCATGTGAAGTTAGGTAAATTGGGAAATTTAAGAAACTGAAGACAAAATATTTTACTACTTACTATTTGTCATTCAGGTATTTCAGTTACAAAATATATTTGTTATAACTTAACAATATAACGTTTGTTAGTATTTAAACATAGCAATACAATTTAAATCGTAAGATGACATTTAAGTATGATTTTTGTCTAATACTCTAAACTTAGTATGGTTTTCTAAACATTTGTACAAACACCGTAGTGCAATAAACTTTCACATAGATTGCCTTTTATAAATTTATAGGATAACTAATTCATAGATATAGGATCATACTGTATATAAGTTTATCAATCCTTTGCATTTGTTTGGCAAATTATACAAAACTTATGACGTTGATAATCTTTCGGTACTATTTACAATATAAATTCTTTGAACAGTTAATGTTAAAAAGGGTATAGTTAAAAAAAATTGTATCATCATTTTTTGTTCATCTTTTTTACATCAATCAATGAGCTTAAAATAAAGATTTGAATAATTATGCAATAATATTCAACAGCCTTCGCCTCTTCATTTTTAAGAAATGGTAAGTACGAATTGAGTTTTCTCTATTTTGATAGTTTTTGTAGAAACCAGGTGAGAGAAATACGCATTGCTGCCCCTCAACCGCAATAAAGCGGATCTTAAGAACGGGGAAAAGCCGTAAAGGGAGGTACGCATCTGACAATGGCTGTGACGGCAATCAAGGCGGCCTGCTGGAAGTGGCTACTGGCTAGTGTCAGAAAACCGCGGGTGACATTAGCGTATGTCTAATGATTTAATGTTAATAAGGTTAAATTATGTAAATATTAGCTGTGTTATTGAGTAGTTTATTTAAAAATTTTAATTACGAATTTGGAATTCAGACTATAAAGTGGTTGAGTAAATCGAAAAGGTCAATTGATTACTGAATTTGATGATTAACACAACACATCATGTCTTTTAATGTATACTTGATGAAAAAAATAGTATAAAATTAAACCAATTACAATTAGAAAACTACATATACAAAAGTGATTGAATTAAAAATTATTATTATCGGTTGCATATAATTATCAGCTCCAAAGAATAGTAGTGGAAGTCCATTAGGAGTCCTTTTAAAATATATTGCTTAAATCTGTTGTAATACGTTCATTATATCATTTTTTAATAATTATAAAAGTCACTTGACCATTGTTCAAAATAACTAAAAGAAAAACATCGGTTAAAAAAATATTTTCAGTCGTATACAGTACTATGCAGTTTCATGTCAATTCCATTAAGTGTTACTAAATTAAAGAAACCAAGTAAAATGCTCTATACAAAAAAAACACAAACTCAAACTATTGCTTTCACGATAATAGTTATAATAATAGAGATAAATACTGGATACGTCATTATTATTTGATAGGCACAGAGTATCGTATAGAGTAAGTATAGTATAATACTTAAAATATATGACTGTAAATATTCTCTGAGATACATTCAAGTATAAAGATATGTAGTGATAAGGCTTAAATGCTAAAAATATCCATTTAAAAATCAGGAAAATACATAATAGATAAACGTAAAATCGTTAAGCGTAAATAACGATTTATTTACCTACAAAACAAACAGCTTTAAGGATGGATCTTTATTAATAGTTTACCGATTGCGATGGAAAGATAAAAGTACCCCTTCCTTGTATAAACATGTCGCAGATGTGGACTCGAGGCAAACGTGACCCTCTCACTTGTAAACACTTCGCACACTCAATTACTCTGTTTGACGAACTGGTACACCCTGTACCGGTAACCGATGTTTTATGTTTCAGCCTATGTATCTCAAAATGTGTAAATCTTGCAGTTTCTAAATGCATTACTTGCTACTATTAGTTAATATTAAACTCATATTCCTGCTCGGTGCTATTCACTGGAATAATACAATCGAGTCGTGTAGTTTCAAACCCCCCTATACGTCGATTTTGTCATATTGACTTGTTTACATATTATTACTCTATGGGCCCGTCAGAATTTGAATAATAAGTTTCCAAATGCAAAACTCACTAATTTTCGACTAATTTTTAATTTAAAAAAATTGAGGTTGGCTGCAAAAACCACTATAGCTGAGTGACAGTTGGTTTCAAAGGCCTCTATAATGTTCAACCAATGGCGCCACTGCATTACGGTCATGCGACTTCTGGGGCACAAATGAGCTGTAGCCCTTCGTCTTCTGTCAGTTTCTACCTAACCGAATGTAGTTGTATGGGTTTGTTAATGTTAGTGAGTTTTAAGTTTTGATTTGAAGGTGTGACACCAACTAAAGAACCTCCTAATAAAGCAAGAAAGCGAAAAAGCCATCCAGATACTTGGAAGTGAAATTTTACGAAGAAAAAACGTTGTGTGAAATAATAAATATATTATATCAATATTTGCTTTTATATTACTAATAATATCAATATAGTTTGAATATTAAATAATTTTATTAAATATTGTACAAAATACTTTTATGTACGGCATTTTATGTATATAGTTATTGTACTTTTACCACCTTAGACCTATGCCATTATTTTTAATAAATTTGTAACAATATTAAATTGTTTTAATATTCTTTTTTCCAAAAGAGAAACTATGTGTTTATTTAAATTTAAGGGTTTTTAGGCTATACTAAAAGGTTAGCTACAAAAACCACTATTTTTCAAGTATAAGTTTAAAAAAGCTCTATATTTACAAAATGAGGTACAAAACCCACTATGCGGGTTTTAAGTGAATTTATTGAAACAATTGATAGGTTTTGGTAAAAAGAAATTTGAATAAGGGGTTATATGATTAATCATGGTACAAAAAACCAGACTTGTACAACCATATTTCATATATATTTACGTACCAAGCATACACCCATATATTTGACGAAATCCTACGCCAAACAGCTGACAATAAAACCCTGTCACCGCCAGATAATATATGTATTACTTGGATTCTTTGTTCTTAACGTGTGATAAATTGATCACAAGGGAAAGAAACTGTCAGTATTGTTGATAAGGGAGACAAATTGACCTTTCTTTCTCACAAGGGACAAATAAAATGGTAAAGCCTAGGTCTGGTTGTGGAACAGTGATTCTTTCATCTTGACAATATCTCCGATGCGTTGTATAAGTATACAAAAAATATACAAAAGTACGAAATAGTACTAACAACTCTGTTCTAAAAATATAGTTTACTGATTTTGTAATGGATGGATAAATAGTAGTGTATGGTAATATCTTCTAGTATAGTAACTCATTTTTGTTTGTTTTTAACAGTGGATAAAATTCAGCAGACCTATTTATTTTTTTATAACTACTACTGTGGACATTTCTTAGCCAGAATATATTCTCAAAAGTTGAAGGGTCATGAACGGTTGGTTTTATCACTGAATGCTTAAATAAAAAAGTACTAAAATCATGTCAACTGTCAGAAACTACCTTAAAATATATGGTTTTCCATAGAAAAATTAGCTTGATTGCAATAAAGAAAGTGGTGGCCATTTATAAAATTAGTGTTTTAGTTTTTTTAACCACTACAACAACAAGGGAATATCCATCTTTTAATAGACCAAATAGGCGGATGGATGATCAAAAACTAACGGTGATAACCTGACATATGTTTAGGTTAAAAGGTCCCAAAGGCGGAGAAAGTTTAAATCCCCCTGAATACTTTTGAATATAGGCAATAAGAATGCATAATGCAATGCAAGTTATAGTTGTATACACTATATAGTTGAGTAGGATCCAAGATTAAAAGTTTCCAATGTTAATTTTCATATAGATATATACGAGCCGGTATCCCTGATCCTCTGTACATCTTTTGAAGCAAGCTTTCACTTATATTGGTAGCCATAGGAACATTTTTAAAAGTGCTGATTTATGATCAAAATTTTCTATAACTTTATTCATTTTGGATGACTAAACGACATTTTACCATCACCAACAGGATTTTCCTTAGCTATTTGAGATTTACATATTTTAGAATGCTGTTTCTTTTTATATTAAGACTCAAAAGTTTTAATGAATTATTGGACTTATTTAGTCTTATTAAGAGTTAGACATTTTTGATATACTTGAACACATTCAAAGCTAATCCATAGTAAACGGTAGGTCAATTTTATATGAAATTTTAACACATTATTTGGCATATGCGAGTAAAATTTCGACAAACATATTTCATGGATGAAACCAAGAAAATGTGCCTACATAAATTTATAAGCTGAAAAAATATTCATTGTACTAAAATGGCTATAATATAGTTGCATTCCCTTAGCTTTGGTTTAAAAAAATACGACAAAATACTCGTAAACTTCAAGATAACGTTTCCAAAATAAGTTTAAAGTTAATGAAAACCACAGCGTTGTTAGGCCACACATTCTTATACAAAAACTCAGCACGAGTTCATAGCTAGACCCGTTTGTAGTTTAAACCCAAGAGTAGTTCGGGTTCCACGTTAAACTAGGCCTAAACAAAGTCTAAGCTAATCTAATATAAACACTTAATAACTTTGACAATTACTTTTAGGCATACCTAGGATGACCAATGGTAAGAAAAACAATAATACATTCTATATAGATGGTTTCCTTGAATTCCTTTTTCCACGACGCGTGATAAATTGATCGTGGGGGAAAAGCACTGTCAGTGTTGATGATAAGGGAGACAAATTGACCTTTCTCCCTCACAAGGGACAAATACAACACGGAGTGGTGCGGGCTGGATGTAGGACACTGATTTCATCTATTTCGATGAGCTTGTTGATAACTTAACGGCTACTTACTTGTCAGTAGATTGGTAATTACCAAACAAATTTAGGTGTTAATAACCAGCAACATTACTTTAATGAAACCTTTTATCATTTTAATGCTCTATATGGTGTTTTCCATCGAATCTCTTTTTACATTTTTCTAATTTAAAGCTTTTATCTAGTAAGCTATATAAAAATACAGAACATCTTAGTTTTAAAAATTATAAGTTATGTTTCTTGGGCAATTAACGAAATAGTAACCGAGTATTTAGTCATATCATATTCTATGCAACCGCTGCTTCGAACAGTTTAGGTTAACCATCCTAATTGTAATGTACTGTTAGTCTCGGTGGGATGATAGGCCAATAGTATTAACCATTGTGTGGTGGTCTGCATTGACATATGAAGATCTGGTAAGCTACTAATTGATAAAACTAATTAACAGCCTCATCTCCTATGAATAGGATAAGAAATGAAAGATAAGGAATATTGAATGTATCTGATGGTTTTAATGTTATAAATTACCTTTTTAGACTACTAACACGTAAAAATCAACTGGAATTTGTAAGTAATATTTTGTTCAACCAATAAGCGAATTGTACATCTCCTTACATATTGATCGGCATATACATTTTATAATAGGTTAAAGCAATGATTATTTCCGTGGACATGTGTTTTTATTCTATCTCCTAAGGTATCATAGATAGAGTAATTAAAAATTAATATAAATCAAATATGTGTTATGTAACATTAATGTAATATGCAAGAAACTTTTTTTATAAAGATTAGGTTTAATGTAACACATTACTTCAGTAAGCTAAACTGTGATAATGGAAGAGTTGACCACTATATTGATTTTAATTTAAACGTTAAATAAATTTAATGGAAACCAAAGCAATATTATAACCTCAACTCCGGTCAGTTTAATGGGATTTTCGAGAGGAATAAATTAGCTTTTAACCAGAATATTGCAATACTATTTTTCTCTTTGTATTTTGTAGAGTTATATTTATCACATGGGGATAAAAAACATTTTAATGGTTTATCGTTCGTACATCAATAACTACTGAAATAAATGTGGAGTCATAAAAGTAACATTATACAATAGGTAAGTAACCCTGTAACGCTCAGAGTAATTTTTAATTTTAAGATTAAAATAATTCAAAAGCAATGACTCTAATTGAATTAGGAGAGTAAATAGCTTATTTAAAATAAATATAGCTCAAAAGTTTTAATTTTAATACAAATATGTTCGTAGAATTAGTAAAAGATTTCCAGAAAATCACGATCAACGTAGTCGGTGAGTTCTCTTTTTAATCTCAGTTTCAAGCAGAATCGTTTAGTCAGTTCAAAGCTTTGCTAACTCTGACATAAATTTGACATTAACACAGTATTCAGGTTGACATCCAATCAGGGCTCTTGTTGTTCCTAGTAATCATAAGCTGGCAATCTGGGTCGAATATGAGCCAATGATATATGGCCAGTAGTTAATACATTCTGCCAATACACCTATATTACCATACACATTAGTATTTACTTTACATAAATATAAAATAAATAATAAAATACATATTAGTATATATATATATTTATTTATTTATATATATATATATATTTATTTATATTTATATATATATATATATATATATAACTTATGATTATGTAATAAAAAATTCACTAATTAAAAAAAAAAAGTTATTAACTCATTGAAAAGTTTTGTATTTCTATATGTTTGTAATTAAGTACACCTAGTTTGAGTATTCCACAAAATATTTTTACTTTTTTAATTTTTTCAATTAGCGTATTATATTTAAAATAATATTGATAAATGTGAGATAATTATTATCAAGTAGATTTATTGTAACGTGGTTAATAGTTTATTACTAAAATAGTAAAACTCAGTTTACAATGTCAAACAAAAACAATAACAATCTGTGTTGTTTTAAATTAAAAATAAAATATTTTAAATAGCTTTTTATTTCTATATGTTCTGTTGAAAAAACAATTGATTCATGATTCATAAAAACTTGAAAAACTATGAGGGTTTTTATGGAAACATGAGTTATTTTAAATAAAGTACAAAGTCACTTGAGGGTAGGATAAATGTTAGTATCGAGACTACGGGAGTTTAAATTATTCTACTTTCAACTGGTGTGGGGTGACCCAGTTCGTAGTTTATTACATTTAAAAGAACTGGGTTAGCTGCTGCAGACGGGAGGAGTACATGTGTGGCCTTATATTCAGTGATAATTGACATAACTGAAATTTTCATTACATAGCAATCAGATCAATATGCATTGCTTTAATGTAAAATATAAATGCCCTGGTGATTTCGTCTTAGTTTCCAGTAAGATTTAAGTTAAAGCACATCAAATAAATGTAAAGGCTTCAAAACGTTCATATTTGCCTTTCCAGTTGAAAATCTACGGGGTTTTTTCCATTTATCTAATAAATGTTAATGTATACGTGGCGTTACGTTTATTTATACGAAAATCTACTCCTCTACCCGTAACGTGATGGGAAATTACGACTGCACTAAAATAAACTGCATGAAAATGATCTGATTGTGATTGTAATATAGAATTGTAATAGTGATAGTAGTAAGTTCCTCCTTACATCCTTATAACCTATTCTTGATTTTCAACATAAAGTGAACTTATCAAAAATAAATTTATAATAAGCTATTTTTAGATTTTACAACAATTTCCATCACTCGTCGGACCATTTTCATGACGGATATTGAGAATAACTTACATTGTTGCTTTATGACGTGTATGTTTTATCCAAATCACTATTTTAATAGTTTAAACAAAAATTAACGTTACATTATCTCTATATATAATAGTGAATGTATGAATGTCCTTTATGCGTTGCCAAACTACTCATTCGATTGACTTTATATTTTAAGAAGTTGCTCTATATGGGTCCGGGAAGGTTTTAGTGAAAAACATTTTTTGAAAACTTTACAGATTTCCATTTTATGACGTTTTAAATGTATAATGTTAACCTTATGGAGAGTAAGTTTGTTTACAAATTCTCTACAATCAAAACATCTGATTTCTTAAGCTACAGCTGTTTGGTTTACTTTACGTTAGAAATAAGCTTTACTATCCAACGCCATCTGAAACATTCATTAATTAAAAAAATATTAAGTAAATATGTGTTGTACAAAAAGAACAGCTTTATTTACCACGTAAATAGTTGATGGTTTTAGGAAATTATGTATCTCTATTTTTTCTGTCTGAATAATAGTCGCGTGTTTATATGTTGGCCAAATAAAAAATAATTAAAATGTGTATACATATTACGTTTATTATAATAATCAGCTGTATTATAATAAAAGCCGTATTACAGTTAGGTTTTCTTGGGTTTAGGTTGGATTAGAAAATTGTAGATCAATGCACTCAGATTTATTTGTTTTGTAAAAATGTAAAAATATATGTCTTATCGTTTCAGTACTTGACCGTGGCCCAGAATATCTAATCTTTCATAACGAAGCCGTAATGCTATTCGCTTTCAGAAAATGACCAATTCAAAAGTTGACATGTATTTACTGTAGGGTTTTACGAAGTTCGCCGGGTCAACTAGTTTTAAATAAAAATAATAAAAAACAGTTCATGATTCTACGCAATACTCAGATAAAACTCTCATTTTATATGATATGAATGTTAACGAAAGGCTGGTCATTTATTCTCTCATTTGTCATTATTAGAACTGTGTACATTTATATATTTAATGTTTTAATCAAATGCTATGTTTGATATATCAGTAATAACAATAACGCTTTAGTTTTGTTGTATACGATGTATGAGATATTTCCAGTTGAAAACATATGTGAGTTGTATAAATCCATCACATCATAGTTCAAGTAAGTTAATCAAATGATGATGGACAAACAAAATGATTGTTGGTTACCACATTAGATCATTCTTTTGAGTTTCCAGAGCTTAGATAATTTTTCAAATGTATAAGTAAATGCATTTTGTCACGTGAAACTTCGTCAAGTAGATTCTAAATTACAGTAATTGAAAATCACGAGTATTGCTTTTTATTATTTCAGTATCAATGAAGGCAAAGTAGAGAGCATTTTGATTTGGAGGTTTGGATGTTTATAACCTCCTGATTATTAGTGGTTCACTCATAAAAGAGGACACTATACTTGTTAATATTAGGCAGCAACTTGCTTAATTAAGCAGTTACTAGGAATAGGCTACATCAAACAGTTCATAACTTCTCTAAACAATTTATATAATAATTTAATTATGAAAATAATGCAGTAATCAATACAAACAATAGAATAGACGATTACAATATCTCTAAAGGACACAGGTTATATCAGTGTAACTACTGTATTGCACTGTATACAAATATATTACCAGTGTTTAGCAAATTATGCCTAAATATTTCTTTATCCATATATTTTTCAGAATATTGAATTGTTGATTTATTCTACTATTTCACTTACCCCGTTATAGTAAATTTTATTTATAAATTAAAATATCTGTTTTGTATTTGGTATTATATATAGGACTTAAAAAATGTTTGGCCATTTTTTATATTTTGTATAATTTTAAATATACCAGTTATTGAAAATATGTATGTTTTATTAAAATCTTTTAAGCGTTACGATTTATGAAGCGTGAAAGTAGTTAAATTTTTTACGTTTAAGTTCTAGGGAGAAAAATTGGGTGGACCCCAATTCCAGTGATATTTTGTATTTATGTGTATACAAGTTGGCCTATTATCATTATTGAGATTTCTCTAGTTTTTAGTTTTAATGGAGAATTCACTAAAAAACTTACAAATAGATTTATGAAAAAATTATAATTCTTTTTCCTGTTTAAAATTTTCATTTCATTGAGTTGATACGCTATAAAATTATTCATCTAAAGTGGATATAGTCTTACAACTTTCCCTTAACATAACAAAAATAAAAGAGCTATGGGCAATAAAAAAGCACATTTTTTTAGAAACTACCACACTTCATCGCCGGGTTGGTTTAGTCTACCAGCCAAACATTTCATATAAAGTAATTTATAAATATATTGTATTAAAATGGTATATAAAGACGTATGTCAACGTCAATTAAGAATAACATAAAATTGATTGTGGATAAATAAACTTTTTCATTTAAATTAATTTATAATTATTGTAATTTTTAATGAATCATAAAAACAATGAAAAATAATTTTATTGTAATAAAAAAATTCCATAGAGGGAATTTTAATACGGGTTGAAAAGAAAGATTGCCTGCAGGAACTTTGATGTGTAATATTTTGGAAATCATAGATATATATATATTTGCCTATTTCATAGCTACAAATAATTTTACACACATCTTTGCATAGTAAACTGTTATTAAAACTTAATAATTTACATATAAGTGACATAGTACACTTGCCTTATTATTGCAAACCTTGGAGGTTTGACATAAAATATAGTTTAAAAAAAATACATGTAGCAAACGTTGTGTGCAGAAAAAAGGTATGATTTAAATAAAAAAATTAATATTAGCTTAAAAAAATTATAGCTTGGGGTTTAAAATATACAAAAATTAAATATATTGATATAACAATTATGATCATTTATAATTTTCCAAATAAATAACTATTTTCACATAATTAGATCACTCCTTTATATTTATTTAAGTAAGATTTGCATAGTGATAAATTTAAAATCGTCTGGCTTAAAATGTCCTTTTTTCTCTTCTGTCGTAAGAAAGACAATTTAAATAGATTTATATTGGAAGTGAAAGGCCCCGGGGAGCTCGACTCTACTTCATTATGCGACACTAACCTGGTTACTGTTAACGGCGGAAGTAAACACGTCCTACATTCTACATTTTATTCTATAAAGATTCAATAGCATTTATGTCTTTTGATACTTCTTATTAGCCAATTATTGTTTTGCTTAATATATTTTAAAACACATATTTATATGGGTTGAATGCTATTTGTTCCATATTAGCTAAATTTTATTTATCTTATTTAATTTTTCGCTACACAATTCGTTGCATATAATAGTATTAATGATTGCATTGTAATGCACAGTTCTGTAAAAGACAGTTCGGTTTAATGCCTAAATTAGTCATTACAACCCACTATGCTATATTTGTAAATATTGTAACAATTCATCGTTTGTGATTTTTTCTGGTACCTAATTGAAATTGTATAATCGGTTTTCATTATATTTACATCCTTGATGAACAAAAATATTTATTTTAAAAATATATTAACTTATGGTGCTAAGCAAATGAAAAACAAGACAAATATTTTATTATTTCAAGCATACAAATTTATCTCAAAAACCATTTTATCGCTATTTCGTGGTAAGTGAAGAACTTTTTTACAAACAATATTGACCGAAGAGGAAATTAATTTTTCTGGTCTAACGAACTTTAATCAAGCTCCTTAGTTCGGTTAATAGAAAGAAAAGGTGGGTCGTAGTTTTTTTCCTATTGTCACTTTTTTGTTCTATTCATTCTAAATAATTGCATAAATGAAAACTCCATAATCAACACGATTTCAGTTAAAGTTATTTTGACATTAAAAAATCTATGAAAATTTTTAAATTGTGCTAGTATTTTACTAAAGCAACATTAATTATCATTGTCTAAAGTCTTAAGACCTTCATTAAGTTCATTAAACACAATTTCTAAAATTAACCAAATAGATCAAGATTGATGTAATATTAAAGCGTAAGATAATGTTGTTGTTGACATGCCTCCTTATCAAGGTAACCTAATATGGCCAAGTCGACGTAAACGTATTGTAAAGACAGAATTGTCTTTAGATTAAAATCAAATTATACGTCTTATTTCAATAATATGATTCATTACCATTTTGTATGAGGTTTTACTGACATTACCTTTTCTTTCTATATCATAAAGTAGGATTTTAACCCATCTCAAGATCATTTTCAACTGTCTTCATGTAAAATTGTTATAATAAATTTGTACAATCATCTGACCACAGCTTATGCCTTGTATTGGGTTATGCCATTTGTCGTCTCTGAAATGCCTTAGCACTGCAGATTAGATCCCTTTAAAGACGTTCTCAATTTTCTGCGGCAATGAAACCTCTTTATTTTGAGCGAATAGTCTCGGCTGACGTGTCCTAGAGAGTTTCTGCGTTTGCACGATCCCTTGCACGTTGCTGGTACGCTTTATTGTTATTTGTGATTATTTAAGTAAGATTAAAGCAGCTTGATTTTTGATTGACTATTTTTGAAAATATTATACATGTTTTACGTTATTCCGATTTTTTTTATTAATAATAATAGTTTTATTTGTTTTATTCATGTTGTTTAGAATGTTGTTTGTTTTGTTATTTCTAATAATTTCTATTCAACGAGCCGTTTGTCAAAGTGTTATGTGTTACGCGGATGATCGAATTGTATTTTGAACAAACTTTATTTCACCACTATTCTTTAACCATTGTTCCAGTTCTTAGTCATATACAAAACAAAAAATAAAAAAATTCACAGTAATAAGATTAAAAAATAATAGTTTTATAAATTAATTTAACTTTTTTCAATTCATTTTTCCAAACACATGACACTATCAAAAATACATTTTGCTAACACTCAGTATATTATAACAGCAACACAGATCGTAAATATACAAAACACATAATTTATTATTAAATAAAATACCTTTTTAGTTGTGCAAGTTGTGCTTACTACACTGTAACTCGCCACGAAACCCTTTCAAGAATCAAAGTCAATTTGCATTGAGGATGTAGTTTCAAATTATTCACGTGTAGAAGGGACTACTGCTAACATGGACTGGTTTATTGCATCTCACAAACTAGATTTGGGCAGACTCCGCAGTCTGATGTTGTGCGGGGCGAAATGCAAGTTCTTGTTGATCTGATTTGTTGGTGTAGTAAAAAATCCATACAATATATCCTACACAAATAGTTATTACCAACCATCACTCATAACTATGAAAAATTTGTGACATTCAAGTAGCCAGATTAGAGGACAGCGTGTCCTTTAATCCAGTTACTGCCCATCGCACATCGCTACTGTACCAGCAATGTGCTTGTTTTTGGAAATAAAATCCATAAATTATCCTTTACACGTAAACAGCAACAATTACACGTAAATAAAAATGTTGCGCCCCTTTAGCATGGGGGGTAAAGAGGGCAACTAAATATTTTCAAAAGTAAAGCCCTATCTTGTGACTCATAACTTTCTAGGATATAAAAAAAGAAATCAAATGATGTAAACTAGAGGTCTTTACGTTGCCCCTACCAAAAGTTACAGCATTTTCAATAGACGTAAACCTTAAAAATCCTCATCTTAATTTGATTTATATTTTTACTATATCCAGGTGTGCCAGAACATAAAAACTACTCTATATCCTATAATATGTGGTTAATTGGACATGACAACTCTTGTAAAAATAATGGTTTAATCGGTATGTCATTTGTGTTCATACAAGGGATAATTTGTGGATTCCGAAAACGTTTCTAAGTTCAAAATTGCTCTATCAGAAGGGGATATTCGGGGGAATAAGCTATGATATATAGATATTCACAGAAAACTATATTCAGTTTAGTAATCAAATTAAAAACCATTAGTTTTTTGTTGGGATTTTATCACTATTGAGCCAAACTTCACTTCCAACTCGAAGGAGATTCTATGTTTGACAAATAAAATATTTTTGTAAATTGTTGTATGCCAGTTGTTGTTAAATTATATTATGGGTGTCACAAGTTGATATTTTTCTTTTAAATAAATGTTGTCCATCACACTGGTTTCGTGGAACCACAAATAGTTTTGCTAAAACCACAGTGGAGATTCTTACAAGGTTCAAACTCAAAGAGGTGCCTTATTTGTATGTCCGTTAATTTGTTTTAATAAATAGTTTGTTTATATTAAATTTGTTTCCTATATATTATCACCTCAAAAATATGTTAACATTTAAAATGAAACTAATAAGAGGAATCAATTGAGGACTTTTAGTAAGAAATATTATTAAATTTTTTACGAAATTATTTTTAATTAGTGCTCCTGTCTAATGATAAAGGTATCACAAAATAATATGTACAACAACACGAGAGGAACATTAAATTACAGAGAGAAGGTTTTGCCTTACTAGACCCATGAAAAGATTGGCAAGAATTACACCTTAAGTGATTCCACAAATCACAAATACCACAAAATAATATTCAGCCGGATAAGTCCCTCTTTGGTTTATATATATATCACATAAATAACATTACATAGATTGAAATAATGTGTACTCATAATGTTTACATAGTCCAATATAAAAATTA
This sequence comes from Nephotettix cincticeps, assembly GCA_023375725.1. Taxonomy (NCBI): domain Eukaryota; kingdom Metazoa; phylum Arthropoda; class Insecta; order Hemiptera; family Cicadellidae; genus Nephotettix; species Nephotettix cincticeps. The sequence continues at coordinate 46,526,813 of CM041791.1, forward strand.
TGTTTATAAAGCTAGTGGAACGTTGATAATTAATATGGTTAGGGTTTAGAATATGTTTCGCAGCCTTAGATCATCGCCATTAGAGATGTTTGTGTAAAGTGATTCATCATCAACTATCACAGGGATACAATCAGGGAACAAAAAACTCAACATTTTTAGTTTTAAGAGTAAAAGCTAAAACCCACATCAAAAGCTAAAAGCTAAAAACCAAATCAAAATAAATAAACGGTATCAGTGGACTGACACATATTTTCTCCCTTAAGTAAATTTAAAAAAGACAATCTGTAATAAAACTATCAACTTCTTCAAAGTTTATCTAAATAAAAACAAGAGAGACAAAGTTAAATTAATTGTTCGAATTGTATGGGGGGGACCCCCCCCCAGTAATACCTAGATTTTTTAAGTTTTTTTTGACCTTACACGTCATACCAAGTTTCATGGAAAACGGTTAGAAAATAAAGAAGAAATTAATTTTTAATATTCTCCATAAGAATAACATTTTGCGCTTTCAGACAACGTACTGCGTTTATCATGGACAGTATATTTAACTTTTCTCTGGAACCGTTAATAGTAGACAAATAATTCTAAATACTAACTCGTTTAGTTTGTTAAGCTGGTTTCAATGGTACCAGTCAGGTTATACTTTCCTTTATTATTTTCGCTGAAAGTAAAAAAATGGATTTTTTACATTTAAAAGCCCATAACTTTTGAACCATCATTTTTACAGACATGCAGGTGGTGTCAAGCTATATAAATTATCGAATTTTAATCAAAATCGTTAGAGTGGTTGTTGGAACTTGGATTTAAACGTTATTAAGTGTTTTTAGGGGTGAACCACCCTTAAAAATCAAAAATTAAAAAAAAACTCCTGGAGATACGGTGAATATACACATACATGCCAAATTTCATCTAAATCGGACCAACGGGGTAGGCTGTGGCTCTGTACAAATCCAGACACACACACACACACATATACACACACACACACACACACACACACACACAGATAGACAGACACGAGGACGGACAGACATCACGTCAAAATCCGTTTTTTATTTAGGGGAGTCCAAAACGGATATATACACTCTTAACTCAAATTCGAAGATTATGACGAAAACAATACTTTCTCCATATACTATGTATAAGGGAAAAAAGTAAAAAACAAAACAGCTATTTTTTTGAGATTCTGAATTAGTACTTCAATTAGTTCTCAAATGAATGTTTTCATCTAGATTAAATCTCAGATAAGACAAAAAATGTTATTCAGCTCAATCAGAAATACAAGTTATACCCTGTATACCAGTATGTGTAACATTTATTTTTACACACATTATTTAGTTTACATTTACAGTACTTTATCAGATCTTACATGTCAACACATACACACACACATCCACAAATACACTTTTAAATTTTGTGAACTATAATTTTATAAGGTAGGAAAGGTATTTGAAGAGGGTTTGGAACCAAAAATGGTTTTATGAAAAAATACAGTATTAATAATGCCAAAACTATTTGGTAATTATTTAGCCAACAGAGTAAAGTGCGAACCACTTTGAGTTAGTGGTTGGCAGGTTTATAATTCAATATATTCATGGAACCACATCAAAGCACTCGACATCGCTTCAAATGTACACATAGGAAACTTTGCCTAACCCAAAATCAAATTTACGTCGCTGGAAAATTTTTGGATTTGTTATTCCTTTCACTTAATACAACACGCCCGTTTTGTTTTCCTTCACAGCAATAGACATCATGTTACTAATAATTTCAATGATTTTGTAGCAGATACTAAAAGATATATTTGATTCAACCTTTTTTAACAATTTTGTCTGAATACAATTAAAATGTTACTGAGACTTCCAGTATTAATAATAGTTTTTTAATTAACTGTGAAAACCTTACAATAACTATTTATTATTAGGAAATCTACGAAAAATTGAGGAAATAAAATAAACTGTGAGATTAAAACAAAAGCCACATAAAACCAAACATACCTTCGTTAAATAAAAATTATTCCAACTTAAAAAACTATATTTCATAATACTTCACAATGCAATGATCATTATTTTAATTTATTTTCCGATGTTATGATGTTATGTTCCACAATACAGTGGCTCTTGTATTAGTATATAGAGGATTTTTTTAATTTTCTATAACTTAAAATCTGTTTACGTCCTATAAATAAATAAAAATCATCCTAATGTTATAGCTTATAAATAAACATATAACAGTTTTTATTAAAAGTATTATTTATAATATTATAATGATATTATTTAAATATTATTTTCATCCAAAGAGATGTTCTAAATGCATTTTCAAAAAAGATGAACACAAGCTTACAAATAATCAAAAATTATGTAAACTAATAAATTGATAAAAATGTATAGATTATTTGTAGTTCGTGGTACATTTTTCTATTTCGTCCAGTTTATTACATACATATTAAGTGTTCTCCTTTATATGACTGCATTTTCCGCCATTTGAATGGACCTCTGTATCACCTGATTGTCGTAAGAGGCAACTGAAATGGGGAAGTAAATTTCTTGTCCTTCCTTCTTAAACTACAATAGCTTTGTTGTTCTTCCTACCCTAATTCACCCTTGGCCTCCCTAGTCCATCCTAGCCTCAAGTAGACTCTGTCTTCCCGACCTCTAGCCCGGCCCGGACTCTGTCTCTGACTTTGCGGTCTCTGGTTCACCGAATATGGGTCGAGTTGAGGGTATAGCCTAAAACTAGGATCGCACTATCCAGCCCGGGTCAGTACAGTGAGCGTGCAACGGCCTGGCTGCCCTATCACCGGGTGAAATCCACTTGGCCGTGGAAGTGCTGGTGGTCGATTTCATCATGTTGCGTTGTTAGAGGCAACATCTACCAGAGGTCAATGCATTTCCTGGGTATCGGTGTTTTGGAGGTAGTCAATCACAGATTTAGTCACTCAGGGTGGTGTTGGACTGACCATTCATCCCGGGGAAACATTAGAGGAGAAATTCATACACAGATTTAGGGGCCAACCAAAGCACAAGTTAAAGAAGGACACAGAGGTTGAAATTATGCCTCAACCATGGTGAACCCGAACCCCAGCCACTTCTAGAGAGGATTTTCATGCTCTCCAATTTTCCAAATTTAGTCGGTAACAACAAAGAGACTGTACCTTCCCGAGAGATGATGGCCGGTTAATATCAACCGGACGGTGATCGGTGGCAAAATACCACCCTTTTTGGTGATCACGCACCCTGCGACTTCATGCCTAAACGTCTCCAGGAATGCCTGGATACGATCATGCTTTTAACGCCTCGGCAGCGAGGAAGAGGAATGTAGTTAGGATGTGGAGAAAGAGATTATCTTCCTCGAAATCAACCTTCACAATATACTGTATTTGAGGAGCTCGTAGAACTAAAGCGAGGTCAATTACAGTTCGACGCAGGCTCATCCAGTTCTGCAGAAGCAGTTTCTGTCTTTCGCAACAAAAGACCCAGCCGAATCCGGCGAATCTGCCAATCCTGCCGAGTTATAGGTAGAGAAAAATGGAGAAGTTACATAACCCAACAGAGACTGGCACTGAGGCTGGATTACGAACTCGTCCTAGTAAATGTAGGTAACACGTTTCAACCAAATTTGGTCTCGATTGGACCATTTTGACAAAAGTTACCGTATTCACACACACACACGCACCACACACACACACACACACACACACACACACACACACACACACACACACACACACACACATACATACAAATATATATATATATATATATACATTTTAATGACTATTGTTTTTAACCTCTTGGCACCTTGAAACGAAAAAATAGCATGGACTTGTCTTGCCATGAGACCTCCGGCTATAGATTTTCCTCATGGGAAATTCGCTAAAACGGTAATCTCCTGTTTTAAAGATCAATTATTAAAAAGTATCATCTTTTGGAGTAAAAAGTTCACCAGACGGGGTCTGTAACAACACACCAGTCAAGATAAACTTGTTTAAAAGTTACAAGAAGCCAATGAAGGGAAACTCGAATCATCGTTTATTTACGGTCCTGCAAACTTCCTTGTCTACTTGCTAACTCCTCTGCTCCTTAGGTATGATAAATGCTTAAACAACAAAAGGATTATCATTTCTTACTAGCCTATTATATCAAACTCTTCACTTTTACCAGCTACATTGTTCATTCATGGCCATTACATCCCAAAGCTAAACATGTTCATGAACTTTATTCTGTTGGTTCGATGTAGGATTAAACCAGTTTGTTCAGTTAACCGAATTTTAATTTCAATATTTTAAAATTTCAACAGGTATACTATTCATTCATTCCAAGGGGCGGATTACACCCAAGGCGTTTCAGCCGTAGCGGCTTTTTGCGCACCCCTGAACTAGGTATACTATTTTAAATTAGCAACTTTAACGGCGATGTACATTAAATATATATTTACTTTTTGGTTGTTGGTCGTATAGGCAGATTTAACAAAATAACATACTGTACTAGCATTATAAAATATGGTATTGCATTGTAAATTACAATACGGTTATATCGGTGGCTCGGTTGGTGGCATGATAGCCTCAAAATCTTACACAACTAAATCATTGTTCGGGTCCCTGTGATGCCGATCATTTAGTATCATTTCTGTCCACCTAAGTAATTCTGTCTTTGCTTAGTAATCCCACACACAGTCTGTAGTCTATGTTAGCGGACAAAGTAACCTATTTGAAAAAGAGCTATTTCCTAAAAAATTACAAACACTGATTCAATCATTAAAAATACGTATGTATTTGAATGTCTGATGACTAATCATGTAATCACAGTGCTGTATCGTCTTGTAAAGACAATAACTTGTATTGGAGGATATTTTCTATTACGTTATTCCTTATCCTTTCCCAATATTTGACAGGTGTTATTTTTTAATGTTGTAGACACTCGTTTTTTATTATTTTTTAAGCAATGGAAAATTAATAACCAATAATTTTAAAGTATCAGTACACCTCTCAGCCTTTTTAATCCGTGTGAATAACGGGTACTTTGACTAGTGGCCAGTAATAATTAGTAACTAGAAACATTCATTTCAGGTTTGTCCATTTGTAATAAAAAATTCTAATTTTCAAATGTGTTTCTTGATTAATTTTTGATAGATTTTGAATTCTAGTGGCCGATCTGAAGGGTTTAAATGTTTCCTGTTGTTCTTGCGATACGTTTTAAATTAATGTTTTCCATAAATGGTTTCAATTAGGATTTGATTGCAGATATATTATGTAGCTTTTATAGAAACTTTCTGGTATATAAATAATAATAAATAATATAAATGTAATAAAAATACCAAATCTCAAAATTCAACAAAAATAGTTCGTGTTTAATGTTTATTAAAGTTTTACATAATTGGCGGAGTTGTATCTGCAATACAACTCATAATAATTCTGAATACCATATAAACCTGATTTACTTTTCGGTAAATGTCTACTGTCATAAAATCACTGTGTAATGTCCTAACCTAAATATTACATGTATTAATGATAGTTTTTGGAACCCAAATTTAAAAATAAAAAAAATTGAACTCACAACTATGTTTAAGCGGCACGTACATCAACGAACTATGGGGACCTGACGAGTTTTACGACACCAAAAACCCGTGCATATTTAATTTCAATGATAAATTTTCAAAAAGTCTTTACCTTTGACATTTATTTGGAAAAATATCACTTTCACATTGTTCTGAAAATTATAAACTTCCTGAGAAATCCAAACACATAAGTTTTTGTCTTTGTGGGTAGTGGAATTTTAAATTAAATAATAAAATTTCTTTTTCATTAAATTCTTGGTAATACAAAATCTAAAAAGCCCAATATCGTTGCCGTGTCTCATATAAAACGACGACGCTCGGGTGGAGGGAAAGTTCGTGTACCGTGTCTTGTTGTTTTGTAAAACCTGCATCCGCCCAACCAACTTCCTCTCTTATATTTTAATCTTGAGGTTACGTTTATCATTTTTACTTCGAATCCCTCTCGTTTGAATAAAATTTTCTAATTTCTAGAAAAGTCTTTTCAATACGACAGTTACAGAACGTTTTATAAGGTAATTAGTATTGTAGATTCTTATTACAGTGAAAAAATAAAAGTGTAGAAATTAATTTTTCGCCTTCTTAGCTATTTTTGGAAATGTTGAGGCAAACATTCAATAATTACTGTATAGTTAGTTACCTTTAGTTACGAGGTCAATATTTTTGCAATACCTGCAACAAAAAATTGAAAATAATTCTGTGCCAAATAACCATAAAATGTGAACACATAGGCCTAGTATCATCCTAGAAAACAGCATGTAAAGATAACAAATCATATACCTACATTGAGTTCATTATATCCATGAAAACATTAATGGTAAAGCTATATTTTACTTAAAAACTAATCACAGTTTTTTTAATACTACACATTCATGATTGGAGAATGTAATGAACTTACGAGCATATTACGTTGGGGACGATACATGTCAATATTAGTTGAATAACTCGCTCTACGTAATACAGAGCAACAACATGTCGGCCCCTTAAGTTTAAAGTTAACTACGTATCATTTGAGGTGTTCCCGCAGTTGAGAGTCATATATATAAGACCCAACCCCGGCCGGCTGAGAAGTTTGCCCACCGAAGCGTGTTGTTTTACAAAAGCTACCCGACCAACTTCCGTTTTCATGTTTTATATTTCTGGTTCCCACTTTCAGTTGACATTTTTCTCATTATACTTCCATTATTTGTACTGTAAATTTTGCATGACACTGCTATTTTGGTAATTTTCCATACTCGCATTCGTATTTTAACTTTTTCTTAATTTATTATGACGTTTAGTGAATTTAGTTAAAATTAACACACGCAAATTAATGTTTTAAACTTCTTTAATGAAGATATTTTTATATAAAATGTACAACGCTGTAAAACCAAGGGCTAGTGGGGCTACTGTGAATGGCTTAAAGACTTGAATAGCCTCAACGGAGAGACTTAAGGTCTCGACAAAGCTACTAAAGCACATTATAATCTCTAATGGATTATTGAATGCCACTTTGACTCCAAGCGTCATGTTTAATAGTACACTCGACCCTCGGTACCTACATCAAAGGCCCTCTTTATCCGCTCTGTTCAAATTACTTCACTCACGTCTTCTTAGAAATACTCAACATAAAATATAAAAAGTGGGAAAAGAAAATATTTAAATACTTTTAAGCACATAAATTAACACCAATAACTTAATATTTCCACCTTTTGAAACATATTTTTATAATTTTATTTTATTTGTACATATACTATTTTCTAAACATGTTTCTGTCTATTTAGCCGCTATCGTATTATACACATTGATATAACCATGATTTATATTTTTCAAAATATTATGATAAAATATAGCTATCGCAATCATGTAAATATTCCCTGTTGATGATTGTATTATATTGATGGCATTTTGTCTATATAGCTACGAGTATTATTAAATATCCTCCCATTTTACTTATTTTATTTAACTCTATAACTGCTTACTTTTCTAATGATCACTGTTAATCAAGCTATTTCATAAACGATAAAACCAACATATATATACATATATTATGAATACAATATATGTATTTTAAAACTATTGTCTCCAAAATAAGTGATTAAGCAATTATGGAATAGTAAATTAGTTTTATAACCTAAACAAATTCTAGTATTTGACTCCTTCTTTCGGCCTTCAGAAATGCTATTCATATCACAAGTCACCTTATATTAGTTGACTTTCTTTGTAATATATACTTATAAGTGATTGCGTTAGTTCAAAACTAAAATATTAGCAGCCTAAGAAAATTAAAATAGGAACTGATATTGTAGCTTATAATAATGATGCCAAGACACATTTTACTCTGCATTCATTCGTAGTGGCCCTATACTTCGGTCCTACCAAAACTGTCTATGACTGTATCCTATTACTGCAATAATGTCACCTCTAAAACCTTCTTGGTGTGGTCAATAAAACCTCAGCACCTGAGATGGTTGGGAAATCCGACTATCTGTACCAATTACTATCTCAATAAGTTACATGTCAAATGTAGGCAAACTAGGATAAAACTACTTAAAATATTTGGTTATGGCTAGTATATACAATAAAATAATAACAATCAAAATGAAAATAAACGAATACTGAAAGCATCGATCACTTTATTTCACGCACATTTTCATTATAAAGTTATGCGAGTTCTAAGTAAGATATTTTCAAAGTAATAAAGTGGGAAACTTCTCCCGTTCATCTTTCGGTTCTCATTTTCCTGGTGATTTCCCCCGACAGTCTTCCCCAAGCTGGAAAATGTTTATATACCTTACCTTCAACACTAACAATCACAAGTTTCAACTGTATCTACAATTATGATATACCCCATTGTTAATTTTGGTTCTATTTAAATGCAACAAAAATGAGCTTCGGTATTCATTGAACCAGATGAAACAGAATCAAGGGACGGTTTGTAAATCTCTCGGATGATGGTTTATGGTGCTAGTAGCATCCGCCATAGCTGTGCTTGCGGTTTAATTATAATTATAATTATTCAAAAGTGATATTAGTTTAACCCGCGGATGCTTGATAGTGAGTGCCGCTCACTTTTCATTTTCTACAAAACATAAAGTTATATAAGGACCTGAAACTCGGTATAGCTGTTGTTTGGGGTGTCAGTAGTGGGGGAAATACGGAGGGGGAGGTTAAGTGGTGACCTTCAGCCTGCCTCGCTCCTTAGATTCATGTCAAATTATAGGGCAGTAAGCACAGCTAGCATTATTTAGTAATAAATTATTTGTTTAATATATTTATTATATTTATTGTCGTTGTAATACAATGAGTATTAGAAAATGTCTTTTAACTGCGTCCTGTGTTTTAAATAAAAAATTGAAAAAGATAAATTAATTTGTATCAAGTTCATACTTCAAGTTTATACTATCAAGTTTATACTTTGAGAGTATTAAATTTATTTACGTGAAATTAGTTAGTTTTAGTTTTGAACCCAAACGAAGGTTAGAAAAATATACAAACAAAAATTCGTATGATATAAACTGTTAGAAATTTTTGAAATATAAACCGTTAACAAGTCATTTAAAAAGGTGAGCGTGGCACTCACCCCTCGACCAACCGCGTAACAAATGTGATGTCGACCAACGGCAGGCAAAATATTATCTTTTACTTGAAGAATCTTTTTACCTGGAACGTCCCTTTCCAAGATCGTTGGCTTTAAATAGTATATGAAGATTATAGATGTATTAAACATGATGACACTTTGATGATTTAAACGTTTGACTTGGTAATTAATGATATATTTTGAATTTGTGTACAGCTGGAAACAGTTTATTTTTAATAATTTAAATAGACTGCTTATTTATTTGCACCAAAATTCAGAAACGATTTTACCATTGGTGTGGTCTTGAGTTCGTCACAAATTAAATAGACATAAATCCAAGCGATATTTTTGGACTAATATGGGCTCAAGACGGATATGTCTACTTTCAGATCAAATTTGAAAGTTTAAACGAAAACTATACTTTCTTCACATGCTTTTGACCACCTTTGTCTCTGGATTTTTAAAAATTAATAGTCAAAGCTAATTCATACTGAAGGAGAATGCAATATTTTGATGTGACTAACATGGTTAATTTACTGAAGTTTACTGAGGTAACGTTGGCTATATTAATCGATCAATTAGGTTAGGTTAGGTTACAACTAACCAAGATAGATTTGATCAAACCAACCCATTTAAGTACTACAAAAAATTAATTTTATTACTTTTGACTTTTTTAATCCATTAAATGTCAAACTAATTATAAGTATTGTGTTCAAATTTGGTCTATGCGTGTATTGAAATTGAATATTTAGTTTTTAATAACTATTTTATGTTATTAGGAATATATACAGAGCTATTTAAATTCCACCGAACAGATTAAAATAAATTAATTGTACGTAATACTTTGCTTTTAAACACAGCATAGTTTTAGACTATTGTTTTAGACATTTGGAAAGGTGTTTTCACACTTGTGGGAAAAGTTCACACTTGCATGTGGTGTATTGGTATATTAAACACCCAGGTGATTTTTGTCTTGTTCGCATTAGCTTATACAACATGAAGATGTGATAACACGGATGTGTTTGGTTATCTTACTAGATCATTGGTTGGCATCTTGGATTTCGGAGCAAGAGGTCACAGGTTCTAATCCTAGGAAGTCCATTTGTGAATGTACTACTTTCACAATAATCGTTTCACTCAATTAAAACGCCTCTGGCATAGAAAAAAGTTAAAACAAACTTTTAAAACCACGCTGTTTAAACTACTCTCGAAACCAGTTGCAGCAACGCTATTGGACACAAAACACTCTCAATGTACAGAATGACAATAAATGATTCCAAATCCTAAAGTAAAATTTCATGAAAGTCTTGATAATTCTATAGATTACTTTATGCGTGAATTTCACTTAGGCATTGCGTATCCATTCCACCAAATTAAGAGGTCAGGGTTCTGAGTTGTTAGGACATGTCTAATATGAATACCAATAAACAATTTTTTAACCGATACAAACTTTCTACTTTTGAAAGTAATCAATATACTCGTAAAATAACTCCTTTTAGGCAACTTTCCCCGATGTAACGTCAACATATACTAAATATTGAATAGTTTTGTTAATTAGGTAATGCATCCTAAATATTAGTAACAATTTATATTTAAGTTTTTAATGTTTTTAATTTGAATTTTCGTACCCAAAACAACGTACTATTCTTAACGCTTAGTAATACTTCAGTTTTAACTTACTGTTTTACTTAAGTTTTTTTTTAACCACTTAATAATTCAAAACTCTTAAGTACGAGGTTATATAAGCCGATGAAAAGATTTCTAGTTATGTTAATATTCTATTCGGTTCAAACGCAGTAAGCTAGCTATCATATTTATTTAAAATGGTATATCCTTATATATATATATATACATATATACATTTTTATTTTTATATCTATTCCAGTATATATCACTTTAGTAACTTGACTAGACAAAATAATGCTCACAAAAAAACTATATGCAGATAACTTAGTGTAATATTTTTCTGCCATTTCCAAACCCTCGCAGGAATCCAGACTGAATTAGTTGGATGGAACTGCTGAAAAAGGTATGAATAATTTGTAGCGTCAAATCTATAGCTTTGGGCTTATTAGTGTTAATTTAAGTTTAATTGATGCCATACGATTTGTTATTGTAAATTAAACATTCCTTCTGAGTATTTTTATATAAAACACGTATTATAATAATTTTATCATTTAGGTGCAGCAAAAGTCTACCTAAGTTAGATAAGATCGGTAGGATAAGAAGTATTCGATTAGGCTCTTGGAATGTAATCAAAGCGAAGTGTCCAGACAGAGTGGAGGGTCGAGGTTGCAGATTGCAGGACAAGAGGTTTCATCAAACGCCTGGCCCATTGACGCCGCCGTCGGTCGCGTCGCGGCGTCTGCTCGTACCAGTACAGAGCCTCCTCTACCGGTACTGCAACTGCCTACCGCCAGCGACACATAATCCATTGTAAGTTTGTTTATAAATACAATATATATTTGAAAAAGATTATTTACTCTCCGTGTGAAATTAAGAGGAACATCCACATTGGATCGGTTAGTAATAAAATCGCATCTCAAGGTTTAATCGGAGATGAACCAATAAATTGTAGATTTTGATTCAATTTTCTTTCAGACAGTTGCCATGTAATAGTTACTAACAGCGTGGTTTGGAGAAGAATTTTAATTCGTGCATTGTTTTGTTTTTTGCTTGAACTCTCTTATTTATGCTATTTTATTAGATATTAAAAAAATTGTATTTCGTACAAAAATGAAACGTGCATGAAGCTACGATAAAGCAAAAATATTCTAGTCTATTTATACTGTATTTTGGACATCCCCTCAAATACTCCAGAATTTTATATTGTAGGCTAATTTCTTACACTGAAACCGTGCAGTATGAAATATTACACATTTAATTTCAAATCCAAGTTGATAACATTTCCCATCGTATATCGTTCGCATAGAGAACTTGTAGGCTTGTGTTTTTCAAAAGATAGGAAACTAAACGAAAATATGAGGTATTAAATATGCGATCCTGTTTTAGATAAAAATAATATACTTACTATTTGTTTAATGAGACGAAGCATACCAATTATCAGAGTCATTTATAACATATATATGAGTTTGTGTGTGTATGTATATTGGCTAGATTATAAAAAACATATAACAATTGTTGTACTATAATTTAAAATTTATAAAATAAGATTGGTAAAAATGTAACTAAATACTACTATGGCTATGCATATAAACATTGAATAAAAAGTATAAACTATTTAAATTTTCTTAAACATATTTTTTAATAAATAATACTATGTTCATACTTTTGGATTGAAAAAACCATGTCACTTGATAATAATGTTGAGTATACATATTTACTGTTACTAAGTAATAGTTAAGACGTGTTTGTTTTTTGTATTATATTATTATATTTAATTAATTGTTTTCCTTCCCTTTAGCAGACTTGTATGGAAACCATTGTGAAAGGAAACAAAACACCATACCAATATTCAGTAGATCAACATCACTGTTAAAACCGCCATCAGAAATAGTTTTTATCCCTTGTCCACTATCTTGTCAAGTGAAAAATATTCATACTGTTATTACATACAGTATACATCGGGTATCTGAATCTTTTGTAGTTTTTATACTGTATAACTGCTGATAAATTGCCTGGTTTTATTTTGTTTACTTAACTCTGATTCATTTTAATGCATAAATATTATAGAGTAGATCAATAAAACATGGTTTTTATTTCATTTTTGTATAATTCACTTTACATTTGGATATTTTTTATGTAAGTTGTAGCTAAATAATGAATTCACTTTATATTTATCATGAATGCTAGCTAACTGATTTTTGCAGGTAAATTGTATATTTCAAACATTAATACCTTAAATACGGTGTATACTTTTCAAAAGAGTTCATCTAAATATAAACGTTATATTTAACTAAAAGTCTTAAAAACACAGGAAAGATATTTTCATCGAAGTTAAAATACAGTTACTTTTTACAAAGTAATCTCAATATTAATAACCATGAACATGAAACTGTTGTATTTTAAAGCTATGTTTCACAAAATAAATAATAAAGTCAAAGACTCTTGTGATGTTTCTCGTATAATTAGTTTGGAACGTTACAAGATCTCCTACAAGTCAAACATGGTTTGTAACTTAAAAGAGACTGAGGAATATTTTATGCTTTATCGTTTGTAAAACATATTCTATCGTTATGTTTTGTGAATTTACTAATTCGAACCTTAGTTTAAAATATGTGTTGTCTTTTTTCTCATCCATTATTTTGAGTTTTGATTTCAATAAAATTGCTATAACAACCATCATATACCTAGTTCCCGACGGATAGCTATAAATATTTTTCGTAACGATAACAGTTACTTTAAAAAATGTTTTTTCGCGAGTTGAACTAAACCGAGGCCAATTAATGCGGTCAATCATGGTAGTATAAGAATAATAATTAACCCTTGCTTCATAGAATTTATAAATTTTCTTATGATTATTTCAAATTAGTTATATTACTTGATCATATTGTTCAAGATTTTTTATTGACATTGCATTAATTCTATTGCTAAAGCAACCATATTTGTCTTTTTTTAAGTTTAAAACTACTTTATATGAAGTATTACGTAGAAGAAGTGAACACTACAACTAACGCTATTTTAAAACCACCAAGACTAACATTGAAACTAACTTATATTTACAAATGCAAATAATCTGTATAAATAAAATTAGAGTTTTGTCTGTGCATTGCTCAGAGTTAGTAATTTTTTTAATTATTTTTACGTTATCGTGCGTTAAAAACGTGAAAAAACGGAGGAACTGGTAACAATGAAACTTATTTCATGCATTCTCTACATTTAAGGTTTTTAAAGCTTGAAATTGTCCTCCGCCCCTTTAAAGTAAATCATGAGCATTTAAAACACACTTTTTATGCGATATTAGTTGCACTTTGCTTTCGATTATCAATAAACCACCTAATGGTAATAATCAGCTGACTTTGTAGTCTAAAGATTTAATCGAAAGAAAAACAAACAGCTGTCAAATCAATATTAATTAGTTTATATTGGTCGTTGATTTTAAACCCATTTCGAAATCATACCATATTAAAAAGTTATTTTAACGTATAACTAATTATAATAATGATATAAATGTTCTAATCAATTTAATTGTGAAGTAATGCTAAATAATAAAGCTGGTTATTGATTTATTTTCTTTGAAGTGATATGTTTAGGATTTCAGGTTTACATTTTGGTATGATAATCTTTCTTCTTTAAACTAAATCCTACAAACCGTACAAAGGACGAGCTTTGCTAGTTTACACTATTATTTGATATTACATTCATAAGTTACATTAGCCTTGTACTATCTAGAAATGGCGTTTATATGGTTCCTATTTGTACAAAGAAAATTCCACATATATTACCAAAACTGAAATGAAGTCCTTAACGTTGTTCTAAATACCGTGCATACAGAATCAAGACATTTCTATCGTGTCCACTAATGATATAAAACAAAAACAATTATAAATTTGACTCTGTAATATTTATTATTTAAAATTTTACTTAACGTATTTGCTGTTTCACCGTGTTCCTTTCGGCAATATGTCTCGTAATCAAACAGTTTTTATAGTTGCAGTTTATGACAGGGCAGTAAAAGCTTTACCGGCTTTGCAGGGCACACGGGCCCTTCGTCAGGGATTGTGTCGCCATTATACTTATACGATAAACTGTCTGTCTACAGTTTACGGTCTGGTTTGACAATGGAGTGGATAAAACTTCTTAAAAGACAAAACCGCTTCTGTCCTATATGGTTAAAATTTTAATTTTTAAGAGAATATTTCAAAAAGTATTGCTGGTGACTTACTTTAGTTAAATATTTGAATAATATACTCAAATATTTTTTTGATTGTAACTGTTTGATTAATTTTAAAGTGCAAATACTACCTATAACATTGTTAAAATGTTGCGTTCAGAAACTCGTAGCTGGTGGCTGCAATACGAACGAAAACACAAATTGCACCACAAAACAGAGAAACCAAAAAAAAGATGAAACACAAAAATGTGACGTCCAATTTGATACCGCTTAAGGCATGATTATTGTGATAGAGTCACGAACGCTTGCTGCCACATATGTTTGAGGATGTAAAGTGAGTGACTACCGTGAGACTCCAGTAGCTGGCAGGGCTGTACACTATAGGTATGTTATCGGCGTGTAGTTGCTCGTACGTAATAGCATGGCAGATATGTTTTGAATGGTCTAAAATAAAAAGTCGTACTTTCTTAGAAAAAATTAGACTCTACGCCTTTTTTGTTCAATCTTCGATAACAGCTGCATCAAGTCAGTTTTACGACTCTTACGTTTAATAAACTTTAAGAGGTAAACTGCATTTTCATTAATAGCACTTTAAAACCAACACATAAAGCTCTTAAAAAAAATTAAATACTTTGTTTTATTCTGCGTTAAAAATAACATCATCATTATATGGTATCGCGTCTAGGATTTATAAAATGGGCTTTTATGACCCAAAATCTTCTTATCCTAATTTGGCAGATGATGTGATGCTGGAAGACGTCTAGATCCGAAGTCTTCATCGACATAGAAACTATTAAATATGTATGATACTGCAAAAAAAGGTTTATGGGAGCTTTCTGGAGACTAATTTGCAGTCTTCCAACGAATTTACTTGAGTAAATGGGTGTAGTGGGTTTCAGAAGTTCACCAAACGAGGTTTATTGAGCACCAACCTGTAAGTCCTTCACCTGCCTTCCTGCCTATGACAACAGACGTGAAACACTTCTGCCCGTGCAGAAACTGCTAGAGGCGTTACACCTTCAGGATGCCCAATTAAATCTTGGCCTGAAAGATTATTGGTTAATGTATCACTCAGAAGAGAGGAATGAATTGTAATCCCGACAACAGTGTCTCACATTCGTTAAAATTACAACTCAAAACTGTCTACTGATGATAAGCATTAACTATAATATGAGAATGTTTCGTATATATTTGTATATTATAAAAAATATATAGGAAATGGATCTACAGTTTTACCATACAGGTGCTTAAAATATATTGTTAAAAAATTATTATTTAATAAATAATAAGTTATAAGTTGGTCTCATGTCCGGAAACACTAAAAACACAACACTGGGCTTTAGAGATTCAAATTTAAACAAACAAACCACCCGTAAGGCTATTAATAGACAAAGTAGATTTCTTTGGTGACAATAAAGATGGCATACAATGTCTCCCTGTAAGAACGTTTTGGACATGTGTATTCAAAACTTGAAAAGGCTATAAAAAATCAGATTAAAAGTTAAATTTAATTATTAGTTGTAAATGCTAGGTTATAAATAGATTGCATAAACTAAGGAGTTTAAAAGAAAAGTGTAAAATAGAAGTAAAGTGATTTATTTTTAAAATTCACTTGCATTTTGATTAAGAACTAAAATGCACGAAATTTCGTTCGGAAACGAAAAAAACGACAAAGAATTGTGTAAACGTAAATAAAATTTCCCAATTATACGTCCCAACTCCATGCTGGAACAAACACAGCTTGGTAAGGACTATACTTATAGTCTATAATAACCGTTAAAAAATAATCCGTAATACCTATATTCCAATTAGCCAAAATAGGTCAGTTAAAATAGTCCGAACAAGACCAAAAGGTCCTCGGTTCGATTTCAGAGTGGAGCAAGATTATTTTACAAGTTCAAACAAATTTTTAACAGATTTTTCTTGTTAACTGTTTAATGTATTACATTTTCTTAATTGTTAATATATGAACTAATCAAAATAACTGTTATTTAGTATATTTTTTTACCGAGAAACACTCTATAACTAGATTTCAATACTAAGCCAATAGAACTATTATAAATAGATTCATAAGATATTTTTAAATATATTCCACAGGTTAAAGGGAAATAATTAAGTTTTTAAATTCTTTTTAAATCTCGAAACACAAATTATTTCATACGCATTTTCATTGATGTGAAATGTATTTTTTTAATGGACGATAACAGGCACATTTCGCTTTGTTGGCAGAACATTCCCGCACTAGTGCGAGAATGTGACCGGCCAATCACATGCTCCAAATCTATATGAAACTAACCAATATCATCCGCTAAGCGCTCAGTCAGCTGATATACAGTGTTTCTGTTCCTACAAGACTAACTTCCGGATTTGCGCAATGAAACTAGGTTACCGGAAACCTAAATGTTATGTTTACATTTATCCTAGTGGGGGTCTAGCTGTGCGAAGCGTTAGCTACGTGCTGCTATATGAACCTCTCGTGCAATATGACGATCTTTGTGCACTAGCTACACAAATAGCTATAGTGCAGTTTTTAACCAACCTAGTATATACAAAACTGTGTATTTTACGGACATGAATCAATAATACTCATATGTAACAAATCTATTTGACTACATAAATGTCATTATTATAAGTAGAAGGTTTTTTTATTTCAACCTGATTACATACAGACTATTAAACAATTAATATCATTAACCGGCTTGCAGAACGCATGTCACCACATTAGCGCGAGTTGCGACTTTAAACCTATTGGCTAGAGAATATTGATGTTCCCAACGTGTGTTTCTCTACGTGTAATAGGCCTACGTGTAGGAAAATTGAAATTAGATTACTTTCAGATCATACGATCTACAAAATGTGATAGTTTGAATAACCCTGTTTTTTAAGTTTACTAAATATTTAATACGATTCTTGGATAAAATAACAACGGTTAACGTAGTGTAGAACACTTATCTTTTGTTCACACGTTCAAAAAATAATAAACACCTAGTTGTATATTTGTATGACGGAGTACATTAATGTATATTTAATGGATTATCCTAAAAAGACAGTTTAATATTAATAAATTTTATGAATATTGTAGTAAAGGATCAATAGATTAATTTGTTAAAAAGTGTTAAGTAATATTAAGAGGTTATGAATTACAGCTGGTATAAAAATAAAGGTAAACGGAAATTGAGGTAAAATTGAGTATTTAAAACATAAAATGACATAACAGTTTCGGTGGAGGAATTTCAATTAATAGTGATTGAATTTCGAAACTAACTTTCCAATATTCGCGTATTTGATGCAGCTCAGCCATGAAGGAGAAACAAATTCTCTTGAGTGATTTCAACAACACAATATTTACTATATATAAATATAATTGGTTAAAGCCTGAAGTTTGTTTTATGTTCTGGTAGCTGTTGTTATGAGTGATAATTTTTTAATAGTTTCGGTACTCTTTAGAATTTTCTAAATTTTTTACAACACAATAGACCACGTATAATCTAGCATACTGAGCAGTGATTATTATTATTTTGTGTATTTCTACGCCAGTGGCATTTTTAACGTTTTGATGGGGAACGGTCCAAACCCCGGTCTTGTTACTACCTAACGTCGACCTGTTGTTAGGAAGCATAATTAATTAGTAGCCCAATGACAAATGGCGACTGGGTCCAGATTCGACCCTTGCGGGATTCGATCCGGCGACCTTCAGTTTTGAAGGCGGGTATTATAACCACTACACCACCCAGCCAGTTAAGGATTATTTCCATTTCCTTAAAAATTAATATAAATTAAATTAAATTAATATTTTACTTGACGAAAACGCGAAAGATACTGAACCGACCGGTTTGAAATTTTACGGAAAGGTAGATCTTACACTCATGCAACATATAGGCATATTAGTTTCCTTAAAATCCCCTCGGGCTACGCCCCATGAGCGTCCTAGTTTTCAATGTTTACATTTTCAAAGAATGAAATCATAAAATTACTTGAATGTCAACAGCTGTGAATACTAAAATTTGACAGTTCGGGAAGAAAGAAGAAGAAGAAGTAAGAGCTGCCGTGACCGTCCGTATCGCTGAATTAATGTAGTTCTTATACATGTAAATACATACATACATATATACATACATATATACACATACATATTTATTTATATATGTGGTAAGGTCGGTTAAGAGTACGCAAAATGAATTAATAGTTGGCAGCACTGCATGGATTCATTTTTGTATTTTTTCAGTGTATACATTTACTCATTATACATTTGACAAGGTTTTTATACTTAAGTATTTACCATTTTAAACACGGAACATACGATTTTCTGACCTGATGATAAATCTTTATCCGGTAGATCCCTAGAGATAGATCCGGTAGATCATAGTTGCATAGTTAATTAGAAATCGAACGATGTAAGTTTGGAGTCAGTAGCTGACAGGTGCTGGCACCTGGCGTCATTTTTCTGAAATATCACCTGGGAGGAAAAATGTATGCTACTCTGCATGTACTATTAATGAATAATTTACTATTTTCTTTTTTCAGGCGAATTGTTCTCTTTAATATGGCTCCTTGAAAAGGAATAGCCGACAGAGTACTTTTAACAACTGAGATTTTGAATGAAACGAAGAGAAAACTAGAAGCTGGGAAGTAGAAAGAGCGTTGGGGATCAACGAGTACTAGTGTGGAGTCTGCAATGTGTGGGCGCATGATGTTTGTTCTGCTTATTAAGGCAGAGGAGCATTTGTGGGCGATCGCTGCTAGAGCGTACTCTAAGCCATATATGTTTGACTTCCGCGTACTCTTACCCTCCAAGGAAGCCAAAAGTACAAAAATGACATTTTTTTAAATAAATTAATTTTCAAATGATATTGTGCGAAATTATGTGTTTGATAAAGCTTATACTTAATCATTTATAGCCAACAATGGCCTTAATGCGTACACTTATTAACCCCCATACTCTAAGAACTGTAACAAATTGGAAATAAGAATTGTTCCGAAACCTTTTTAAACCGTATAGATACAAATATCTATATGTCTATATCATAGTTATGTAGTTTAGTTGTAGATGTCTGGCCGGAAGTTATAATGGGCGCGCGTTATGAGGCCGTAACTCGGTTTACCGGCTCCGCAGAACACATGATGTCTTAGCGGGGATCGTGTCGCTTTAGCTGTAACCTCGAGACCAGCCGACAGCAGGCAGCACTTCAACAATATTCACTATGTTTGAATAGAATACCTTTAAACACATAAAATATATACATTAAGGTGCTTTGGGTGGTTGTATCTTGTCAAAATGTTAATTTTACGATCTTTAGTCACTTTTATCTCAAGAACCATAATTGATGTATACATTTTATACTATTGAATATATTATTTTTTACTGTTTCATTACATTATTTTAAGCTAAGAGTTTCTTGAAAAAATGCATTTTTTAATATAGCTTCCTTCCCTAAATTTTTTTCAGAATAATAATCTAAATAAATTAAAATTTAATCGTTCTTTTGCGATTTGCCCATCTGAAAACAAAGTACTAGGTCTAATAATAAAAAACGAATTATATATATATATATATCTTTTACTTCTTATACTCTTCACTTCCTGATAAATGGGTACCGAAACCTTAATTTTCTGGAATCGTCAACAGAAAACATGGTGCTTGAACTGCAACCAAGATCGTTTCGTGTAATCCCAGCGCGCAGGGTTTAATAATAATGTTAGTAACTAAATAACTACTTATCAAAAGTGGAATGTCTATAAAATTTCCTTCAAACATTCTTGTTGACGTATTGACCATTTTTTTACATCCGGCAGTAGTAAGCCCAAGTGAGTTTGAACACTTCTTCCAAACATTAGGTTGAATGAGTTGGATGCACTTGCGTTTGGGGATTGAGGAAGTTACATCAGGAGCTGATAAAGTTTAACCTCAATAATTCTCGGCCTTCAATGGATGATTTGGATCTTTTTCAGGTTATTTTGTTTCAACCAACATTGTTTACATGTGCGAACCATTTGCTCAAATATCTCTGTCAATACTTTTCCAAATGGCAAAATATTATATACACATTTTTGTTTCTCCATACGTATATGTCTAACATTCAGCTCTTTAAGTACAAAGTTTTGTAAACCTTTTGGAGTAGGCCTACTTATCATATAGCCCTTGTATACAAACATTTTGAATTGCCAGTTCGTTGTCGTGAAAATCAAAAGATTCACCTTTCACTCCTGTTTTAAGTGACTGTGAGTACGTATCTCGAGCAGTAGCTATAGCTATAAGCTGACTGTCAATGTGCAATGAATCAAGCTGGTTCAGTTAAAAAAACTGTAATCAACCACAAAATCTTTGGACCTTTGTTGAGAAGGAAAATGAGAAAAAAATCAACGTTGGTATGATTCGTTGTTCTTCTATAAAATTGAGTGGTCAAAACTTGACAAATAGTGTGCGTAGTTGAACAGTCTTGAAGCAAATATTGTTGGTGGGATTGAATATTGATACTAATGGCTTGTGATCAGTCACTAAAATGAACTTTCATCCGTAACTGTAAGAGAAAAACTTCTTTAGTTCACAGTAAATATCAGTTGCTTCTTCATCGATTTGGCAGTTTTACTAAGGGCACAACACTCACCCTTAAACAGACAACTAAACCTACTAGTTGGCAGTGTATCGCCATAATAGCTCGAGGGAAGTGTCCATTAGGATAAATGCATAGTACTCGTTGTTCTAAGCCAATAATCGCAGTCTCTTGTCAAATAAGTAGCTACCTCTGACAATCTGATTTTATTGATGATACAGCAACGAATCCTTGCTATATTAGACCTTGCTGCCTTAGACCCCCAGGACAAAATCCACATCAGAATACCAAGACCCATTGTTAATATATTGAAAATAAGCGAAGTACAGGTTTCAAAGACAATTGACATTATCACTAGTTTATTATATTAGGTATAAATCGTTTCTTGTTTTAAAATTGGTAATTATTTAGATTACATAATTTTTGCTACTTGGAAGAATGGTCAGGAATAATATGAAACATCTTTTAAGTTCGTCTATTATGTAAGATCGTAATAAGCCAGCATGATTACAGTTTTACATCCTCCATCAAATACTGTTTGCTGCAGATTCCTAAAACAATTAACCAGTTATAATTTAGGGTTTTCCGAAACCTTGTTTTATCCTAGTACATTTAAAGACCAGTCTCTTAACTGTACAGTAAAACCATTTACTCATGGTCATGGACAGTGTAGGTTTTGTTAGAACTTAAACAACAATAAATAATCATGTTTATTATTTATACACATTTGCTTTAAAATTAGAAGTCACTATGTAGTCTTCAGTACCATATTCTCTTTGCTGTTTCTTATTAAAGTGGTACAGCTCCTGGTTTAAATACGGCGAAGTATTGTATTTCTTTTTATTTTAAATTCAATCACAATTAAAAATTTACTAGGAAAATTCAACACGCTGTGTTTAACTGTTGTTTTAAAGGTAGAGGTAATATTAGTTGATGCTAGCGTCCTCTATCATATTCATTATGAAAAAACGATCAGTTTCAGTGGGCCGGCCAGCTTTTGGTTCTCGTCTGTGTTTGTCCAGCTGAACTCACATGTATACATTGTTTCACCACAAACGTTCAGTCCTGTGTATTACACTAGACCAGGTGCAAACAAGGGTACACCAAGGGCATTTCTGTACGTTTTATCAAGGAAAGTTTTATACTTTCTTTTTTGTTCTCCAATTCATCTACTTGGAGGCCACGAATTGTGGATAATTGTGAGCGATGGTCTGTGGGTGTAGTGTTCTCTTGTGTGAATTAACGTCCGCACTTTTTAATACTACGTAAATCCACAAAGACCATCATCATAATCAGACCAATTTTTAATTCAGAGGCCGTTGTTAGGATTCCACGTCAAACTGTATGTCCCTTAGTTGTTGCCATCGGCTGTTGGGCTATTAATTAACATACCTGTCTAAGGAACATGTCAGCCTTAGTCAGTAACAAGAACACAAGATCGCGCCATAATAATCCTAAACTCAATCCTCATTCATAATTGGCTTAAAATACCTCCCTTATAGTATGGTCGCCATTTCAATAATCAAATTAAAATCTTAAAATCTACCATTCCACTATTTCTACTAATAATTAGATCATTAATCCAGCAGTTTATTTGTAAAATTTAACTTTATTTCTTTTTCTTCCCTAACTGTCAAAATGTAGTGTAAACGGATGTTGTCATTAGAAAATGTAAACATTGAAACCTAGGACGGTCACGGCAGCTCTGTCTTCTTCTTTTTCTCAAGCTTTCAAATTGTAGCTGTCACAGCTGCTTAAACTGAATTAATTTTATGCTTTCATTCTTTTAAAATGTTAACAATAAAGCTTAAGACTTTCACGGGCGTAGCCTGAGAGAATTTTAAGGAAATGAATATGCCTATGCTGCAAGAGTTTAAGATCACCTTCGGGTAAAATTTAAAACCAGTTGGTTCAGTATTTTTCGCGTTTACTTGCAACAACGAATCCACAAACATGCAGAAACTAACTTTTCTTTATAGTATCATAGATAGTAAATCATACGACGATAGTATGTTCAAAAGTATGTTCAATGACATTTTTTCCTCGCAGATGTTATTGGTCATGATACTATTCAGTTTGACTTGGCCCAGCTATAAAACTACTAATTTAATATAAAATGTATGAGAATTAAATATATATAAGCCTATTAAGTCTTCAAATAAAAGTAAAATGTGTAATTTAAAGAAATAAGAACATATTTTATTTTTAGATTTCAGCTATCCAGGATAAATTGTCATTTTGTAGAAGGCATATTCATATTAAATACAAATAATAGAAATTATAAACAAAAAATTAGATTACAATTAAAAAGGTTATAGTTACATATTGCAAATAAATAATATAACCTGACAATAGTCATTACATTATTAAATTCCTGTTCCTGTTTATGTTATAATTCAAGATAAAATTATGTTTTATTTGTTATGTTTTATGTTTTTTTGTTATTATTATGTTTTATGTTATTATTTGTTCTATTTATGCTAACTTATGTTTTTTTTTTGCTGTTAATGTAAATTTATTGTTAGTGTTATTAGAGATATTTCTACATGTAGGGTAAATTTATATATTTTATGGGAATTGTTTGTCTGAAGCATAAGGTTTGTATTTAATATAATGCAAGATATTTTCTTACAAAGCCAATTGCTCTTTGTGGCTTAAAGTAAAATATAGTATTCCATTTATTTTCAAAGTGCTGTTTATGAACTTAGATTTTTTATTTAAATGTAAGTGAATGATTAAAAACTAATTACCATAAAAGTATTCCAAAGTCTTTAGTGGCTTATCTAAACTGTAATATAAGTTAACTAAAGAAACTAATTTATATTAACAAACAAAAAATGTTTTTAAATAGGTTAGTGAAAAATCCTAACCTATTTACTTGAAAATATTATTTATTTATTTATTTGTATTTACTTGAATACAACTTTCATTATTATTTTATTTATTTTACTACCTGTTTAAAGGCTATAAATTATCATTTAACATAAAGTATAATCTATACTCGAAGATTAAGGTAAAAGTAATCAAAAATTTAGAAAATAAAAAATGTATAATATGCAGAAATCTAAAATGAGTAATTGGTGAAGCAGTGAAGTGTCATCTGGGGATCTTGGCACACGTTAAACAAGGAGGGATGTGGAGAGCGCTTGACTTGGGCACAAGGACCCCTGTGAAGGGCTGGAGACCTTTAATGAATCGAAAATGCGCCCACCACTCGACGGGTGACTTTATTACACCACTTGACTATGAACAAAGTCTCTGCAACGGTAAAACTGTAACACTATTACAGCATTATCAGACTGTTTACAGTGAGTAGACTTATACATCAGCGGTGACAACGTGACTGAGCAAAGTATTATGACCCTCCGTAATGGAAATATTATAGTAAAAAAATAGCTATTCATTTAATCATATGTAAATCGATTTGTTATCTTGTTAAGTAAACTATTTAAAACCCTGCAGAATAATCATCAGGAAAATGAACGTATAGATTAACGAGCTAAGTTTGGCAGCTCATTGCTTGCTTATTACTTTCTACAACAACTTGTTTTACAAAGCTTCACTTAACCATGGCAAAACTTTTTAATTAAAACACTGTTTAGGCTGTGATTTATGGCGCGGTAAGTGTGAACGCCTTGGGTGAAATATTGATTTCTCCTCTTTGTTGTTCCAGAAATGTTAACTTGATTCTGTTTAGATTGTTTCTTGCGCAGTTAATGCAATAAACTTTATTAAGTTTAACACCCAGTTATTGTAACTTATTAGAATAACAACATTTTTAATACACAGCATATAGTACGCAATAATATGCAACATATTTATTAATGCCATATCATTTCACTAATTCGATCAGTTCAAAATTAATAACATAATGAGCACAAAATATTATTGTATTTGTAATACATAACTCTAGATTTGTGTAAGATACGAGTGTTTTTCCTTTTAGGTCAAACAACTGTATAATAACGATTTACTCAACCGTAGAGTCTGACTCAGCAGAAGTGGTGGTAAGATCCGCTAGGAGTCCGAGAGTCGCTCGCTCTAAATCTGGGCGTATAAAATGTAGCCACCGCCAACTCTACACGGTTCCAGGTCTTCATAATACGTTATCATTATTGATGCACGTAACTCAAAATAGTAATATTAAACATTTGCTTACATAGCAGTCATCATCCAGGGAACACCCCTGACACCCGATGTTATATAAGTCCAGTGAATTCATACAGTAAGATATTGCCTCTAAATAATCATTGTTACGAAATCATAGCTTTTCCTGTATGTTTTATCACAAGGTAACACAATAAGGTTTCTATTTAAGAGCCATGATTACAGTCCAATTACGCTGAATGTTTAATGGTATGCAAACATTTATAACGCACATTCGATGTTGCTGTTTAAACATTTCAGCTCGTAATTATGTAATTGTATTTATTACTTTCGTTGGTTTGTAGTAAAATATTCATAATGAAGCATCAATTTGAATGTTGGATTGAAATTAAAAAATGGCATTTTTAAACCTATCTGTATTGTTTATTATCTTCAATTTACTTAAAACCTATGGTTACCTCATAAATTCTGCCCATCCATCATACATAAATTTTGTAGGGAATTGTATTTAATATTTAAGATTAAAAACTTAATTTAGGATTTTTGTCTATATACCATTGAACATTCCAAAAAATTATCAGCTTCTTATGTAATTTGATCACGCACACTACTTATAAATACGTAACATTTTATACTCGCACGAATTCAAAACTGGCATAAATTTCTGTACGAAATACCACTACCGCATACCGAAATTTCTGTAATCCACTACATAAAAAGGCATATTAAAGTATATAAATAAATCGTATATTATGTGTAAGGGTATGTGTAGACATTTACTAATGATTGTATTAAGTATTTATTTAGTGAGTAATTTTAGATAACAATATTTAAGAAGAATGTTATTTAAACGTTTTGTTCTGGGCCAAGTTAATCTTCTGATAACCAACAAGCATTACTGAGCTACCATTTTATATATATTTTAAAGATTATTGACTAATGAAACTATAATTTTGATGCAATATGATTAGTAATGGAGTGGAAGTGTTATATGGTTAATTGAATGTTAGTGAAAAGATTTATGTAAATTTAGATCAATTTAATGTAAATTTACCTTTTTTAACGTGTCAATGTAAGGTAATATTCTTTTTTTTACCCTTCTCGTGTTTATCTATTGATTTTATCATGAAAATAAATTTCTACCCACATTCTAAAAATGTCTACTTATAATGTATCGCTCATTACGTAAATTTATGTGAATCACCTATACACAATGAATTTATTTTAAACATTCTTTTCAACACTTTTTCAACCTTACCTCTTGTACATTTTTCCCTCAGCAGAATATTCCAAGTTTAAAATAACAAATTGAGAAAAACGAGTAAAAGTAAAAATTAAATGAATCCGCAACGTTGTTAAGACCGCTGACTCCACAAAATACATTCCCTTTAAAAGTAAAACGTTAACAAATTACTCGCCCGGGTGTCCTTTAACTGCCGCAATCTGTCTGTTCATAAGCGCACCCACCCGCTAAATCCATGTATGCAGTCACCCATTCGCAGCCCTTTGTGATACGTGGCATGCGGGGGGGGAGGAGGTAATAAAGCAATTATTCAAAACTCTGAAAAGCTGCGCCCGACGCAACGTAGGCGAGCACACCGTTATAATGAGTAAAGGGGCGGTGGGGGATCCGGTAAATGAGCATTCAAGGGTGAACGGGGATGACAGTTAGGGGAAGTGATTAGTGAAACTAACCTGTTATTTCCAGAGCCGAAAAGTTTGAGACTACATTTCCTAACATACTGGTCCTAACAGTTGTACTATTACACTCAAGTGTCATATCCTAAAACGACACGATATTCAGTCATCTACTTGACACATCACATTTCACAATAACTAATACTTCAAATAATATTCATACCATTTAAATTAATCCTTAGCATTGTTAGTATAACCTAAACACTCGCAATTCTACCGATGGCCCGATTTTCGGAGAAGGTTGTCGGAAGCCACTTAATCCTGGTCAGTACGTGCCACTCAGCCGAGCGTGACGAGAAGCATCGTGGCGCGTGACGACTACTGAGCAAAACACAAAGATTTCCCCGGCAGTCAGAGAGGGCGGAAGAGACGTAACACCCCTACCGAGGACAGGCCAGGACTGGGGCTGCAGGGACGGGCGCCGATTCACAGACATGCGCGATACCAAACCCACAACATCCGACCTCATCCAGTGCTACCAACCGTGCGCCATTAACATCTCTACGGTGCTCTTGAAAAAAATTAAATTTATAATGTTTGCTAAATTAAAAGTTTGTTTTTATTAACTTTTTTTCACGTTTACTGAAGACCAAAAGAGGGCGACCATACCGGTAAATTGATATGATAATTATAACAATAAGCAATTATCAACCGCACAGATACATCCATGCTTACATCTACGTAAATCCATTTTTAGCCTGGCTTAACAGTAGCTCTTCTTAAATAAACCATTTTATTAGAAAAAACCTAATAATCAACCATTTTCGATATAATTTGTATGTAAAACGCTTGAGTAAAAAATGCTAAAGATTTTAGATTCCGAGCTATATATAATTTTATTATAATTTACGTGCAACGTTAATATTACTATACATTTCACAGAAATAGGTTTATTGTAAAATTGGTAAAAAGGAAAGGTATGAAGGAAATACTTTGAATATAACCAAGATAGAAACAACATTTGCTTGAAACTGTTTTTTTCACAAAATTGTTTAGGAAGCACGATAATTTACTTTAGGTGGTGTACGATAATCGTGTTGTGTAGCTGGCAGCCTGTGCCGTCCGTTGTTTACCAACCTGTTGTTTCTGACTTCGCCATTTCCCAGATGAAATCCCGACCCGCTCCTCATTGTGACTCGTCACAAAGGGTTGTTTTCACCGTGAATATTCGAGTGCATGAATGGGACGCTGCTATAATAGAATGTATTTATAAAGGAGCCGACGTATATTTCGTCATTGACGCTTTGCTTTTCGGCGAGTCGTCATGCTATGGAACTTTTTAAATGGATGTTTATTATTCCGCTTTCATCTTCCGCACGTTTCCGTTTTCACGCGGATGGTGTTTTTGTGGAATTTAATTAATACAGTATCGTAACTGGATTGTTTGATATTTCAAGTTTATTTGTTTTGCTTCATTTTTAAATCCAACTTTGAAAAGGTTTTCATTCAAGTTATATGACAATTTAATAAGTAAACTTTTAGTATTGTTTGGGAAAACGTTAAAAAAGTTCCGAAAAAGTTAATGATAATCGTGCACTAAACTTCTACTAAACAGGAAATTCGTATTATTATTATATTTTTTATTTTTCCAAATAAATATCCACAGTTAAAATTAAAATTAAGCTTAAAATTTTACATTTACATTTTATTTTACATTTGTTTTAACCAAATTTATAGTATAGCTTTATACAAGCTTTAGAAATAATGAGGTTGCAGGCATATATATAATACAATGTTTTAAAACAATTTTAATCTACCACTACATCAGTTAAAAGACCAAAATCATCAACGTCCCACGGAAATCACATTTGTTACTACATGACAATATAAATAGTCAAAAAACAAAATTAAAAGTTAAAAATAAAAATGAACATAAATACATTATATATGAATGTGTTCAATAAATGCATAATTAAAGCTGTTTAAGAGACGAAAACCACATTTATCCTTATTGCTTCAAAATGTTAGTAGTTTGGAAATTATTTTTTTAATTACACTTAATTTTTATGTTTTTACTTTTGCATGTTTTCAGGTTAGCAGGACTTGAACTTTCAATATTGAATGATATAAAAAAGGTTATATTTCTTTTTTAAAGGAGTGGGGTTTTTTTAATGATCCGATAGCTAAATTTTTAATTGCAAGACTTAGCACCACACTTTTAATTTTGATTTTGCTCAATTTTAAGTCTCACTTAAGAATAAAGTTTAATGTTCTTTCAATATGGTCCTCTTTTTCCAAAAGGGTGGCTAACTTGGAAGTGTATTATGGAACACCCTGTATTTTATTTCTTTGTTGGGCTCTGCTCTCTAAAATAAAAAAGATGTAAATGATAACGCCCATTAATACATCCAATGGTGTAGAAGCTACAAGGACTTGAAGTTTTGATTTTTTTGATATGATGTATTTTACCTGATCCAGAAGCTAACATTTTAATATAATTTTAAAATTACAGCTACTGAATCAGGTAAAAATCTCATATAAAAGAAATCAAAACTATAACAACAAATATAACAAAAAACATTAAAATACAACACAGCCCATTTTCGCCTGTCACAGATATAACGAATTACGACCAACCGGTATATGTCTCCCTGAAGACTGGGAAAGTTATGAGATAGTAAATAACAGATTGAATAGTAGAAAAAATAGCTACTTCACAGATAAACTATCTTACTCAGAAAGATTTCTGGTCATGTCTAGAAAACTATGATATTGTTGTACATAAAGTAAACTCTAACATTCCACCACAGTTTAATGGAAACGAGGGCAACGAATACTTCCTTAAAATGGCTGATGGATCGAAAATTAACAATGAAATGTTATATTTTTTGCAACCAATAGCCGAGATGAAGGTGGTGAGAAATTTTCCTTTTTGCTGGTGAGTGACAAAGAGGTTACGGATGTATTGAGTGAGATAAAAACTAAAGACGTATGAAATCTCAATTGAAATGATAAAGACAGTTAGCCCCTATGCAATTAAATCGATAACACATCTTGTGAATATAACCCTGGCAAGCGGTATATTTCCAAGGACATGGAAGACAGGTATCGTCCGTCCTCTGCCCAAAGAGCCAGTTGTAAATAAAGTGGACCAGCTGAGACCAATTTCTATATTACCAGTTATGTCCATAAAATTAGAGAAGGTAGTCATTCACCAAATAGTAGATTATACGAACTTAAATAAAGTATTATCATAACTGCATTAGGCTTTAGACGAAACCATAGCACATGCACAGCCCTAGAAACCTATTTCGCGATATGATCGATGGTATCGACAAGGGAAGATATAACACCCTTGTGATGCTTAACCTCTCTAAACCCTTTGATTCAATGAACCATGATATGCTTTTGGCTAAAATGAACTACTATGGTTTCGACTATAATTGTGTCAAAATGGATATGGTGCTACTTAGACTCCAGGTTACAGGTGACACAGTTAGAGGGTGAAACGTCAACCCCACTTGTCAAATGTCAATGCATTCCTTAAGGCAGCTGCCTTAGGCCGATTTTATTAAATATCTATATATAGCTGATATGTCAAGCTGTGTACAATATTGCACAATTCATTTGTATGCTATTGTCCTATGAGCCTCCCAGCATTGACCTGGCAATTCAAATTATTAACTTGAACCTTGAAAAAGTCCTAGCCTGGTCAAAAGCGAATAGGCTAAAATTTAACATAGGCAAGTGTACTGTGTTTTACTCAGCGCCATAAGACCTAATGCAGTCCCTCAATGACAATGAAGTTAATGTCAAGCTCGGTGGTGAGAGGTTGGATTTGTGTGATATGGTAAAAACTCTAGGTGTAGTGCTTGATAGCAACCTTACATTTCGGACCATGTCACGCTCGCTTCTCAGCGAGCATTGGGTAGGATGAGGGGACTGTACAGTTTTTAAAGCTTGCTCCCAGAATCTGCTAAGCTGTACCTTAAGCAGTCACTAGTCCTGTCGGTCTTCACTTACAGTTTCCCAGCCTATGGAAACAGTATTTCCGGAGAAGACATGAGCAGAATTCAAAAGCTGTAAAACTCTGCTATTTGTTTCTTTTTATGCTTGAAACGCATTGATGATGTCTCTCCATTTAGAGATGCTGCTGGGATATTGGTAGTGGATGCCGTTTGTAGGATCATAACGTGCTGCATGGTGCATAAGGTTCTGCATCAACAAAAACCTCAGTACCTTTGTGCGCGGCTCTCCTTCCGGGAGGAGGTCTCACGACGTAGCTATGGGGCCTAGAGGGCTCCTTCACTTCCCAAAAGTCAGACTTGAAATAGGGTGGAAAGGGGAAGTTTTTCATATTTCTGCCCGAATTTGTACTATGACCTCCCCTCTGAACTACAAATTATGCATGCAAAACTTAAAAAAAGATTTTTTAGAACTATTAAGACCTACATAACTGTTTTTAGATATTAAGGTTTTTATTAGTTATAACATTTTAATTGTTATTGTGAGTAATTTTTATCATTATATTTTTATTAATACTTTTGTCATTAGTATTAGAGTAAGATTAGTAATGAGAGTTGTTCTGTCAAGCAGTTGTTAACTGAGAAATGCTCAATAATAAAAGGCAATTATATTTATTTATTACGTCACCCATCATACAACCTACGTCCAACCTGTAGACGACAGATATCACATTTACAACTACTTACGACCAACCGGCACACGTAGCCTATCACAGATCAACTATACGTCACCTATCACAGATATAACGACTTACAACTAGGTAGCATATATATCGATAATAACGTCACCTATAACAGATAAAATTTCTTACGATCAACCGGTCACGTCATTTTTGACAGATATAATAATCTAAACATGATCGCAATGGCTTATGGAATTCTATTGTAGAAAAAGGAAATTAAAAAAAAAATTTATCAAGTATTAAATATTTATGTAAGACTACTGCAGACTATTTTGTTATAGCTATACACAACGCTTTTGTAATAATTAAAACTTATAATTACCATATTTTGGTGAAATTTAGTATTGTTAGTTTAATTCTTAAACCAGCACGTTAATGGAGAGTTAAAAGAAGATAACTAAAATGTAGAAATGCTTTTGGTTCTTTGTTAGACTCGAGAGCTGAGTCAACAAATATTTTAAGTTCCGTCTGAGATTTTATCTCTACCGAGTAGTCCCTGTTATTTGCTCAGCATTTCCTTTTATTTAACATTGGCTGTACAGGGTATGTAGCTTATTTGCTTGGATTTAGCAAAAAAGCTCTAAATAAGTAATAATAATAATAAAGTTAGCAACTAAATACGAATGACGAAATGTATATTGACTTTTATATTTAGCTAAGTTTTAAAGTTATATTCTAGTACTATAACATTTGGCTTTGCAAAAAAATGTAATAAGTAAGTAGCGCAATGTTACATATAGATAGCATACAATGCAAAATCAATAATTTCGTCTCTTAATTAAAAATACTTTAAACATTGAAAGTTAAAATGGAGAAAACTAGGAAAAATGAAATGCTTGTACTTTAGTTAAGACGTTTTATAGTGCTAATAAGGTTTTCATACATAATTTCACAGTTTTAATCATAAAAAGCTTGCCGGCACATTAGAGGGGTAACACGCTGGCCCTGTAAGTCAAACGTAGCTGATGTATCAACACCGCGGGCTGGCACTCCTGTCAGATCATGAGCGGTCATCTATAGATAGCACAATATGGGTCCCACGTCGAGTCCCGTGTTGATATGTGTAATAAGCTGGTAAAGGTATAACAAATAATTTTTTTTCAATCAAATTTTCATATCAGAAAAATAACTAATTTACTTAAAATTACTGTATATTTCAAACAATTTATCACTTGATACAATAAATAATAATACTGTAATAATATCCATGTAACGTTCTGGCCAAGGTCTAGTGTCTGAGTTTTCAGGTTGCACTAGGGCCTCTAACGTGACCTGACGACTACTTATGAAGTGGATCAACGGCTTAACTTGATACAAACATCGATTGGTATTACTAACCTCACTGAGGATGGTTTAGGACATTTTTTCAATACTTCAATTGGGTCTTATAGCTTTCGCTTTCCAACCGAAATTGCATTCATACCAATCTCAGAAAAGAAGTCTTTATCGCGTTGGTTCGATCCAAATCTCTTAGAGATGAAGGAATGAGATATATTAGCATATGATAAACACGAAATAACTTTAAAGACCAAATTCACTCACACTAACTTAAAAAAAGGATTATAAAGATAAAATATCTCAAGCAAGGTTTAGTCATAATGAACAACAAATCGTGTTAACATCAACCCATAGTTCTACTGCATGATGGTTTATCCGAGCTGAATCAGCGATTAGATCTGCTAGGTCTCTATTTAAAAGTGCAGTAAGAAATCCTAGAGTAAGGACTTCTTTGGTATCCCAATTATTTTTCTGAAGTCCACCATACTTTTTATTGACTGGCGCTTACTTTTTGTCTTAACCAATGTATTGAAATGGACCGTCATGCCAGCCTGAAGAAATCAATGGTTGTTCCTGTGCACATGAAGGGCTCGTGAGGCAAGCCCCGGAGGTTTTTGTTTAAATGAAATTTTGTCAGAAATGTTGAAGTTTTGATAAAAAAATATTTAAAAATTAACATTTTATGTAAAGATGTTTTCTCATGGCTGTAAGGCCATTTTGTATGTTTTTGGTGGGCCTTACCACTTTAGATGTGGTGGCTGATTAAATAAATCATATATTGTGTTATTTTGTGTCTAGGGGTCTTGTTGGGGCTACCCTGTGTGTAGCGCCTTTAGAAAGTTTTTTTAAAATACTTTTGACCACCATGATATCCATTCAGTCCAGCTGTAGCAGATCCTTTCATATTTGGGTTCATGTTGCCAGATAAATGTTTTTTGAATTGGTATTTTCTCCCAGGCATGTCCTCCGTGATGCTCTACAGGGGTATTATATTTATTATAATATTTAGAAATCACAGAGATTTTCCGGGATTCAACAGAGCTCTTAAACTAAATCATACTAACCATAAATCATATTGTATGTATAGCCTATATCCTGAAAACCTAAAAATTCATAAACATTCGAGTATTACTATTGCCTTTTCCTCTATGCCACATTAATGATTTCTTCAGAATCTCTTACGAAGAGAGTAAGAAATAAGAAGTAAGTAGCTATGTTTTAAGTTTGATTTAAGTTTGTGCATGTTTTGTTTTTAACTGAAAATTTGTTGTGCTTTTTTGATTTCTGTAGACGTATGAGACTCACGTATTATATATATTTGCATATATTTTATCAATGGAATACAGAATTGCATGCAGTTTCATTTTAGTATTTTAACGTTTGTTGACTTATTTTATTACTGTCTTAAATAAATATTATTAAATTAAATTAAAATAATAGGGCAATAAAGAAGTTATAAGGCATGCATAAAAATTTATTGACGGATTTGGCTCACAAAGTAAAAGGTCTCAGACACTCCCTACATCGCATCGTATGGACGAAAGTCGTCTATAATTCAGGCGTCTAACTAGACTTGGTTTAATGAACACGTACAATCGTGTAGCTCGGAATTGATGGCCAATCTCAGATCGACAAGACTGCTCCGTTGAATAATCGTTATAGAACGTATTAACCAACACCCGGTTGGTAATTACACCAATCAAAGGTTCAAATGCCCATAGAACTCTATTTCAAAAATACTTAACTAATTTCGTAGTGGTTAAAAGAAAAACATTTTACTACTCATCTTTAATATAACCATTTAATGAGTTATTTTCTAGTTTTTACGACATCTTAGTAATTGGGTAAAAAAGTTACTATTGCCTACTACAATAGTTTGGCTACAATCTTGATAAATATTTTTGCAAAAAAACTTATAGTTATATGGCATTTAATCATGCTTAAATATTTAATTTGGTCATGAAAATGAATTTAACCTTAAAAAATTCAGTCACATCTCAAATTAAAGCGTTAATTTTGTTGTTGCTTTATTTATGTGAATTTTGATTTCTGTGGAATATTTTGAGTAGTAAGGTAGTGGTGGGTCTGGCCCAGGGGCTTCTGAGAATCAGGTGGAATCGCAGAGTCGTGAGCGTATTGGTGGCGGTTTTGGTGACGTATTGGTGACGTAGGTGATGACGTGTTGGTGACGTTTGTGTTGACGTAAGGATGATGTTATAGTATGTGTGGTTTTGTAAAAGACCTGGCGACGTCTAATAGCTATTTAGTATTGGTAGGAATTGTTCAACTCGGTGAGGAGGTAGACGGATAGAGGCGCCCAGACTTGTCTGATATGTGTTCCACTGAGCGAGCGTAGCAACTGTGGGATACCGGTCAGTGGGTCTGTCGCGCTACTATGTTAGTAACGCGACTCCGTATGACTGGACGAGTAAAACTATGTACTATTTTACACATATTACAGAAAATACCATGTAAAAAATTTACCTGCCACTTATCCGAAAACAAAATGAATTTAGTTTTGTATTGATTATTATGTAAAACATATTTCACATGTATTTACAGTTTTTATGACTAAATCGATAGTAACCATCCTAAATAAGTCGAAAATGATTCATAGCGAATAGTTAAATAGTTACCGATATTAACTTATTATAAAAATAATTTGGTCAACTTCATTATTTCATAACTAATTATAAATACGACTTAACGTATTGAAAAATCTTAACTAAAATGAACAATGAATAGTAAAAATGCAGATTTAAATGTTAATATATATCGAGTGGAAACATACTTCCATAAGTTCAATGGCATGGGTAAAATTAGTGTTATGTAGACAAATATTACAAAGAGCTAGTTGTAATATCTGACACTTTTCCAGCGGTGGTTTGTATAAAATGCACTTTATAAAATAACAACGATTTCTACTGTTTTATTGTAAAAAATGAAACAATATAAAAATTGTTTTTTTAAACGTATTGTTCTAAAAATATCCGGAAAATTATTTATTTTATTTTATTTATTAATAGTGAAATAATTGGTTTAACAGCAAAATGCATGACAAAGATTGTGCGGTAAGGATTATGCTTAAGTTAAACAAATATAATAACATTAAAGTTATATTTTTCTATTGAAAATTAAATAGCATTGTTTTATCTTTCGAATACGAGTAAATAGCAAATACTTTGTAATGATTAAAAACTATTTTGTAATGATTAGCTTCGTTATTTTACGAATGTTAGCAGTTATAGGCACCGTACTTACATTTATATCCTGACAAGTAATATTTCAAGTTTTGTTAACTAATTAACAATTCAATAATAAATACAGAATAACTATGGTTTTATTAGTTTCAACATAAGGCCACATTTATATATGTAAAAGGAAAAGCCACTAAAATAAATACAACATCATTATTGCAAGTGAATATAAAAAAAAACTGTATATTAAACTTCTCTATCTTTAAAACATTTCGTACATCACACGTATTTAGAAAAGCTAAACAAGGTATGAGTGAACTGTTCATTAACTTTACATAGCCCGTTTTCTCATTGATTTTTGTTTTCAAATTATAATTTAACTCGACTTCAAACTACGCTGAAATAACTTCACTCCATTGACGTGTCCAAACTCATTATCATTTCGTACAAACGGAATTTTTTAGAGTTTCAATAAATTAAAAGTGTCACCATTGTAAAATTGTATTCATTGACAGATTCATTGGATTTAAACATGATAATTATGGACGGCTTGGGCACGAGTTTGTTATAGAAACTAAATAAAAAAAAATATTTTGTTGTTGAATACACGAATTAGAGTAAATTTGAATTATACAATTATAAAAATAATACATTATTGTATTGATTATGTATTATAAGTAGATTATTAAAATATAAACTGTATGAATTTGAATCAAATTTAAAGGTACTAATATGAGCAAACCTGTTTAAAGGTTGTGACGTTTGTACATGTTTTGTAATCTCCAACTGAAGTAACTCTATTTAATTAAGTTCGGTTTTGTATTTTCACACACGGGTACTTGTGCCAAGGCAATATCAGAAGGACCACAATTAATACGGTGAGGAGGCAATTCAATATCTGGACCGGTGCCAAAGGTCCCATCCTACCAATTAGAACATTACAAATTAACCTCACCAACGGCTTATTCAAATGTGTTCCTATTTTATATCGGCCCTTTAAACATTTATGTTGTACGTGGTCTTTTATTTAATATATAGCTCAAAAACATTCGTGTATTTATTATTAGCGAATTTCTTATGGAAAAGAGAGCCATTACATGACCCGCATGGTGACAGTTAAGCCCGGGGCCATAGTAGTTCATAACTCAACCCCCTGAACACGTTTCAGGGGTAATTCAAAATAATTATAAATATATATTATGCAAGCATATATACTATGTGTGTGTCACCACGATAACGGCCGCAATTATTGTCTGATTATTATAAAACTCAATACTCTTTCCTTTCTGAAATATTTCGGATCAGTTCGTTGGACAACGTGATTAGATTACATTAACTACGCTTTGAGGGGGGGTTGTACCCGAAACATAGGGTTTCCAAATATTTTATGTGTAATTTTTAAATACATATCTAATTTTCCTTTTTATCATTTAGTTCAGCTCAAAAAAGCTCTCGATTTAGTGTTTTTAATAATGACTTTAGATAAATCGGTTACTGAGATATTCAAAATGGTCAACGCAATTCGTTGTCTAATGTTAATCTTATGGAGAATAATTAAAAATCA
Source organism: Nephotettix cincticeps (assembly GCA_023375725.1). Lineage (NCBI taxonomy): Eukaryota > Metazoa > Arthropoda > Insecta > Hemiptera > Cicadellidae > Nephotettix > Nephotettix cincticeps. The sequence continues at coordinate 46,564,762 of CM041791.1, forward strand.
ATTACTCATTAAATTACTAAAATATTCTTCCAAAACCTTAACCAGAACAACGCTCGCCACTGGGCTCGAACCAGAGGACCCCTGACCTCTGAGCTTTAGCATCGCATCGGCATCAGTGCATAGATCAAATAAAATTGACGAGCATTTCTCCAACTATATTTACACGAACATAATAAATATGAAGTTTATTTTTGTTACGTGTTATATAATAGGAATGATAAATATATACTGTAAATAATTTCTCAAAGACTAATCTCTCAGTCAATAGTTCATTTACGGTGAATACTTAACAGACAGCCTAGAATGCTCAGCGAGTGGTGAGTGACGCCGTGCACTAAGCACTTAGAGATTACTGGTCAATCTGAATCATTATTTTCATAAATGTTCATGTATTTATGGATTAATGAACAACTGTGATCTTTGAATGGGTAGAATGTTGTAATTCAAGTTCGAATCACAACAAACCCAGGTAATCTGAGTCCTGTTGTGAGTCTCACACAACTGTTGATGAGCTGGTAAACTGATGAGCTAGTGAGATGGTGAGCTGATGGACTTTTGAGCTGGTGGGCTCGTGAGCTAGTGAGCTGATATGCTGGTGGGCTTGTAAGCTGGGTAAACCATCAGTTTGCCCAACTCTCGGTATATAACTCGTTTATGTAACTCGGTATGTAAGTAACAAGACACATTATCTCAGAGCAGTTTTTCATATCGGAATAATTTACTCCTAACGCCCCCAGAAACACGTAAAATAATTTTTTTTCAAAAACGGCTGAAATAATCTTAATGAAAATTGTATCATATATAAATAACTTCCAAAAAAGATTTTAACTTGTTTTATTTTGTTGTGAATTAAAAGTTGAGATTATAATCTTTGAAATAAAGGATGTTAACAATAAATAACAAGGCATATGTAGTTTTACTAAATGTCGTCTTTTTATATTTGACTTAAGGATGAAAAGTATATGTCCGTCCACTGATACCGTTTATACTGGCCGGTGACTTCCTAATTCACAACCATTTTTTAACATGAAAAAGTTGATTGGAGTTATAAAATATCTCAGAAAGTATGAAGGAAATCAATAATCACTTATTCCATAAAATCATTTTTATTCGTTGGTAACATATGAGATCTCCGGTGAGCCCCATCTGGCAAGAAGCTTCAGTACGTGTCCAGACTGACGATCGCTAGTATTTATGGCGCGATTTGTGTTTTATTAATGCATCAGCAGCCAACCAGAATCTCTACTTGATCTTAACAATATTACTTGATGCATAAGATGATTCAATGCAACCTCTTAACGCTCAATCTACAGTAAAACTGTAAAGCTATTTTTCTGATAGTCCATAATGGAATGAATTACAATCGTTTCGGTTTTACATCCTTCAATCTAATTTAAAAGATAAATTAAGTTTCACAAATTTAGGAGCGAAAGAAGGAAAAATGTATAAAGAAAAAGCTAGGCACGGAACTATACTGATTAAATAATTTAGTCAGGACTTTAATTTCTCATTTTTTTGGAGTCCAGAGTGTATTTTCTTTCAACGGTATTGTGTATTTAATACCTTACTGACATCACATATATAATTTATTAAAAAAAATAATATTATGGATCACTTATGATAACGAATGAGCCATATTTTTAAACAAATTTTAAGGAACACCATTGCACATAGATGAAAGATTGCATAAACCGACGGTGTAAAAATACCTGCATATCATTTCTTAATTTTTTTCAACAAAGATACGTATAATAATAAAAACCTATAATAAAATGCAGTGTAATATTGTGCCTTTTCCACAATAAATAATTTAGATAGATTTAAAAAAATGGAAATTTATTTATGTTCTTTATGTTTATATGTATGATGATGAAAACATTTTAGATTTTATTGAAATAAAAATAGTTCAGTAAAATTCATAGGAAAGTATTTTCAATATTTTATATTTCTAAACACACACACTCACACCAAAATATTTTTGGAGATATATAAATGAATTTTCCTCTTAAATCATAAAATACCTAGTGAATACACCACCTAGCCATTCAACGCACAACCTACGGTTTCTTGCTAGCTGCGATAACCGTGTGATTCATATGCAGCAAACTAAAGCACTAGTGTTTTGGACATTGGCTGTTATGACTATAACCAGTGGTTAGGAGTGACCGTATTTAAACCATGCTATTTAACTAGTTTTACTACGTCGTTTAAAACATTGTAATAGAATGTTTTACATTTGCAACAACAAAAAATGTTCAATTGTTCAACCCTTCCCAAGTATTTTGTAGCTTATGTTGAAGACCAGTTTATTTTATATTTTATTAAATAAAAAAATACATAAAATAATGACCATAGTAACCGAATCTAATTTTAATAGTTTTATTATTGTATTAAGTTTCATTGAAAATGCAAATGTAAAATATTTTTAAAACTATTTCATTAATTTTATCACATAGACAAATTTTTAATTAATGAATAAATTTTGACACGGATATGTCTTAGCTCTGGGGAGGGGCGTTGGCTATTCGTGAGATGAAAATTTGAAACAAGTTTCCATAGAAACTACCAGACCTATTGTAATTAATTTGTAATATATAAGAATAAGAACATCTGTTTTGAGGTACTGAAACATTCCGTTGGACATAGCCATGATCTAACTTATTTCCCACAGGGAAGTCAATATAAACATTTTGACATGGATATGTCTTAGCTCTGGGGGGGGGTGTTGACAATTTTTAGGATGGAAAACATGTAACAGGTTTCCATAGAAACTACCAGAGCTATTGTATTGAATTTTAATATAAAGGAATAAAAACAGCTTTTATGACTGCCTCTATGATGCCTTGCTTATATTAATTTTAAGATTTTTATTATTATAACTATGTGATACTCGGTGCCATTTCAATTTCAATTTTTGCCTATATGATTTGTATAATGACGTGTACCTGTGATATAATTAAATTGCATGTATAGCCTATAGATTTTTATACTTACAATAACTTTAAATATTAATTACAGTGTTATATATGCACTGTATAGTGACATCTCAATTTCATTGTCTGTGTTACCTTACACATTCTCATGACGTTTATCTGTGATACAATTAATTGCATCTAGATAATATAATATATTTTTATACTCTTAAACACCTATATAATTTATATTCACTTCATTGTTATAAATATTTACTCTAATATAACCTATGCTATCTGCATGTATGACTCACCTGACAATATCTATGCACACTACTATGGGATAACAAAGCTTGGCTATTGTCTATTGTTCAGATGAACTGAGACCATTCCTTTTGACATATCCATGATCTAGCCTATTTCTCGCAGGGAAGTAAATACAAACAGTTTTTACTGTGAAATTAATCAAATACTAGTATCATTTTCCATAGTCTGAAGGTATTAATTGTACCATAAATATCGTAAAATATTCCATGGTTAAAAGAGTTTAAGAAACAAAAATAAATCATATATTATTACTAAGATTCCTTTCTCTGAGAGGTTTATAATTTTTCACTTTCTAATAATGACATTAAAATGAATAAAACTGCTTAAGCGTTTCTAAGTAAATGGTTTTCAAGGCAACTGAAGACTACAAGTTAAAAAATAAAATAAATAATGTAACTATAAACCTTCACCAATAACAAAAATAGTTCAATAAAACAACTATTCAATATGACAACACAAAAACTTTACAAAAATAATAGCTTACTAACATTTTGCTTCATAACCTCAATCTCTTTAGTAGTTTTTCCTTCTCTAGTATTGTTTGTACATAGCTAGGTAAATAACACCACTAAATAATGTGAGAGGCGTTATCCTTTTTTCATTTCGTTCATAATATTCACAAGCTATCATTATATTTACCCTCATTGGGAAGGGACCTGTTTACGAAATAATCATCTCAAGATAAATTTGGCTCAAAGTATCATACATAACTATATCAATTACTCAATGTTCAATACAGATTCAAATTAGACGACTGACTTAGTACTTTTATATAGAGGAACTCTAAAGTTTAATCTTATCATCAAGTGGACGGAAGTTCTCGGTCTAGCTTTTAAGTCATCAATTTTACATTTAACAAAATTATATTTAGTGTTAGTACAAATATTTATTATAATTATAATTTTATTTTTACAAGGGGTTTTTTATAAAATGCAATAGGATGGAGTAAAAACTCTTCTTCCAACTGTAGTCTCTATAGTCTTCCAACACTACTTAATATATTTACACTTATATTGTAATTATATACAAACTGTCAATATATACAACAGTTGTCAAATTGGCGATCGATATCGTCCAGTTACACCGAACATCATCAGACCCAAATGGAGACTGAAAGAAACAAGATGGCGTCCCTGCTTAAATACTACTGGCTACCGGATGTTCCTGTCATGGCGTCGGAAGTAGCATTTGTTGGCTGGCTGAGTTCCGGAAACAGATTTTTGTACGTCCTTGCAGAATCAACAGAAACAATCGATGAAAACCTCAAGATTTTTAAAACTTGTAAAAAGGGAAATGGAATGAATGTATGGGAAGAGCTATTTATTTATAAAGAAAAATGTAAGGATAAAACTAAATGATTGTTCTTTGTTTGAAATTCATTATTGGTGATGGTGGATTGATATTATTTACATTCTAAAATGTAAAACAAAGTTTCAAAGTGAAACTTTGTTTTACATAATATCGTGATGGAAAATGTCCGCAATAAGAATCTAAATGATTAAATGAACAAATACATTTTGATTCTGCAAGGACGTATAAAAATCTGTTTCCGGCACTCAGCCAGCCAATAAATGCTACTTACGACACCATGACAGGAACATCCGGTAGTGTGTAGTATTCAAGCAGGGACACTATCTTGTTTCTTTCAGTCTCCATTTGGGCCTGATGATGTTCGGTGTAATTGGAGGAAATTAATCGCCAATTTGACAACTTTTATATATATTTACCGTTTGTGTATAATTACAATATAAGTGTAAATATATTAAGTAGTGTTGGAAGACGTAAGTTTTAACTTCATCCTACATTAAAACCAACACGTATAATGCTTATCAAGAAGTTATTAAAATGAAATCGCATTGCATCACATAGTGCATCATAATGCATTTGTGTGGGTCGTATGATAACATATCCTCATAGGAGTTTAGGAACTGTAAGATAGTTATAGTAAACATCTTTACCAATTTTGACTCAAATACAATCGGTTGTATGGTTGTGACCATTTGTTCTTTACTACCGGTCACACGAACGTTGACAGGAAGCCGTAACTGATCTTACACTTTCAGCGATCAACAACAGGCCCCAGATTTATCCAAACACACTATTTATTGTGGAAAAATTTGTCTTTTAGGTATTAGCTGAGAAGGGAAATTTCGAACAACATACTAAGTAAACCAAATGCTGATCTGAAACTCAACAAGTTTCTCCTTATAAAAACTAAAATTAAGTCTCGCTAAAGGTTTAAGAAAACCGCTTATCACCTTAGAGATATTGAACCACAAAAGAACAACGTCAGTTTGGTTCTGTACACAATTTCAAAGGATTTGTATATGACTCAGCCCTTTAAAAATGTAGTAGGGATACGTTAGACGAAACGTTAGAATAGAGGTACATAGAGAAAATTATTATGAAGTATCTAGTCATTCTAACAAGTCAAGGAAATTTTAACAGCCAGTGTTAAATATAAAGAGATACTTGATCCATTCTATCAGATGACGGTTATCTTTAAAACAATTTCATAGTGAGACCAATTTACAAAAAATATTTATATTATTTCATTATTAGCCAATGTCTTTAGTTCTTACATTTTCCAATCTATTTCAGCGTATTTTATTGGTAGACTATTATTTCTCCATCTGTTTATTTTTTTGTCTTTTTACTATCAAAATCCATTGAGCATGAAATCAATGTACTAAATCTATCAAATTTGACCTTTCTTAAGTATTTAAAAAGGCCAATCTCTCTCTTCTTTTGGAAAATTTTACCATCTGAGCGTGCGGCCTCATCCCTCGCGTGAGTGTTATTTTTAAAAGGTGATATTCGGTGATTGCAAACGGCCAAGATACCATTTTTATGACACTTTTGGAGAACGCAGCAATGTCACCTCGGTTTAGTCTGAAAGGGGAGAACCTCAGTGCTATATCCTTGGCCTCAATTTTTTTATTTAATAACATGCCTTCATATTGTAAAATTTAAATGTCGAAGTAATTGCAGAAGACACTTCACTACTCGTTTTAGTCACAGGCAACATCTAGGCATTCGCATCCAACCTAATTCTGCAATTGTTTCAAATAATAATAACCTTTAGTAATAACCTTTTTAAAATACTGTGGTTCAAAAAATAAGCTCTAATGTTATATCATACAATAAACTAGAAACACCGCATAATATTTTGCATGGTGACCAGGGATTTTCTTCTTAGTTCTTTGTTCTTTCTGTCTTCTCTTTTATGACTTGTTTTTAGACAGTCAATATAAATTTTACATTTTACATTTAGTACTAATCGAACAAAAATTTTCCAAACTTTTGGTTATAGGACGACTCTCAAAATTCACCAATTACTGTGTAACTGAGTTATTATTTTTATGTGTGTGTCCTTATTGTTGCATTTGGTTGATGTTCAGGGATGTGCAACCTTCCGGACCCAGTTTTTGTTCCGACTTCGAATAACCCCTCACAATAGCTATTAAAGTATCCCGTCGCACTTCCTGCAATCTCCAAAAACATTAAAATTGTGCGTTTACAAGTTTAGTTTCCCTTCAAATAATACATGTTTGTTTATTTCTTTATACAAAATTTTTTTGTGTAATTCTCAAAAACAGCTCAGTTTTAATGCATTTATTCTATTTCACTGCATTGCAGTTTTTGTGGTGTCTCAATTCTGTTTTTCAATTCTCAAAAACAGTTCAGTTTGATGCATTTATTATATTTCACTGCATTGCAGTTTTTGTAGTGTCCAATATCTGTGAACCCGCAGACTTGGTTCCTTCTGCAGATTGGTTGCACTTAATCTGTGAGTGTGAATAGTCTAGAATACAACTCTACTCGCTGAGCATGTCGAGGGTCGAGATCCTCGCTAACTGTACCACGGGACATCGACTGCTGGCTGCTATCCAACCCATGTTTACTTAACCCTTATGCCGACTTACATTGAAACTAATTAATTTAGCTTTACATACTATCATTTCACATAAGTTATATAATTTTTTAACTAATAAAAACAACAAATCTATTCCAAACCTGCAAGAATTTAACTAATTTGTTTAAAAATTATGTATATAGCCATCATTCACACATTCACTACAAAACGCATCCATAAACTATTTTATTGGTATATTCTTACTATTGCCATACGTTTCAAGATGTTCTAAGATGAACAAAGCATAAGAAATTAGTTACATATAAACTAAAAAATATTTCAATTACGTAATAAATATATGATGATTCCGTTAAATGTAGGAGGTATTTTTTCAATAAGTTAATAAAGTGGTTTTAAACTACTTGTATTAGCAGTCCAAATTAGTAATATCCACCACCACAGTTTCGATAATCTTGCATTATTTTTAAGTGGTCGTCAGGTAAAAATATCATGCTATGTTGCCACACAAATGTCCATAAAATGGCAGCATCCAAATCACAACGGGTGAATGCAAGGTATTTGAACAGACTATTCGTCCAGTATCGTTTTAGTGTGAAATTGCTATTTATGTTGTGTTTGCCATGTGTATGTGGATTTTATTGTATTTCAAATGCACCTTTGACAACGTCTACTTGGAGGAGAATTTGTATGCCAACATATAATAATTTTTTCACATGACGACCTCTTGATAATGATGCAACTGTGGTGGTGGATACAATGTGGACTATTTGGAGAGGAAATTTAAAACACTTGATTAGCCGTAACAGTCCAGGGGCAATACCATTTTTAGAATCATTAAGTCAAGTTAAATGCAAAATATGAATTTAATTTTGCTGTCGTAAATTAATTATACAAATTTAGGCTAGGATATATAAACTATTTGGTCAAAATAGAGCCAAACATGTTACTAATAAATGGTTGGAGGCAATTAGACGACAAAAAGTCAGTTCGCTACAGGGTTATTGAAACAATTTAACTAAAGTGATAAACATTTACCAATTCATGCGGTATTTTTGAGAACATTGTATTGAGTAGGCCTGCCTGACACTTGATGGCGTATAAGTTAAATGAAAACATTTTCTGGAGAACTCACATTTCATAAATTTATTGAATTCCATAGAGTTTGTTTTCATTTTCAAAATTGGTATGAACATTTACAAACGTTTTAACAAAGTGGCAATCGTTTAAAATGCCTTTATTAAACCTGAGAAGTTTAATAGTTAGTCTATTACTTAAAAACACCACTATTTGAACTGAACCTTTAAAGCACATTGCTAAATTAGTTATTTGAACTTATTTTCTGGTGGGAGATTCTAATAAAATATTATTTATAACTAAACACGAGTGAAGGGTACTGAGGCGCCGGGTACTGCTAGTTTGATATTAAATAACTTTTGTACAGATAATAGGAACTATACGATAATAGATTTAACCCTCTAAGTGTCAATCACCCGAATTCGGACGACTCCGCGGGCTCTACTTTACCGTTTTTTAAGATTTACGATCGATTAAACGGAGTTAAATCGTATACCATGTTATTCAGTAACTTGTAGGCCTTATGTTTATAATAAATGCTTGACGTTTCGCACCTATTTTGAAGGTATGTGAGTATTTATTTACCTACACAGTTGTTTTAGTGTTGCAAATTTTGTTTGTGAAACTTTGTTTATCATCCTTAAAGGCACAAATCCAGGTATCCTTAAAAAGAAGTTTCTGCTCACTAATTTGACTAATGTGTATGTTCTATTATATACACTATATCAAAATTCCAAAATATACATTTTGTTCAAAATGTTATTGTGTTAAAGCAAATACATAGTTTATATTGCTTAAAACTATTATTTAGAGCAACAATAAAAAGATTCGATAATATGTACATAAAAATGGCTCCTTCTTGCAAAGTTCACCAGTTCTATTCGACTTTTTTTCATTAGGAGGTCTTCAATCATCCACTTCAATTAACTTATATTCTGATAAATTGCTAATATCGCTAGAACGCAAACCACCACACATTTTAGAGATGTAAACAAACAACAACATAAACCAGTATTACAAAAACATTTGCAACAATGACAGCTGTCTAGGTTTATTTTTTATTCATTCTCACAGAGCTTCAACATAGGTGTGAAACGGTAAACATTTATTTTAACACATAAAGCTCAAAAATCATTGGACAAGATGGTATACAATATAACTTCAATCGATCATAAACCTCTAAATAAGCGGTAAAGTATAACCTGCGGAGTATAACCTTATTGAAAATTAAAAATAATTTCAGAGTTTAACTAAATCTAAAAATAATGTTAATGAACAATTCGATCACTTTTTATAATATTTTTGTCTCGAAAACTATAAGAATAAATAGCAACATTTATATCTTTATCTTTAGATAGATAAGAACGACAGGATTCATAGAGTGACCAGGTATTTGGTTGATAAGACGAATGTTGCCCTTAAATTTTCACTGACTGTGTGAAAAGACAAGACACATAACCACCTTTACATACAACAAATAAATAACAAATAATAAATGATATTTGATTGGTAACTTATCTAAAACCATTACGATATAAGTTCGATGAGTTTTGACTATGGCTGTTACTATGGGTGCCATATAATCATATCATTTGATTAAACGTTTTAATTTTAAGTGTAGGAAAACTAAACAATAAATAAGGTAAAATTAAAATAAAATATAACTAATAAAATCAAATGCATAAATAAATTATTATATTGATAAAAATAAAGTAAGTGGTAAAAGTTGTAACCAATAGAATGAGGAGATAACAAACGTTGAAGCGAGAGGAACACGTTTAGCGTGGTGTGTATTTCTTCAATTAATACAGATCAACTCACATGGTTGATAATAATGTATCCAGAGTATTGACATGGCTCGTCAATGAGCATTGAACTCCGTGGAGAGGCTCGTCACGGGCTGTGTACAGCACATCACGCATAGTAATCTACTGTGCAGTGAGTCTACACTGTCTACAGGTAGGTACGATCTATTTGTTACAAGTTATCTAATTATCTACAGGTATATCCCCAATGGGATATACCTGCCTCCGCCAGCCGAGATTGCTATATTATGATAGTTCATTAACTATTCACCAGTCATTAAGTCACAACTGATGCAGTTATATAGCTGTACTCTAAGTGTACATTATTTGTTCCTCAACAGTTGAGGTTAGTTTAGGATTGCCAAGTTCAAGTGGTTAGGGCTTGAGGCCTTGCTAGAGTCTCCTATCAGCTGAGGACCCGGAAATACGTGGGTCCTACTTCTACGAGTACATCTTAGCACATTTAATATGGCTAGTGATTAAAAAATATATAGATAGTTGATATATTTCACAAAACACACACCTTTTTGATAATTACCAATGTCAGATGCTTAGGTTTGGCTAATTTTTAGCACGATCTGAAAGCTCGATTACGCATAACTGCGAAAAAACTAAATGAGAGATATTTAAACAGTATATTTCATGTTCTGTCAGTATTTTGAAAAAACATATAACAATGTTTAAAATAGAATATATTCTAGCAAATATTGCAAATCAATCCTCAGATATTGAACAAATACTAACACCATCACTATAAATTGGTAGGTTTAGTAAGTAACCACAAACTTAAAAATTAAATCACACGTATTCAAAAGCTTGAATAAATAAACGGTATCAGTAGACTGACACATACTTTCTCCCTTAAGTCAATTTAAAAAAGAAAATCTGTAATAAAACTATCATATTCTTCAAAGTTTATCCAAACATTATTTAATAATTTATTTTTTCAAAAATAATCATCCCATTTCTGAAAATAAAAACAAGAGAGACAAAGTTAAATTAATTGTTCGAATTGTATGGGGGGAAACATCCCCCCCACGATAATACAAAGCTTTTTTGAGTTGGTTCTTTTGGGTGATTTGAACTTACGCTCCATACCAAGTTTCATGGGAAACGGTTGGAAAATAAGGAAGAAATTGATTTTTTAATATTCTTCATAAGAATAACATTGGGCGCTTTCAGACAACGTACTGCGTTTATCATGGACAGTAAATTTAACTTTTCTCTGGGTTAGTCGTAGACAAATAATTCAACATAATAATTTGTTTAGTTTTTTAAGCTGGTTTCAATGGTGCCGGTCAAATTATACTTTACTTTTATCGTTCTCACTGAAAATTAAAAAAAATGATTTTTCTGATATTTAAAAACCCATAACTTTTGGATCGTCATTTTTACAGACATGCGGGTGGTGTCAAACTATTTAGTACTCTTTGCACTATAAACTATAAAATTTTAATCAAAATCGTTAGAGTCGTTTTTGACAAATTTGGATTTTTCACGTTTTTAAGGGTTTTTAGGGGTGAACTACCCTTAAAAATCAAAAATTCATGAAAATGAAAAAAACGCCTGGAGATACCGTGAATATATACAAACATGCCAAATTTCATCTATATCGGACCAACGGGGTAGTCTGTGGCACTGTACACATCCAGACACACACACACACACACACACACACACACACACACACACACACACACACACACACACACACACACACACAGACAGACACACGGACGGACAGACATCACGTCCAAACCCACTTTTTTGGATTCAGAGGACCCCAAAACAGATATATCCACCCTCAACTCAAATTCTTAAATTTTGATGAAAACAATACTTTCTCCATATACTACGTATAAGGGGAGAAATTAAAATGAATGAGATATGTACATACGAAACAAATGTATAGAAAAAGGACTCTTAACAAAACATATACCATAATGTTATATTAAAAAAAATATTTGAGGATTTATCTTATATAATTATCATTTTTTAAACTTGATTTAAAACATAAAAGTCTTCAAAGAGATATTTTGCCAGTTTGCAGCCGCATATTGTTATAGAGCATAAACGTTGATCATATAAATCACTGTAAGCCTATAATCGCCTCACTCAGAACATGGTATTTACGTAGCCTAATCTAGGACATAAGCTGTGTGTAAATACAATTAGCAGTGTTATTTAAAGAGAAGAATATTGTTTTTTTATTTTGAGTAAACGACTTTCTTTTCTCATTCAAATTAATAAAATATAATCTTAGAATCCTCTTAATTTTATGAATGCAAAAATATATTCATTAATTATTTTAAATTATAAATTATTTTTCCAATAACAATAGATTATAATATCATTGATAATATCATAATGTAAAAATATAAAGCAAAAATATTTATTTAAATATACTGGCTTATGGAAGATTTTAATATACTCTGCATAAAAGTAACCATTGATTGTGGAGCTCAAAAGCTCTTAAAACCTAGACAAGGCTTTGTATCTTTGACGTGACCGATCTACTTGTACTGCTTATATTGCGAGAACAAACGACTTATTTTGCCTTCTGAAGCAAGCTAGTAGTCTAAAATACAAATATCCGTTATTTTTAGTCCTGGGAGGTGCTAGGCCAAGGGAGGACCTTAGCTCTATGAGTGGAAGACCAGCACTCCACTAGCTATATCCACACAGTTCAGATTGTGAAATTGTATATTGTTATGAAACAAAGAAAATTCTACGAATGATTTTAACATGATTTAATTAGCAATGCAATGTATGTTAGAAGTACTCTTGCACTGTTTGTATGTTACAACCGTTTACTCATATTTTGTAGAAATAATTTAGAAACCAACTTAAATTTCAAGTTTTAAGTGAATCAAAAATTGAAACTCACGTTATAAAGCTATGAAATATAAAATAATTACGAGTATTTGAATATTGGTATTTTAAAACTAACTTTTAATCTAAGGGTCTTAAAAATATGGAAACAAAAGTTAGACACATTTTGACGTTGATTTTGAGGAAACTGAAATTGGAAGTGTCTCATGATCTAGTGAAAACGATTGATGTTTTAGGTTTATACTACGAACCTTAGGATCGCATAACAGGTAAATCAACGAACAGATTCAATTAAATATAAATGAGACAATGAATTGAAATTTTACTAAAACTCCCGACAGTTACTGTATAAAACATTGGATCGAAACATTAGTCACATGTCCTAGCATGTATGGAAACTGTCTTTTCAACATTGTTTTATTTATGATTTTTTTCTCATAATATTTTTTTATGAGTTACAATTGTAGCTCTTTCTTACACTGACGTATTCAAAATAAAACGAATAATATGTTATCATATGTCTTATAATTTGTTTTTTTAGCTATAACCCTGACGACTAAAAGTAAAGGCCATTTAATAGGTTAGACGGAACTATGTGGGCATTTCACTAAATACTAAACTGTTCCTAACCATATTCTTTTAGTTGCACTGTTGTTTACCGGTAATCTTACCTACTACATTTATATAGTTAAATATAGTAGGTCAGTTCTTGTATTTCTAGTAAATAATATAGATTAATGTATAATTACCAAATGGACAGACGGTCTTAGGACAGGTGTTTTACTAAGCTTTTGTTTGTTACAATGTACCTTAAATATTATAAAATAAAGCTCTGGGTTTCTTCCTCATTTCTATTGATGAGCTGATCATTATTTAACGTTTCTCATACAATATTTTCATAGCGTATTTATGTTATACATTTCATAGCATACTTATGTATTATATATTCATAGCACATTTATTTTATAGCATATTTATGGTTTACTAGCATTCATTATCGTACGGTCTCAGATGAATACATTCTGCTCAGATAAGATCTGGATTTAAAGTGGGGTTTCATGGCTTTAGTTCATTTAATTAATGCTATGAAAGTATTATCCAGCTCTTTGTGTGTATAGGTCATCTTTAGGAAGTGGGTTTTGCTACTGCACCGACAAATTATTTTAAAATTTGCTTTGCAGACCATAGTTTTTACTAAAGTTTTTCCTTTAAAAAACTGCAAAACCGCGAAATAAAAATAGATATAGACTGTGGTGGTTCTTGTTACATACCTGCATCAATGAAAACCACGGAAAGTAAAAATCATGTTTAAAACGGGTAATCTTGGCCACAAGTTGTCGCGATACCCTATTGCAACTGACGCCCTGTGATGGCTCTTGTTGCACAGCTGTATCAATGGGGATCAACGAAAGTAAACATCCACGTACGACACGAGTAATCTTGCAACTGACGCTCTGTGGTGGCTTTTGTTGCATATCTGTATCAATGGGGATCAACGAAAGTAAACATCCACGTACGACACGAGTAACCTTGCAACTGACGCTCTGTGGTGGCTTTTGTTGCATATCTGTATCAATGGGGATCAACGAAGGTAAACATCCACGTACGACACGAGTAACCTTGCAACTGACGCTCTGTGGTGGCTTTTGTTGCATATCTGTATCAATGGGGATCAACGAAGGTAAACATCCACGTACGACACGAGTAACCTTGCAACTGACGCTCTGTGGTGGCTTTTGTTGCATATCTGTATCAATGGGGATCAACGAAAGTAAACATCCACGTACGACACGAGTAACCTTGCAACTGACGCTCTGTGGTGGCTTTTGTTGCATATCTGTACCAATGGGGATCAACGAAAGTAAACATCCACGTACGACACGAGTAACCTTGCAACTGAAGCTCTGTGGTGGCTTTTGTTGCATATCTGTATCAATGGGGATCAACGAAAGTAAACATCCACGTACGACACGAGTAACTAGCAACTGACGCTCTGTGGTGGCTTTTGTTGCATATCTGTATCAATGGGAATCACAAACGGTAAATATCTACGTACAACACGAGCTATTGTGGCCACAAGCTGCTGCGATACTCTATTGCAACTAACGTCCCGTGGTGGCTTTTGTTGCAACCCTCTATCAATGGGAATCACAAACAGTAAATATCTACGTACAACACACGAGTAATCTTGGCCGTAAGCTGCAGACATACTCAATACATGGCCGGATGTTTGAAATGTTACCCATTAAGAAAATCTTAAATAATCAATGAATACTAAGAAAATTAGTGTATGTACATTTTAACCGATTCCTAATTCAATTAACAATAAATAACAGTAATTAATATTCTCAGTATATACTTTCCGAAACCAATATGACATGATGTTGAATTATTTTGAATAAATTAATTAGTTTGGAATTATATATAAAATTGAATGTCATACAATTATATATATATATATATAATATTATACTTATAATTAATCTAATGAGTTCTAATATGTTAAATTAATTAATTAATTTTCGTTGGTATAAAAAATTAGACACAATAACAGTGTTATTATTGTTAATTATTAATAATTATTATACATAACATATTAATAATAATTAATATGTTAATAATTATTATTATTAACACAGATACTTGTAACGCACATTCAATCACACAGCCCCAAATTACGTCAATTTTAATACTTTTATAATCAAAATAATCTTCCTTCTAGTCGTGTAATCCCCTTTCAAATTTAATATGAACCATTTTTGTTTACACGACTAATCAAGTTCTAGAAACAATTTTAAACATTTATAAACTATGTTGTAGTATTTCGGGATTTCACTCTCCCAAAACAAGATGTCCAGTTCGGTGTAAACATATGTAGTGAAACCATTAACTGACAGTCTAATTGTATGTACAGTAAGTACAATTCTCAGTTACAGGACAATTTGTAAACAAACAAAAAATTTACAGAAACGTTTTAGGTTTTATTAACAGTAAAGCTACAAATTTTAGTTAGAGTAACAGCAATTTATTCAACCCCAAGTTTATTGCACATTTTACATAGTATACGGAGAAAGTATTGTTTTTGTCAAAATTTTCGACTTTGATATTGAGAGTGGATATATCTGTTTTGGGGTCCCTTGATTCCAAAGATTTGCTTTTGCTTTCACCTGACTGAGACGAACATGCTTATTTAATCAGTATAATATAAAAAGTATAGACCTGTCCTTCTCCGGGATCAATAAATCCACCTTATTTCGTTTGAATATATAAAGAACCTTTACATAAATAATGTACCTTTTTAATTTTAGTGTAATCATTTTTTACCATATCAATTATGTAAATCAATTTTATTCTGATTTATCCTTCGAATTACAACGAAATACTAGAAGTTGATTAATTACTGCAAATGTTATAAAATGATAGTACTATAGTAATTAAACTTGTATTAGCCAATTTCGAACTAATAACTTGCTGTAATTATAGGTATTGAATCTATTGGTGTAAATGAAATGTGGTGACAATTTATTCCACTCACGTGATGAAACCAATTAAGTTTTTTTTTAATGTCGATATAAAGTAACAAAACTATTTACGACAACATTAACAATTTTGAATCAGACAAATGAATGTCGTAGATTAAAAGTTGTTGACCGCCATAACAAAGATTGCTATCAATATCTATAACTAATAGCTTTTATCTGACCTAACGATTCGTAGAAGATTCCTTACTGTGTGGGGAAAGCAAACAGTTCATTATTTTTAAGGATCAGTGGCTTTGGAAGGTTGAAGCAGTCTTGCGTTATAAATGTTGATGTAGCACAACAGTACTGCCTACTCCTAGTACTGTCTCAACCAGTAGTACTTTTATTCAATAATCTGAAATTATATTATCGACGCTGAAATTACACTCTTCTGAAAAAGATTTAAATTTCTACTCAACCGAAATAAGATAAATATGTATCGGTTTTGAATAGTGGATTATAAGTGAGGGAAAGCCATGATGACGTAAACAAATATATTTTTCTTAATTGACTGTGGAAACACTTACTATAATATTTTTCAACGGCAATAGGACAAGCCATTATTACTAAATACAGTTTAACGTCAGAGTATTAAATATATTGTTTTATTAAACAGCAATTAATGTTTTTTACTAAACCCTTGCTTAGTATTTATTTTACTAGTGACCGTAACGGATTACAGTTAATGATGGTCCACTCTCTATATACACAACTAATTGAATGTACTCACGGTTTATTATTTTGATTAAAATATGGAAATACTAGTTTCAATGTTCTTTTCCTAGATATTTACGAACTGTTTGCAGTTCTATATTTTTCTCGATGTTATAATTTTACCTAAACAATAAACGTCTAAGTTATTTGATAATACGAAATATTTTAGTTATTTTTAGTGAATATTATTCTATTAATATACAATGGGTACTACTGGCAAAAAGCTATATTAAGTTAAAAGTTATAATAAAGTTATAAAAGTTGGTAACAGATAAATTAGTACTTTTATTAGTATCAAGCTCCACGAGAAACGTTTTAGGATATTTTAATGTTAATTAGAGCTTCAATGGTGTAAATAAAAATAAATGAGATCGAATATTGTAAATTGTCAGACACGAAGTTTTGAGTTTGAACGAAGGCAACCTTTTAGTTGGAAAAAACGTAATTCATAGTTTAAATAACCTTATTTTTTCTTTATATATTGTAGAGGTAACATTTATTTGTTAATACTTTACTTACAAAAAATTAAAGAAGAGATCTCACATACTGAGTAAAATTCATAAATTATTATTATTGCCTAAAATACTTGAAAAGAAATTCCAATAAAGTTTATTTACCACAATCAATTTTTGACGTACTCTTCACGGAGATGTGGCTTTCTCTTGCAAAGTGACATTCAAAAGCTTTCAATATCATTCTTGGATGACACGGTAAGGAGATTTATCCTTTGGTTCTCTTTAATATAAGGCTTTAATTTTCCTAATTCATTTTATTTCTACATTTTAAATTGAGGAAATATACACAAATCCTTCTATTTTATTCACTTAAATACCGATATGTAATGAGATGAAATTATCTAATATAAAAATTTATTAATGATTATACTGATCTAATTTTATGTCTATAGTCTATGAATGATTGTAACCATAAACTCTGACTCTAGTTGGTCCACTATAAGCCTATTGGAGCATGTTCATGTAAAGTAATGGAAATCAATATGTATTTATTTCAGTTTATATATTAATATATATTAATACATTACGTGTCACTATTAACTTGTTATAATAATAATCACCGAACATGTTTATTTAACTAAATCATTTATAAAATTATTCATTTATTTATTTAGTGCAAAATCACCCTAAAAAGGATGGCGCTAAGCAATTTTACTCAATTTTCTTATTTCTTGTTCTTTTTGTCTTGCGGGTATTGTTTCATTCCTTGGCTGAACTTCTCTTTTTATTCTGCAGACCATTTGGGCCTGTACGGTTTCTGATCATTGTTTTGTTACAGAGTTACTTCCCATTTGTTTATTTTGTTTCTAAATAAAATTTTCTCTTACATTTAGTCTTGTTTTATGCGCGCTCTTTATCGTGTATCTTTGATCCTGAGTGTAGTGCTTTTGAGCGTTACTGTTGCTTCGTGTATTTTTCGTGTTAGTCTTGTTTCAGGTAGTTTTTATATGTGCTCGTAGAATTTCAGTCTTCTTTACCTCAATGTTGGTGTATTTTCCTATCGTCTTCTTGCATTGAAGTCTAAATCGGTCTTATGTTTTCCTTGGTCCTAGTACCCTTCTGATTATCTTCTCTTCTTTTTCTAGTTCTTCAATTTGTCCTTAGCGGTTTAGTGCAAGTGTTTCACTTGCGTACAGTTCCTTTGGTTCTATTACAGTTCTGTAATGTCTTATCTCTGTGTTAATTGAGATTAATTTTTTGTTGTATATGTTCTTAGTGCTCTCTTTACTTTTGTACCCTTGTCTATTGTGCTTGTTTTTCTTGTCCTTTTGGTTGGATAATTCTTCCTAAGTATGTAAATGGTTAACCCTATTGATCTCTCCATATTTTGTGGTTAATTTGGTTCCGTCTGTTGTTGTTGCTAGGAACTCTGTTATTTTCGTAGGATATTCGTAGTCCTATTTTTTCTGAATTTTCTTTCAGTATTTCTACCTGTTATATGGTTTCTTCCAGTGTGCTTGTCACTGGAATCACTAGGTCTTCCGCGAAGGCTAGGTAGGGTATTTAACTGCCTATTCCCTGCCCCATTAGGTTCCATTCCATTTTTAGGTATTTTTACCATTCCTTTATAGCTTAGTATTACGTTAAATAACGGAGGTGATAATCCATCCTCTTGTCTTACTCCGGTGCTTATTTAAAAATCTTCCGATATATTTCGTAGAAATTTTACCTTTGACCTTTGTGTTGGTTAGGATTAATGTTATTATTTTTCTTGGGTTTCCGTCTAGTCCGTATTCATAATATATATATATATATATATATATATAATTATCTATTTAATAATATTTAATTATTTTTTATTAATAGAGCTTAATTTTCATCTCATTGAAAATGATGGTGAATAAAATGGCCCCAAAATCCATTAACTCTAGATGGTTTTAGATAGTTTAAATCTATTAATTGGTGTAGAATTTCACTGCTTTTTCCTCTCACAATTTGCAAATCTAATTAATTATGTAATGAGACTCATAAATTATTATGTAAATATATGTGTTTTGACATGAAAATCACTTTATTATCAATATTTTAAATAATGTAATATTTTAAGTGAAGAAATGTTTTTTATATATTGAGTTTCTTAAGATTGAATTAAGTATTCAAGATAACAACTTACTTCTAAAAAAATACTCAAACAAATGCAGAAGATAAACTTTCAGACCATTTATGTTTATTTTTACGATTAACTTGGTTGATTTTTTCATAGAAACCCCTACTTTCGTAATACTCACACTTTGGCATTAAATCAAGTGCTTTCATTCAACTCAGAAATGTTTTTGATATTAAATTATCGATATACTTGTTTGAGACTTTCAGGGTTAAAAGAATACAAAACTTAAAAACATTTAAACAATAATGGATATTTTATTATTTATAAACAAAAATAAAAGGACCTCTATAGTATGTGAGAAATTTGAATATATTTTTGAACAAATTTTGTAAATATATATTACCTTGAATGGCATTGAAACTCATAGTTTATTCATTTTGGTTAATTGGATTTAATAATGTAACGTCAGAAGCAATTTGTGGGAGCCATTGCCACAACGTGTATACAGTTAAATCGATACTACATCCATCAGTCCAAAACATTTGTGGGAACCATTACCACAATGTGTATACAGATGGGCCGATACTACATCCATCAGTCCTAAACATTTGCGGGAACCATTACCACAATGTGTATACAGTTAAACCGATACTTCATCCATCAGTCCAAAACATTTGTGGGAACCATTACCACAATGTGTATACAGATGGGCCGATACTACATCCATCAGTCCTAAACATTTGCGGGAACCATTACCACAATGTGTATACAGTTAAACCGATACTACATCCACCAGTCCAAAACATTTGTGGGAACCATTACCACAATGTGTATACAGTTAAACCGATACTACATCCACCAGTCCTAAACATTTGCGGGAACCATTACCACAATGTGTATACAGTTAAACCGATACTACATCCATCAGTCCAAAACATTTATTGGAGCTATTCCCACAATTTGTATACAGATGGGCCGGTACTACATCCATCAGTCCTAAACATTTGCGGGAACCATTACCACAATGTGTATACAGTTAAACCGATACTACATCCACCAGTCCAAAACATTTGCGGGAACCATTACCACAATGTGTATACAGTTAAACCGATACTACATCCATCAGTCCAAAACATTTGTGGGAACCATTACCACAATGTGTATACAGTTAGGCCGACACTACATCCACCAGTCCAAAACATTTGTGGGAACCATTACCACAATGTGTATACAGTTAGGCCGACACTACATCCACCAGTCCAAAACATTTGTGGGAACCATTACCACAATGTGTATACAGTTAGGCCGACACTACATCCACCAGTCCAAAACATTTGTGGGAACCATTACCACAATGTGTATACAGTTAGGCCGATACTACATCCATCAGTCCAAAACATTTATTGGAGCTATTCCCACAATTTGTATACAGATGGGCCGGTACTACATCCATCAGTCCCAAAACATTTGCGGGAACCATTACCACAATGTGTATACAGTTAAACCGATACTACATCCATCAGTCCAAAACATTTATTGGAGCTATTCCCACAATTTGTATACAGTTAGGCCGACACTACATCCACCAGTCCTAAACATTTGTGGGAACCATTACCACAATGTGTATACAGTTAGGCCGACACTACATCCACCAGTCCAAAACATTTGTGGGAACCATTACCACAATGTGTATACAGTTAGGCCGATAGTAGATCCATCAGTCCAAAACATACGTGTGGACTATTACCACAATGTGTATACAGTTAGGCCGACACTACATCCACCAGTCCAAAACATTTGTGGGAACCATTACCACAATGTGTATACAGTTAGGCCGACACTACATCCACCAGTCCAAAACATTTGTGGGAACCATTACCACAATGTGTATACAGTTAGGCCGACACTACATCCACCAGTCCAAAACATTTGTGGGAACTATTACCACAATGTGTATACAGTTAGGCCGACACTACATCCATCAGTCCAAAACATTTGTGGGAACCATTACCACAATGTGTATACAGTTAGGCCGACACTACATCCACCAGTCCAAAACATTTGTGGGAACTATTACTACAATGTGTATACAGTTAGGCCGACACTACATCCACCAGTCCAAAACATTTGTGGGAACTATTACTACAATGTGTATACAGCTAGGCCGACACCACATCCACCAGTCTTAAACATTTGTGGGAACTATTACTACAATGTGTATACAGTTAGGCCGACACTACATCCACCAGTCCAAAACATTTGTGGGAACCATTACCACAATGTGTATACAGT
Source organism: Nephotettix cincticeps (assembly GCA_023375725.1). Classification (NCBI taxonomy): domain Eukaryota; kingdom Metazoa; phylum Arthropoda; class Insecta; order Hemiptera; family Cicadellidae; genus Nephotettix; species Nephotettix cincticeps. The sequence continues at coordinate 46,586,678 of CM041791.1, forward strand.
TAAACCGATACTACATCCACCAGTCCAAAACATTTGTGGGAACTATTACCACAATGTGTATACAGTTAGGCCGATACTACATCCACCAGTCCAAAACATTTGTGGGAACCATTACCACAATGTGTATACAGTTAAACCGATACTACATCCATCAGTCCAAAACATTTATTGGAGCTATTCCCACAATTTGTATACAGATGGGCCGGTACTACATCCATCAGTCCTAAACATTTGTGGGAACCATTACCACAATGTGTATACAGTTAGGCCGACACTACATCCACCAGTCCAAAACATTTGTGGGAACTATTACTACAATGTGTATACAGTTAGGCCGACACTACATCCACCAGTCCAAAACATTTGTGGGAACTATTACTACAATGTGTATACAGTTAGGCCGACACTACATCCATCAGTCCAAAACATTTGTGGGAACTATTACCACAATGTGTATACAGTTAGGCCGACACTACATCCACCAGTCCAAAACATTTGTGGGAACCATTACCACAATGTGTATACAGTTAGGCCGACACTACATCCACCAGTCCAAAACATTTGTGGGAACCATTACCACAATGTGTATACAGTTAGGCCGATACTACATCCACCAGTCCAAAACATTTGTGGGAACCATTACCACAATGTGTATACAGTTAGGCCGATACTACATCCACCAGTCCAAAACATTTGTGGGAACCATTACCACAATGTGTATACAGTTAGGCCGATACTACATCCACCAGTCCAAAACATTTGTGGGAACCATTACCACAATGTGTATACAGTTAGGCCGATACTACATCCACCAGTCCAAAACATTTGTGGGAACTATTACCACAATGTGTATACAGTTAGGCCGACACTACATCCACCAGTCCAAAACATTTGTGGGAACCATTACCACAATGTGTATACAGTTAGGCCGATACTACATCCACCAGTCCAAAACATTTGTGGGAACCATTACCACAATGTGTATACAGTTAGGCCGATACTACATCCACCAGTCCAAAACATTTGTGGACCATTGCCACAATGTGTATACAGTTAGGCCGATACTACATCCACAGTCCAAACATTTGTGGGAACCATTACCACAATGTGTATACAGTTAGGCCGATACTACATCCACCAGTCCAAAACATTTGTGGGAACCATTACCACAATGTGTATACAGTTAGGCCGACACTACATCCACCAGTCTTAAACATTTGTGGGAACTATTACCACAATGTGTATACAGTTAGGCCGATAGATCCATCAGTACAAAACATTTGTGGGAACCATTACCACAATGTGTATACAGTTAGGCCGATACTACATCCACCAGTCCAAAACATTTGTGGGAACCATTACCACAATGTGTATACAGTTAGGCCGATACTACATCCACCAGTTCCAAACATTTGTGGGAACCATTACCACAATGTGTATATAGTTAGGCCGATACTATGTATACAGTTAGGCCGATACTACATCCACCAGTTCCAAACATTTGTGGGTAGCATAGTTTTATAAAATAAATCATTACATGCATATTTAGAAAAATTCAATACACTTACATATTACACTTCGATATTATTTGTGGTTATCTGAAACGTAACATGTTTATAAGCCAAATGTTTACGCAGTATGTTCATAAAGAAGGGAATAATACAATTTGCATAATTCCCTTTAAAATATAGTAGTTAAACATGTTAGTAGGTTGGCCGAAATGAGAAAAATATTAAAACTTGGATTGTTGGCCCATATTAGATGAGATAACTAGATTAAAGCTTTTTACCAGGTACTATACAAACAAATTTTAGATTTTATTGAAGTGAAATGTCAAATTGTTTATTCTACATGAAGAAAAAAACATGAAGGCCTAAGTAGATTTGTTACCATGAAAAACAAAATATTTTACCTTTTCAACAGTATAGACAAAAATAATTGGCAATTGGCAATTTCTTTAAACCTCTAGAATAACAAATGATCAGTAAATGAACTCTTTAAATGTTACAAAGTGGAATGATAGCATAATTAATGTTAGTCCACAATGCAGCTCATAGAAACGTTGTATGATAAAAATAAAATTTATTCATACTAAATATATCATTTTAAATCACTTTTAGCGGATTTCCCATAGGGAAGAAGCTATTACCGAAGGTCTCATTGAAAGACTCCAAATCCATGTTGATTTTTCGTGTTTAGGTGCCAAGAGACCAAAAACAATTGTCGTTAAAATTGATATATGCTAATAATAATTAATTATTGATAATTGTGTGTGTGTGTGTGTGTGTGTGTGTGTGTGTGTGTGTGTGTTGTGTCCGTGAACACTATAACTCTCGTAAAAATGGTCCGATCGGGACCAAATTTGGTAGAGACGTGTATTCCTACTTTTGCTCGGACGAGTTCGTAAACCAGACATATCGGTCAATCGCAACGGGTAGTCTGGGGGGTTTTGTATTCAAATATCGGGGTGTTTGCGTTTTTCATATGTAATTAAAAAAAATTTAAATTTTTTTTGACCATTAGACTAAGCTTAAAACTACACAATTTGGTTCCTAAAGGTTTTTCTCTATATCCAACGGTTACCGAGATATTAAAAAATCTAAAGACAGTACCGGTACGTTGTATTTTTGGACTCCAATGTTAATATTATGGAGTATAAAGAAAAATTAATATTTCACTTATCTATCAATATTTTTGGATTAAACTTGGTATTTAGCTTCATATGGTTGAGAGCTTATGCCTCAAATGCATATAAATCATATTGTATGTGATTATCTTGGCAGCTAACCTGCAAACTCTTTTTCAATGTTAATCAAATAGAGAATAGGCAAACTCCTATATTTTTGGACAGATATTTATGGAACTTGGTTAGAATGGTCAGAATAATTTTTTTATGCTATAAATGCTTACTTTCAATGTTCCTCACAGCAGCAAACCTGCATACTCTTTCCTATGTTAATCTTAAGGAGAAAGGCAAATAACTGTCATATTTATCGACAGATATTTATAAAACTTGTCATATATTATTGTTTTTATTATATTACTGAGTTGAAAATTCGCTGAGTACGCAGGTCTGCTTTGACGGGGATATTTAATATATTTTATTATAAATGGATTAAGTTTGATATTATATCGTCATTTGTTTAGTACTTTGAAAATAAGTACTCAATGAAAATCACACTTAAATATCACCACTACTGTCAAAATAGTTTAGGTAGTTGACCTTAAATACTAGATAGCTTAAAGCAGACATACTAGGCTATGTATTTAATGTTTAAATCAAAATTAAACTAACCTGATACTTACACTGTGCATTTTTCATTTAAATACATTGGTTATGTATATTTTCTTAAAATATTATAATACGATATTTTTCTGAACTCTTTGAGTGTAATTACCTTATAAAGAGGAGGTACTAATTAGTTAGTGTATAAGATAAACTGTTCAAAATAAGCATTCGGTCTAATTGACCGCTGAATCGACTAAAGTTTTTCAACTGCCCTCATGATTGTTATCTTAAATTTATCTGCTCACTTAGTTCCAAACTTCTCATTTTCTTCAAAACCACTGCCTCAGCTACATCTTTACGGCAGTTCCGTGTCTAACAATTAAAGTACACACAATTTATTCATGAAATATCACTGGGTTCAACGTAAAAAACAGTAATACCAGATATAGGCTATGTTTTTTTAACGTTTGGTATGAAAATTGAATGTAGGCAACTATTGAATTGGAAGTTTATCCATCACTAATATATTAAACCCAATAAAGGGATAGACCCTACTTTGTTTTAAATTATGGCTATGAACAATGACTATGAACACTTTATACGTTATATTGTTGTAATGAAAATTGCATAATAAGACACTTAAGATGTAACTAACAAATTTATAGTTATCGTAAAACCATTCCTCTTTGTTAGTTAACTAGATGTGTTCGAAGCGATTGGAGTTTTTGTAATTCGCTGCATATGAAACAGACTGAGCCTCAGCTGGCAAGAAACCGCAGTACGTGCATGGACCGACAATCCCTGCTATTTATGAGGTAGGTTTGGTTTTATTAATGTCCCATGCGGCGAAACATCTGCACTTCTTTAAAATGTAGATGGTCCTTGTGACGAACATTGGATTGCTTAGACTTGATATTTGTATTTCATGGAAATTCTCCATATACAATATTTGACTACCAAACCATTAAAAATCACTCTACAATAACAGAAATTTACTCATACTCCAAAATAATGAGATTCATTAGGAATTTAAATTAATTTCTGCCACGAGGAAACGGAAGTTACAACATTTTATATTAACATACTTTTATAAGACTAAAAGTGGTGGTCGTGACTATACGACCACCAGAAAGAAAAAGAAAAATATGAGAACAAAAAACACATATTTGTAAATAAAGGTCATGACAATATTATAAGTAAGAAGATAAATTTCTAATTTTTCTCATAATCACTAATATCAGGGTTATCTTTTCTTAATAGGTCATTGGATCTGTTTTATTTTCTGTGATCTACATATTCATGTTCATTTATCTGTTCAAAAATTTTAAACCTATGACTTTTAATCTGAGGGTTAAATATACTACATGCTTTTCTTACCAATATTTGCATCTTAGAAAATAATTGATCTAGGGCAAAAACTAAAATCACCAACGTATGCATTTTTTGCTAATTTCAATTACTGTTACAAAAAATGTAGGTAAAACTTCCAAATACTTGATTTTTGGTTATACAGCCCCCCTTATATTCATATTGGGATGTATTAATCTCCCTGGTTTATAACTTGGTGGAATAAATTAATATTTATGTATCAACTGAAATTCATAAATATTATATAAATATACATACATACATATATATATATATATAGTAAATGAATACCATAGTACCCTTGCATTATTTCTTTTTTTATTGTAAGGGTACTATGGTGTTCATCTAAATATAATAATATTAATAGTAGTCCTATTAGTGAACGTTAATATATATATATATATTTGTAAAGATATAGTTTTCACAGACAATTATTTGTTGATACATGAATATGTATAAAATATCTAAGATGTATAAAGTATTTATTTACATTTGAGGAATAGAAAAAATAACTACATGAATTACTAAGGGATTTGTTATGAGAACCACAATGGTTGCTATATTTTCCTGTTTACCATAGACCTAGTCTACGAATTTTATTTATATTTCGTGATCGAAATTGTTCATGTGCACCACGTTTTGTGAAAGTCTTTTGTTTGAAACCCAAGTTTTCCTTTTTGTAAAATCTGACACAGTGTTTGATAATTGATTACGACATACAAATAATTCGTTATTACAGAACGTAATTACAGTCCGGCTTATCTGGCTCAGAGGTTCTAAAAACAACGCCATAAATATAAACCCGTAGGTTGCATACATGATAAGAGCTGTTGGATTAAATTATTTAGTTAGCTAAAAAAAATGTTTTTTAATGCTTTTTGTTTTATATGCGAATTTAAAATTCAGTTTGAACTGTATTTGATATTATTTCAGTCTATTTCATTGCTTGTTTTTTACTTTTGATGAATGATTTAAAAAAAGAATATTACAAACAATAATCCAAATTTACTTTTGTACAATATAAATTTATACTTAAGCTTCATGACGTGTTATTATTGAATTAATAAAGATATTATTTCAATTTAACATATTAACCGTGACATCTAAAATATGTTATACATCATACTTAATAACTTTATTTAACCACATAAATAATAAAATTATATTAAATTATTTTATGGTAAATTATATTTGTATAAAATAGCTAATAATTTACTTTTCATTAGATAAATCGTGATTTATTTTTACGGCATTATCTTCCTACCCAATAAATTTTTAAAATATTTCAGAAAAAATCTCTAATATCTGATTTCATAGTTATTTGCGTATTGCGACAGTATAAAACTTTAAAACTAAATTTTTGTTGTATATGTACGACAAAATATTAAAATGATATTAAAATCTTTTCTTTATATCTATTGACCATCACGCAGGTTAACTCTCAAACCTAATAAAACTGTACTCTCAACATGGCACCCTCTTTGTGTTTATTAGAGATAAACACAAGAACAAAAAATAAAACTCCCATTAACAAAAATAGAACTCAGGTATACGAACTATTTAAGTCCGTAAAACAGTCAAAAGATGTAAGTAAAAACTGTTTACTAATATCCTAGATTACTTGATTCAGTATTGAAAGTAATTTTTGATCACTGAGTTGGACACAAACTGAATATTCAAGTTTAAGTACGACATTTTTTATATGCATTCTGAAGCAGGTGTTGCGAGTGATACATTGATCTAGTTCTCAGAACATTTAACTTGGCTATCACATGTTTCACGCCTCCGGTGCCATGTTGTTTCAAGGGGTTCAGGGTAAAAATGGATCCCGCTTTATTTCATGCAGTTTTAAATCGTTTTGGTGTAATATGGAAAATTGTTTGTCTTAATTGTGGACATTAAAACATAGTATGATAAAATATTTAAGTAGAATAAATACATAAGTATGATGAAAACTTGGCAATAAAATGTGAAATGGCATAGTACTTAAACTTGGCATACATGACATACACATACACATAACAATGGCATACACTACTTAAACTTCTTTATACTTAAAATAAATTGGCTAATTCATTTAAGGATTATAGATTTGTTTGTGAATTTTTGGAAATTCAACCGATCAAATCCATGGTTCTGTATGTTGATTTTCACAACAGTTAGGTTTGGCATATCAGGATACACATGTTAGGTTCATACCATAAAATATGATAGGAAATATAATTTTGTAAAATTACGTAAAAGAATAAACGGTATCAGTGGAATGACACATACTTTCTCCCTTATGTAAATTTAAAAACGACAATCTGTAATAAAACTATTATGTTCTTCAAAGTTTATCTAAATATCATTTAGTAATTTATTGCATAAAAAATAATCATCCCATTTCTGAAAATAAAAAAGAGAGACAAGGTTAAATTAATTGTTCAAGTTGTATGGGGGGAACCTCCCGGTAATACCAAGCTTTTTTGAGTTGGTTTTGTTGGGTGATTTGACCTTACACTTCATACCAAGTTTCATGGAAAACGGTAGGAAAATAAGGAAGAATTTGATTTTTTTATTCTCCATAAGAATAACATTGGGCGCTTTCAGACAACGTACTGCATTTATCATGGACAGTAAATTTAACTTTACTCTGGAACCGTTAGTCGTAGACAAATAATTCAAAATACTAATTTGTTTAGTTTTTTGAGTTGGTTTCAATGGTACCAGTCAAGTTATACTTTACGTTTATTGTTACTGTTGAAAATTTAAAAATTACATTCTTTTGCATTTAACACTCCTGTGCTCGCGTGGTTATACTGAAACAGGAGCGGTCGAAAACGAGCGGCGCATTTTATGTTCAAAATAAACATATAACAAATAACTGACGTGATTTATGAGTGAATTATGTGATAAATCACATAATTTAGACCAAAAAACTATTTTGCAAATTTTACAATACAATAAATAAATATTTGTGCATAGAAAATTACTTTACAAAATGGTTAGGAATAATTTTTTAAACAACGCAATTGAAGCCGAAACCAACTATGACAACATACTTTGACAAATACACCTAATTAGCACATTCTACACAAACACTTTTCAAATTATCAAGGTAGACCCACTTGTTACACTTTAAAATTTAGCAAATTTTACAAAAAATAAATAAATATAGCTGCACTGAAGAATTATTTTTAAAATGGTTAAGAATAATTATTTAAACAACGCAATATTATTTATTTCAAGTTATCTTCACCGATGACACTCTCACCATCTGCCGTTTTAGCATGCCAATACTGTTCTTGGTTGTCCATTCATTATTCAATACATGCACACAGTATGAAGTTTTCATGTAAAAATAATGTTAACTACGTGAAATAAAATCCAAATTTGAGTGTAATGTGAGTGTAACAGAATAATTCAAACGAGACAGGGATACCTTCATCGGTGGTATTGTTTCCCCAGTGCCGGTAGTTCTGACACTGATTTGAGTGTAATGTGAGTGTAACAGATTAATGCAAGCGAGACAGGGATACCTTCATCGGTGGTATTGTTTCCCCAGTGCCGGTAGTTCTGACACTGATTTGAGTGTAATGTGAGTGTAACAGATTAATGCAAGCGAGACAGGGATACCTTCATCGGTGGTATTGTTTCCCCAGTGCCGGTAGTTCTGACACTGATTTGAGTGTAATGTGAGTGTAACAGATTAATGCAAGCGAGACAGGGATACCTTCATCGGTGGTATTGTTTCCCCAGTGCCGGTAGTTCTGACACTGATTTGAGTGTAACAGATTAATGCAAGCGAGACAGGGATACCTTCATCGGTGGTATTGTTTCCCCAGTGCCGGTAGTTCTGACACTGATTTGAGTGTAATGTGAGTGTAACAGATTAATGCAAGCGAGACAGGGATACCTTCATCGGTGGTATTGATTCCCCAGTGCCGGCGGATCTGACGCCGATTTAGCAACTCACTTGTACAGCTCGTTATTTTCATGGTTCAGTTAACTCAAGACGTCTGTCTGTAAGGGTAGATTTAGATCCAACGCACATAATTCTATTTCTTTCCAAGAATTTAAATATTCTGTATTGTCGTATAAGAGATATGCTATGATATCAAGACTGACCTTATAATAAAAGTTGTGCATCCTCTTGAAGCATCCTGTTAGAAGTCACAGGATCCTTTCAACACACCCCGTACTGTTTACTATTATTATGTGTTAAGTTTTTAATAATATCATTATAATTTCTTTTCATGGTTACTTAAGTATTTTATCTTCAGAGATTTGTTTTTTATCATGTAACCTACAGTCTAAAGTCTACTACAGTAGTCAAGGAGCAGACCTATTTGTTTATAAATTGGCAAATTGAATATGGCATAGCGAAGAAGTGTTTTATGTAATATAATCTTATGGCATATTCAATATTCCTTCTAATCATTTAATGATATTCTCTCCAATCTCCATTATATGTGCATGACGTTCTACCTAACATCTTTGACAATTCTGTTATGCTTATTAGGTTCGTCGCGTTTCGCCACTAGATATTTTTACGTTGAAGCCATTAATCTCACCTTCTAGTAGAAGGATACCCAGGTTACGGTTTAGGGATGCTGCTGGATAGCTGTTCAGTGCACCCACGATCACTGTCGACAAGATGTTTCTGGCACCCAGGGCGAGATGTTGTCAGACGCACCCTAGTTTTGCCACAATGTTCGTTGGTTGAGTAGCTGCAACGTCGCACAAGGTTGTGCAACGTTGAGTCGTGGTCATGAGTACCAAGTTCAGCTGTCGGCCAGTTGGGCAAAATAGAAATGGGATTTTTTGATGGTGAGTAAAAATACCAAAAAATACTAAAAAATAAAGTAAAATAAGTAAAAAATACTAGGTCATAGGAGTCAAACATGTATTTGTTCAATAAATACATGCAGTACAATGTAATATTAATGGTTATGTTAAATACAGGCAAAAATGCGTTTTGTAAGCCTACATCAAGGCCTGAATTATCAAAATATCTATTCGTGTAAATAGAACGCAAATGATTTCATATCACAAAAGAGATTCATATGGCGTCACGAAGCGTCAGCTGAGTGTTGCCAGAACTTCGAGGGCGACCTTGACAGTTTGCAGTTAACACACAAGATGTTTCTTACAATAAAAAGTAATTTAGGTTATGGGATAAATGTAAACATAATTTTAGGCTCAGTTTTATTGCGCCAAACCGGAAGTTAGTGTTGTAGGAAATACTACCATATATCAGCTGACTGAGCGCTTAGCGCTTTTGGTTAATTTCATACAGACTTCGAGCGTTCCGCTCCTTTGATTGGCGGATTACTTTGCCGCACTAGTGGGAATGTACTACCTAAACGTTCTGCCAACAGTGAAAAATACCTGTTTTCATACGGTTAAAGGAAAAATGCTATTATTAATTTTGCCGTGGCACTTGTGGCGCAGCCAAGCCGCCACTCCCGCGACTCCCCACTGACCGCGCAAGCCCAGGCGATTACAATACTGTACCTTGAACACTTTTCAATATCTTCCCATCCACACTTAACATTGCCGTTAAACTTTGGTCCACCAGAACAATCATCCAAAAGATCACGGAACCTAAAAGGTTAACTATAACTGAAAATCAAAGAGAAAGTGAGATGGTACTTGATTTTTAATCTGAATTTATGGGATAATTATAAAATATTAAATAGGGCTAAACAGATAGACTCCATGATGGAAATTTATCAAACTTTATGACATTTCAAGTATTTTACAAACTTACAATTCTATATAAAATGATTTTAAACACCGTGTCTCATAAAATGTTTAAAAGTAATTCATGTATATTTTCATGTGTTGAGGTATTGATTTTGGATTCTCTAAGATATATCATGTTAAGGTAAATATTATAAAAAGCTCAAGAAGATTGATATTAGTTCAGTAGACAATTTTTATCTACCGAAATCTCAGTTGGCTATGAAACCCCATATTTTTATACGTTTATTTTTTCGTATTAATAACCCAATAACACATGGAAATACCAACCATTCAAATAGAAAATTAACAGTATTAGTCGACTGACACATACATTCCCCTTTAAGTACATTTAAATACCCCCATCATGGCAGATCTGCGTACTCAGCAAATTTACAAATCTGTAATGTAATAATAATAATAAATAACCGGTTTTATCAACATCTGTAGATACTTGTAAATATGAGAGTTATTCTCCAATTCGCCATAAGATTAACATGGGAAAGAGTTTGTATGTTCGCTGCTGCAACGAACATTGTAAATAGGCATTTCTAGAAACTTTATTTTGACAATTTATACCAAGTTCATAAACATCTGTTTATATATTAAGGAGTTTTCCCATTCTCTACATGACTAACAACAGCAGTCATGATAAACACATAAACTATGATTTTTAAACATAAATGGATACATCTCAACCACGTGAAGATAATACCAATTTTAATCCGAAACATTTATTGATAACTTAAATATTAATTTGTATTTGTCCTCCTTAATAATAACACCGAAGCCCCAAAATACAGCGTACTGTGTTTAGATTTTTAATTATCTCAGTAACCGTTGGAGATAAAGAAAAACTTTATAAACTACATTGTGTACTCTTAAGGTAATTCTAATGGTAAAAGACAAATTTCAAACTACGTGTGAAAAATTCAAAAATCCATTTTTTTGTACAAACCGCCCCCACCCCCCTAACTACCCGTTCCAATTCACAGGTATATCTGGATTATGAACTTGTCCGAGTAAAAATGTAGGATAACACATCTCTATTAAATTTGGTCTTGACCAATTTTACGAGAGTTATCGTGTTCACAGCCATATATATATAGCTTCTTCCCTATCATAAATTCGTCAAAAGCACAAATATTAATTTTATAGTGTAACTATGAGCGTTTTACTCCCTCAGGTCTGCTGTGTCGTGTGATTGGTATAATTGAGTTACGCTCCAGTTGCCCTCCTGTTAACCTGTTTCGATGACTACGCTTAGCAAATGAGGAATGGGGAAGCTCGAGCCCAACCATGTTGGTGTAGATTGTTAATGTATTATAAACTGGGCAAAGTACTCGTCCTTCACTAGTGTAAATACCCCGTTGCAGCAGACCTGCGTACTCAGAAAATTTCCAAATCAATAATATAATAATATATATGACAAGATTTATCAATACTTGTCAATAAATATGAGAGTTATTTGCCTATTCTCCATAAGATTAGCCTGGGAAAAGAGTATGCAGGTTAGCTGCCATGATAAACACATAAACCATGATTTTTAAGCATAAATAGATAGATCTCAACCACGTGAAGGTAAATACAAATTTTAATCCTAAAATATTGATTGATAAGTTAAATACTGGTTTTTCTTTATCCTCCATAAGATATACATATCATCGTCCATAACATTGGAGCCCCAAAATACAATGAACTGTGTTTAGATTTTTTAATACCTTGGTAACCATTGGAGTATATTGGAGGTATCAGCTAGTCGAGCTGTTGGGTCATCTGCGTTGTCAAATGTTCAAATAAAATTTTGTCACCAGACAATAATTTATTATTTAAAATCATATGTTAAATATTATTTATTTACAAAAGAAGCCATCCTGAAATAACCTAAAGACACACTTGAAGTACACTTGAAAATGGGAACATTGTTCCCAAAACTAGTAGTGTAAAAAATAACATTGGATTGAAGACTGCAGGTAAACCTTAATATAGTAATTATCCAACGCAGAGGCTAAATCATAATTCTTTGACATGTGACCTTTCAGGATCCTATATTCTGTATAGAACCATCTTATCATGTGCATGTACCATGTACAATATACTATGTACCATGTACCACGTACCATGTATCATGTACCATGTACCATGCACCATGTATCATGTACCATGTACCATGCACCATGTACCATGTACCATGTACCATGCACCATGCACCAAGTACCATGTACCATCTTATTGACCGGATAACCAAGCTGATAGAACTTTCATAGCACTTCATTTCTTATTTCCTTATTTCAGTTTCAGAAATTCCTCTCCAGCGTTTCTTGTCGAAGGTAGATCATAGGTAAAATTTCTTACAGTGAAATAATAACCTTACATTAACCTTACTTGTTATATTTCATATACTCATTGAAAACCTCACTAAAGAGCAGTAGCAGTTTTAACTACGTCCTTTAAAGGTAAATCTGTTTTGTAAACAAGTACATTTTATTTTTCATATTTTAGTTCTTAGGCCTCTTGGTTTACTGTCAAATACTAAAAAGTGCTTCACGGCACAGGCTTTCAAACTAATCAAAATTTGTGCGATGCTAACTAGATCTGATTCATACATTTAATCATTTTCAGGCCGTAAAAGGAAGTCGTGTTAAGAAAGTTTTATGTGCTTTAAGGTATAAACATGATTCAATGTGTAAATCAAAACTAGTTACCACCAGCAACAAATTTAGATCACTTCTTAAGTCGTTACTATAAGTAAAGTCTAAACATTTTCATGCCTAAACTATGCACATCAGTTTAAATTTTATTTAAGCAAAATTAAATTATGTAATTAGAAAACTTGCTTTCGAAAATCTTTCTTTAGTGAGGAAAAAGTTATTTATCGGTGTCTTTGACTTAGCACGTATAATATTAAAACACATAAGTTTCAAAACTATATAGGTTTATATTTTCAGCATTAAACCCTTTGCTATTTTGTTTTACATCATTATTCCGTTTTAAATCTTACCAATAAAATTATTCAAAGTTCAATTGAATTATGTATTTATTACAGTCATCATTGTGTATGTAATTTGTGATGCATACTGTGTAAAAACATTGAGCCCTGATAAAAATAAAGTAAATAAAAAAAAATTTAATTATGTATTTCTAAAAATAAATATATGAAAAGCTGCCATGATGTTCCTATAATCGGTGCATTGATTTCCCAATCCACGCGAAACTGACGGTTTAGCGGTTCCATTCACTGTTAAATGTAAATGTATTCATTGTGTATTCATACAGCAAAAACCACTAGAGAGGGAATCAACACAGAGGCACGATCATCGGTGTATTGATAACCTAAAACCATGAGGGTTTGTTGTTTTAGTGGATCCATTCACAGACGGAATGTGAATGTATTGAAGACATTTATTTATCTAAAACCCTCACTCACGGAATCATTGATTTCTCATCTCACATGTGTCTTTTGTTTGTTCACCATTTTAATGTCAAGGTTAAAATTTCAGGTAAATACTAAACAGACAATATGAAAGCTTATAGCTGAAATACAAAAGTTTTGTCCGGAAATTAAGGTTAGGTTTCAGTATTCGACTCTTATCTGTGGATATAACTATTCAAATAATTTCTTTTGAAAACCAAAAAAGGAATCGGGTCTAAAAAATAATTCCTCTCTGTATTAATTTTCCAATCCGCAAATTAATGCTGTACAAATATTATCTGTAAAGAAAGTAAATTAATACCACAATATGGATCAGCAAATAGGAGACTAGTCAAATCCACCGCTTACCTGTTGTCAACGAACCTGCATTACAGAGACGACATTGATGTATTCACGGTATGATGCCAACCCCTCTAGAGAGGTGGTTGGTTGCTACCACCGATATATTGATATCCTTAATTCATGCGGATCTGTGTTCGGTTTGGTGGATTTCCTCAGAGGTTGAATATTATTGTATGCAGTGTATTGAAACAGTCAAAATACATATAGGGGATCACAGTGAGGCTTTGGTATTGACTTTGTGGATATTGACATTTTAATTCCACAATTCAAAGACTATTCTTATTCAAGTGGTACATTAATTATCCATGCTCTATTTGGACGAAACTAATAATAAAGTTGACAATGAATTCAAAATGGTACTGTTAAAGGTTAAAATATATTAAAAAATTCCAGTAGCTAGTATGCCTGCTTATATGAAAAGATCTCCTTCAAGTATTGCCTATGAACATAGTAGACTTTTTAGATCTTCTGTTGGCAAGCCTGGTCATTAAGAACGAGATAGTAAATAATATACAATAAACAATAATTTTCGATAATTAAATTTATATTTGCAAATATATAGTATTAACACTCGACCCTTATTTTATTAGTTGTTTTCCATTGTTATATGTCCCTATTTTTTCTATTTATTTATTTACACCACTTGGAAACCGTATTAATCATAGCGCATGATATTTCTGACATTATAATTGATCTGTTTTCTTCAAGCTAGTAAATAAATAATTCAATTTCAATGGTGATCTTATATTTATATTTTATGATACAAAACTATTATTTTCATAGTTCCATTTCCACCTCCTGTCTCTTATATAGGTTCATTAGTTTATTTTTCGAAGATTCGTGAATGGTTACAAAAATATTGCAAATATCTAATAGCTGTATAAGCCTAAATTAAGCGGGCAGTTTATTGTTATTTTGTATGGACCAAGCGTATAATTTATTTAACAGCGTATAATTTATTTACACTACATCATATTACCTTGTAAAAGATAGGATTGTTTATATGCAGTTAAATTTTAAAATTATAACAACTACAATCGTAGACTTTAGAATACTGTAAGACCTTATTAGTTAATTACTGTATATAAAATCAGTAAATACACATGATAAAATAGTATAAAAGTGTATTAAAACAATAAAATAATATTAATATACAGGAAAGTAACATGATAAAAAAGCCAAACATTTACTTTATTTTGTGTTCACTCGGTAATATCAATAGCAACACGTTTACTACAAAAAGTAATAAGTCTGGCTGCCCAGTTGCTCTCAGGTATAAAAACAACAATCGACTTTCGGAAACAATGAAGTTTTTGTTGTTGTTGGGTGTTTATATGAGAAACTGGAAAAAACTTTGTTGAATGTTTAGCTTCTGTGTTTACATTTTCAGAAAGATGAAACCACCACAAAACATTGCATTTTATTAAATTATCGTTTTTCGGCGTAGTTAAATACTATTTAAGTACATTGCTCGTTGGTTTATTTTTTATTATTACTTTTTAAAATTATTTTTAAATTGTTTTATATTTTTTATTGGTTTAAGTTTTACTTCATCCATAATTATAAAGTAACAATAAAGCTTATAAATTGTAAAACTTTACTTGCAAAAATCTAACCTGCCATTAACAGTAAGTAGGCTAGTTGCCTAAATATATTTAGTTCTAGCTTTATAATATTGTTAAACATAAAATTTATAAAGTTTTAGACATCCATAGTTTAATTCTGTTTAATTTAATTTTTAATTTTTAAAAAATTTTAAATTTGAAATTTAAATATTATAAGTAACCATGAATAGTATGAAAGTTATTTAAAAATATAATGCTTTCAAAGGGTAATACCATATCTTTTAGTAAACAACTCAAATAAAAAATAACTAGATTACTCTCTATGTTTTTATACTGTTTTGTTAAAGTAACACTCCAGGTTATCTTAGCCTCATATAACTAGTATATTTTACCCAATAACAAACTTAAGGATATAAAAAACTATTGTTATCACTTACTTACTGTAGTTGGTCATCGTGAGCTTTTCATTTCTTATTCTGTTTTACGCCTGCTTACAATAACATTTATCTAAGTTCCTCAAGACCTATTTTACCTGGTCCTTAAACTAACTTTATAATATTTTAAGAATAATTATGCCTTTTGAACTAAAAACCATGATAAAAGTTGTATGACTTAGCAAAGTGTGTTTTTGACGTGTATAAAATTATTGTTTAGGCCTACATTATTCTAAACATTGAATGATATTTTTGTTTATTAGAATATAAATATTAATTCTTTCAGTATCTTAATAACAATAATTATTAACATTGAATGTTGAAAAACTATTTTTTTCAAATTCAAATTTTTTTCTCGCATGCGCAATAAGTTTTTTACATGCAGTGCTTATTTTTCCTCTCTAGCTAAAAGCTATTTGAGAGGATACTTAAATTAATTATTACATGCATCATACTATTTTAAAGTTTAAATATATGTTATTGATGGGCTTTTATACCATCATAAATGACAACATAACATGCATAAATAAATATAGGAATAACAATACAACAATGATAAAACTTTATAAATTAATAACAATCATATATAAATCGTAACAAATATACATTTCGAACAACACAATCCTCTATGCTTCTCCCCCAGTCTGTGGGAAGTCGGGAAAACCAGCTGAGCAGGGTCCGTCCGGATACAACATGATGCTCAGATAAAGCTGCAGCATGTAGCAAACAACAAAACTGTACTTTATTTTCAAAGAAAAAATAAAAAGATAAAATGATGATTCCCATTGTGTTATGTGTTTTATTATGTGTTCTTTTAACTGTTGATACTTTATTAACCCACCCAACTGGCTCACCTAACACCCACTAACTACTAACTCATGGATACTAACAACTAACCTATTGGTGAGTACTTAACAAATTACTAATTTCTAACTGTACTAATTAAGTTTTCCCTTTTTATATTACAACACTTGCCATCCTAGTAATGTTTATGTGTTTTGTATAAAATAGGTTTTTAATTTTGATTTTACTTCACTCATAGTTTGCAAATTCTTTAAATCTTCAGGTAGGGAATTCAATAGATTAGGTATTCTAAATTCAGGTACATTTTTCCATAGCTATTATAATACCTATGTGTTCTAAACTGACGTTGCCTAATATTATAACCTATTTCATTTACCACTCTAAACTCCTCTTTGAAATAATTTCTTACTAAATCTGAATATTTAGCCAGAGCATCAAAACACATTATACCCATTAATTCCTGAGGGAGAGAACAAAAAAGAACTTTAGCTATTCTATTAATGATATTTACAAGACGCTGCTTAATATATTCAGGAGACAAATAGTATACAGTAATTCCATAGTTCACCAAGCTTTGAACAAGTGAATAATAAATCATTCTTTTTGTACTTATTGAGAAATAATTACTTAACTTGTAACATTTGTACATTATCACCCTCAAGATATTTGAAACAAATGTAATGTGTGTACCAAATTTCATATCAGAATCTATAAATATTCCTAAATGTTTGATACTTTCAAAAAATTGTAAAGGTTCACACAAACAGATCTGACCAGCTCCAAGAAAACAATCAATAGTATGGCAATAAATACTTAAATCTATATTTGCTGATAATCTTTTTTTGGGAGATTTAAAAATAATTGCCTTTGTTTTGGCTGAATTTAACTTAATCTTATTGTTAAAAAAATACTTTGTTAAGGTATTTAAGTCATCCTGCAAAAACCCAAGACCTACTCTCAAGTCAGTGTGAACCATATACATAATATTGTCATCAGCATACTGTAAAACATTGCTTTTGATTTTTAAATTTGCCATATCATTAACATAAATATTAAATAAAGTAGGCGAGATTACACTTCCTTGAACTAAACCACATGATTGGGTAAATCCATCACTAACAGAACTACCAATACTAACATGCAACATCCTATCCCTAAAATAATTCTTAAAAAACATATACAAATTTCCTCCTATTCCTATTTTCTCCAATTTCTTAAGCATTATATCATAGTTAACAAGATCAAAAGCTTTTGTAAGGTCAGTAGCGACAGTAGTTACAAATTTATTTTCATTTAGGCTTTATTTATATCATTTGTTAGGGTTTCCAAAAGATTCGTAGTGGATTTATTAGGCCTAAAACCAAATTGAGCATTATTATTATGCTATTTTCATCCAAATAATTCTGCATCTGTAAACAAATATAATGCTCAAGTATCTTTGTAATTGCTGAGACTGACCCAACTGGCCTATAAGAATTAAAATCTTGCTTTCCACCTTTCTTAAATATTGGCCTTAGAAAAGTAGATTTCATCTTTTGTGGCATAGCTCCAGTTTCAAATACTCCTTATAAGATGCAACAATACAAGCTTAAGCTTATAAATATTATTTTTTATATCTTGAGGTCTTATATTATCAGGTCCTGGTGAAGATCTAACATTCAATTTTTCAACAGCCAAGTAAAATAAACTATCATTACTTCTCACAAAATTCATGCTTACCATATCTCCTGTTGTGATCATGGTTTCATTAAAACTATTTGTCAAATCAAAATTTTGCCCTTGCATTTTTAACATAATATCATCTATTGTACTCTTAATGCTATCCCTAAACCTATTTGTTAGATCAAAAATATCTGTATCTTCTTCTACCTTAAAATTATGTTTTATAACTTTTACAATTGTAGGCCTTTCCTTTTTGTTTAGTAATTGGACAATTTTCCACATTTTCCTACTGTCCTTCCAATTCTCAGATAATTTACCTTCATAATAGTTTCTTTTTTCAATTCTTATTTTGTTAACAAGGTTATTTCTAGCATTCTTGATTCCAGAAAATGTAAAATCATAATTTAAATTTGTATTTTTTTTGTCCAAATGGTAAGAACAGAAAGATAGAAGAATCCAAATTATGTGCAGGATAATTTTAAAATAGAAAAAAACTGTGAGTGATTTGACTTTCCGATGACCATTTTGTATCCAAGACTTTTATGCATATTTTAAAATATTTGCTAGCTAATTATTTATCTATTTGTCTATTATGATTATGTCAATAAAAAGTTTTAAGCTAATTTATTTTATTTTATTTGTATATCATTATATCAGTGGCTCATTTTTATTAAACGCGGTTTCAACATTAAATTTCACGCTTTTCAAGACAAAAATTTGATATCTTGAGAACATAATACATTATTCATTTTACTACTTATTCTAGACTATTATATCCTGGTGAAGATCTAATTTAATTTTTCAACAAATTCATTATTTTGTTTGAAAAATTTATTGTATTTAATGTGTCACTAAAAAATTTTTAAATATTATTTGTCTACCTAAATATTATTATTTTTACTATTTATCATCTTTAAACTCTTAAATATTTTTACCCTTACAATTAATATCTTTTTTATTTTTATTATGTTTTTTACGTACACAATATTTTTTTTTTTTATAAATTCTCATAATAGTTTCTTTTATTAATAATCAATTTTCTAGCATTCTAAAATTCCCTTCTTAAAGCAATATTGTACTTATCTCTTTTGATCATACTCCATAAATATTTTTTCCTATCTATTAACCTTTGAATATCCACATTAAACCATGGATTTTGTTCGTTTTTTTACTGCATTTTACCTTACTTTTACAATTTTTATATATCCTGTTGAACCTAATAACCAACTCATTGTATATATCATCTGGATCTCTTAGATCTAACATAGGCCACCAATTCTCTTGTTTTAAAGCTCTGTCTACTAATTTGTTACTTATTATTTCCTTCCAACCAAGTTCTTTACTTATATAAATATTTTTTATATCTATAGCTATCCCTATCCAAAAATGATCTGCTATTTTTTCTTCAATAACAAACGATTTATATTTATCAGAATGTAACTTAACATTAGCATGATCCAGACAAGTAGATACTAAGTTGTTGTCATAAAATTCTACCCTGGTTGGTTTATTAATAGTGTTAATTATTCCATGTGAGTACAATACATCTAGATATCTATCTGCACCGTACACATGTGTAATATAACATAGGTTTATATCACCTAGCATAACAATATTTTTTCTTTTTTTATTAAATCTGATGAGAGTAATCTGATTATCGTATTCACATTGAATACGATAACCGAGTAACGCTAGTGCAACTCAAATTTTCCTTTTTACAATTTACATATTTATTTTATAGACAGAAAAATATATTGTACAAATTGGCTTACTATGATGGAAGAAATCGCACGAAAGCTTTTTAAGATATTAGCGGTTGAATAGGCTTTAAAAGCAATTTGACTAGTAGTTTTATATTGGAAATCTGAAAGTTTGAGATGAAGCCGTTTGGAGACAATGGAGTAACATAATTTTCCAGTTTGAATGACACAGCCCGAGGACCTGGATATTGGAACGGCAACTGAGACAGAACTCAATTAAACCAATTACTTGCTGCACCAGTTCGTCAGTTTCTGCTGACGCATTGTCATGTTAAAAGGGAGCATTTTTAGAGAGAGCAGGAATATAACGCTATTCTCAATGCAAAATACTTATGTTTTTCATAATTACCAGCCTTATTTTATTAATATTTGTTCAATTAATTTTTAAGAAAATCTATTAATTACAATTTACTAAGTTGTATGTACTTTTATTTCTATAACCTACATGAAACAGAAATAATACTTAACCTTTCACATGTCTAAAAAGTTAAATTTTCCAATTTTTTTCTGCCAATGCTGTATAATTTAATTAAAACAGTTGTGTCAGCATTTAAAACACTATTGATTTAATAAATCATGTAAAAATTTCCTTTAACAATTTTAAAAACAACAATACATAATTACTATTAAATTCATAAATAGCTTATGCCTGAATAACAATAAATGTCATGTATGTCCTCCTATCTCTAGAAAAATGTCGTATTTTCTATTAATTGATAAAAACATTGTACGTTAGACTTTATTGGGGTTGAACTGTAATAAAAATATTTTAACAGCTGTTAATAAATCATTCTGATTCCTTTGGTAACAAGTTGACAGAATACAACAAGATTCTACAAATGATAATAAATAGGTCTCTAATTATTGACTTGTAAAAATGGGCTTCGTGTTTGATTTTTCCGATAATTTCATTTTCAAACAGTTAAAACTTATTTTGTTTTGTATATTGTTGATCATTAATTTATTTTTTTTTAATTTTGTATTAGTTAAAAAGTTTAAAAGTACGCTGTCTCTAGAGTTATTTTTGTAAATACATGTTCACCGATCAATGCTCAGTCCGTGGTAATCAAATATATTTTACTATTATCTCATAAAACATAAGAAATTATTTACTATACTTAAAAAGGAAACGAAACAATAAAACACAGCAAAGTCAAAGAAGGAAGGCCAATTGAGTAAAGAAAAGAAATTAGGTCCCGAGACACGTGTTTCAAAATCAGATAAAGGCTATATTTCTTCAGAGTGAAAAGTTTCTTTCTCCAAATGAAACTGTTGAATAAAGGAGTAAGTACTGCTTAAAATCTTTTCTTATTTTAATTGGAATCAGCAAATTTTCCATAGAGATTAGTAAAATGTACAATGTAGATGAAGTACTAGCCATAAGTACACAACATTTGCTTATTTTTATTTCTTTAGATTAGATGTTCTTTGCGTGATGAATACAATTTTAACTCCGCACGATTGTTATACATAAGTATTTGCAGCATTACGTTTCAGCTTTAGATATATATTTAGTTTGCGTGGCAATAATGCACTTTCAATATTTGATTTTACTGAAATTGTTATTTTATATAGTCATTTCAATATCAAGATTCATACATTTTTTGGAAGTTTTAATTTTCATGAAGGTTTATAAACATTGTATGATTTTAAGGAAGAAGATGTGTTGAAATTCACATTTTAAACTTATTTATTTATTTTTTTTGTCATTTTTTATGCTCATCAATATTGGGATTGTTATGATAATAGTTTGTTATTAAAAATTAATAAATTGTAAACCTATTCATGTAGGGATGCTATATTTAGTTACATTATAATATGGTCCAACAAACGTGGTAAGATTGACCGGTTTAGCATGAAACAATAGTTTATATTATTACAGGTGAAAAGATCGGGAGTTCGCATTCATATGCGAGTTATGACAGCGATTTCGATATATTTTGATGTAATATTTTTGTTTTTACTCCTGACTAAAAAAATACTTGTTAATTTATAAAAACTAACAATTAATTATTGAATTGTTAATTTGCTATTTTATTTTCATGACACGGTTGTCCTAAAACTATATGCGAATTCTTTACGATGAAACCTTAGTAATCAGCTACACAGTATATATTAGTTGTATAGCTACAATAAACAGAAAACTTTTTCGAGTAGTTTCAATTCATAGACATACTTAGTATGTGTTAACTAAGAACGTACGAGTATGAAAGTATGTATCCCAAGGTTGTGTGTCTGGCTCTGCGTGATGATCGTGTTCAATGTTCATCCTGTTCGTAATCTATTTACCCCCTTACTTACCAATCCCCAATAACTTACTCTATGGTTGAGGGTTATATGACTCCATTCTGCGAGAAGAATGTGTTCATCATACTTATAATCTATGCTCCCCTCTAACTTGCCAGCCCCCGATAGCTTACTGTAAGTGTAAAAAAATGTTTCAGTATGTTTCTCCTGCTCAATGATTCATGAACAGATATTTAAATTAATAAGAGCACTTTTTATAACGAAAACAATTTTTAAATGTATTATAAATATGGTAAGTGATAATACCACAATACTATAATTAAAATACGTTTAAATAATATTCACCTAAGACCTAGGAGTTAATAAATTATCTTAGCTAGTGCTTAGTGAAAAGAAAAGTGAAATATATATAAATTGTTAATAACACTGCAGAAAATACCAAATTTACTAGCTTTTATTGAAATTATGTCTATAACAGTAAAATAATCTTTAAAAGTCTAAAGTGTTCAGTATATTACAGTAAAGTGTATTAATAAAAAAGGTTAATTATTTTATGATACAAGCTAAAATTACAACTATCATAAGAATTTTAAGTAACACTAGATACTCAATTAATTTTAATCAAATAAAAATTTCAAAATTAAAATTGGTAATATGTTGGGATTGTTTTATTTTATAAATAACATGAGTAGATTTAATTCATTTATATTCTTATATAAATCATTGTAGTAGTTTTGAAAATGGCATGTGTCAAATCTATAACCACTTTACCTAGTTCAGAAAAATTTCGTAAGGATAATAAAATGAAATCCCCCTTAAAAATATTTCTACATTTTTTATTCATTAAAAGTACGTCTAATAAGTTACATTTCAGTATATAAGGTTCTTACTATTTGTTGTGTTTGAAGAAAAAGCTACAGAAAAAAGTTATTACCACGATTAGTAATCAAGATTATAATCTAAGGAATTGCAGAAATGTATTGGTGCTAAAACCAGCAAACACTTTTGTTTACTGAGAAAACCTGATCTATAGCTCATAGGATTTAAAACAAGTTACCATACTTTAAAAAGAATTGAGTAGTATTGTTTCTATAATTAGTGAGGTATAGTCACAGATACATATATGATTAAAATCAAAATCCTCAACAAGATTATCCATCTAAGATAATCTCCATGTACTCCGTGGTATTCTATATTATAACCAATCAATATCGACGTCATAGGTTTAACAGCTTATATTAGGTTGTGAAACTGTTCCCATTCTTGAATTGATCCGTTACTAACTTGACCACCGCCTGACGTGTCAGAGATGTTTACACTCTTGTAGCTGCCGCCTCCTGCGGTGTTTATCCCCCCCCCTAATATGACGTCACGTCCTCCTTCGGCATGCGTCGTTTGATAACATGCTGTCGTAAAATGTCTCTCTTAAAATAACACTAAATGTCTTCCTCCTTCTGAAAATCATATACTTTCTATTGCAAACTTTTATATCTTTTATTAGCAGTTTTTTTTATTGAAAGACTAAAACAAGAGGATAACTATTTAACTAAAAATATCTTGTTAGATTATTAACCGTCTAAGGTTACTGAGGATAAGTACACAAAGCGTAATTGTTATTTTAGTGATTATGTGAACAATTCTGAGATTATTCGTGACTATAACAAAATTACGAGAGTGAAAATGCCAAGCCTGCCCGATATATATCACTAGGTATTTTTTACTATGAAAGGTATTCGTTTTCACGAAGTGTTTTATGTGAATCCAATATCCGAACGGTTGATGTTGGAAAATAATAACTGAAAAAGAGAGTCGGCGATTGATCACAAATCCCATGTATCCTGGTCCATGGTAACTAGAGCGGTACGGTTTTATAAACTTTTTTTCAATTTTAGACGGTTTTACGTCATTAATTGATGAATTGTAAAACTCATTCAAATAAAAACTAAGATTGTATCATTTCATAGTGTTTAACACACTTACGTTCATACAGAAAATAATAAAATCAGCCAATAAAACACGTTCAAAATATTAGTCATTACTTCAAGGAAGGTGGTGAGCTTCTTCCACACATTCCTTCAACTTGTAGGAAACCTCTAGGGAAGGAAACGTGATGAGTATTATTAAAACAATACATTAATATTATGCTGATAATAGTTTAAGGAATATTATAACTCATCAAATAAATGTATTTCTTTTAGATGTACCTTTCTGATTATTTATGTTTACAGTTTATTTTTATTTAAAGTAGCGTATGGCATTCTCGAACTAATCATAATCAAGGAGCTTTAGTTAAAAAATAGGATAAATGTATTTTATAAACATTACATGTTTATTATCAATGGCTTCTAAATACTATTTTTAAAATAATAAAAATCTTATTTTAAATCCTTGTTCGTATTGCCTACACAGCTATTACATACAAAGTAAGCCTAAATAAAAAAATCTATACTTATATGTATGAGATATTCTACAAGATACAAATATAATGCATCATACGGTTTTGTTTATTCTAATTTACTCAAATGTTATTCTTAAAAATGTTTAAATTATAAAATACACACTTTTCTCAATGTTGTATTTAAACAGGAAGTCAGCTGCATATTGCCATTTTATGTTTCCTAAATAGTTTCATTGTCTTTCTTTATCAGCAGAAGAGTTTATGTTATTTTGTCGATTGCCATTCAAGAAAATATGATTTTTTAGGTAAGTTTTAAAGTAATATATTTATTTTCTATATTTAAACTTATGCTCCTCACTGGTCACGCCTGGAACGTTAAATGTTCAAAAGTATATTTAATAAAGTTTTATGTGTAATACATTTACACCTTTTCGTGGAAGTTTCATTTTTTGTTTACTTTAGTTTTCAGTTACTTCAAAATATCGTGAAAATGTACATAGCACACATTTTAATGGTTCCAGGTGTAAAATTAGATTTTGTTACGGGCATTACTTACATATATTTTTTCAAAGGTTAAGGCTATATTTTTCCAGTTGTTTTACATATCTGGGCCTAGGCCTAACTTACTTTAACGAAACCAACCAACAGCAAATAATGGGCTTAATTAAATATTTTAAATTATTGATTTAAAATTCGTATACCGTATGATATTATAGATAACAGATGTTACACAACTTGTTGAAACCTAGAATAAAAATTTAATTCTACAATAAACGGATATTTCAGAAAGTTGAACAATCACACAAATGACAAAAGCCTCAAAGAGCAGGACAAAATCAGGGAGAACGATGAAGATAAATGGAAAACTCATCTTGAGAAAAATGGATCGCGAAAGAAAGAGAAGGCAGAAAGTAAAAAAAAAACTAGTTTAACAAAAGATACTAGGGAGAAGGCTAGGTTAATGAAGTGGAAAAGTAGAAAAACTTAATAAGCTTAATGAGAAATCTTCTAATGCTGAGATAACACCCACACTTTGCTCTTATTAGTGACCTCAATCACCAGATAAACCTGTTAATCAAGTTGAACGTTTACTTTCATCTAGACCAAGTAAGAAGAAGGCAATAGTGAAAAGACTTATTGATTTGATCAGAATAACATGATCTGCTCCTGTCAAAACAACATTATACATTTTTTTAGGAAGTTATGAACCTGGTCATACTACCATAAGGACAATATTAGCAGACAAGCCTCAAGTAAACGAGATTGTAAATGTATGAGAGATCCTTAATCTTAAAAGACACAAAACTTAAAACATTCTATAATTACACTCTCATAATGTTTCCAGCTGAGCATAAAATTGTCCTCGAAATAAAAGTTTATGGTCGTAATACAGAACGATGCATGTACAATTTGTGTCCATACTGTAAAGATAAAAATATAAGGGATTTTTAATGGATGAATTTAACCTTAATAAACCAATAGCCTACAACACGTCATGGAAAAAGCTGGTGCCTTAGGAAATGCATAATATTTCCTCTATTGTGGTAGCCCTAAAATCTCTTCTAAACTCAGTCCTGAACGAACAACTGCCTCCTTTTAAAACTCACTTTTATGGGTAAAGGGTGCAAGCGAATCACTTCAAAAGTACAAAGATCTGCATTGCTTGGCCTAGCAAAATCCAAGTAGACCATGCTGAAAATTATACTGTGTTGCAGCAAGATAAAATTCAGTCTGCTCATTAGGCTTACTACCGAGTAAGCTTTTTTACGAGCTGTGTTTGGGTTGAAAGTTTATCATGTTCACAGTAAGTTTTTAACATTAATAACATAGCTATAACTCTCTCACACATCAACTTTTTAAGAACCGATACACAATATCTAATCTTTATGTTATCGCACAATATTACAGCATAATCAGTATCACTTAAAACGTTTTGCTACCTCTCATGAGGCAAAGAGGCTGTTCAATGTTCATGACATTGGAGGCACCATAAAAAGGGTGGTTTGAGGTACAGTCCACTTAAGAAAGTTCCACGTCGATTCCGTTAATCCTTATATACTTGTGCTTTATCACAATGTTCACGTTAGCTTCAAGTATTTTTATGCTGCTGAGACTGAAGTCACTGCAAATTAAAATTTATTGACTTCAAGATGGCTCACTCGGCAGTCTGCTTCCTATTGTAGGATTCAGGCACATCACTTCTTTGGCAAACTACAATGAAGAATATATGATTATTGGAAAAAACAAGTAGTCTGTTGAGAAAAGACGAGTTTTAGGAGAATAATGGAACAGTTTGAGAGTATTTTCAGTAACTTTAATTTTAGACCACCAGAAAATTATGAAATATTATCATAAAAAAGTGTAAGGCCTGCTTATAAATATTGTTCATCATAATCTACAAAATAAACCGGTTAGTAGAAATGACACCACAGAACCAATCTTTGCAGTTTGCTCTTCAATCATTGAGCATTATCTGTATTATGTAGGGGATATTTGTGTGGCAGAGATCAACTGTCATGAATCCAAAGCTAATCAGTTTCTATTATACCCACTAATTGGTATCACAGCATGCGGGTACGAGGAATAAACCTTTATTAGAGCTCTGCTTTGACACAGCACTGTTACTAAACCACGACGCGACGTATACCGTCAGCTTTGTGCATTAATAGTTGGTTCATATCAAGTGATTCTAATCCAAACCTAAGAATTAAAACACACGACAATATGTCCTGGCGTTTCCCCTTATGTATAATTGATTGTAATACTAAACCCATTATGGACATTTATTTTACAATATCTCGTTGTTAAAATGTGTTATTATTTCAGCCGTCTATAATTGTCCTTAAAATATCCATAGAAAATTAAAAAACGTAATTTTACGACTATATTATCGTAGATCAGTTTAAGGAGTGAATAATAATTTGGAGTGAAATTTAACAACGCTTAAAATTTTGTCATGAATTAAAAAAAAATAATATCTATACATGATAAGTAATTTGTTTATAACATGAATGGCTCATGTTACAGTGGACCAATAATTCTATATTGTGGGGGCGGGACGTTTGACCACATCGGTTAGCTCACTATTGTCTTTACTAGATCTCATTTGCACCCATAAACTGACAAGCGATAAAAAGATTTACAGTGTCATATTAAAACAGGAAACTATATTATTAGCTATTTCAGTAATATTTTTATTAGATATCTACTCTTGATACTATTGATCTCACATAACTGCTCAAGTTCATACAGGGATAAACAATTGTGAGGTCAATTAGACTTTAAGGGAACTAAAAATTGGATTTAAGTTTTATTGCATCCAATTACTTACAATTTTTGGTTAGATTAAAAAAATACATATTTAATACATATTGATCCTGAAAGCTACGGTACCACTGTACAGCATATTAACAAGTGTCAAAAGCTTTTTTGAAATTTAATAGTTTAAATATTAGTTGTACTAATTGTGATACATTTTGTTATCTTGAAAATTCATGACTAGGTAAGGGTCAAACATATTTAATTTGATAAGTGATTACTAATTATAGTCAAACCTCTACCACATGTTATTTTAAATTTTAGAAGATCCTGTTTCTGTTGTTTAGTACAGCTTAAGCCTTGATCTGATATTCGATTTGAGGGATTGAGGAAAAGAGCATCCAAACTTTTGTTCCGTGATGTTAATTAAACCCTAAAAAATCTCAATGGCCTCTCTCTCTCCCTGATTTGAAACGGTTGTTGTTTCTGTTACATTAGTTATGTGCTTGTAACATAAATTAACTTTAGCAAGGTCAGGTAGTACCTGTACTTAAATTTCTTAAAAGAAATATACCTAGGTAAATAATTAAATTAAGTTTATATAAGTGAAATGGTTTTGTGCTCTATCTGATGTATTCAATAACCTCGTATATTGACTCATTATTTCAAATAAAGCCAATATTAAGTTAAACTTTAATTGAAACTCTGTTTACATTATAGGGTAAACATCTAAGCAAGATAAGAAATTCGATTCGTCGAGTGTTGCCTGAAACTTCACGAACTTGTAATCTGTTTAATAACTCTTGGCGAAATTTCATTACTGGAGTTTATTTAAGGATCTGAATGTTTGGATGAAAAGTTGTAACTTGTGTAATATCTGACTCTTAATATTACTAAGGCAAATACATACTATTCAAGAACATTTTAGTTTCACATCACTATTTGTATGTAATAGAATGTAATAGTTGAGAACAGTTTTACTAATTCAATCAATTTAAACCATTTATTGGTAAAAAATCTGACCAAGAAATATCTTTAAAACAGTTTAATTTGGTGTAGTATAGTATATATATATATATATATATATATATATAATGCCCTCTACAGTACGTTGCAAAAATAAAACTTATACTCGTATTTCCACCACTTTTGGTGATAGTTTACTAACAAAAACTTATTTTCACCTAGCATGCAGCTCTATAAATATCCAAAAGTTTAATTCAAAATAATGATGTTTAAAATAATAACAGAATAATATAGCAGAATAATCAAATAAATGACATAAGCGTGTGTATTGTTATTTCTTAGAAGATAGAGTAAAAACTAAAATAGGATCAATAAATGTTGGTCCCGAGGTTGAAACCTGTGCGGGAACCTATACAAATACAATACACTGTCCACTCGAGCGGTAGGTTTAAGGTCGACCGGTCTAATTAATAACATAGAACAATCTTAACATTAGCTATAGATACTAATAGATATATTGACTCATTATTTCAAATAAAGCCAATATTAAGTTAAACTTTAATTGAAACTCTGTTTACATTATAGGGTAAACATCTAAGCAAGATAAGAAATTCGATTCGTCGAGTGTTGCCTGAAACTTCACGAACTTGTAATCTGTTTAATAACTCTTGGCGAAATTTCATTACTGGAGTTTATTTAAGGATCTGAATGTTTGGATGAAAAGTTGTAACTTGTGTAATATCTGACTCTTAATATTACTAAGGCAAATACATACTATTCAAGAACATTTTAGTTTCACATCACTATATATATGTAATAGAATGTAATAGTTGAGAACAGTTTTACTAATTCAATCAATTTAAACCATTTATTGGTAAAAAATCAGACCAAGAAATATTTTTAAAACAGTTTAATTTGGTTTAGTATAATATACGAGATATATATTGCCCTCTACAGTACGTTGCAAAAATAAAACTTATACTCGTATTTCCACCAGTTTTGGTGATATTTTACTAACAAAAACTTATTTTCACCTAGCATGCAGCTCTATAAATATCCAAAAGTTTAATTCAAAATAATGATGTTTAAAATAACAACAGAATAATATAGCAGAATAATCAAATAAATGACATAAGCGTGTGTATTGTTATTTCTTTTAGAGAATAATGTTGATACTGAGGTTGATACTCACCGACGTTTCGGGCGTGACGTTGACGTGTGACGAAGCTTTCATTCAGTGAATTGCAATTGAATTTTGTTTTTAAAAGACTCTTTAACGGTTTTATAATCTTGTCAGATATATGAGCTTAAAAACTTACTACCAACTTGCATAACTCTCGTATCTTTTACAATTTTCTTGCATATTAAATAAATTACGTTGTGTCAAAGGGTTTCTATTCTAATTATATAAAACAAATAGGTTATAGTAACACACTATACACAGTGCGGCTACTATGCTCTACTATTCAAATGTGTATCATTTAATACTCATGAATGAAGATATTGGTAAATTTATTTGTAGAAAAATTACAGGCTATCTATAAAAAATAAATTGCATTTTTTAATAATCTCTAAACTACTTGTGCAGCAAACGTTTTAGTACATCATTGTCCAGCTTCATTCCATACAACTGCAAAAGGCGAATTTATTCATTCATGTTCATCAATATTATCAAAAACTAATGTTTATCAATATTCTGCCGGACTGGAGGGTGGCGAATTTGTATTTTCGTATGGAGCGTCATTCGAGCCATAGACAATAACAGGATGTTTAGGAACGAAAACTGCTCAAAAGTTTTTCCTCCGTGTTCCGGGGAAGATAAATATTTCCACGAAGTGTTTTATGTATATCCAATATCCGAACGGTCCATGTAGAAAAATTATTATATAGAGAGAGTTAGTGACCAGCCTTACTGTTTTCAAACTGTAAACCGAAAGATTAATAAAAATAAATTAATTAAAAAACGTTAAGCTTGTTCATATTTAACACATTATTAGAAACATTTTCTTTATAAATATTTTAACTCGGTGAACATTAAAGGAACATTAAGGATAAAAGGAATTTAAAAATTTATTAAGTAAGAAAAAATAAATATTGTGATGCTAATGCACTAAAAATTCATTATAATAATTTAATAGGTTGTTGATCCATTAAAAATGGATTTATTTGTCATATATTAATTTCACAGATATATTTATATATAAACGTGCCCAACTGAGAAAAGCTAAACATAGACTCATTAGTGAAAAAAAGATTTTAAGTGGCGCATTAGGATTATAGTTAAATAATAAATTAAAGATAACTTTAAAACAGTTTTCTTGTTAAAAAAGGGAAACAAGTTTGATCTGTATCAAAATCTGTTCTATTTTATTCGTGTAGTAAGATTATATTTTACAAAATTTACTAAAGAAAGTACTAAAGTAAAATATTGAAAAATTTAAAAGAAATACGTCTGATTTGTATGGTAATTATTTTTAATTAGACCATACTGATATGTGAGTACATTGGTTTTGATATATTTGTAGTACGGTTGATTTTTTATTTAGTTTTATTTATTTACATTTTTGTTCTGTTTCTGATTATAACCCCCCGAAAACAGTGAAGATTTTTTAATAGCTATATTTATTCTTCAATTGATTGGATATATATGTTGGTATATAATTGTGTGTAATTATGTTGAATAAAGTTCTTGGTAAATAAAGTAATATAATGTTTATTTCAGGCTATATTAATTATAAAAATATTGGCTCTAGGTTGTTGTTCACTTAACATAAAATGTTTTAGAGGATTAATAAATTATAAGAATCAGTAAAATAAACTGCAGTACGAGTAGGGTTATGGAACTGAAAGATGAGTTGTAAGTACCAATATCAAACCACCCCTATGCTTATAAAACATGTTTAACTTATATTAGGGATTGACTAGATGAAGATTCCAGACGCTTTGAAATGTCAACGGATTTTAAAACGTAAACATCTTAAATGTAGTACTGTTAATTGGCAAATGAGTATAAACTATATTAAATCTCAGTTACGATGATATAGGTGGAGGGTGATAAAATATATTGCAGTTTATTTTCATTTATAAAACATTCGGATATTTGGGGTTTTCCTTACTAAGCATATGCTGATATTTGTTCATTGCACGAGTGATAAAAATAGCTGTTAAAAGGGAAAATAAAAGCTTATACAATACAATAGTCCATGATAATTCTGAAAATAAATTGTCTCACGCAAATGTCTCATACTGCGTGCAACGATCGAACTGTGATAATGTCAACTAATGGCAAATAAATTACATTATCTAGTTTTTAGTTAATAGGGTTGCGGAAATGTTTAGTAAAAATGTTTTATTTACTTCCCTGTGAGAAACAGGTTAGATCATGGAGATGTCTACAGTGAATCTTTTCGGTTCATCTCAACAGGGGTTCATGTTCCTATAGCTATATGACGGCACTTCCGCTATACAATTCCGCTGCACCTTTTGCGTTCTACAAATCTGCCAACAACTCCTACCCAGAAATTATACATATTCCTGTCAAAATCTAATGTTTAATTTAAAATGCCACAGTTTGTGCATTCTCAAGTTTCAATCGTACAACTTTACTTAATAACGTGTGGATTATGAAGTCGTATGGTGGGAATACCTCCTTATCAGATTATGGGTGACTGCTAATAATTCTGATCTGTCTAGGAAGGGACGGAGCTGAGTCTAGCCATCCTGCCCTCCTGGCCAACACCACATTCACCTCAGGTGACAGCTGATTTGGCAGAACTACCGTCTGATTGTGTGGTATCAAGACAATCGGGTGATTTGTGTCCCATCTCGCCGTCGGGTCTTGAGTAATCTACTGAAACCAGTTAGTGTATTGTCAATCCTAACATAGAATAATCTATATTTAGAATACCATTAGAATTAGTGATAAAATTAGTAAATAGCGTTTACTCTTTACTTTTAGTTTTTTTACTGAAAACCAAATGCTTCATATGTATTTAAAATACCGTACTTTATGTTAGGTACTTTTTCTGACAGTAAAAATTTAACTCAAAATTGTGTCCGCTAAACTGTGCCTACTTTACTCGACATTACTTTTAAATATGTAGCTATTATGATGCTTGCTAATCGATCTGCATCTTATAAAGGTAAGGCCTGTATGCATGTAGCATAAATCAATAAATGGTATTCCATTTACTCCTTATGGGACATTATATAAATGTCCCATAAGTAATCGATGTATTTTAATTAATGAGATATTACAGTATATTAATGTTTTTTTGTTTTTGAAATTATAAAAAGCAATTGTATTATCAAATACCCCCGTTGGAGCAGATTTTTCAGTCCACTAAAAACCACATTAAACAGTATCGTTAATTACTGGTTTTTACTGTTTTATGTTAAACACAGAATGCTGTCTAAGAGTGTTCTATTGCATTATTACGATGAATGCAGAAATTAAAACCCTTACTTATTATTAACTAGTATTTAAGGAAGTATTTAAATTCTCCCTAAAATCTTTTTACTATAACCAAGAGTGGGGGTTGGGCTCTTGTATGATTTTTTTTAAAGTAAATACTAAATCATATTTTAATACACAGAAAAATTGGTCACTTACAAGGTAGTTTAATAAAATTTAAGTTAATTTGAGTTTACTTTAAGAACATGTCAATTCACTGGTTTCGTATGTCTCTCTGTAATGTGCTGTATACGGTATGGGTTGTCTTGTGTCATTGGCAACGGATTGGAGATTCAATGGTCTACCACAGCTGATTGTGAATGGGCTCAACCACGAACGTGCAGGTTGATGACTGTGGCTAGCACGTATTCATTTACTTTTTGGCTAGCTTACTTACAATAGATATATAAAATTTGCTTAGCAATATGTAATTACATATTTACATTTAACACATGTAAACAGTATTTCCTTTATTTACATATTTTGTGAAAGTATACGGAATAAAATAACAGTCAATTTTTAGGACAATTTTTAAAATCGTCCATCAAATCAAGGTTTGAGAAATATATCTTTCATCAGCTAATCAAGACTGGACTGGATCTTTCTGGACTGAAGCTTACTTCAATCCAGAAATAGATTCTGAAATATTCAGCAATGATTCTGGCAAGTTCTTGAGGAATATGCTTCTATTAATAAAGTGTGAAAAGCAGGATAATGTACTTTTTACGAAATATCGTATTTTTTTATATTTTATGTTGTATCTTGTCTCTAAAAGAATTCAAATAAATCCTCCTTTCATAATCAATGAAATCAAATAGAAGTATAAGTTATTAAAGATGACAAGTTATGAGCCATGGCTATCTATGTAATTCAATACCTACTTAATTTCTGATGGTTTTCCGATCAAAATCTAAACACACACAATGCTTCATTCAAGAGCCTTGAAGAAGAAAATAATATGAGACTGTGTCTCGGTTAAAGATCCTAAGGAACAGAACGGTAGAAAAGCATTACTTTACCTAGGTGGACTGGCTGTTCAGAGCTCACACTTAAAGGAGACACGATTCCATATTCTTAGCACGTAGCAGTTATCTGCATAAACAAAGTCATTTCTATAATACTTGTCTTTAGATGCCACGCCACTGCACCAGCTGGTTGGTGTCTCGACTAATAGCCATGGCCTACCAGATGCTAGCCAACGTCAAAGGTCACGTCTGCGTGCTTATGCTTAATCTATGATTAACGACAAGGTATCCAAGCTTAGATCCATGGGCCGACGGCGCCCTCATGTCAGGCCTTAACCTAATGTACCTTTCCCCGAACGGTGTTATAGCAGACTAACTTCAATCAAACTCTGTTAAGTGCAAAACTAAGGACGGAGGTCTTTCAATTTTCTCCTTGAGGACATAATTAAGATATATAAGTATGCACGAAGATAAATTGTACGAATTTCAACTCATTATATTCTGGTAAGTATAATACTTGGTTTTTAAAGCTATATATATTACTCAAAATCAAATTAAAGTGTTTTACTTGTACAATGTAGCACAAAAAATCTTCATTATAGAAAATGTATTAAAGTATATGTAAAACTTGTAGCTAGTACTAGATAGAGGGAATATAACGTGACAAAGTTGTGGCTCTGTTTCGTTAAACATACAACCGAAAGCTTTTAATGGATTCTCTCTCTGAGTTGGAAATGGTTCAGGCTGCGATAGTGTTTTTTCCATTCTTTAAACGCTATTCATTTTTTACGCCTAAAGTGTAAATTTACTCATTGAAATAATTGTGATTGATATGGAAACTGTGTTTATAAAAAGGATTGTTATGAAACTTAAACAAACGACAAGATTTATTTTATAAAAACAGTAACTATTCTTTTGGGAAACGCTAATTTTCGAAGAAGCTTTTTACAAGGAATAAACGTACAGTATTTGCAATTTTGACTCTTTATATCTTTGCACTCGTTATAACATTTGGCTTAATTATATTAAATTCTTAAATAAATAAGTGAACTTGTTTACGTTTTCTATTAAAGTTTTTCCAGATCAGCTGAATGGCAAGTCCCTGCAGAAGATATTGGTATGTATAGTTGTACGCGTGAGTCAACACCGAGTTCGCTTCCAATTTACTGTGTAAATGTTTCCTCATCCCTCCTGATTTATGTAAGTTTCCTTTACATCAGGTGAAGATAGCCAGAAAGTTAATTATAAAGTATTAGTCAGTATTATGGAAAAATACTGTGGTAATTTATACTCTAAGTTAGGTGATTAAGCCCACAACATGTATTATTAAATTATAATGAGCTATAAACACCTCACTTAGAATACAGAAATGTTTTGTATATTATATTAGGCTATATATTTTATCGTTTTTATTTTACTTGAATAAATAATCTTAAGAAATTAAAAAACGTATCCATTGAAAATTAATTTTGAATTTTCCAGGCTATGCTTTTTAGGTCAATATTTTAGTTTAGTCATTTTATGTCAGTGATGAAGTCTTTCATAAATTTATTTATTACAAGCAATTTCAGTAAGCTAAAAAGACTAATGGCATAATGAACTTCATAATAATAATTATATATTACACAGTATCTTAAAACTTGAAAAATATTATATATACAGGCTGACCCGGCGAACTTCGTAACGCGTTACAGTAAATTCATGTTAACTTAAAGATTAGCCATGCTCTAAAGTCAAATAGC
Organism: Nephotettix cincticeps; assembly: GCA_023375725.1. NCBI lineage: Eukaryota > Metazoa > Arthropoda > Insecta > Hemiptera > Cicadellidae > Nephotettix > Nephotettix cincticeps. The sequence continues at coordinate 46,623,031 of CM041791.1, forward strand.
ATTACGGCTTCGTTGTGTAGATATTCTGGGTCGTGGCATAGTGAATAACAATACTAAAACGATAAGACATATTAATATTCTATTCAGACATTCCCATAAAACAAATAGATCTGAGTGGATTGATTCACAATTTTTTAATCTAATATAAATTCAAACCAAACTTAACTGTAATATGGCTTTTATAGGAATGATATATAACAGCTGATTGTTATGGTACATATAGACAATTTAATATGTATAGACATTGTAATTATTTGTTATTTGGCCAATATATAAACACGTGACTTTTAACTAGACGGAAAATAAAAAATGTAAATACATAATCCCCCAAAGCCGTAAACTATTAACATGGCAAATAAAGCTGTTCATTTTGTACAGCACATATTTAATTCATACTTTTACATTAATGAATGATTCAGATGGCATTGAATATGAAAGCCTATTGCTAGTGGAAAAGTAGACCTATACGGTAGTTCTAGCTTAAGATATCAAATGTTTTGAAAATTTGTAAACAAACTTATTCCTCATAGGTTAACATTAGAAATTTAAAACGCCATAAAATGGAAATATATGGAGTTTTCAAAATTTGGTTTTCACTAAAACCTTTCCGGACACACTTATAGAGCAGCTTCCTAAAATTTCATGGCGATCGGATGAGTAGTTTGGCAACGCATAAAGGACATACATACATACATACACACACATACATACATAAACACATACGGATATTATTTTTATATATAGAGATTACTTAGATCCACTACGCATATACAGTTTTCCTCACTGAAAGTTTCATAACGCTCGTTATAATTTCCATACGACATAATAAATAATTTTTCACTGCAATAACAATTCTAAAGCATCCATATGTAATATACTATATATATAGTATCCAATACTAAAGCAAAACACTTAATAATAAATAAATATATTTACTTAAACTTAGTAAAAAATAAAGGTTATAAGGTTTATTCATAAATAAAGGAATAACATTTATATTTATGATTTATTATTGTAAAAATGTAATGTTTCTACCATTATCAAACAGATATGACTTTCATCAGCAACAGATTGTCATCAGCAAAATTCCTGTATTTTACAAGGGCATATAAAATATTATTTTCCCATGTGCCAATGAGAATCATGTTTTGTACTAATAAATGATTTGCAATAAAAGTTGTGTTAACCTTACAACGCAAACGTCGATCCCTGGAACTTAATGGATGTATTATATATTGTGTAATACACACATCAGATTGGCGTGTAAACAATTGGGTAAATTCTTTTGAGAGGATTATATAACGAATAAAACGAAAATATAATTCAGATGAAATCTAGTTAAAGGCCTATCCCCGCTAACTGCCCCGGGCATTATTTATCGTTTCGTGTGGGAACACTTCCAGAATAAGTTAAACGCAGTCCCGGATGAAGCTGGTTCTCGCTTAATATGTTGTAATATTACGGTACTTAATTAAAACCTCATATATGAATTCCCCAAATAGTGATCTGCTATCACTTTTATGTTACATTAAACACTAAAAGTTATTTAATAACCGTAATTCTATACTATTATGTACTACAATTCGGGCAGTATACATATTTGAATAATGATCTTGAAAAAGGCTCTCAAAATGTTTTTCCCAAATTTTAGAAGTTACTAATTTCTGAATAAAGACATTTCTACATGGATTTCATGTCCAGATAAACAACAGGTTATTTTCTAAATAGTTGTACACAAATCCGCCGTTTACCTGGACATGAGAGTATTCAGAAAATAAATCCTCGTAGTTTTTAAAAAGGAAAAACTAAACAAAATGGATTTAAATTTCAAATTAAAATATGTCTCGGTCAAAACTAAATTTTTTACCATTTTTTATATTGTAAGTGAAAATAAAAATTATCTTTAAAAAATTAACAAACGAAAAATTAATTTAGACCCAAATATTTACATCTGCATTACGTACTTACATTACGTACTCAAATCGCCACTAGGTCGCCCCTGGCTAGTTGTCCTAGACGGAATGTCTCATAATTATGCTAATATAGACTCAAACCGCCACTAGGTCGCCCCTGGCTAGTTGTCCTAGACAGAATGTCTCATAATTGTGCTAATAAGACTCAAATCGCCACTAGGTCGCCCCTAGCTAGTTGTCCTAGACAGAATGTCTCATAATTATGCTAATAAGACTCAAATCGCCACTAGGTCGCCCCTAGCTAGTTGTCCTAGACAGAATGTCTCATAATTGTGCTAATAAGACTCAAATCGCCACTAGGTCGCCCCTGGCTAGTTGTCCTAGACAGAATGTCTCATAATTATGCTAATAAGACTCAAATCGCCACTAGGTCGCCCATGGCTAGTTGTCCTAGACAGAATGTCTCATAATTATGCAAATAAGACTCAAATCGCCACTAGATCGCCCCTGGCTAGTTGTCCTGGACAGAATGTCTCATAATTATGCTAATAAGACTCAAATCGCCACTAGGTCGCCCCTGGCTAGTTGTCCTAGACAGAATGTCTCATAATTATGCTAATAAGACTCAAATCGCCACTAGGTCGCCCCTGGCTAGTTGTCCTAGACAGAATGTCTCATAATTATGCTAATAAGACTCAAATCGCCACTAGGTCGCCCCTGGCTAGTTGTCCTAGACAGAATGTCTCATAATTATGCTAATAAGACTCAAATCGGCACTAGGTCGCCCCTGGCTAGTTGTCCTAGACAGAATGTCTCATAATTATGCTAATAAGACTCAAATCGCCACTAGGTCACCCCTGACTAGTTGTCTTAGACAGAATGTCTCATAATTGTGCTAATAAGACTCAAATAATACTGGCATTTCTAGACAGAATGTTATAATTATGCAAATAATACTCAAATCGACTAAGGCTAGTTGTTAAAATGTCTCATAAAAACTAGATCAAAACACTATTTAGTCCTAAAAATGTCTCATAATTATGCTAATAAGTCAAATATATTGTAGGTAAAGAATTTTATTACATAAGACTCAAAACTGTACATTTTTTAAAAATTTTTATAAATTCAAAAAATAAAGATAATCTTTTTTTCGATTTTTAATTTTAAATAAAAAATAATCTTATTCATTTAATTTTTATATGTTTTATTTATTAAAAAAATGTCGTTATATTGAATACATGAATCATTTATCTAAATCTTTCCTATAATATAATAAAAATAAGCTGTAAAAAATAAATTCGATTTATACCGTATTGTGTCATAAAATATGAGATAACTCACAATACAAAAATCATTTTAATTATTTTATTAATTTTAAACATTTTTAAATTGAATCCTGTATATTATTGGATAATTAAATACACATCTCAATATAGTATAAGGCAAAATATTTTCAAATTACATATATTTATAGTATTCATGACAAACCATAAAATATTTTAAATCAAATAATAAATCACGTCATTATTTACTATATTTATATAAATAACATCCGCACCATTATTTAAATAGTAAACATTTCACCAATAACTAAATCAACTAAATTGTTATCAACACATTTAATTACGCAACACGAATCACGTGTTATTCCCACAAATACGTAAATCGACCTGGCCTGGTGAACGAACAACAGTAGAGATATAAAGTGCGCCGAGAATAGGTTCCTTCCAGCAGCACTACAGGTGTTTTATACATCTGTAGCAATGATTAACGTAACTAATATTATATCCTCAGGGATTTGAAGGACAGAATATATTTGTGATAATTTTTTTCTCAAAATAATATACTGTTATTTTCTTATAGATTCATTATATAGAAGACTACAAAATTACTCATTAAGAAAACATAGTTTCGTCTACAACAAATATGTGTTTATCATGAAAAATAGACGTCCGACTTATCGGGCTGTGTTCTCCTCTTGAACGTGGGAATCCTTGAACGTGATGGACCGGATGTTTACCGGAATACGATCAAGTCGCCCCTACAACACGGTGGCACGTATTGCCTTGCTGTGTTTAACCTGGATCTTCACCATCAATAGACAGATCAATATTATAGGTTCAGTTTAAATTTTACAGTTCATTCGTAAATGTTACCAAATCAAATTGGTTACCTATTAATGTCGTTTACCGTGATATAAAGATAGGTTCATATTTTGTATTACATTGGTTGATTGAATGAATTAATATTTATTTCCAAAAAAAATTACAAAACCTTTTATATGCAATACTAGGAAATTCCCCCCACAAAGGTTAACCTGTGTGTGGGGAAAGAGTTGATCAGTTAGGCGAACAAGCGGAACATTATAATGCTAGCGAATGTCAATAAAAAGTCTATAGACTACAATAATATACTTAAAAGTTATTAGAAAAGAAATTAATACATCAATTCAATAATAAAAAGAAAAAAAATAAACAATTACATCAAGAGAAGCAGGGGTGATTGTCAATATTTATAATATAGTTTAATTTGAACTTATTGTTATTACAACATTAGTTATGGATTAGTTTGAATAGTTTTAAATTATTGCAACCATTTTTGGGCAGGACAACTTCGGTCGATTACTGTAACCGATGATTCAGTTAATTGAACTACAACGTAGCGTCAATTATAATCGGTATTCGAAATCCCTCGAAGGGAGAGTCTATATTATTGCCATCACAAATTGTATACTCTAAGTGTTTGCATTATTTTGATTAGCTTAGTAATCACTATTTTACAATATCCAATTCCGCTCTTATAAATCTAATCCAAGCACATTTACTTTAATTTTTTTATGTTACAGAATTCACATATGCGAAGTTATAGAATGATTACGACGATCATCAAATTTAGACGGGCATGCAGTTTTATGTATCCAAGATAAACCATTGTCAAACACGTTCAGTGCTCGTATATTTATTTTATTTATTTATTTAAAATAGCAATGTTATATTTCTGATGTGTTTCGTCACCAACAGGGGCGTTTATTAGATCTTTAATCGTTAATCAAAATAAATCTCTTCTCATATTTAAACGGTCATAAGGCAGCGCATGTAATATGAATATCGTTAGCACTTTTGAAAATAAATGAAGTTAAGTTGGCAAATAGGAAGTAAACGTAACAAATATATAGTATCATTTTAAAGCCCCTCACTTATCATTTCATCTCTAAAGATATTATGTGTAGCGTATTGAAAAAAGGAAAGATTATTTGAGGAAAGAAATAAGGCAAGCAGCTTTGGCTCTTGATGAGATATTAAAATCCCAATCTTAACGATGTTAACATTTTAGTGTAAACATTCCCTCGAGATGAGAAACCTGATTACTTATGAAAAAGCTTTTGCATTTATTTTTAATAGCCTAATTAAACTGCATTAGCACTAACGGTTTAAAACAGCTGTCATGTTTATTAGGGAGTATTTTTTATTATATGTTTAAATAAACCGTATGAGTTTATTAAAAAGAAAAATGTACACTAATATATTTTGAACATAATTGTCTTCAAGATTATTAAAGGTAACCTGCCGTCTTAAATCCAACAGTAGTTTGAATGTGACTAGTTTCGGGAACTGTGCATTCCCAACATCAAGCATACATGTGTCGTAAAGTCGTTTTATTACATTTTCACATTATCACTTGACACACGAATTAAAAATTTAAAACAACTGACCGGCCACATTAAAGGAGTTGACTCACCCGCTCCAAGGCGAGTCGAGTCGAGTCATGGTATCGTGGTAACTTAAAAAATATATAATAACAATAGCAATAGTAACAATGTTATAGATACTAGTAAGAACAAAATCAATGAAGAAAACTCCCTGATTGGACATGCAGGTGTCCGAAGCCTTAACATCGCTACATTATGGTCTTGGGCTGGTCTGCAAACCCACTAATCCACTAAGTCTGCTCATTATTTTTCCTTCTTTTTCAAATCAGTTTAGAGACTTTTTTATTTATATTTTCCCACTATGACACAAGATACAAGACCCTGGTCAATCAAAGTCTAGAGGGTTGACGTCTGCTTGTTTTTCAACTGTACTACCTTAGTATCCTGTAAAAAAACATCCGACGAGGAAATGGGAAACATTCCTTTGTTTTAAAGATGGCATTTTAAGACATAAAAAAATAATTTTACATGTTATAGAAACACGAAATTAAAATATTAGCAAAAAAAGGTTTTTGGCCTCGCCAACAGCACTATCTCTCGCCTGCAAAATGGTGCAACATCCTTCTGCATGTCCTTCTGCAGATCCCACCACCTTATTCTGATGGTCGTTTGCCTCGTAAGATGCTCTAAAGCTATTCTTAATGTGGAGTCCAGATTCTATTAATGTGAGATAGTCTTCTGCTTTTGATTAACAATGATGTCAGATCTTGATAGAGAGTTCTTAATTCCCTTTTGGTCCTTATCCTCCATGTACCATCATAAACGGTCCAAGTATTGAACGAAGGACGTTCTCAAAATAAGTTCTTTTCCAATTTCTTTGTAAGTGACCAGATCTCAGATCCAAATAATACTATAGGGAGAATCATACTCTTGTACAGCCTTAATTTAGTACTTTTAGAGAGTATCTTACTTTTGATCAGTTTCTGAAGGGCCCAATAGCATCTATTCCCCTGCAGTAGTCTAATTTTAATTTCGGTCTCTTCAGTATTCTTTTCGTCTATGGTTACACCCAGGTATTTGAAGTCTTGGCATTTTACATGTTATAGAAACACGAAATTAAAATATTAGCAAATACTATCTAACATGGCGTGGCTGACTCCTTCTCCTCTAAATATCATTAACAAACCTTATGCATTATGGTATTTTAGGACAGTAAATAACATGTTACGACTTTTTTAATTGAGTGCTTTTGTATATATTATTCAACTGTTAATGATTCTTAAACTGACCAAGATATAATATGATGACGTATTTACTTCCCTTTGGGAAATAGTGTAGACCACGAATATATTTGAAGGGAATTTTTCTGTTCTTCTATTCAGCTATCATCATAACCATATGACGTAACTTCCGGTTATTTATTCGCGTGACGCGATTTACCAATATACTTCCCCCACCTATATCCTAGACATATCTATGTAAATATTATAAAAAATTCTAGACTGATAAGAGAAAATGTAACAGTTGTTAATATCTAATTACCTAACATTGCTGGATGTTTATTACCAACTGTTTGTTATTACACCAGAATTGTTGTGACTTGAAAACTTGTGAACCTACACTGTATACTGTATATTAAATACAATAGTCAGTTTCTGAACACAGCTGTTATATTTTCTCCCTTAGAGTAGGCTTTCCTGTATTACTATAATATATCGATATCTCTGCTGCTTGTAAACAATTGAAAACATCAAAACTAATTAAGTAGATAAAGTTTTAAATTTGTATTTACCATCCAAAAATACCATAAAATATATACCTATAGCCTTAAGTAAGACATATCGTTTCCCTTCAGTAACTGACTTTTTTTAACTTTTAATTTTCTCCATGTTGGAAAATGGCAACTATTGATTAAATAAACTGACATACGTATTAAAAAAGAAATAAAATCCATCTTCCATATTTAAGGTTTAATGACAGATGAATAGTTAAAAACCAAAATGGTAAAAGCCAACAAATATAAACATATTTTGTTAGCTTAGTCTCTCTGTAGCTCGTTAACTTTTGGGTATATTAAAAATTGCTGAAGTATATAATTCTAAACATTATGTTTACTTTCCGAAACAACCATAAAATGTTGGGTTTTTATACAAGAAAAAATAAGTTTTTCACTATTTTGTAAAGTTGGCCTTAGAAAAGACTTTTAAATTAATATATTTTAAACCTCTACTAAAGCAAGGAAATGATTATTATTAAAAGTTTACTGTCAGATATTTAATTTATGAGATTCCAATTGGTGGCACAGTTCAAAACACACTGTATACTCTGCTTTATGTTTTAAGTAAAATACAACTAACACACTCAAAATTACTGATAAACATTCGCATGTTAAGATGTATTATGACAACTGTAACCACGAAAGCAGCTTAGGGGTGGTTTTGTTCAATCACAATCAGCGCTGGTGAACCAACACAACCGCCGCACCGCATCCAGTGTCATCGACGATATACGAGTAAACCTACATGATACTAACCGTGGAACAATGTTTTTGATATTTAGCCCTATTTTGTCCAATAATATAACTGATTGATGTTTTATGATGAGCTATAAAATATGAAACCTTCACAGATTATAAATATATTTTTGACTATTTTAAACGAGCCGTTAGTAAAAATTGAGATTTTTATTAACAATCTGTGAATTCAATAACAAACCATTACTCTTATGTACTTTATCATTAAAATACTGTACTGATTTCCAAACTAGCACATCGCACTACTGGTCATGGGACAGGTACTGCTTTATTTTAAATCTACGTTTTTAAAAAATCTGTATATTTCAGTTATAAAAAGATTATTCGTAATTACATTTCTATTATTAATCATTAATAATCAATTGTTTTTTTTAACCAATAGACAGTCAAAAGTCTATAGTTCATTATGTTAGCGTGCTATTTATTTATTTATCGCGTTATTCACTTGAAGTGAGTCAACTCTCAATCGTTGTCTGCATTTCTCTAAATTTTCTAAATGCACAATAATCTAACGCTAAATGTTATTTAATATTATTTAAATATATGGATGTAAAAGTTTTCAATTTTAACTTGATTATTTGTTTTCTTGTTAACATTAACTTTATTTTGAAACATATTTCTCATTTCAAAATATTTTTTGATTGGCTATAAATGTAGTTTTTGTTTGCAAAGCAGGTATGGTAGATTTCGTCTACAAAGATATTGACCTGTATTGAGGCTTAGATTTAAGTTTTTTTGTATTTGATTGGAGTGTTACTTCATTAAGCACGTGGATACTTTTCAAGACAACCATTTAGTGTTTAAATTTATATAAACGTTTTTAAATCCAATCTCATGGTTACACGTAATAAACTGCATATATAAGAAATTACTTTGTATAGCCAACTCATTTTTTTACGTGTGCTTAGGTAATAAGACTTAAAACTAATCAGAAAAACATGATTTATGATTTTCATCAAATTTATAAATTTATGATTATGGTTCCATAAATATCCCACTGTAAATTCAAAAATAAATTAAACACGTGCAAAAAAGTATGAAAAACATTCCTACGTGTATTTTTTAAATGCATGTAGGCTATGTTTTTGTTTTATATTTATTTGTTGTTCTATTGTTCTTTAACTGCCCTTATTATAATAGTTTATTAACCATGTTGTTTACGATCTGTTCCTGAAACAGTGGTAAACTATAATTTTAAAAGTTTGCGAATGAAACTTTTGATGGACTGAAACGGTGTAAACTGACTACGGTTGCTTTATTTTTTAAGGTTCCTCAAAGACGATCCATTTATCTGACATGCCAACAATGCAACACATCAAAGATCAATATGCTTTATTGTTAGGTTTGTGAAAAAGTGTTAAAACATATTTATAACGATTGGTTCCCTTATATTCATAATTATACACTTCAATATTAAATATATCCTATTATACTTCAAAAACAAAAGTACAGTTTTCTACGTATTTGCTATTAAACAGTTTTTAAATAGTTACAAAATGCCTTCAAAGATATTCATTTTAGTATAATTTTAGTGTGGCAGGGCCAAGTACACGTGTATCCTTTTCTGTAGACCGAAAGTAGTAAGTGATGAATATATTTACACTTTTTCAATAGCCTATGCTTACTAAGAAAAAAATACCTTCGTTACAGCATCCCTGGATACTTAGTGATACTACATTATTTATGAATTATTTAAGATTACACAAATTGAGCTTGAGAATATATATTAATTTATTTTTCTATACACTATACGCTTGATATACTTCTTATCATAACATGGGGAATGAGTTAGAATGTTTCCTTCGATAAGAAATGTTTCAACGAGGATTTGTTTACATTCATTAATATTCCGTAACAAGGTGAAGCTGAATAACACACTGTATGGCGGTATTAAAACAATAAGAAAGATATATCAAGCTGCTTATTCTCCGTAAGAATAACATGGAGCATGAGCACGGGTATTTGCTAGCACGAGGAACAAAAAACTAAGATTTTTCAGTATAAATTATTCCTCTTATCTAAATAAAGATGTATAACAAGTTTTACCATAGTATTTCAAACCATATTGGAGCTCCATAATAAAACTTACTGTGTTTAGTAGTTTCTTTGTCTCCGTAACTGATTGACATAAAGTAAAGATTCAAAATACTAAATTGTGAATTTAGCCGATTCCAATGTTGCTAATATAAAGTATTTTTTTGGAACAAAATTTCTTCTTCGGATGGCCTAATTTGGCTGGATTATTGCTAGATGTATATTTGGTAGATCTGAAAACCTCAAAAGGAAAATCACTTTGTCATTGGTCTTGTAATCTTGTAATAACGACCACGGTAATGGCATTTTTCGCCACAGAAACGTTCTTAAGTTATAGAAATAAAGAATATATGGTTAGTAACATTACTGTATTTATAAAATATCGTCAATGTGGGTATATTATTTTACTATATTTATTTTAATATATAATCCTTTACTATGATTAAATTTAGTTTTTTTTCAATTAGAACTTATATTTTTAAATCCCATTTTAGGTGAAAATGTGTTTTTTTTATAAAGACAGAAAAGGTATGAGCTATGGGAGGCAACAGTATACTTCTATTACTTTGTATTTCATACGAATTGTGTTTTATATTTTGTATTAAATGTATAAAAATATTTTTAAATCTGATCCTAAAACAGTTTTTATCTAATTCAATATTGCGTAATTCGTCGAGTTCTGAGTAATCAGCATTGCTGACGTACCCAATCAAAGCTGTATTGATTGTTGCATTAATCAGTACGGTTGTAACAGAAACAGTTAGCTCTGATTGTTCATTTAACTGATTGATAGTTCTATGTGTAAAGTTCACCACAAACGTTGTTTTGAATATCGCTCATTAAATTTATTATTATACAATTTTGAAAAATAATGAATTTTAATAAATGTTTAGTGTGAGTCTTTATTTTACTTATCTTATTACTGATTCTGGTGGCTGTTTTAGGTGACATCCCTTTTAATCAAGAGAGATAATTTATTTAATATATTAGACCATTTCAATTGTAATTTAACTTCTTGTGATCAATAGAAAATTACACTAAATGTATTGATCTAGGTACCACCTTAATCTTATCACTAACAGTACCAGACGCGTTTTGTGAGGTGCTGATTTTGTAGGGGGGGGAAATTGCATTTATAGAAGTAAAACAACGCTAGGACTCACCTTCCTTTCGATCAAGCCTAGGCTGGCAGGTACGTAGTCAGCCTAGACCTCAGCCCTAGGACTACCCATAGATCCCAATATAATTTATTGTCTTATTTACACCGTCACCATCGTAACTTCTGGTCAATAACCCATTTTGTGTTTCACTGCCAAATCCCATAATCTTCATCCATAGCCACGAGTCACCGAATCTATCACGAAACTTGGTAGAGTCACGTAACCTAACCTAGCGTTGTTGTTTTGTTGACGTCCGGCGGTCCGCCGGCCTGCATTTTCTTCTTCTCCACTACGGCCAGCGGCCAGTGTGCGATGTTTTTCCTGTCACCGGAAAATGTAAAAAAAAGTAAGTAGCCAGCTGATTTCCCCCTCCACGCCCTGGGCCGATGGGGCCAATCTACCTCGGTCGAGAGATTACTCTTTACCGAGCCACGAGACTGGAAGCACCACGCGACGAAACCGCTCTCGTATCACGGCCTCAACGAATACATGGTAATAGTCGATCAACAGACCTCTTTTAGTTTTGGTTATAAGATACGCCTCTTGTGTAAGATTTCCATTCCATTTAACTTAATTCGTAACCTTTGTTTTTAAACTTGCTTTTATTATTTATTTTTATTTATTATCTTTACTTTTGGGACTTTATTAAACACCTTAACCCGACCCGTCCTGTCCTGTCGGTGCTGGCAGGACTCCGTTGACAAATTAATTAACCAATCAATCTTTTATTTTATTCAATTACCGTTTTCTTTATTTTATCCCCGGTTCAAGCCATCCCAAATATCCCTTCAGGTATTTTTCTCTTATATCATATTCCGTCACTTCAATCAAGACACACGACCCATTTTGACTAAGGTAAACCCAACGACGAGTTGGGTGATAAAGGTTCCTATCCGTGGGTTCCGACCCTGGACTTTCTCTCCGACGACGAGCCGAAATATCTGGTGAAATCCGTGACCACTATTCTTCGGGGCTTGGGTGAAATCGGCCTGGCCGATTTGAAAACCCCCTCGAAGAACACGTCACAATTTCTGGCGCCCGAACGATTGGACTTGAAAACCGGATAAAGAGCCTGAACGAAAATGACAAAAATTGGCGGAACCGAATCTTCGTCGTCCGACCCGATCACTTCTAAGCCGGACACCCTACCCGCCCCGCCGCCGGCTAGTACGACCACAGTTGTATGCGGAACCCAAACGTCGACAACAGCGACGGTGACGACGACGATCCCACGGCTGACCCCGACTTCTGGTGGGATATCCGCAAAATCCCCGATCGACGAGCCGCGCGTCGGCTGGATCCACGAATTGACACGATCCGACTTGGTCTCCGAGATGTCGAAACACGACCTTAACACTGACGGCACCGTCGCCGAGCTTAGGAAACGGTTCTGTTCCTATTGGAAGAACTTAGCAGCGTCGATGGATCCTTATTCGACTACCGGATCCACGCGAATCCCTTACACCTCCACCTACGGCGGTACGGTTTACGAGGCTCCTTCGGAGCACATGACAGCCCCTTCACGCGATTCGCGACGGTTCATGCCTCCGGATCCATACACGGATGAACTCGCTAGCGTCCGAGAAATGCTCGGATTACCACTGCATGCGGATTCGGAGTCTGTCCGCCGAACACTAGCGGTCCTGACAAAGAACCAAGGAAGCCTGGGTGGCCCGACTACAAACCCAGAAGCATTCGACGACCGCTCGCATTATGGAGTACGGAGATCACGCGAGACCGAAGTCGTGTTTAACAGGCGTTTCCCCGAGGCCACGCAGTACATGGGCCTGCCCGTGAATTCGACCGCGACTCTCGCTGACTCTTCCCGCTTCCTACCCGCGACTATGGTGTCCCACGGGCATCAGCACGGTGCAGGGTACGCGGCTCACCCACACGCCAGGGATGATGAACCCGCATACCTCGGATTACCCCTCGCCGCGACGCGTCACGCTACGAACCCTTATACGAGGGGTGCTACAAGTTTGACGACCGATATCCCGTCACTCTGCAATCTGGTCCGCAAGTGGAACCTGCGCTTCGACGGTAGAAGAGACCCCGTCTCTTTCGTTGAAAGACTCGAGGAGTTAGTGGAGGCCTACGCGGTACCGCCGAATGACGTCCTGAAAGCTATGCCAGAGATGCTTCATGGAACTTTCATGGACGTCTTCACCAAGTGGGTGGAGTTGTGTCCGATCGGACCCGCCACTGCCAAGAACGTCACGGCGAAAACAAAGGAGGTGTTGCTGCGATATGGTGCTCCCGAGACTATTATCGTCGATAACGGGACCCAATTCGTTTCGAACCTTTTTAAGGAACTGGCTGCCGACTGGGACGTTACTTTTACCACGACAGCGCCCTACAGTCCCCAAGGGAACCCGGTGGAGCGTGCTAACCGGGTGATCAAGACCATGATCTCCCAATTCGTGAAAGACAATCACCGGTCATGGGACTTGCACCTCTGTGAGTTCCAGTTCGCGATCAACAGCGCAATCCACGACTCGACGGGCTACTCGCCGGCCATGCTGTGCTTTGGGCGAGAATTAAAGACGCCAAAAGCAGTTCGTGGACCAACCATCGACCCTACTCCGTCGGACGAGCCCGAACCGACGCTCGACGAGACCCACCGGAGACGTGTCGGTGAGTTCCAGCGGATTTATGATGCGGCACGTGTGAACCTCAAGGCGGCGTACAGCCGCCAAGCGGCGTACTACAATCTCCGGCGCCGTGAGGTGACGTTTAGGGAGGGCGATAAGGTCCTACGCCGGATCCATGTTTTGTCTTCGGCCGCGGATGCCGTGGTCGGGAAACTCGCGCCGAGGTTCGATGGTCCTTGCGAGGTTGTGGGCAGGCGAGGCCCCAATATTTTCGAGGTCCGAGACATCGCGACGCAGCGCGTACACGTTACGCACGTGAAAGACCTTAAACCTTACCATAGCCGTCAATAGTGACCCCGCGTTAGGAAGGTGGTGGTCTGCTAATACCCGCTAATGAAGGTGACGTAGTGGTCATTTGCTGCTGATAGGGGGGAGTATTCTGTTCATATCTTGGTCTTGGTGTTTCAGGTGAGTTCGAGTTCCTGCACGACTCCCGCCTGTTTGAGCATGCTTTGAGGGTTAACCCCAGTCACTCCAACCCACAGGCTGTCATCCGCACGTCCAACCTGCATGCTTTTGCTTGGTTTGCACCATCCTGCACGCTTCGTCCTCTCAGCGATTCCTGCATGCTTTACCCTGCTTGATACTCCCGCACATTTTCCCTACCAGTTTCAGCCTTACCCCGGTCGTAAAATCTTTAGCTCCCGCCTTCGGAATCTATCATGGCGCACGTTCGACCGCGAATCCAGTTGGGACCCGTCGAACGCATCAGCGTGAGTCGCGGCCATCCTTTGTCGGCACGCATCGTCTCGGCTTTCCTGCGGATAGTCGAGCGCAGGAGTTGGTTCTCGGGAATGCTGAAGGTCTGGGCTGTGGATGCCGGGTGGCAGGCGCGGTGGGAGAAGAACGATGTCGCGGGATCCTACGAGTTCGTGAGAGGGGGCGACGTTTTCAGGAAAGACCTTATATTTTTTCTGCTCGAGTTTCCTGACGAAGGACAGTCTCCCCACTGGGCCCTCACTATAGTCCGGCCCAGGGAAAGGAAGATCCAAGTGTATGACCCGCGACACCGTGCTAGATTCGCCGAGGCGCGGATGATCCTCGACTATTTGCGAGCCGTAGCGGAGGTGGAGAACCTCCCGTTTGCAGCGGAAGATTGGGAGACGGCAGAGACGCCGACGGACGCCCCGAAAACCCCGGACAGACCGTCCGAGGGTGTGTATATTTGTGCGGTCGCAGAGATCACCGCGAGAAATGTGTCGGCCGCTACTAGAAAGATTGACCCCCTTCGAGCGCGCCAGACCGTGGCTAGGGTCCTACAAAAGGGACGGTTTGACCGCGAGATCTTTCCACTTGACGACAACCCCGTAGGGCAGCTCAGCCGGAATACCGGATGGCATCTAGCGACCGAGGTCGAATACGAGGTCGTGGGGCCTCGCGGACCGGGACTAGCGGTGGAACAATATGACCCACTCCTCGACGAGCTCACCCAGGCGATCGGGGACGCCGACCCTCGTCCCCACCTGTTCCCGAACCTGAAGAAGACAGTCGCCGCTCCCTCCACTGCAGGACCGCAAAAGGAGCCACTACCGGCGGGTGAGCCACCGACTTCTCGAGACGACGCTTACAGCGCAGAGGGCGTTCCCGGATCCAGCGGGGCGGCGTCCCCGGCGATCGTTAATCACGTCATTCCCGACACCGACGGGAGTTCGACCGCCGAAGAAGACCCTGACGTCCTCGAATTGGCCTGCTCGGATATAGAGGCTGAGGGTGATTCGCGCCCCCTCGAAGAAGGAGCTACCCCAGGAACTCGGAAGGACGGAGGGACCGATACCGGAGAGACCGCGGAGCCCAAGGAGAACCCTCGACCACCTACAGGCGCGCAGTCCGACACGGTCAGACGCCCCGTGAGAGACCGGTTAGGCCCGAGGCCGGTGCGCCCAGCCCCGTCGAGGCGGGTTACCGGTCAGCGATCTGAGGGAAGTAGGGGACAAAGACCCCGAGTCAGGCTGGCCCGGGAGCGACAACTCAGGGAAGAAAACCGCCACCGTCCGGCGGTGCACGTCGTGGGGCAGGCCCCACGTCAGGCCAGAAGACCCCGCGGAAGGACAGGCGCGCCGCGGCGATATAATCCCATGAGGTTATCCGATCTCCGCCCCGAAGATTTGCCAAGGGTACCGGTCGTGGTGAGACAGTGGCTGGCCCGAGCGATGGCCAGTCTCTCGCCAGCTGCCAGAAGGAATAGGAGGTGGCGGATCTTCCTCGACAGCCGAACATACGTCCGCGTGCGACCTCATCAAGCGGAGTGGCTCGCCGCTTTAGAATAGTTATAGGAAGACCCTCTGAAGAAGTTTTGTTTTATTTTCATAGGATTAATTGTTTTTTAAGGTTAGCGATTCGGTGGACGCTTTTGTATGTTTTACGTTTTTTTGCCATTTTTGTTTCGCTTCAGTTTATATACCTTGACGGCAATATTTTCTTTTATATTTTGGTTAGTATTTTTTTTGTCCAACGAGTCTGTAGAAGCGAAAAGATGGATGGATTAAATTTATTTTCTTTGTTGATACGAGCTTACGTTTTTTTCCTTGTCTATGCCTCCCAAGTTTTTTTGGTTTTCCAAAAACCTCCACCCTGTTTCACCCGAGGTTGAGAAACTTTTTTTTCTCCTTTTTTTGTCGAAGTTGGGAGGGGGTGTGAGGTGCTGATTTTGTAGGGGGGGAAAATTGCATTTATAGAAGTAAAACAACGCTAGGACTCACCTTCCTTTCGATCAAGCCTAGGCTGGCAGGTACGTAGTCAGCCTAGACCTCAGCCCTAGGACTACCCATAGATCCCAATATAATTTATTGTCTTATTTACACCGTCACCATCGTAACTTCTGGTCAATAACCCATTTTGTGTTTCACTGCCAAATCCCATAATCTTCATCCATAGCCACGAGTCACCGAATCTATCACGAAACTTGGTAGAGTCACGTAACCTAACCTAGCGTTGTTGTTTTGTTGACGTCACTAGCCCAATAATCTATCCATGTCTTATTTACACCGTCACCATTGTAACTTCTGGTCAGTAACCACTTTGTGTTTCACTGCCAAATCCCATAATCTTCATCCATAGCCACGAGTCACCGAATTTATCACGAAACTTGGTAGAGTAACGTAACCTAACCTAGCGTTGTTGTTTTGTTGACGTCCGGCGGTCCGCCGGTCTGCATTTTCTTCTTCTCCACTATGGCCAGCGGCCAGTGTGCGATGTTTTTTCCTGTCACCGGACGATGTAAAAAAAAGCAAGTAGCCAGCTGATTTCCCCCTCCACGCCCTGGGCCGATGGGGCCAATCTACCTCGGTCGAGAGATTACTCTCTACCGAGCCACGAGACTGGAAGCACCACGCGACGAAACCGCTCCCGTATCACGGCCTCAACGACTACATGGTAATAGTCGATCAACAGACCTCTTTTAGTTTTGGTTATAAGATACGCTTCTTGTGTAAGATTTCCATTCCATTTAACTTAATTCGTAACCTTTGTTTTTAAACTTGCTTTTATTATTTATTTTTATTTATTATCCTTAATTTTGGGACTTTATTAAACACCTTACCCGACCCGTCCTGTCCTGTCCTGTCGGTGCTGGCAGGACTCCGTTGACAAATTAATTAACCAATCAATCTTTTATTTTATTCAATTACAGTTTTCTTTATTTTATCCCCGGTTCAAGCCATCCAAAATATCCTTCAGGTATTTTTTCTTTTATATCATATTCCGTCACTTCAATCAAGACACACGACCCATTTTGACTAAGGTAAACCCAACGACGAGTTGGGTGATAAAGGTTCCTATCCGTGGGTTCCGACCCTGGACTTTCTCTCCGACGACGAGCCGAAATATCTGGTGAAATCTGTGACAACTATTCTTCGGGGCTTGGTTGATATCGGCCTGACCGATTTTGTGAACCCCCTCGAAGAACACGTCATAGTTTAGTCGATCACGTTTAATTATTACCAAGATGTGATTTCATTGTATCGGGATTCTTTCATCTTAAAAATGTTACTGTTTGTACTTATGTGACATAGAGATCCAGTTAAAAAATGAGCGGCTTTAAAGTGAGGACCAAAACACTGTATAATTGGACATTTTAAACAATTGACACTTGGTTGAAATGTTTGTGAATAACCACACAAATAAAAAATGTTTGTATTTACTTCCCTGTGGGAAATATCTATTTCCCTATGGAATAGAATATAAAGAATATAGAGAATATAAAGCTACATAAAACAGCCCCCGGGGGAGGGTTGTCTAACCTTCCAGCACAAACTGACATATTTTGGGATTTTTTTCTAATGCGACTCAAAGTAACGTACAAGATTCCAATAAAATATCTAGAGGAAAAAGGAATATATTGGGAAAATATTACTAAAGCTTCATATTTATTTGGAATTTTAAGGAAAAGTTTAAGTATTATTTTACAGCTACTCTTGCTAAAACTGAACAATGATACTGGTTTTAAGTGTAATCTCTATTCTCCAAATAATATAATCTGCCACCTTGAATCGATCCTGGTTTGGTTTCAAGTAATACCGTATTTCCACTCAATAAATGACTTTAGCTAATGATTCGTTTTATGATATTTTTCTTAAAATCATACAATTGTTTTTTACAAAAATAACGTCCTAAATGTGAATTAAGTAAATGCTATCTTGACATATTCACTCAACTGTAAGAACTCGTATGGTGATGGTAAGATTGGCCAGAGAGAGAACGGTTATGATAATCTATTAGCGACCTATTTTAGAGTTTTCATATAAATTAATAAATTTTTTTATTTAAAATTAATGTTACAAATATAATTATTCAAAAGAAAACTAAGATTTAAAGAATTTTAAATTATAATTTAAAGTACTTTATTAAAACATATCTGAGCCTGCATAAAATAGTTTTAATTTTCACTGTCCAAGTCACCGCAGTTTTCCAAAAATTTAGATCAGCTGTGTTTATGGTATTTGGCTTTTAAAATTATACACTATTCTCATTCTTGAGACACTGAATCAAACTAATTAGATTTGGAAGTAAGTATGGCTGGAATAAATGAAATGTATTTTATAAAATGTAGTCTTGTTACTGGCGAAGATCAGTTAAGGACAAAAGAGGAGGCTAAAGAGGAGAGGAGGAAACTGGAGCTAAAGATAGGGATGTCGCTGGTAGATAGCCCCTAACAAATTGGTGAAAATAAATAAAATATTAAAATAACAAGATAAAATGTTGCATGAAATTTTCCAGGTTAATCATGTCAACGGAAATGCACTGTAGCCTTTTTATGGCTACGTCCCATTTATATATTTGCTAAAGAGTTATTAAGTGTAAAAAAGTTATTTTTATTATAATTTGATTTGAAAATTTTGAAAAATTATTTAATTGAGGATCGAATAATACGAAATATCTTGCACATGAAGAATGACAGAACATTGTGATTCTCTAATACTCCAACTGATAAGTGGTGGTACCTGCAATTATTTAACTAATTACCTGCAATTATTATTATTTTATCTGAGGTGTGGATCTCACACTGTGAAGTCAATCTGTATCGGATGCTGAGCTACTGCTTTCATGCAATCTCTAAAAAGACATGTCGTGCGGACGGAGTAGTTTGTTTCGTAAAAGTGCACAACACAGTGGTCAGACAGTTGACGCGTCAACAGCTGATTTAGACCAGGTTGTAGTTGACCTTGGTGCCGGCATAGAGGTCACTGTACCAGCAACCGTCACTCACAGAACTCATCATCGGTAGTTGCAACCAAAGATAATAAATTGGCTTTGTTGCAACTTATGCATTTGCACATAAACTTAAATTTTAACTATTTATTGATCGTGGTTTAATGGTATGTTATGTGTTGACGTGTTAGACATTCATATTACTGACTTGTAACTTTTAATTTGAATTTTATTTCATAAAATAAAATCACATCACAACGTCACAATATTACAATGGGACAAAATATGGTGACTTCGAAACGATAATGAAGTTCATAATTAATTCAAGATACTGAAGCCGCCTGGAAATACAGCAAGAGAAAGAGCTTAAATCAAAGATAAATCAGGAGATTATTTAAAACCTCCTGAGAATATAAATTAATTAATTGGTAAGTCTGAGAAATTTCCAAATACAGTAATGCTTTAATCACCAATGAATATTAGAAGGATAAAACACGTTGAGAAGTAAAGTTAAATAATAAAATTATACTTTGATGACTTTTAGGAAAATATTTAAGATTAAGTGTTGTTAAGTTGCTCGTTAAGTGAATTTCTTCACAAGTGTTGAACAAGGAACTTCATGAGAAGGAGCTAATAAAAAGATGTAAAGACTCATACACCCAGGTACATATCCAGTTGTTTAATTTTGTTCCTTATTCATTTGCTTATCATAGTTAAAAATTAAATTATTAATGTAATAAAATTAGTTTTGAAACCAAATGAATTTTTTGACTCCATTTACTATGCTACATACAACTATATGTAATTTCTCTTCTAATACTAGATACATACAAGTCACCTATTCGTTTAAAACCTGTTCTTCACTGTGTATTAAGTGTATTCATTATTGTTTTGCGTATCTAAAATGGACGAGGGCCTGTGTGGTATATACTTGTGATTTTTACTTTTATCTGCTACCGTTTCTATAGCATATACATAATACTCCTACAGGTATATTGTAGGTGAAAATGTATCTATAGTTTATATTTTAACGATTTCATGAAGTTCATTATCTATTTTTTAATTATAAGTGCCTATTTCATGGTACGAATAAAATAATTTGTAATAGGTAATTTCTATGGTGACTTTCCTTTATACGACTTACACACAGATGTCGTATAAAGCCAATACCTATGAACTACCCTATGTTGGTGGTGTTTGGCCACCAACAAACTAATAGCAAGGCCTTTAGTGACATTTGGCCTATAGTTTGTATAGGGGAAAGAGGCTGTCCCTCTCTTTAATAAATAATAAATAGATTCGTGCTTTTTAATAAATTTCAAATTAATAAAAGTGTATTATTACATTTATTTTAAACTAAACAGGTAGTAAGGCTAATTAAAAATACTGAAATGATGGATAAGTTTTTTTACGCATGGTAAGAAATTTTTAAGCATAGAATATTAGTGATACATTTGGGATTGATTTTCATAACAAGAACCAGATCACATAGAAGATTTAGGAGATTTTTAATTTTGTATAGTACAGAATTACTTCATAGTTTTACATTAATGAATGATTCAGATGACATTGGATAGTAAAGCATATTGCTAATGGAAAGTAATACAACAGCTGTAGCTTTAGAAATCAAATGTTTTGATTGTAGATAATTTGTAAACAAACTTATTTCCCATAAGGTTAACATTAGAAATTTAAAACGCTATAAAATGGAAACTAATTGAATTTATGGAAACTGAATATACCTAAAGCATGACCGGAGCCGAGACGAATCCGAAAAATCAAAGATCATTAAAATCGGTCCAGCCGTTTTCGAGTTATAATGAGCGTAACTAACACTACTTTGTTTTATATATTTAGATTAGTAGAATATTAGTGATACGTTTTGGATTGAATTTCATAACCAGAACCAGATCACCTAGAACATCGGTCAGTATCCAAAAGGTCATTTACTTTACACACAACAACCATTACAACATAAAGGTCTTTTTTTTAAAGCTTTCTCAGTAACTCACAAAACAGATCAAAAAGAAATTCTCTAATCTTGATAAGAGTTGTTGATTGTATGTTTCTCTCACTGTTATCTGTCAATAATAATTTACAGGAAATATAAATTACATAGTATAAATTTACCGTAAATTTGTAAATTTTATATTTTATTCTTCTTTGAAAGAACTAAACCTTCATTGCAAAGTCATCAATAATTGAAAATGTTGTTTAATAATCGGGAATCAGGATGCATATATGCATGTAAGTTATTTTTTTTGTAGGTAATTTGTTGAAGACATTTTAACTAACGTTTGTTTGTGTTTTATGAGTTATCAAAACGTTTTCACTAGTTACCTTTACTAAATAAGGGCATTTACCAATTTCTTGGTATTTTGCTTACATAACAATAAAACAAATACCCCCGTCGCAGCAGACCTGCGTACTCAGCGAATTTCCAAATCAATAATATAATAATTATAATATATGACAAGTTTGGTCAAAATCTGACGATAAACATGGGAATTATTTGCCTATTCTCCATAAGATTAAAATGGGAAAGAGTGAGTAGGTTTGCTGCTGTGAGGTACACTGAAAGTATACCATCAAAAATTTTATTTTTAACATTTATACCAACTTTCATCAACATCTGTCCATAAATAAAGGAGTTTGCCTAATCTCCATATGATTAACATGGGAAAAGAGTATGCAGGTTTGCTGCCATGATAAACACCTAAACTATGATTTTTTTGGAACAAATGTATGGATCTCAACACATGAAGCTAATTATCAAGTTTCATAAAAATATTAGATAATAAGTGAAAAATTAATTTTTCCTAATCCTCCATAAGATTAACATTGGAGCCTCAAAATACAACGTACTGTGTTTAGATTTTTTTTATATCTCGGTAACCGTTGAAGATAGAGAAAAACTTTAAGGAACTTAATTGTGTAGTTTTTTAAGCTGATTCCAAAGGTGAATTAGAAAATTAGAAATTTTTAAAAATTACATGTGAAAAACGCAAAAAACCCCATTTTGAGGTACAAAACCCCCCATAACTATCTGTTCCGATTGTCCGATATGTCTGGTTTACGAATTCGTCGAGCATTGTAGAATACAAGTCTCTACCAAATTTGGTCTCGATCGGACCATTTTACGAGAGTTATCGTGTTCACAGGCACATATATTTATATACATACATATATATAAATTTTAACGACTATTGTTTTTTGTCTCTGGGCACCTAAAGAAGAAAAAATAACATGGTCTCGGGCTTAACTCTTGCCATGAGACCTACGGTAATAGCTTCTTCCCTATGGGAAATTCGCTAAAAGTACAAAATCTTTGTCTTAATCTTTTACATTCAATATTAGAGTGTAAAATATGTATAACAATTAATTATTGAATCGGAAACTGCATAAATTATCCGGTTCAAATCAACGCACCATGTTGGGCGAGGACAGGTGAGATAGCGCCCCAAGTTGAACTAATTTTCCGACACATATACCTTGACACACGACATCTGACACTGTCTAAACTTACTGTTGACTCCAACTCTGTTGGAGTACAAACCATTTAACACCAATTTTCGCTTCATGATTACATCAATCTTTTAACCTTGAGTGCATTAGATTGAAACTCTTTTATATGGCAATTATTGTTTCGAACGGTATTACCTATTCATTTAAAAAACAAATAAATTACGTTCCCTCAATTAATCAAAAACCAAAATAAAGCCTATGTTAATATTGCTACACACGTATAAAAGTCAGTTGGTGGAGGGTGTCAGGGGAGCGGTCGCTGCCAGAACTATGATCGCACTGCAGATATTATTTACCATAACAGCGGATCATGTCCCCCGATTGGCCGATTAATGCGTATATTATTGTGCTTATTGGTACGACCGCTAGTTTCCCCGTTATAATTCATTTATAAAAATATTCCCGTTTCACTAAGCGTAGCTACAATGAAGAATTAAGTGAAACGTTCCATTATTGTATATAACTTTACATTGACGAACCAAATAAAGCACATCTAACATAAATCTACTAACATTAAATTTTAATTATTTATAGTACATTCAAAAAAGGGTTGGGCCCCTTACACTAAATTCCTCCAGGCTGAAACACTACTTTATATTGCAATCCAATGTATAATACATATGTATATTGATTCATTTACAATTTCAATTTTTGATGTAGTATGACATCGTACATTATATTTGCGTAGCTTATATATAATGTAGAAAATATTACTTCGGTATGAAAATAGATTAAACACGATTTTAAAGTGACTAGATAAAAGTGCTTTAGTGTAAAGTTATAGCGTTGTTCAATTAATCTCTGCAATTTAATATATAGTAATTAAACTGCATGTATATTAACACAGATAACACAACGCGGAATATGTTAAGGATTTAATAAGCTCATTAAATTGGTTTTGTATAATACATGTCTACGAACATGTTGGCCATTTTAGTAAAATCACTTAGAACTTTTCATTTATTTAAATTTATTCTTTAAAATGTTATCCCTAGTAGTGTTTTATATTAAACTGTACCGTATTCATTTGTCTTTGTTAAGTTAAATATGATATCGCAGGCGATTTTTAATCACCAATCGTGTATATTAAGTAACATATACTCTCAAGAAACAGTTTTTTTATTGTATACAGGTATTGGATTTATAAATTATTTGTTTTTTGTTGTGTGACGCGTAGGTTACCTAGCCACTAATGAATAGGCCAACTAAAACCCCTAATCTTTTTATGTGATACGAAAACAAATTAATTTCCAGAAAAAAATACTATACGAATAGAGTTCAATACGCATGATGACTACATTCATCAACAATCTCCATTATGATTGTTCAAAATTGGTCGCACGGATATTGGATTCCCATAAAACATTTTTTGAAATAGTTATCAGATCAGGAAATAGCCATCAAAAATATTGACCAGTTTTTCTCGCCAAATATTCTTTGTTTCGTCACATTTAATTTTTATTTTATTTCTCTTTGTACCACTCGTTGTATTCATTCATCGTTCATCACTTCCCGCATCAATATTGTGTTATATATTCTCTTGCGTAATAACTGTATTATTAAATCCGCAAAGATCCTCCGATTTATTTATTTAATTAACTTCATATTCATTATTATTAATTTAATTATTTCGCAGAACACTCTTATTTCTCTGGATTCGTATCTTGACTTTCTGTTCAAATATTGAAAGATAAGTTAGTATAATTAACTATATTTCATTTAAAAATCAACATGTACAGTCTTGTTTGAACTTTTGGATTTCCTATGGTAAATATTTTTAAGAACCACTTGGCTAATTGATAGAATATATTTTCTATGTAATTTAAAAATAACTAGAATTGGTAGTTAAAAAACTACTTCAATCATTAATTAATTTGAATGCCTCCATTCTTTATCTTCATTACAATTACCAATTTACTCAACCAAAACCACAATTCAAATGGTATTCGAATAGAATAAAATGTATAATTATGTTATTTGTTGACATTAACAATGATCATATTATTTCTTATTTAACAATCACAATTTTTTATCAGTTACAAACATGTGCTTACGGTTGATAACACTTTAGGGGCAACCCTGCCTCAGCCTCGCTGGCATGATAGATACAAGGTCCAAGAATCAAGGTAACCTTAAATAGTCCTTTTTGTTAACGTAACTAATAGTGCGTGGTAAATAGGGTTAGCAAAAGAGAAGAAAATTTGACTGACGTTAGTATGTTTCATTCTGGTGATATATAAAATGAGTTTTAAGTCCTGGTATGGATGGACATAGTTTAAACGTTCTGAGATAGTAATTTGAGACCTTGACCGCAACCTATATATATGTCACTTTTTAGGTTGTTCAAAATTTTGCCCCCCTTTTGCAAAGGGGGTGGGGTAAAGAAGGCAACTAAATATTTTCAAATATAAACCCTTATATTGTTATCCCTCAGTTTCAAGGAAATAAAAAATTATCAAATGGGTAAAACTAGAGATCTCTATGGTACCTCTAAAAATAATTACAGTTATTTCAATAGAAGTAATAAGGTCTCATATTTTCAAACATCGCAAAATAATGAAAAGGCTCATTTGACAGATCAAATATTACAATAATAAACCTATTTATTTCTTTGCCCAGTTGACAGTTACTTGAGTAAACGTTCTTTGGGATTTCCCGCGTTCTTATTATCAGTTTAAACAATTAATTTACTTCGGACTTTCTCCTGTGTCCTCTCCCCTGATTATAAATTACCAGTTTCTAGCTTAGTTAGCCAATAGTTCAATGAATTTTTGTTGGCATTTTTAGCTTTGTTGCCAAAAAGTAACAGCTGAACCATTTGTCACAATTCAGTGTTTTATACGTATTGGACTCTAGCTCCAACGGGATGTATTCTCCCATTAGCTACGTTTTGCTTATTGAATAATAATTATTCAACTTACCACAAGTAAAAACAGTTGGAACTGATTATAAACAAAATTGCTTAATTTAATTAATTTTCACGTTTTAAAGTTTTATAAAGTGTTTTACTACAAGTTGGAGTGTCTGCTACCAAACAATCTGTCGAGCTTGACATCGACACACCCAGGTAGCACGAACCAACACCTGCCGCTGCCAATAACTGTGTTAACAATCTGTCGAGCTTGACATCGACACACCCAGGTAGCACGAACCAACACCTGCCGCTGCCAATAACTGTGTTAACAATCTGTCGAGCTTGACATCGACACACCCAGGTAGCACGAACCAACACCTGCCGCTGCCAATAACTGTGTTAACAATCTGTCGAGCTTGACATCGACACACCCAGGTAGCACGAACTAACACCTGCCGCTGCCAATAACTGTGTTAACAATCTGTCGAGCTTGACATCGACACACCCAGGTAGCACGAACCAACACCTGCCGCTGCCAATAACTGGGTAAACAATCTGTCGAGCTTGACATCGACACACCCAGGTAGCACGAACCAACACCTGCCGCTGCCAATAACTGTGTTAACAATCTGTCGAGCTTGACATCGACACACCCAGGTAGCACGAACCAACACCTGCCGCTGCCAATAACTGGGTAAACAATCTGTCGAGCTTGACATCGACACACCCAGGTAGCACGAACCAACACCTGCCGCTGCCAATAACTGGGTAAACAATCTGTCGAGCTTGACATCGACACACCCAGGTAGCACGAACTAACACCTGCCGCTGCCAATAACTGGGTAAACAATCTGTCGAGCTTGACATCGACACACCCAGGTAGCACGAACCAACACCTGCCGCTGCCAATAACTGGGTAAACAATCTGTCGAGCTTGACATCGACACACCCAGGTAGCACGAACCAACACCTGCCGCTGCCAATAACTGGGTAAACAATCTGTCGAGCTTGACATCGACACACCCAGGTAGCACGAACCAACACCTGCCGCTGCCAATAACTGGGTAAACAATCTGTCGAGCTTGACATCGACACACCCAGGTAGCACGAACCAACACCTGCCGCTGCCAATAACTGGGTAAACAATCTGTCGAGCTTGACATCGACACACCCAGGTAGCACGAACCAACACCTGCCGCTGCCAATAACTGGGTAAACAATCTGTCACTCCTTCCACAGACTCAGCGAGGTAGATTAAAACTTAAGATATCAGACGTACGTCGATTTTAAAATGAGGCTTGGCTGCAGGGAAGAAATAGTTTAAACGAAAGTTTTAGTTTTAGATTAAAATGACTTTTAAAATTAAAATTTTTCATGCCGTTTAAATACATAGCACTATTTACCTACCTCCTACTTAACTCACTTTTGAACAAATGTACATATCAATGGTACCTTAGGCATCTGATTAAAGGATACTTTGAATTGGTAAATATGGAAAGAAAAATAATTTTAAAACACATTTTGATCAAGTCATGAATTTAGGAACCTTATTCAAGTCATCAACCGTTTTTTTTATTTTATGTCATTCGTTTGTAAACTATTCTGCTGTTAAATTACTAAAACAATAAAACTTACTGCATTAAAGTGAGTTTGACTTGCACAACTTTAGCATAAATCCTTAAGACCACTTTACAAGATAAATTGAGCAGTTATAAAATGAGAGAATGACGACTAACTAAATACTCCCTTGGCAGCAATCAGGTCCTAATTAGACTTAAATTTTTTTGTACTTTACATTACTAAGCCCGAAAGATAGTTTGGATCGGTTAATGGTGAATCACATTTGTAACAATTCAATAACTTTTTAAGTAAATAGAAGTTACCTTACTATACGAAGTATCTGTAAGCATTTGGAAACAAGCTTTCTTACACAATAATAATAATAATCCGATGGGTTGAGCCACCAACACAGGTACAAGCTGTAGGCCCTCCTTGGCATGAAAAGCTGCATCAAAGCCCTCTTCCGGTGAGTCAAAGAAAACTCAAGACTCAATCCAGTATTTAATTTTTATGTTTCTCTATTTTATTCAATAGTCTTTAAAATAACAATAACACATCGTTACTACATTTGAATTGATTTATTTCAAACTGCATTGTCAAATCTGAATTATTCTTAAAAGTAGATTTAATTTTTGATTTTTAATAATCAGTTAAATTTACATTAACTCCCTCCATTTATATATGTCAAAATGTTAATCCAATTTTAATACCATACCAAAATTTTCATTTTAACCGCTTAACACCTGCAGTTGCAGCAGCAACTAATCTTTCACCAATATCATGATCACTCGATTTAAACATCGATTTAAAACATCTTCTTCGTGATTTTTATCAGGATTGCTGAGAAATCTGCCTTTGGGGTTCCTACAGTTATACAATACACTCCCACTCTGCTTTCCTTTGTGCACTTTTCCCTTCCCTAGTATTTTTCGATATCCCAGAACAGGTATTGTGAATCTCCGATTTACACTTACCACAAATAACAAAATCTCCATTAGAGGGCAAGTCCTTCTTACAAGTAAGCCAGCCATGGTAACTTAGATGATTAAGTACCTGATGACCGAGCTTTGCTGGTATAGAATAAGACATGTATTATACAAGTTAATTAGACCAATTAAAACACATTTTTTACTCAATGAAAAAATTTATGTGGTTTAAATAAAACCGATTTAATACACCATAATTAATATAGCACTGAACAAAAAGCAATGCCCCTAATGGGGATGGAACTCGCATCCACTGTTTACGAAGCCAACTCGCTACCACTGGACTACGGCGTCTGCCAAATGTGCAACGCCATTTTAGCCAACCTCAATTGTTTTTGCCGATCATTTACTCCTTAATTATCCATTCAGTTATTATTAGCCTGTGATCAACTGATTTTATTAGAAACGGAATGAGGATAGAAAAGCAAAAGAGAAATTTAATTTACACCTATTAATGGGTTTGTTAGAGTGGCTTCAAGCAATACACTGCATACGTTTTCTGTCAAAACACAGAAGATTTTGGAAATACTTTTTCCTACTTTTATTTCGCACAGTTATGTTACCCTTAAGTTTTTACAAATTGCTTGGTAATCTGATAATTTTGCATGTATACATAAAATAAATATTTATGAAATCCCTCTATTCACATATTGTTCCCCACCATCTTCAATCAAGAACTGTCAAACGGTTATAAACAAGTTATAAACAGGAATAGGTTATAAACAGATGTTTTAGTTTGTATTGTTTACATTTGATTCTCCATAAGCGTAAAGTTAAATTTTTAGATTTTAAATTTAATATAAACAAGAAAACAAGAATTTTCCTGTACATTAGACCTATTTAGAACTTATTTTCTACTCGGAAATTAGTTATTTCCAAAATATAAATAAAGTCCTTAGAGCCGATTTCGAGATCCATGTGTAAATATATATATACATACCTTGCTCGTATTATAGTATTAGATATTTAACCTAGGTAACTGTGTTTGCAATTTTATCCATCTCAGCTACTTCACCAGATTATCCGTGGTCCATACCTTTCCGTCTTGAATCCTAATCTCCAAACCGTCCGAAACTCAAAAACTGCACTCTTTAGATCTCTTACACACTCTTAGGATATATTTTATTACTCATGTCATTAAAGGGATCTTAAAGTATGTGATATGCAAGTAACATTAAAACATAATTGATATAGTTTATCAATTATGTTTTAATGTTAAATTTTAATGTTTAAATAGTTAATAATTCAAAAAGTATTTGTAGCCAAGATAGAGTTGAGTGTTCAGGTCCGTCACTGCCAACATGATAAATATCATTTAATTTTTGAAAAATTAATGGAGAATAGTTTGTTGGACCATAACTCTTTTGAAATATTTTTAATTGATCTGGATTTTTATTTCGGTAATCATGAATATTATTAATTTTACATCACGTTTTAAAATTATTAACTTCATTTTAATATTTGGTTTTATTTTTGAACATTTTCTTTGAATTATAATGTCTAGAACAATGTGTGGATGAAACATTTTTATTACAATAAGGAAAGATAGTTATTTTATTTTTGATTCCATTTATTAGCAGAAAATGATTTATTTACCAAACAAAATTTCTAAGCAAAAACAATTTTTGCTTAGAAATTTATTTTTTGTAAACTATAAGCAATGTATCACTTTTTACTGGAAAATTTATGATTTATTTATACCCTATTTTCAATAAAAATCAAAACTCTTTAAAAATAGTATAGTTTTATAGATATTTGAATAATTCTTCATTTAATTTTATAATTTTCTAGTTTCTTCATGTTTTTATTATGAAATTTTGTCTGTAAATATTGAGCATGGTTTAAAGTCCATTTAATATTTCTTCCACACTCACAAAATTTTGGCATTTCATACATGTTTCTGAGACATGGCATACAAAATGAGCATTTTATCTTTACTACAGTAATTACTACGAAAATTACCTTTGTTTCTTTACAAATTGAACATTGTTTGTCACATTTTTCTTCAACTTTAATATTAAAAAACAATACGTTACGATATGCTTAATTACATCCTTTGCAATATGGATATAAACCATATCTAAAGTTTTAATTTTTATGAAAATTATTGACATATTTTAATTGTTTGAATCTTGCACAACATTTCTTTACATTTTCTTTTTCACGTTTAAGGGAAAATTTTATAAACTAGTTTTCTTTTATTCATAATCATAAAAACTAGCAAATCAATACTTATTTTTGATCTCGAGATTATTAATTTGATAACTTTCTTATGATTTTAAATTAAAGTTTTTAAATTATTTCTTAACAACTTAGGATATATGGTACATGAAATCAAATAGAAATGAAATCACGAAGAATAAAAAAAAGTATTAGTTTTATGATATCTTCAATAGTTAACAAGTTATCTGAGAAAATAAATTTTCTATGGAGTTTTATATTTTGTAGAAAATTTTATGGAAATTAGAGCATATTTTTTCTGGTTTTAAACAAATTTGATTTATAGAAAATTGCTGAAAATGGCAAAAAATTAAGCAAAAAACCATAAAATTCACTGATTATTTCGGTTTTGCTAATCGTCATTTTTTGAGCTAGGAACCCCATAAGGTTATGTACTTACATATGTGTATATATATATATATATATATGTATATGTATATATATATATATGTGTGTGTATGTATGTATAAGATTGTATATGTGTAAGGTTGAACATAAAATACTTGTTAAACCATATATTTGCACTTTAATACCTTCTTTACAAATATTAATAAATTTTCAAAATCATCGCTAAAGTACGCACTGTTTTTTTCTGCCCTCTTCTACCTCCTGCAACTTATAGATTCCACCTTTGAATCCATATTGTTTATCAAGTTGAAGCATTTTCTCTGGTTGGCAACATGATACATTTGTAGTACATATAATAAATCTGTGGTCTATTTTGTCAGCTATAAAAATAATAATAAATTATTACAATATTTTTCTGTTTCCTAACTGTTGTAATAAATAAATAAATAAATATATATATATACAATAAATAAAATCTTTTAGCACAGCGAATAGTGTGATCCTGGCCACGACCAGCCGACCCAGACTCTTGCCATTGATTGACCCTTGATTTTTCTTTAACAAATATTTCATATTTTGACATAATATAACAGATACACTGAATTAGTTTCAAAATCGTACTTTTAAATTGTCCAAATTATAGTTGTCCTATTGTATTAAATTTAAGTTTGCAATAGAGACTTGAGGGTGCTTACTATATTGCTTCCTTTTGAGTATTTAAAATTATTTTTGCATCTTCCAATTCCTTAATTTTAAACTGTATTTTTAGACGTATAAATTTGAATAAATCCTATAAGTATCGGTCAGTAACTCAACATTTATATAGCAAAAAGTAGATTAGGTTTATCTTATACGACACTGAAAAATATCAATATTTTATCTACTTAATTCCATTGAATAATAATTGGAAATTTGGCAAGTTATTGGATATTAGTGAAAGTCCTGCAGGGAATTAAGCTGTAATCGTTATCGTAACATGACATTAGATTATATTTAAGAATGAATTTAAATGTTTGCTATTCAGTGTCAGATCAATGGTGTTCCATCTGCCATCTTGCGAGAGAGAGACAGTTGATCAATCGTCGCGGTACCGAAGCAGAGAGAGAGGCTATCTATCCTCAAGGAAGAGGGTGATCGTAGCTTTTACCCATTGCCATTGTTGGACTGACATACTGATCTAGCCCTTGGGTAGAAAGGCAGCATGGCACGCTTGATTTCTTTGTGACCCAACTAATATCGGGTTAGAGGTACTTAAGCTCCCACGTGCACGAGATAGGCAAAGTCGAGAGTGTACGTGGCTGTACATTCCCGGCATTGCAGACACAGTCCAACACTCTTTTAAAGGGTGAAAGATGGATTGCACAGCAAATGTCACTCTCTGCAGGGATCGGGGTAGAAATCCATTATGCTCCTGGGAGAGGATATCTGGAACTGTGTTAAGCACTATGTCCAATACATTCTTTGTACGAAAAATTTCGATCGGCTTTAGCACAGCGATAACTTCGATGATGAAAGCCTAGTGGTGTACTTGATACTTGATAAAATCTAGGGGAAAGATTGCACTGCGACCTGAGATCTATTGTGCCCCCCAGACTAGTCTCTAGTTCTTGCCTAGAGAACCCCCTCTAGTCCTAATGCCTTAATAAAGTTTAGTATAACGAGGGGTTCTAACTTTGGAAAATCCTCCACCGCCACCTGGTGTGTTCCCAAGCTTCTGGCTCTCTTCTGACCTATCGCGTCACACTCAGCCAATAGGTGTCTAGGTGTTTCCTCCCCAGATTGGCAGAAGCGGCATTCACCCTCTTGGACAAAGCCCATCTTGCTCAGATGACCCCTGAGCCTACAGTGTCCGGTTAGAAATCGGTCGGTGCCCCCTATGCTTAGACAGGTTCTAATTGGCACTAGGTCCTGTGATAGGTACTCTTTGCATCCTTGCTCTGGAGGCCCATAATCTTCTTTCTGAGAACCCAGGGTTCCTGGATCAGCACCACCATCTGTCCCTCCCGGGAAAATCTTCTCAAGACCAAGGCCGAGGCTCCCTTGGCATGATGAAGGTTTACCTGGGCTACCTGCCTAGGTTTACCT
The DNA here is from genome assembly GCA_023375725.1 of Nephotettix cincticeps. Classification (NCBI taxonomy): domain Eukaryota; kingdom Metazoa; phylum Arthropoda; class Insecta; order Hemiptera; family Cicadellidae; genus Nephotettix; species Nephotettix cincticeps. Next base: position 46,656,198 of record CM041791.1, read on the forward strand.
GTCTAGTGGTGTAATAACCAAAGGTATAGGCCAAATTAACGTTCATAACAGTTCTAGGCTAATCTTAGGAGATGAGGGGAAGGGTTTAGTGGGTGTGGGTCCCACACTACCGGGTCCCTCCGGTATGCATAAGCATTACCTCTTCCTACCCACAAAAAATGTATCAGACACTAGTCGGGTTTAAGTAGAAGATACAGTTTCTTGCCGCATCATTCATTGAGGTAGAGGAGAGACAAATTTGATAGCGATAGGGATAGGGACAATCAAAAACACGTAGACAGTATAGAATGCATAGTACAGTAAAGATGATCCAAAGGTGGATTCTGTAGTTGGCTTAAAACTACTGGGTAAAGTTATAAGGATTTAGAATCGATCGCTTCGATTCTACATTACTGGAGAAACATAGCCTAGAGGGATATAGTAAACTTTTGAGTATTATTTTATAAGAAACACATTGGCTATGTTTTTAAAGGAGAAAATATTGTGAGTTTTATCCTGTATAAATTCGATCTGAGGTAAGTAATGATTTACTTGTTATTTAAGTTTTGTACAATGAATCTGGAACATCAATGTTAAAAAAAAGTAAAATAAAACTTATCGTACGAAAGAGTTCTTACATGTTAATCGTGTCCCAGTACCCAATGAATACATAAAATAACGAAATGCACACTGTTTATAACATAAATCCTACAAAGCTAACTCGTACTATTGAGCGTTAATACGCTTTGGGAAAAATACTTTTCAATAACATTTGATTACTTACTTCCATCCTTGCTGCAAACGTAGTAGTAAGCCATACATCCCGGCTCGTAATGAAAAAAGATAACATTTAGATATTCTTGATCGTCTGAAAAAAAACATATAAGTATGCGAATTATATATATATATTATATTATATAAATAAACATTTTTACTAAATAAAAACATAGCTTAAGTCATTGATTATCTAGAATCGTAATTACTTATATTAATGTAGGCAGATGAATAATTATATATTTATTTCTTTGCATAGCCCTGTAACACATGGAAATATCAACTGTTCTAATAGAAAAAAACAGTACCAGTGGACTGACACATGCTTTCCCTTTAACGGCGATCTTTAGTTGGAATTGAAATAGTTTCTCCTGCTGTTTACATAAACACAACATTAAACTCTCCCATTCTCAAAATTTAAGAAACTACGTAGTTCAAAATTTAGGCCTTTTCTCTATATAATAAACCCAAATATGTCTCACTGACTCTAGGGTAACCTATTTATGGATAAATTTGATATTGATTCAATAGGTTCTTCTGAACACAGGCCGTGGCTGTGGTTGCGTTATGTAGACGACGTCTTTTGCCTGTGGGAAGGATCTATGTCAGACCTAATAAAATGCAAAGAATACCTCAATAATCAGTTTGACACAATTAATTTCACAATCGAACTTGAAACAAATTTCACCATTCAGTTTTTATAAATTGTTTACTAATTTGATAATTTTCTTTTATTATTTTATATATAAATAAATATTTATGCAAAACCTCTAGTCACAGATTGTTCACCGACATCTTCAATCAACAACTGTCAAACGGTTGTAAACAGATGTTTTTATTTTATTGTTTACGTTTGATTCTCCATAAGCTTAATGTTAATTTTTTAGATTTTAAACTTAATATTACAAGAACCCCGGAATTGTGGACATTACACCTATCTAGAGCTTATGTTCTATTCGGAAATTAGTTATTTCCAAAATATAAAGAAATTCGCCACCGTTTTCCATATCCTTGTGCAAATATATATACAAACATTTTTACTTTTGAAAGACATTTTTTTCTTTACGGTGAGGTGGAAATTATGATGAAATTATTAGGGTTCTCTCACCTTGTTTTATAGTTTTTTTCCTCCCAATGGGGATTAACACTGAAATACCTAAAGCACCCCAGGGATCCTCTTACGTTTCACAGGACCAAAAGAAACGTCCTGCTTCCTCAGGGAGTAGGTCCTCTTGTAACGCGCGTCTCACGCACACGAGCTGAACGCCGAACCACACTGACCACGGTCGGAGTGTTGGGAGGGGTGGGTGCGGGGGTTCTGATTATCTCAGGAACAAATTCCACAAGCCTAGCTCGTTCTTGCATTGTGTCCAGTTCTTTCTAACAATGTCGAGGTAAACAGCGCTGATATCAACAGATGGTTGTGACAATGTATTTTTTTATTAGCCGCAATAAATAGCGATTCCTCCAATATGGTTCTTTATATAGTATTTTACTATTATTCCAGTTAATTATATGATTAGTTTCACAAGCATGCTCGCTAATCTTTGAACCAAACGTTTCGTTGTTTCTTACTTTTTTCATATGTTCTATTGTTCTAATATTAACCGGTCTAGACGTTTGGCCTATGTAGCTTTTTCCACACACGCAGGGGAACTATAAACAACATTTTTTGTCATTTGCTGTTTGTCAACATTTTTAACCTTCGTCAATCTGCTACGAATGGTGTCATTTGACTTAAAAACTGTACGAATGTTATGCTTTGAGTTAATGCGTCTTATTTTTTTAGACACGTTTTTAACATAAGGGATACAAACGGTGGTTAAGGGGGTTTCTTTTAAAGCAATTTCATCGGATAAATCTTTGTTTGCATGTTTTAAGGCTTTGTTTATGGTTTTCTCAGGGAATTTTTAAGATTTAAGATTGTGTTTTATTTGTTTGAGCTCTTTATCAAACAACTCATCCGTGCTCCATATGGATCTGGCCCTCTTTATTAAACCTATGGCTAAACCTAGTTTAACATGTTTAGGTTGGTTGGAATCATAGTTTAAATAGCGGTCTGTTACCGTCGGCTTTCTATACACACTAGTGAGCCATGAGTCAGACTTTTTTTGACCAATACATCTAAAAAAATTGATTACATTATTTTGTTCAAGTTCGATTGTGAAATTAATTGTGTTAAACTGATTATTGAGATATTATATGAATTTTATTAGTTCTGACATAGATCCTTCCCACAGGCAAAAGACGTCGTCTACATAACGCAACCACAGGCTCCGGTTGTGTTTAGAAGAACCTATTGAATCAATATCAAATTTATCCGTAAATAGGTTACCCATTTTATTTAAACTATTAGTTTATAAATTAATGGTGATATCTTTTTAGGTAAAATGATGGTCAATGAGTCCAGTTTCTCGTCATTGGTTGTGCCTACGATAGATATTATCTTATGTACTTCAAGATAAAAGATTATATGTGACAAACTGTCAAAGTAAATAAAATAATAGTAATACTTAATGAATACTTAAATACTTAATGATTTTTCATTTAGTGGAGCATGGGTTATTAGCTGATTCATTGTTCTATAATGGACCAGAGCTTAGTAAAATACATCACATAAAGTACTAACTTGATTGCAGTTCAACGCACAAAGTTTGATTTTGTTTTTGAGTGCAAAAGTGTTTATCAAGTTATCTCACCATAAAATTTTAAGATTTTATCTGAGATCCGTTTTTTTTTGTAAAAATGTTATAGTATTATTTTTTATTTAATTTTTGTAAACTAATAATATAAATATAATATAGTATGTTATAATGTAATGAATGTACGTATATATGATCTAATTTACAACAACACATACAGTACTATTAAAATGGAATAAGTTATCTAATATTGCTTATTTTTAGATTTTGTCAACTTTTCTGAATAGTTAGTATAACAATTTATTATTAATCAATAAACCATAAAATGAAAAATATAGTATCAAAAATGTATTTCCTAATTAATTATTAAACTATTTACTAATATAATAAAAACCTGTAATTGCAACTGGTATTCCATCTTCCCCTAGATGCACTTTTTCTTTGAGCACACTGCAACCGTTGGGTCTATAAGTAAATAAAATCACATATAATTATAACAGATCCACATTTTGGTATAAACATCAAATTACAAAATACATGGATATCAAGATACAACAAACTCATGATGTTGTATCTTAACTATTTACTATACCACCCCTTGCATCTTTTTACCATATTATTTGTACTGCCAAGACAATATTCATTTTATAGTTACAAATACTTTAGTTTCACTGGAGATAAAAACTAAATTGTTGATTCCAGCAAGTCCTCATTAGTCAGGTTTAAACAGTATCTTACATTTAAAAAGAGAAGTAAATATAAAATAAACCAATAAACGGTATCAGTGAACTGACACATACTTGTTCCCTTGAATATTTAAAAAAACGACGATCTTTAGTAAAACTATCATAATCTTTAAAGTTGATCTAAATTACGTTCTCCACTATACGATAGTATATGATGAAAGTATTGTTTTCGTCAGCATTTTCGAATTCGAGTTTCTGGAGGATATCCATTATATTAGCTCCTCAATCAAAAAGTCGTTTTAGAGTGATATGTGTGCGTGTGTCTGTGTTTGTATGTGATGGGATATGCAGAAGCTTCAATATTAGTGCCCCCCGTGAATGGGAAAAAAGGGGCTTTTTAGTGATGTCTGTGTGTGTATGCGTGTGTGTGTGTGTGTGTGTGTGTGTGTGTGTGTGTGTGTGTGTGTGTGTGTGTTTGTGTGTGGGGGAGGGGATGAAGCCTAATGACGAGACTATTGGTCCGTTTTGCATGCAATTCAGCATTTATTTAATAATCCACGCTATCTTGGATTTTTTTTATTTTGAGGGTATTCTACCTAAAACCCCCCAAAAATTTTTTCAATAAAAACGGATCTAACGATTTTGATAAAAATGAACTAATTATTAGTCCTTTATGAGGTAAACAAATGACACTACCCGAATTGTTCTAAATATCAGGGTTTTAGAGTTATGGGCTTTTAAAAAATTCAAACAATATGAGTAGTTTTTTTTCTTTTTTTCTAGAGGGGAAATGCTCTTAGCACCATCATGGAGGAGAACGATGCACTCCCCGGTGTGTGGGATACGAACCCAACTAAAACCCCCCGCCACAGGATATTGACCACTTCGGAATAACCTATTAAGGCATGAACCTCAAAGTGGAGCCTCGTATATAAAGCTCAATGAACTACAACTCCAATTTAGCCTTCTGAGGAAGATCCAGAATGTTACGGATCTTCAAGTTTGTTTCTCTTGAGAACTTTCTCCACGATGGACGTGATGAGAGTCCAGTTCTCAAGAGATGTCACCATTTTTTCTCTTGCGGTCTCCGGCAAAAATTCTCCGATCTCCAGCAGAAGCTGCCTCCTTAGAGCTGCCCACCGGTCACACTGGAAGAACGTGTGAAAAGCGTCATCGTGGACCCCGTCCCCGTAAATACAAGCCGGACTACCAGTGCAGCCGGCTCCGACACCGTCCGGTAAGCTGAGGAGATCCTCAACGCGGCTCTCCTTTGCACCGCTCCCACCTGTTTGCGGTAGCACTCCCTCTTGAGAGCGTCCGCCCAAATCTCACTTCCGTAAAGACGGATTGAGTTTGTGACGGACAGAAGGAGTTTCCGCTTCTCCACTGATGGGTTGCCAACATCCGCCATAAGACGACTGAGCTCGGTCGTAATTCTTGCCGCCTTCTCTGACACATACTTGATTTGTTCTCTGAAGGAAAGCTTGGTGTCAACCCCCGGGTACTTCACGGCTGGCTTGGAACGAATATATTCCGCATTGACCCGAAAGTCTACCAAAGTCGGAATCTGACGTCCTGTCATAATGACAGTCTCCGTTTTCTCGGTTGCCAAGCTCTGGTGGTGATCCTCCATTCAAAAAGAGACATATCTTATCGTTTCATTAAGTCTCCACTGGGCGCGCTGGACGTTTCTAGCGACAATAACCGCCGCAATGTCGTCTGCATAACCCACCAGAAAACATTCTTCAGGTAAGTCCAGTCTAAAGATACCATTGTATGCAATGTTCCGAAGATCTGGACCAAGGATGGAACCCTGAGCGGCACCAGCGGCGATAGTCTTCCAACGAGGACCCTCCAACGTCTCAAAGATTAATTCCCTGTCCCTCAAATAGCTTCAAATGATCCGAAGCAGATATTCAGGAACATGGAACATTTCCTCCAAAGAACTCAAAATGACGGACCAACTTGCACTGTTGAACGCGTTTCTCACGTCTAAGGTGACGAGCAACGTGATACAGCTTGAGTAATGATTTCCTCGCTGAGCGTTTCTGGCAGCACCTACAACCTCCTGAATTGCTCCAATGGTAGAGCGGCCTTTCCTGAATCCGTGCTGCCTGCCTGATAGCCCACCAGCAGCATCGACTGCAGACAACAGACGGGGCTTTATCAGTCTTTCAAGAAGTTTTCCGGCTGTGTCCAACATACACAAGGGTCGAAATGCCGAGGGAGTGCTTGGTGATAGCTCCTTACCCTTGCTAATCAATGTCAGGTGTTGGAGCTTCCATCTGCGACAGAAAACTCCCTCGCGAAGACAACGATTGTACATGTTCAAAAGAAGAGAAGGGCAGGTACCAGCAACAACCCTGAGCACCTCAGTCGGAACACCATCCGGACCAGGAGCACTGCCAACACGCATTGACTTGACCGCCACGCACAACTCCGCTTCCGTGAACAAAGGAACTTCCGGAATCGCCTCCGCATACTGCTCAACCGCTCTGGTACCGTTTCTGGTACCAGGAATGTGATTCAGAGACTGAAAATCCTGGTCGTGGTAGAGGAAACACCTAGATGGAGCAGTTCAGGTGGACTTTACGTGACCACTTTCCCCACAGTTGATGCACAAGCCGGCCGCCCTGCGATCAGGTCCAGAACAAGAAGCCTGGTGATGGCCGTACCCGAAGCACCTGAAACACCTAACCACCATAGTGCGAAGTCGGACCCGACCGAGCACCCACCCAACCTTTAGCCTCCCATGCCGAAGCAGGTCTGTAGCGCCATGACACCCCAGCTCAACAACGGCGAGCTTCTGTCCCCGCCCGTTCTCTACTCCGACAAACACTTTAGCGCCCTGGGCCAAATCCCCTAATGTTGACATCAAGGCCTCGGTGACCTCTTCCGCAGTGGTGAAGCAGTCCAGATGTCGAACCTCGATGGACATACGGTGCTCCAGATTCCGAACCACCGCACCCTCGCCTACCGCGGATCTGACCGCATCTTCAAAGACCTTCTTGTCCTTGTTTCCACTACCAAGTTCCAGCAGGATGCCACCAGTTCTTGTCTTCCTGACCGATAGGACAACAGTACCCGTCTGTTCAGGATTTACTTTTTGTCGAATCCCCGTGAGTACCTCGCTGAAAGAGCGTCCCTGAGCTGGCTTAATAAGAACAGCATCAGGTTTCCTCGGTCGGACGGTCTAAGAGTTTTGGGCTTAGTCCTGCTTGGAGTCTGACCAGTAGGAGGAACGGCTGGGTAGGCCTGAGAACGTTCTAGGCGTTTCTCATCTCGCCTCCTTCTGCGTTTCTCTCTCCTGGTGAGGACACTTCGAAATCCTGCATCGCCCCGATTTTCCACCCTTGATTCCTGGATCCCTAGTGGCTGTGGGGACACCTCCAGCGGCACAGAGGGAGGATTGTTGGCCACACCGACAGCTGGGGAGGTTTGGGTGGATTTCCCCACACAGATAGGCTCCCTACCAAGCTCGGGGCTACCGGATGGCGAGTTCGGGGCCCTCCTTCTCCCTAGAAGAACGCTGTCTTTAGCAGAAAAAGAGTGGTCCGCCATCGCTCGCTCTCACCTCTTTGCTTTCTCCCTGACCTGCTGGCATTGCATGACCGTGTTAACCTCACTTTTGCGAGATAACTTTGATTTTACATATTGAAAATAACCTCACTTTTACATATTAAACCTAACCTTACATTTAAGTATCAAACATAACCTCACTTTTTTCATATTGTACTTTAAAACTCTTATAAAATAAAAATATTCTTATTATTCCCTTTGTGTTATAAAAATAATTTTTAGTTTCTTTTTTGAGTTTTGATAATTTATTATTAAGAATAAAACAATATCCTCGGGGTTTTTGTATTCATGTAAAAATATTAGTTGAATTTATTGTTGAGTTAAATTATTATTAGTTTGTGATTCGCTTACATTCAAGTGTTTGTACAGTGACTGTTTGAGTTAAATAAATATTGTGTGACTATTCAGTGACTGTGTTAGTGCACTGCTGTTGGATTTGGTGAGTACCTTATTCAATTTAAATAATTGCTATTGAAAATACAATCATTTTAAGTTTGATTTTTAATTTGAGTGTTTAATAATTTGTTTTAAGTACACCTGTTTAACAGGTGTTTCCAAGGTCAAATTGGTCCGCATTCACCGCGACTACTACCCATACGTTTTTAATTTGTTCTGAAGAACCAATAAAGGTAAAGTATAATTTGACCACCATTGAATCCAGCATAAAAACTTAACAAACTACTATTTTCAATAGTCAGTCTACGACCAACGGTTCCAAAGAAAAGTTAAATTTAATGTCCGTGGTAAACTCTGTACATTGTCTAAGAGCGTCCATTGTTATTCTTATTGAAAATATTTAAAAATATTTCCTCGCTATTTCCCAACCGTTTTCCATAAGCTAAACGTGCAGCGTATGGTCATATCACCCAACAAAATCACTCATAAAAGCTTAATTTTAGGCGTAGTCCCCCCATGAAGTTTTAACGATTGATTCAATTTTGTTTATCTTGTTATTTTTCAGAAATTAAATATTTATATTTGAAACAAAAAGTATTAAAAATAAAAAAATATTACATGATATTTAGATAAACGTTAAAGAATATTATGGTTTTATTAAATATTGTAGTGTGAATTGACCTAAGGGAGAAAGTATCTGTCAGTCCACTGACACTATTTATTGTTTAATAATTTTTGTCTCAAAAAATAATCATCCCAATTTTGGAAACGGAAACAAAGTTAAACTAATTGTTAGAACTTAATGGAGGAAACACCCCCTTCCAATTGGAAAATAACATAGAAATTGATGTTTCAATATTCTCCTTTAGATTAACCTTATTTAGGTATAATTTTCAAACCAAACCTTATTTAGGTAAATATTTCTGGTGCTCTCAGACAAAATACTGCGTTTACCATGGACAGAGAATTTAACTTTTCTCTGGAACCGTTGGTTGTAGACAAACATAATGCAATATACTAATATGATTCGTTCTATAAGCTGGTTTGAATGGTGGTAATCAAACCATGCTTAATATTTTCATGAAAAACATTAAAAATTATTTTTGACACTGAAAGCACATAGCTTTAAAGCCGTTCTTAAAGGCATGTGTAATGTAGGTAGTATCATATTGTTTAGTACTTTATGCACTATATACTTTATGTAGTAAAATTTACTAAAGATTGTTAGAGTCATTTTTGAGAAATTTTGATTTTACAAGTTTTTGAGGTTTTTTTAGGGGTTAACTACCCTAAACAGCCTATTCATACATACATACCAAATTGCATCTAAATTGGACCTACGGGGTAGGCTGTGGCTCCGTATACATCCAGACACACGCACTCGCGACAGACACAGACAGACCACGTCGAAACCCCCTTTTGGATTCAGGGGACCCCAAAACGGATATTTCCACTCTCAACTCAAATTCTAACATTTTGACAAAAACAATACTTTTTGTTTAATATAATTTGTTTTTAAAAATCGAAAGGTATATTACTACTACGCCTTTATTTCCAAGAAACATAAATTGTTTTGGGTAACGGTATATAAGGGTTGCATTAAATACTAGCCTTTTATTCATGTATACACTTACTGAATATACATGATTTTATTGATGTAGACGTCGTGATCGTTTGGATCAGTCGTGATAATTATACTCATCGCCTGTACATCGGTAGTGTTTACGGTCCCGTAGTGAACGTTCCAGACGCCTCCACCGTCGTTGCTGAACTGTAAAGTGAGTTACAGATAAATGCCATTCAGTGACACCGGTATTATTTAATCATTTAAAAATTGAGAAAATATATTCTACCGTGTGTACCATAAACAAATAAACAACTTTGTAAATCAATTTAACACAATCTACATGTCCGACATCAATGTGGTTGGTATCACTGTGTTGGAAAACACCTCAAGTTTTCCTGCACACCTGACTATTGCCAACAATGCCAATAATTTGGTAAACATTTTTATTTATTTATTTGGTTAGTATCGTAAATACTCTTATAGAAAAGTATTTATGTATGCTGGAGTTTCTAAGTACTCGATCGGCCACCACTGTTCAATGTCGTTTTCGGATACCCTCCAAATAGGAAGTCAATTCGCTAGTCTCTGCCTAGCCATTTCAACACGTTATCTTGTTTGCTTTTTTTTCTCTTCGGTGACAAATACGACTCATTTCCACACACGGGATTTTCCTATGTGGAAATTAATTTCGCGTACGATTCTGTTTTTTTAACCTACTATTTTTTATGCAGTTTTTGTGGTTTGTTTTTTTATTATTTGTACAGTAGGTAAAGATAACTAAATTTTTGTAAAAACTGTATATGTATTTTTTTGCGATACATACAAATTTTTGATTTTGATTTAAATTCACGCCTGGCATTGGAAGTTTAAGGCCACGAGTTACTTAGGAAAAGGGAAAAGCCCCGGGAGACACGCGACAAATGATAATCATGGTTTAGTTAATCCGTGCAATGGTTGTATAAACCCCCAGGATATCAAAGACTTGATCCCAGGTGATTTATTTTAGTGGGGTTGTATATGAAAGTCAGGATTTTTGTACCTTCTTTGCCGTTGAACCTCTTGGAAATTGGGCATCGCATTACTGTTGCAGTAAAAAGTGTAGATGAGGTCACTCTTCAAAAAGTTTAGTCAGAATTAGATTTAACAATAGATGTCTGCAAAACAAGCCGTGATTCACATTTTGAACACATGCAATATATAGGTAAATACTTGATGCTGTTACTTTCTAATAGTGTTTGTCACTCTTGCTTATTCAGTAAATCTTCTGAGTAATGTTTAAAAAAAGTTTGCTTATTTTTGGTACACCCGCTATTTTCATGTTTAGTTTTATTCAATTAATGTGATAAATTATTCATATTGGTAATGAAAATAGAATAATACAATCTGATGGGAACTGCATCACATGGTAGTCAGCGGTGGTTGCGATTACAAATGATTTTACAATAATATAATTAGGCGAAAAACGCACCATTTCAAGGTCATCGGTGGTTGTGATTGTAAATGATGATACAATAATATAATTATAAAACAAACGCACCATTTTAAGGTCATCGGTGGTTGTGATTGTAAATGATGATGCAATAATATAATTATAAAACAAACGCACCATTTCAAGGTCATCGGTGGTTGTGATTGTAAATGATGATACAATAATATAATTATAAAACAAACGCACCATTTCAAGGTCATCGGTGGTTGCGATTGTGAATAATAATGCAATGATATATCATTATAAAATAAACGCACCATTTTAAGGTCATCGGTGGTTGCGATTGTGAATAATAATGCAATGATATATCATTATAAAATAAACGCACCATTTTAAGGTCATCGGTGGTTGCGATTGTGAATAATAATGCAATGATATATCATTATAAAATAAACGCACCATTTTAAGGTCATCGGTGGTTGCGATTGTGAATAATAATGCAATGATATATCATTATAAAATAAACGCACCATTTTAAGGTCATCGGTGGTTGCGATTGTGAATAATAATGCAATGATATATCATTATAAAATAAACGCACCATTTTAAGGTCATCGGTGGTTGCAATTGTAAATGATGATACAATAATATAACTAGAAGACAAACGCACCATTTCAGGGTCAATGGTGGTTGTAATTGTAAATGATGATACAATAATATAATTAGAAGACAAACGCACCATTTCAGGGTCAATGGTGGTTGCAATTGTAAATGATGATACAATAATATAATTAGAAGACAAACGCACCATTTCAGGGTCAATGGTGGTTGTAATTGTAAATGATGATACGAATTCATAATTAAAAGAGAAACGAACCATATGAAGGTCAACAATAATTGTGATTGAAAAGATGATATGTGATAATTAAATGGGAAACGAACCTTACGAAGGTCATCCTTGGTTGTGATTGCACTTGGGCGGTATTGACAGGAGCCAAAATTAGGATCTGCTTTACAAACTTGTATAACCATTATGGCCAACACTATGACCGGCATAGCGAAAACCTGGTACACAAACATGGTTTAACTGTAAAATTCAATTACAACAATAATACAAAAATATCAACTAGAGTAGCCCTCTCTAAGAAACCCGCAGGGTTGAATAACAAGAGTCAGTTAAGTTCAATTGTAAAAGTAAAATAGCTTTTATCAGTGTGGAATTAGTTTTTCACAGACTTATCACTCACGTCTCTTTAATAACTCACGACTGTTATGACATGTGGCACTATTATCTTCGCTTGATCTTCCGTTGCATTATTCTCGGCTGTTAATTAATAGGTCGTGCCAGAGGGGGGACTACCCTTCAGAATAAAAATGGAAAACCTTAAAAAAGCCAAGAGAGGACAGGGACAGGATGTAAGGTTTCAGTGTCCAGGAGCCCACTGTGGCTGTTATAGGACTATGTCCTCTTCAGTCTAGGACAGGTTTTGTGGTTTTTGGTTGCGGGTAGTTTAGGTTGTGTATATTGAGGTGTATGGAAGATTTTGGCTTATTGGTTGACGAAAAGTTTGTTTAAATACAAATACCAGATCTAAGCCTAAGCAGATAGCCCTCAACCAAACGAATGTCTGGCTTTGTTTGTTGGGTTGGAAGGGTAAGGATTTGAGATGAATTTATTTATTTTTTATTGCCTGCCGGTAAGGGTTGAAGGGGATAGAGATAAAGACCATAATAAGGCAGACATTGTGAACCCACGCTCTAACGAGTATCTGGTTTTATCTTTTAGCATCGATTTATATGGTAGTCATGAGGGAGTAGTTGTGTATATTGAGGTGTATGGAAGATTTTGGCTTATTGGTTGAGGAAGGAGCCCGTGGTCGTGGCCAAGGCCGGGTGTATTTGCCCTGACCCGAACAAACGTCCGGACTATGGTCAGGTGATGGATTATTTGGGTTGGGCTATGGGTTTTAGAGTTTGGTATTAACAGTGAAATCTAAAACTAGAATCTAAAATATAATATACATTAAATACAAAGGAGTGACATTTCATAAGACATTAAGATATAGTAGAATGTATTAAAGCCATAGTCGTGGACTAGGCCGAACGTATTAGCCCTGGCCCGAACGAACGTCCAGACTATGGTTGGGTAGTGAATAATGTAAAGATGGTTGGATTCTTGTCTTGATTAGTCTGGATTAGGCTATGGGGTGGTATTACAACTGTTATTAGTACGGCATAGTAAGGCTAAAAGTAATTTAAACTAACTGCGAAACAGTGACATCAAACTATGGTGAGAGGTTCATTAGGTGGTGGAAAGTGTGTGATGGGCGGTCTGTAAAATAGGGTTCAAAGAAAGGTTGTAGTATATCAGAGGTTGGGGCTCGGTCAAGGTATTTTGACCGTCGGACAGGTAGTCAGTCGGTAAGGGCTTGAATCATTCGGTGGATTATGACATTATGGATTATGTGGTGGGAGATCCAGAAAGCTGTGTCATCAGAAAACTAGCCAAGAGATGCTTAATAGGCACATATGTACCAAATAATATTTATCGAGACTACCTGTATAGGTTATCACTATATTCAATTATTACGTACATACAAACACTCAGTGACACACATCATATCAGATTTTTTTCCCACGTCCACTGCAATGTCGGTTTCGAGCATTCGTCTTTTCACGGAAAAACACTTTCTCCTTTACCACCGGAGTATGCGAAATAATTAAAACTTTAACATACTACGTGAAATTGCTATTACATACTTAAATCTATTATTTTCATTCATTACTATGAAACTACGTATTACTCCCTTGTTTTGCGGACAAAAACGTGTATGTAACGTGTATAAGCGTGATGTAATGCAACCACAACCAACTTAGATCCAAAAAAATGAAATACGTGAGCTTTTAACCGAAATAGTTATGTTTTTGTAATGCAGTGTAGATTGAATAATTTAAAGAAATTAATAATCAACTACATTTACCGGTAGTAATATACATAAGCCAAACATATATTAACTATTTCAAACGGTGTCGATAGCAGATTCTGCAAGAATAAATGTTAGATGAATGTATAAAGTTGTATTTCTGCTCCATTTAACTTTCAAAGTTCCATTAGACAATCATTCCAAGATAAGAATCGTGAACAGGTCTTATGGTTCAGTTTATTTTTAAAAATGAATTCGTCCTACTTTCAAAATCTATGCAACACTATCTATCATTTTAAGTTATAACTATCGAATCAAAAGCCTGACGTACTGTTTTCAATTTTCCTGTTCATTCGTATTTGTATTTCGTAACAGTATTAAGAACTATTTTTCTAGAGGGAATCAAATACTCCAATAAAAATGTAATAGGGAAAAATTGAGATAGGTTGTATAGTTTGTACGAAATTCATACTACTTAAAATTGCTAACCTAATTATTTATTTTATAGGTTCAATATATATTTGAGAGATTTCCACAAAAATCTATTTTAATGTATACGTTTCAAGTATTCTTCTTAGACAAAAACAATCATAGCAACATAATGTAAATAGATGCGATTTGAAAAAAACTAAATTATGATAAGTACATTCAAAAAGAATAGTATCTGGGAATACTCTTTCGGGAATGTCGTGCCCTCCATTGTTTCTAGGACCGAGAGTCCTTAACCTGATGGCATTATTTTTAAATGATAAGCTATATATACATATATATATATATTACTTTAATAAAGTCCATTGCCAAAGGTAGAAGTACGACCAATCATTGTTTTATTGTTGAATTACGAGTACCTATTTGAATAGATCACATGCACTGTGAACATCTTCGGCCACTATGATGTCACTCTTACTCTCTACTCTTTATGTACTGTTGCACACCAGGGGCTCTATTCAGATACGATCATATTGACCTATACTATGCAGGTAATATTTCTTTCACTTTGAATGTATAAGGTTTTGGTCCTCACGTGGTTCACTTTGGTTTAATGGAAACATTATCCCTGGTATAGCATGTGTAGCACTGTTCTGTGGTCACTAGAGAATCATTTTTTCATTGTCATTTAAAATGCTCTTCGTCCGACTTTATGTTCAGACCAAGATCTATACAACAATGTTTTAAACACATTCCAGGTCTTGCATAGTAATCTCAGAAACAATATATCTAACAACAGCAATATATCAATTTATTAAATGTATATATTAATCATATAGTTTCCATTTAATAAATTGCTAAAACCATCACAATACTTACGTGTATGTGCATGTGGTTTATCTCATATTATTATATAGAGATTTTTTTATTATTAGTTTAAATAAACAACGCACAGTAATGTCCCTCCCATTAACAAAGACACAAGTACAAGAACATAAATTCATGTGAGGCACCAACACAATGAGGTCCCTCACATTTTTATTCCCACCGTTGACCATCCCTCAAATATTTATGCAATGAATAATGCATCCATGTGGACAGAGAATTGTCCATCCATCAACATCGCCTTCCATGAACACTAAATCATAAATACTGAATAATTTCAAACAGTCGACTACATTATTCGCGTTTATTGTGATTAAATTAGACCCTTTCCTAATGTCAAGCTATCTGTTGTTATATTTGCTACAAATTGGTATATGTAAGAAAGTACCACTATTCAAGTTTTCTCTATAATATTTCTTAAACACTTTCTAAATTTATTTAGTATTTTTAATAACAATTGTAGTATAGGTATAATTTAAAGTGATATTTAAAACTTATTTCGATACGAATAAATGTTTCTCTCAAATTGAAACAACCGCTATATTATTATGTTAATTGTTACTATTGTTTGTTTTATTGTCTTTTAGGTTTAAATCAAACATATCATACATGCGGGGAAAAAGTTCCTTAAGGATATTTTAAGTGTTATGTTTAAATAAACATTTAAAAAATTAAATGATTCCTTTATATGTCTTTAATTCCTTTAATTTTACATATGATTATATATGTATCTACTAAAAACAATATTTAATAATTATTAATAATAACAATTATATTATGTTTTATACTTGCCAGCGAACCTCAACCTAATAAATCTGTTTTGTAAATCTCTGCAAGGCGCGACGGGAAACACTTTTATTAATAATACAATCAGTTTCTGAACACAGCTGTCATATTAACTACATTTGAGTAGTCTTTCCTGTATTATATTAATATCTCGGTATCTCTGCTGCCTGTGAACAGTTTAATAAATAAAAACTACTTAAGTATAAGAAGTTTAAAATTTGTATTTACTATTAAAAATACCATAAAATCAAAATAATCATCTTAACATGTTAAAAGAATATGCAGGTAAGCTGCTATGATAAACACAAAATCTATGATTTTCAAGCATAAATGGATATATCTTAACCACATGAAGGTAAATACCAAGTTTAATCCAGAAATATTTATTGATATGTGAAATATTAATTGTTCCTTATCCTCCTTAAGATTAACATTGGAGCCCCAAAATACAACGTACTGTGATTGGATTTTTTACTATCACGGTAACCGTTGGAAGTACAGTAAACCTAAAGGAAGTAAATTGTATAGTTTATAAGCTATATAATGCTATTATTTAAGCTATTATAATAGTGAAAGATAAAATCAAAATATTTTTAATTACATATTAAAAACACATAAACCCCAATTAATTGTTGAGTGCAACCCCCCCCCCAAACCACCCGTTCCGATTTACCGATGTCTGAATTACGAACTCGTTTAAGCAAATGTAGGAATACACGTCTCTACCACATTTGGTCTCGATTGGACAATTTTTACTAGAGCTATCGTGTTAGTTATCGTAGAGTTATCACAATCACACACACACACACACACACACACACACACACACACACATATATATATATATATATATATATATATATATATATATATATATATATATATATAATTTTAAAGACTTTTGCTTTTGGTCTATGCACACATAAAGACGAAAAAATGGACCCAGGCTTAAGTCTTGCCATGAGACCTATGAACGGTAATAGCTTCTTTCCTATGGGAAATTTACTAAAACTAATTAAGTATAGAAAGTTTTAAATTTGTAATTACTATCAAAAATACCAAAAAATATATACCAATAGTATTCAATGAGAAATATTTTTTCCGACTTTCCTGCAGTAACTAACATTTTTGAGCTTCTTTTTATTTTCTCCATATTGGAAAATGACGACTTGATTAAATAAACTTATGTATTTTAAAGATATTAAAAAACAAATTAACAATTTTCCTTACCTAATGCGTGGTTACAGATGTATATTTTAAAAACTCCCAAAATGGTATAAGCTGACAAATATAAAAATATTTTGCTAGCTTAGTCTCTCTGTAGTTGGGTCTCTTTTAACTGTTAGCTATATTAAAAATTGCTGACGTATAACATTTTTAACATTATGTTTACCTTCTAAAACAACAATGAAACGTGGTAGTTTTATACAAGGAAAAACAATTTTCCACTATTTTTAGTTTTAGCTATTGAAAAGATATTCAATATTTTATAATAATAAACATATTATTTATTTATATTATATATTAATTTTATATATTTTTAATAATAATAATAATAATTATAATATAATTATAATAATTTCTTTTAATTATATATATATTTTATATAAGATATTCATATTTTTTTAACTTCTATTAAAGCAAGGAAATGTTTCTCATTTAAAGCTTACTGTTTTATTTGATAATATTCCAATGGTAACAAAGTTAAAAACACACTGTATACTCTGATTTTGTTTTAAGTAAAATACAACTAACACACACAAAATGACTGATAAACATTCGCATGTTAAGATGTATTATGACAACTGTAACCACGAAAGCAGCTTAGGGGTGGTTTTGTTCAATCACAATCAGCGCTGGTGAACCAACACAACCGCCGCACCGCATCCAGAGTCATCGGCGATATACGAGTAAACCTACATGATACTAACCGTGGAACAATGTTTTTGATATTTAACTCTATTTTTTCCAATAACAATACTGATTGATGATATAAAATTCTAAAATGAAATTTATTATATTGTTATGTAAATGGTATATTTTAACCAAAAATAAACATGATTTTTAAATGTTTTTTCCATTTTAAAATATTTGTTGATTGGATGTCAATTTTGTTTTTGTTTGTATTGCATGTACGGTAGTTTTGGTCTACAAACATTAATCTGTATTGAGGCTCTGATTTAGGGGGTTTTTAATTTGATTGGAGTGTCACTCTATTACGCAAGAGGACACTTGCCAAGACAAGTTATTGTTTGAATCGTTGCATTTTTAAATATTGGATTGTTTAATTTATGTAAAACGCTTTTTACATATAATCTAATTTGTACATGTGATATACTGTGTATTTCTGAAATTGCGTTATATATTTATTTCACCTTAGTCAATATACGCATAGGTAAACGACTGATTGCTTATTTAGAAAATTTAGTTTAGTATTTTCACTAATTTCATAAATTTATGATTATGATTACATAAATATCGCATTGTAAATATACAGTTGTAATAATGTTGTTATAATTGTAATAAATATATTGTTAATAGCTCTTGTTATATAATAATGTAAGAGTATTATTCGCTGTATTGTTTAAACGAACTTCCTAACATAGTGGTAGACTATAATTTAAAAAGTTTGCGAGTGAAACTTTTAATGGACTGAGACAAGGTAAACTGACTACAGCTACTTTATCTTATTAAGATTCCTCCAAGATGATCCATTTATCTAACATTCTAACAATGCAGCATATCAAAGATCAATTATAACTGTATCGATTGTATGTTTTTTCCGTACTTGTAAAAACTGTTAAAACATATTTTTAACGATTGGTTAAAATTATGATCATATTTTTTTATATATAAGTATAAACAGTTCACTATTAATTATATTGTGGTCAGAAATATATACGTATATTGTGTTCAATTAGAAACTAATGTATAGTTTTCTGCGTAGTTGGTATTTAACAGTTTTTTAATACATTTGAAATACCTTCAAAGAAAAACAGATACTTAGTAACCGACTAACATACTCGTAGGATGAAATTCAAATCACTAATGTTTAGTTTAGCCGATTCCAATGGTGCTAATACAAATTGTTTTAATTATATTTTAACCCCCTTAAAATCAAAATGTTTTGTACAAAACCTTCAATACCCCCCTTGGCTTGATCTTCACTGGGTATGGATTTGGTAGATCTGGAGAACTCAAAAGAAAAAATGACCGTTCCGGGTCTAGATCTTGTAATGACGACGATGGTAATAGGTTTGTTTCCTAAAAGGAAATATGATAAATTATAAATTAAAGAATATATTGTTATAACACTATTTGTAAAACCTCGTAAATGTGAGCATAATAAGTTGATAGGTTTATTTAAATATATATCCTTTATTATGTATAAGTTTAGTTTTTCCAATTAGAACTTAAACTTTTTTTAATCTTTCCATTTGAAGTGAAAATATGTTGTTATTTAATGAATACACACAAATCATGAGCTATGGGAGACAATAAAACGGTCCTGTACTGTTCTATACTGTACTACTATTACTGTATGTAGCATTTAATGCCAAGTGTGTATTATATTTTATATATTTAGAGCCGAACCTAAAATCATTCTAAACTAACTCATAATTGCGTCATTCGTCGAGTTCTGAGTATTCAGCATTGCTGACGTACCCAATCAAAGCTGTATTGATTGTTGCATTAATCAGTACGGTTGTAACAGAAACAGTTAACTCTGATTGTCCATTTAACTGATTGATAGTTCTCTCTGTGTGAAGTTCGCCACAAACGTTGTTTTGAATATCGCTCATTGAATTCAGTTTTATACTATATTCAATTTTTTAAATGTTCATTAAGTTTTTAAGCTTAAACTTTAGTGTGAGTTTTTATTTTACTGATCTTATTTCTGATTCCGGCGGCTGTTTTAGGTGTCACTACAAAATGGAGACCTTATTTAATAGTATGGAAGACCGTTTTAGTTACACGTTATATATTGATCTAGCTACCTACTTATTATTATTACTAGCAGTACCTAACGCGTTTATTTGATCACGTTTAATAATAATCCAAGATGTGATATTATTTTATCTGGATTCTTTCTTCTTCTAAAAATGTTCCTGTTTGTGCTTAGTGACGTAGAGATCCAATTACAATCGCGTTGGCAGCTTTGACGTATGAACCAATTCACAGTATAATAAGTATAGTTTACATTTTTGCCACTCGGTTGAAACGTTTGTGAATAACCATACGAACTAAAACAACATTTTACATTTGTTTAATACGTTTAATTTTAAGGTACGATAATTTTTACACCTAATTGTATGTAATAATATGATATAAAGGTTCGGAAAATTTATTTCCCATTAGCTTAAACGTCGTTAAGTACCAGATTTTCAACACAATGTTGGTGACACCACTGTATGGTATTGAAAAACTCCGATAATGGAAAAACTGAAAACAGAAAGCTCAAGCAATCTAAAATTGATAATTGTAAACGAAATTAAAGTCAATGGAGAAAACAAACATTGGTAAAGAATGTAAACAAATGTCTTCTATTTTAGCCATATATGCTATCTCATATGGATATGTTTATATACTGTCCAAGCAAGTTGAATTCAATTAGTACCACAATCAGGTAGCTATTTATATAAATATCAGTAAAGTCTCTATAAAGATGAATAGATACAATTAAATTGGATAAGTCTTATTATTAAATACGAGCAAATTATCCAAACCTTCTCCCATTAAAAGTGACTCATAAAAAATTACTTTAAACAGCCCCCGGGTGAGGGTTGTCCAACCTGCGTGTAACAACTGATATTTTTGAGATTTATATTTTTCGTAATACGACACAAATGAACGTATAAGGATTCTTTAAATATCTACAGGAAAAAGGAAGACATTAGAAAAAATATATATGGATGAAATTGATCCCCAATTTAACACCTTTTGTATAAATTTAGTGTTCATATATAATTAAAATATTAATGTACAATATATTATTAGGTACTGTTGGAAGACGGTTTTACTTTATCTTTAAAAAATATTGTTGACGCTTCATTGTTATTTGAAATTTTAAGGAAAAGTTTAAATATTATTTTACACAAACTCTCGTTAAAATTGAAAAATGATGATAGTTATGGGTGTAATCCCTCCTACGTTTAAGAATCAAGGCTGCCGGCTGCCATCTTGAATCGAACCCGGTTCAAAGTAACACCGTATTTTCAATCAAAATTAATGCTTTTAGCTATGATTTGTTTTATGATACTTTTCTTGAAATTATAAAAATATTTCTTACAAAATTAATATCTTGAATGGATCAAGGTTGCATTGACTCAAGAGTAAGAACACATATGGTGATTGTAAGATTGTCTGGAGAGAGAGAACCGGTTATGGGGTATCTATTAGCTACTTATTTTATCGTGTTATATAAAATAATTATTTTATTTTGTATGAAATTCAAGTGAAATATTAAATTATATACACATTTAAAATTATTTTCAAATATCATATATGATTTAAAGTACTTTAAATTATAGTTTAAAATACTTTATTAAAACATATCTAAGCCTAGGTAAAATATTTGTGTCAAGTTTCGCTGTCCAGATCACCACGGTTTTTCAAAAACTTATATCAGACATGTTAATGGTATTTGGCTTCTAAAATTATAAAATATTCTTACTCTTGTGACATCGAATAAAACTGATTGGATATTTTTAGGTGAGTATGGCTGGGATAAATATAATGTATTTTATAAAATATAGCTTTGTTGTTGACGAAGAATAGTTGATTAATTGACCATGATCGATTGGTTCAATGATCAACGAACACTAGATCCAATATCGTACCATCACAAGATCGTGTCAAGATGAGGCTCAGGACCGAACCGTGGTGCCTGGAATGAATCGGGAGGTTAAGGGTGGAGACTACCTTGAACGATGGGGCCTCATCTCTGGCTGACATTGTCAAATGCTTGAGGAGAAGGCTAAAGATGGGAGAAGGAGACTGGAGCTTGATATGAGGATGTCGCTGGTAGATAGCCACGAACAAATTGGTGAAGGTAAATAAAACAATAATGAAAGAACAAGTTAAAATGTTGCAAGAGTATCAATTGAAAAATAAAGAGCCTAATTAAGTGAAGGAAGGGTTCTGTTAAGGAAACCAAAGGGAGTAAGGTAGCGTGAATACAAAAGCTTGTCAAATCCTATAATCTGTAAGTTTGAGCTTCATTTAATATTTTTGAGATGGACTGTTTAACATTTTACATTTTTATACTATATCTTTAAAGTAATTGATACATACGTTGATTGTTCACAGTTTATAAAAATCCGTTCTAATTTTACAAAGCTGAAAATATGAATCTATAAATATTTTAAGTGCAGTAGCTTCAAATAAATTAGCACTAAGCCATTTTAATTCACGTATCCTAACGGTGTGAAGCCTAATAATATATTTACATTCTCTCTAAAAACAGGTGGTATATATTTTGATTATTATAACTCGATTTCTAAAGATACTCTCGTCAATGAAAATGAACTGTAGTTTTTTATAGCTACGGGAATATTTATTTATAAATTAAAATCAAATGTATAAAATACTATTTTATTATAAAGTCAATTAATGGTGAATGATTCAATGGAGGATCGAGGAATACTAGGAATACATGCACATGAAGCATGAGAGAACATTTTGATTCCTATTACTTAAACTGAAAAGTGGAGATACCTGCAATTGATTGATTATTTACCTACAATTATTATTGTTTTACTTGAGGTGTGGATCTCACACAGCGAAGTCAATCTGTATCGGCTGTCAAGCTATTATTTTTACGCGAACTATAAAGAGACATGCCGGGCGGACAGATTAGTTTGTTCCGTAAAAATGCACTACACCGTAGTGGTCAAACAGTTGACGCGTCATCAGCTGATATAGTCCAGGTTGTAGTTGACCTTGGTGCCGACAGAGAGCTCGCTGAACCCCGCAACCGTCCCAACTTCTTGACGATAATCGCGTCTTTGAGAATCAAAAATCGATTAAGAACACTGTTAATCATACAGTGATTGAATAAAGTAAATTGTTCAGTGACAGTATCTAAGGATTTAGCTATGTCATCTGTTAGTGAAATTAGTTCATCCAAACAAAGTTCACATAACGTATTGCCCTCAGATGAAGTAAATCAACAGTTACATGCCATAGAAGTAGAGAAAACTATATTGGGTTTGAGCAACTTTAAGGCACTTGATTATTATAACATGTCAAATTGCATCATAAAGAGTTTTGATGAGAATGAGAAATAATTACTACAATTAATTTGTATATTTATCAACTTTTATTGTTTACATTTGAAAATAGTTAAAAGTATAACCAAATAAATAACACATAGTATAGATACCAAAACTTTTAGGAAAATAGATGTACCTCAGGTGTGTCTTGAAATACTAGGTCAGGTATTTCAGTTGTCATGAGTATTAGGATATTTAACAGGCTCCTTTGGGCTGTGACTAGAATAGGTTTTAGATTATTTAAAACAAAGTGCATGCATTTTTAGTAAATAATCCAATGTAAGATATTAATGAATTCTTTGATCTGTCAGATAATGTATTAAATTCTATGTAACTATGTAGGCTACAAAATGGCATGAAGCACATAAATTATTCTAGATGTTATTTGATTTGTTTATTTATCAATAAATATACATCTTTTATATATCTTGCCAAATATTTAATTAATGCTTGTTCTAGTCACGTCATGCTACTTCTGCATAAAATTACATAAACTTAATTAAATTACATTAAATACATGAATTAATATTTATTTACTTCTTTGATAGACCATTTAATTTTGATTAAGTTAATTACTGCATGTAAAAAAATAACTTCTTATTATATAATAATTTAGGTACACGCACAAATTGTGATGTCGAAATGCAGCACTACAGTCTGTAAGATTCCAATTGACTTGTCTATGAATGTAACCATGTAAATTATGACAAATAAACTTATCTTATCTTATCTAAATGTCACTCAAAGAAGTCAATCACCATCGGTGGTTGCAGCTTATGCATTTGTTCAAAAACTTGTATTATGAGTATTTATCACTGATTGTTTAATGTTATGTTCTGTTGACGTTCTAAACATTGATATCACTGACCATAAACTTGTGAATTTAACCTTATTTTATTTAAAACATAAGATCATATCACAACATCCCAATTATTACAATGAGACAAACTGTGGTGACTTCGTAAAAATAATTGAAGGTAATAATTAATTCAAGATACTGAAGCTGCCTGGAAACACAGCAAGAGCTTAAACCCAGGATAAATCAGTAAACTATTTAAAAAATCAAAGCGAAAACTAAACTATTTGATATATCTGAGGAATCCCCCAATAATGCTTAAATCATCAATGAATATAAGCAGGATAAAACACGTTTGGACATGAAGTTAAAGACTGAAAAAATACATTTATGATTAGGCCTAAGTTGCTCTTTAAGTGAAGAAATGTTGTACAAGGAATTACACAGGAAGGAGCTAACAAGAAAATTTAAAGAGACTCATATACCCGGGTAAATTTCCAGTACTGTAGAATATTTGGTTCATTTTTTATATACTTATCATTATTAAAATAAAGTGGCTATTAATGTAGTAAAATTTTATTTTCAAACCAAATGAAACTTCGTGTACTATGCTGCAACTGTTTTTCATTTCTCTTATAATATGTGATACACACAAGTCAATGTCTGTTTAAAACCTGTCCTCTGTGAATTATTAAGTGTATTCATTACTGTTTTGCATAATATTTCAAATGGGCTGAGGGCCTGTGTAATAAATATTTATCATTTTTACTTTTATCTGCTACCGTTTCAACAACATACACGTTGCATTGAATTTAAATTTTATACTTAAATATTTTCAAGAAATTCACTATTATTTAAAATTACGTTCTTATTCCACGGTATGAAACAAAAATTTGTAATAGGTATTAGGTATAGTGTCTTTGCTTTATACGTTTTACACACAGATTATTACCTACTCTATGTTAGTCACCAAACTAATGGGAAGAGAGGCTGTCACCCTCTTTCATAAATAATGGATCTTAATAAATCTAAAAAAATGGCAGTAAAGCTAATTTTAAAAATACTAAAAAAAGATCTGTTTACTTTTATAGTAGGACGCATGGCACAAATATAGAATACTAGCTGACCCGGCGAACTTCGTAACGCCTAACAGTAAATACGTGTTAACTTTCAGATTGGCCATGTTCTGAAGTGGAATAACATTACGACTTCGTTGTGAAAATTTAGATATTCTAGGCTGTGCCATAGTTAATAACAATACTGAAACGATAAAACATATTAATAACATCACCACAAAACAAATAAATGTGAGTGGATTGAATCACAATTATCTCTAATCCACCGTAAAACCAAACAAAAGCTAACTGTAATACGGCTTTCATAGAAAAAATATACAACAGCTGATTATCATACAAACTTAATAAGTATAAACACCGTAATTATTTTTTATCCAGCCGAATAATTATAAACACGTGACTTTTATTCAGACAGAAAATAAAAAATATAAATAAATAATCCCCAAAAACCGTAAACTATTAACATGGTTAATAAATCTGTTCATTTTGTACAGTGCAGATTTACTTCATAGTTTTACATTAATGAATGATTCAGATGGCATTGGATAGTGAAGCATATTGCTAATGGAAAGTAATACAACAGCTGTAGCTTTAGAAATCAAATGTTTTGAGTAGATAATTCGTAAACAAACTTATTTCCCATAAGGTTAACATTAAAAATTTAAAACGCTATAAAATGGAAACTTATTGAATTTATGGAAACTGAATAAACCTAAAGCATGACCGGAGCCGTGACGAATCCAAAAAATCAAAGATCATTAAAATCGGTCCAGCCGTTTTCGAGTTATAATGAGCGTAACTAACACTACTTTGTGTTATATATTTAGATTAGTAGAATATTAGTGATACGTTTTGGATTGATTTTCATAGCCAGAACTAGATCACTTAGAACACCGGTCTGTTATCAAAAGGCCATTTATTTTTTCACACAACAACCATTACAACATAAAGGGAATTTATTTGTGAACATTTCTCTCAGTAACGCACAAAACAGTTCAAAAAGAAATTCTCTAATGTTGATAAGAGTTGATTTTGTTTTGCCGTTTATTTGTTAAACTTTATTTTTCTTTTCTTCTTTGTAATAAATAGAAACTTTCATGTTGCATACTCATCATTAATTGGAAACATTGTTTAAGAATCAGGATACATATGAAGTAATAATCTATTAGGTAAATTTTAACTTAATGCTTAAAATTGTTTATTGTTCGATTATAAATTTTAAAAACGTTTTTCAGTTGCTACCTTTACTTTGTAAGGTAGCAAGATTTTGTTTTTAGATCTCTTAAACAAAAATATAGCATAAAGTACAAAAAGAGTGTCTTAAGCCGTCAATATTAGAATGTAAAATATGTTCAACAATTGTTTAATCGGAAACTGCATAAATTATCCGGTTCAAATCAACGAGCCATGTTGGGCGAGGACAGGTGAGATAGCGCCCCAAGTTGAACTAATTTTCCGACACATATACCTTGACACACGACATCTGACACTTTCTAAACTTACTGTTGACTCCAACTCTGTTGGAGTACAAACCATTTAACACCAATTTTCGCTTCATGATTACATCAATCTTTTAACCTTAAGTGCATTAGATTGAAACTCTTTTATATGGCAATTATTGTTTCGAACGGTATTACCTATTCATTTAAAAAACAAATAAATTACGTTCCCTCAACTAATAAAAAAAAAGAAAATAAAGCCTATGTTAATATTGCTACACACGTATAAAAGTCAGTTGGTGGAGGGTGTCAGGGGAGCGGTCGCTGCCAGAACTATGATCGCACTGCAGATATTATTTACCATAACAGCGGATCATGTCCCCCGATTGGCCGATTAATGCGTATATTATTGTGCTTATTGGTACGACCGCTAGTTTCAAAAGGTAATTCCCCGTTATAATTTATTTATAAAAATATTCCCGTTTCACTAAACGTAGCTACAATGAAGAATTAAGTAAAACGTTCCATTATTGTATATAACATTACATTGACGAACCAAATAAAGCACATCATGTTGCATACTCATCATTAATTGGAAACATTGTTTAAGAATCAGGATACATATGAAGTAATAATCTATTAAGTAAATTTTAACTTAATGCTTAAAATTGTTTATTGTTCGATTATAAATTGTAAAAACGTTTTTCAGTTGCTACCTTTACTTTGTAAGGGTATTTCCCATTTTGTTTTTAGATCTCTTAAACAAAAATATAGCATAAAGTACAAAAAGAGTGTCTTAAGCCGTCAATATTAGAATGTAAAATATGTACAACAATTGTTTAATCGGAAACTGCATAAATTATCCGGTTCAAATCAACGAGCCATGTTGGGCGAGGACAGGTGAGATAGCGCCCCAAGTTGAACTAATTTTCCGACACATATACCTTGACACACGACATCTGACACTGTCTAAACTTACTGTTGACTCCAACTCTGTTGGAGTACAAACCATTTAACACCAATTTTCGCTTCATGATTACATCAATCTTTTAACCTTGAGTGCATTAGATTGAAACTCTTTTATATGGCAATTATTGTTTCGAACGGTATTACCTATTCATTTAAAAAACAAATAAATTACGTTCCCTCAACTAATAAAAAAAATATAAAGCCTATGTTAATATTGCTACACACGTATAAAAGTCAGTTGGTGGAGGGTGTCAGGGGAGCGGTCGCTGCCAGAACTATGATCGCACTGCAGATATTATTTACCATAACAGCGGATCATGTCCCCCGATTGGCCGATTAATGCGTATATTATTGTGCTTATTGGTACGACCGCTAGTTTCAAAAGGTAATTCCCCGTTATAATTTATTTATAAAAATATTCCCGTTTCACTAAACGTAGCTACAATGAAGAATTAAGTAAAACGTTCCATTATTGTATATAACATTACATTGACGAACCAAATAAAGCACATCTAACATAAATCTACTAACATTGAATTTAAATTATTAATAGTACATAAAAAAAAGGATGGGGTGCTTTCCACTAAAATCGAGTGAAGCGTAATTTTAACACGCATGATATAGGCTTAACTGCAAGTCCTGCCATGCCTATTTGTATAAATGAAAGCTTGAACCCTGGACGACGCTGACTTCTGAACGCAGCCCGAGAGAATAAAAGTGAAAACATTACACTTATTGGTGGATCAGAGGCGGTAAGATACTTATGAGAAGTTCGGATGGTGAACCCGTGAAAGTGGTGACTTCGCTGGCGGACTTGGAAAATTTTTAAGCTACAGTTCTGGACATGATGTTAGAAATTATTGTACTAATTAACAATAGGCCTATATTAACTTGGTATGTTTTTTTCTCGCCTTTCTCATGCTATACTTGAAATATCGTCCTTCTTAAAGATGGGTACTGTTCTTTAGATTCTAAGCCTATGAGGTAAGATCCCTGCTCGCAGGCACATATTGATAATCCTGCTCAGTGGTACAGCTATGGCATCTATTATGGATTCAATCTGGACGGAGGCCATCCCGTAAATGTCAGGACTGTGAAATTGACTGACTAACTTAACCACCTCCTCAGGAGTTATTTACTTCCATTGGCTTAAACTAGGTGTTTGATTTCTGACTAATTCAGCTGCCTTTTGTCATCACTACTAAAAATATTTGCAATACTGGGCACTTTATTAATAAGAAAATTGTTAAAATCATCTGGATTTGCAGCAAATTTCCAGGTTTGAGGTTTTAATGAGTTTCTACTACTATTAACAAGGTTCCAAAGGGCCTTCCATGGATTCAGTGAATTCTCAATAGACTGGAAATTTACTACTGTTTTTTCTTCATCCACCTTAACTCTATACTGCTTCTTTGCGCTAATATACAATGAGTGGAAGTGATACCTGGTTGTGTTTTCAATAGCATTCATATACAGGTCCCTAATGGTCATACATCTTCAATCTAGATAACTCTTCAGTATACCATGGTTTATCAACCTTACTGGGCTTATGTCTAGCAATCCTAGAGGTAAAATTTTGACTTGCAATGGGGAAAATTTATTGTCAAAACCCAAGTCATTCAGCACGTCAAAAATGATTCAAAAGCCTCTTCAGGCTGTTTATTCTCAATAAAGTCCTCTTCAATAATCCTAACCTTTCTATTGTAGTTGCCAAGCCATACAGGAATATCTGGAGTGACACTTGCCGAACTGAAGTTTGTTTGAAAATCACAGCCGCTACAAAAGCCTCTGTTACTCAGGAGTTGTAATCTCACGAGTCTAGGTCAGTCACCACACTATCGAGGCACCGGGTTTAGGCTGGTAAGGAAGAGGCCATAGCTGCGCAACAGCTTGGCGACGTCTCTAGTGACTTGCACGTCGATGTTCAAGGCAATATTGAAATCCCCACTCATGATAGTTTTCTTGTTCAATCCAATAATGTAGGATAGCCACTAATCAAGTAATTCAAAAAAATTGTTTGATTTCTCCGGCAGGGGAGCGATTGACACTAATAATTATTGTGTCAGTCTCCACAAGTTTGACTGCCACAAACTCTAAGACACGTCCAGAACTAAACTGTGTCAGACAAATGGCCTTACAATCAACGCTATCGTCAGCATAAATGGCCACACCACCATTTCTGTGTTCATGCCTAAAAAAACTAGTCACTAGTTTTAATCCATTGATACTATGAAAGTATTCCTCACAGCTCTTCCAGTGTTCACAAGCACAAAGGATGTTTATTTGGTTTTCATCACAAAACAGAGAGACTACATTAGTTTTATCTCTTAAACACTGTGCATTTAGGTGACAAAGCACATTTCTAAAGACAGTCCCAATAGGTGGCTCCGAGGTTACCACAGTACAAGAGTCTGTACCCAGGTTCTGTATTTCCGAGGCTAGAGTAGAGTGGAGGTCGAGTAGATCCAACAAAGGATACTCCTCTACGAGATCGTGATTTTCGTAATGGAAATGGTCGCAGAAACTTTGCAGTTATTGGCACGCGAGAAAGCAACAATATCTTGTCTGAAACGTTTGTGGTTCCATCTTGGAAAAGTTAAAAAGGGAACAACGCTAGAATCAGTAAAAGAATTTCATGATTCCAGTTTCCCAAATGTTAAATTAAAAAATTATAAATTAGAGGATTTAATGAAAGCTTCAAACTGGGCATGGACTTCGAACTAAAGGACAAGATACTGGAAAGCTCGTTATGGCCTAAATACGTCACCATAAAACGTGTTTTATTCAGAAGGAATAACTGGCTTGAAATTTGACCGGAAGTGTCCCCAGCCATTTGTATCTGGTCATGTATTGTGTCGTCTGCTGACGTTAGAAAACTATCATTATTTCTGCTTACATTTGCAGAGTTAACCTAACTTCTTTGATGTGTACAATGGATGGTAGATTTTGAGTTTCGCATCACTTACCTCTCACTTTAGATAAGTCGCTAACTAAGTCAAAGGTTTTACGCACTAAATTATGCATGTCAAAACTGTCCTCACTAATTTTCCAAGACTTTTTTATTACGTCCAGCTTACTTTCACATGGTGCACAGAACCACAGCAAAGTATCTTCTAACTTAATTATAGACCTGTATTTGGTGATTCCAATATTTATACAGGCTATATGAAACCATTTGACCGTCACAATTTAGTCCTTTTTCATTCTCCTCGACAACTTTATTAGACACTGCACAAGAATCCGATCCATCCACTATCACGACACCGGAAGCCCGGTACAATTGTAATTTTAATTGATTCTATCAGTTAAATAAACAAAAGTCATTGACGCCTATCACAGCCAGATTAATATGGAAGAGCTTGGTAATGAACTTCGTGGTACTGACTGGTCTTGTGTTTATGAACAGAGTACAGTGTCTGATTCTTTCCAATGTTTCATTGATATTTTGGATTAAGTATACGTAAATGAAAGTTCAATTTATGTTCTAGTCTAAGTAAGATAACGTATAAATTAAAAACTTGGACCACCGGTAGACTATCGTGTAGGCTTCAAAAGAGGAAAGGAATTTTCCTTTCCCCTTTTAAAGGTAGCAAGATAGCAATCTGTAAATACAGATTGCTAATAAAGTATCCTCACAATGAAAAACTTAAACAGTATTATATTAATTTTTGAAGTGGAATATATAATTGAAAAATGCAAAGAGGTAGTATACCCGTAATAAGTTTGATAACTCAACAAATGACGTAAGGGCACAATGAAGAGTAGTCATCAATTTATATTGATGACTATTTATATTGATCTCATTGGGGAAAGTCACAAAAGTAATGTAATGTAAGTAAGTTACTGGGGACTATGGTATTATGGTATCGAGTTATTGAAGCAGATGTGTAAGAAGAATAACGTTTTAAACAATTTTTGTCATGCTCTTATAGGGTCTAGGCTTAGTTATGGGGTTACATATTGGGGGAACCTACAGCTCTAAATCATATCCAATTGTGATTTTTCAAAAAAGATTTATCAGACGTAAAAATAGATTTGAACTCTCATGTCTACTTTCTGTTAAACTCAAAATTCTTCCGTTAAGACACTTTTATGTATTTAAAGTTTTTTAAATGTTTTTTATTAGCAACTTTTTCCGTAACCAGACAACCAAATTACAGATTTAGGCGTTACCAAGTTGTTTTTGTGCCGAACGCAAATTTAATAGTACATCGAATATTCTACAGAAGTATTGCCCCTCGGTTGTTTAATATAATTAATTTCAAAATTTTCAACTTCTTAATGAAAAAAGAGTCTCTGGAAAAAATTTAAAAGTGGCTTCTCGAGCAAGAAATTGCTGAAGGAATTTTACAAATTTTAAAATATAGTTTTATTATTCTTTATTATTTGCTTTGTAAATATATGTTTTTTCTTAGTTATTTATTAACAATAACAATTTAGAAATAGCTCTAAGTTACATAAGTTTAGTACAGTAAATGTTTTTTTGGTTTAATTACATATTTTATAGCGAATTTCCCATGGGAAAGAAGCTATTACCGTAGGTCTCATGGCAAGACTTAAGCCCGGGACCATATTATATATATATATATATATATATATATATATATGTGTGTGTGTGTGTGTGTGTGTGTGTGTGTGTGTGTGTGTGTGTGTGTGTGTGTGTGTGTGTGTGTGTGTGTATGTATGAATGTGCGTGTGAGAAACAGAATAACTCTTGTAAAAATGGTCCGATCGAGACCAAATTTGGTAGAGACGTGTATTCCTATCCATTTGCTTGGACGAGTTCGTAACCCAGACATATCGGTCAATGGGAACCGGTAGTTTGGGTAGTTGTAGTGTCAGAACCAAAATACACGCATAACTTCATTAAAGTCATAACTCGCATTAATCTCTCCTATTCACTTTTTTCATTGATTTTCAGGTCAACAACCCCAAAAACATTAGACCAACGTAACAAGTATTATTATATTATATATAGTTATTGTTTTATGATATAAATTACCCAGATGATAAACAGTATTTTTCAATGCTGATCAAAATGTATTCAAACATTGCTGACGCAGCCAACCAAAGGCGCATTGATTGTTCCATTAATCAGCCATACCCCGGCTGCTAATATTCCGGCACTGGTCTGCCCCACCTCCTCGTTCCGCTCAGCTCTGCTCATTTTGATATCAGCACTATGCAAAGGATTTGCTATTCTGTTTGAATCCTATTATAAAAACAATGCTCGGGATAATTTTTCTGGGTTTCAAAAGTTGTTCTTCCTATAAGCATTATTCATATTTAAATTAGTAAGTACTGATATAGAACGTTTACGAATAGTTGGTTTCTCTAATATCGATATTATAATATAGATTGTCAATTCTGCAATACGTTTTTCTCTATTCTAATAAAAGTTGAGTGTTTGGATAAATTGTCGTATTATCTGAATAATGATGAAGCATATAAGAGGATGATGCATGATACAAAATAAGTATATGGTGCTATTTGCTAGTTTGCTTTATCCAAACAGATTATAATACCGTCTACAGTTTAATTTTTAACTTGATAGCAAGATCTTGATATACAAATATACAACTTAATTTATTTAATAGCTATACACACACTTCGAAAAAAAGAAAAAATATAATTAAATTCATTTGTTTAAACTGCAAGAGTTTAAACAAATGAATATAGTTATAAACATACCACTAATAACCACTAATTTGAACCAATTTCTAGGATTCAACCCGATTTAGGATGAGCCGAATTTAAAAAATAAAAATAAACTATATATTTCAAAACAGCCACTGCCAATAACTGGGTAAACATCCTCTCACTCTTCCCACAGTCTCAGCGAGGTAGATTTAAAAATTAAGATTTATCACGTATGTAGATTTAAAAATGAGGCTTGGTTATATGAAACTAATTTTTGAAGGAAAATTTAAGTTTAAAACAACCTAAAAAACTGTCAAATATATTTATATCATAAACCACATTGCACTGTTTACTTATCTCCTATTAAACTCCGTCTTGAACAAATGTTGGTACACATCAATGGTACCTTAGGCATCCGATTAAGGAATAATTTTATTGGTAAATATGGAAAGCGATATACTTTCAAAACAAATTTTTATTACGTCAAGAATATGAATATTAAGTCAAGAACGATATACTTTTAAAACAAATTTATATCAAGTCAAGAATTTAAGAACCGTATTTCAGTAATCCACAGTTTTTTTATCGTGTCATTCGTTTGTAAACTATTCTACTTGTTAAGTTACTAAAACAGTCAAACTTATTGCATTAAAATGAACTTTGCCTGCAGAATGTTAGCATAAATCCATTGAGACCACTTTACGAGATAAATTGAGCAGTTATAAAATGAGAGAATGACGACTAACAGAAGACTCCCTTGGCAGCAATCAGGTCCTAATTAGACTTAAATATTTTTTGCGCTTTACATCATTAAGCCCCGAAGAAAGTTTGAATCAAATAAAATGAATCTCATTTGTAATACTTAAGTAGGTTTACAGGTAAATCTAAGGTCTTACTAAAGGAAGTATTATTGCGCATTTAAAGGAATGTACTTTCTAAGTCAATACGATGAGGAAAATAACACAAATAAAAATTGTGAACATTAGCCAACAAAATTTCATTTATAAATGTTTTCCCTCAAAACAATTTTATAAGTTTTAATATTACAAAATATAGTATTCAAAATGTAGAGCTAGGTGTGAGAAAGAAAATATAACAAGATTTAACTTGATAACTCAAACAGTTTCAGAAATGTGTTCCTTAACATGAAAAACACGTATTTTAGGAAATCGAAAATACAAATTAGTATAACCATAGAAATCCTAGATGCGTTTAAAATTGTTTTTAATTTTAATCTTCTTGTTAGAAAAACTATAATTTTTGTTGTATCAGTAATTTAAATATTTTATATCTATTGGAATTTTAAATCCAACAGATTCTAGATCAAGTTCATTTTAGTTCAAATGACAACGTGACAGCTTGGTCAAACAAGAGGCAAGATATATTTATTGATGGTGTTTAATTTTAACTGAATCATCCAACCTGTGGTTGTTGGATACTTACAAAAAAATATATATTTTTTGGAAACATCTAATGCAATAGATCCTAAATAAAATTCATGGCAGTGTTGAATCCTAACAAGTATGTGTATTGATGGTGTTTGATTTCAATGGTGTTTGTTTCTAACCTAATTTATAATAATAATAGTGCACTCAAGTGAGTGTGGATGACTATCTTGGTTATACAGTATGTGTATGTAGATTGTTTTCTAAGAGAGCTGAGATTAAAAACAATCTTTCTAGCTGATGTCAAAAATGTTCAATCTGATAATGTTAAAGAATGTTTCAATCCCTCATGAAAGAGTTACATGTTAATCACTATCACACCTTTCGTACTACCAAACCTGCAGTTGTAGAATGATTAGTTATTTCGAGAATTGTTTACTTCCAAAATTGATTGAAAGGTATAGGACAATAGGTATGAAACCAAATACTGACAAAGGCTATATGAGATTGAGTAAATTGTATGAAAATAGGCCTGAAAAAAAACAGAAGATATAAAACGTATGTTTAGTAGGAGGTATACACCCAATTAAACAGGTGCAGAAGTAAAGAATACAAGACCTAGGGGTAATATAATAAGAGTTGGATTTTATAAGGAAGAACTATTAAAGAGTAATTATACAGAAGGATTTCTAAGTAGGTCATGGATTAATGCTAATAATAATAGTAAGATAGATGGGGACACTATAGCAACAATTAATAATCATGCTAGGTGCAGGTGTTGATGCTGGTGTGAGTCTTGCAGCGGTGTCATGAGCAGCAGCGCTGAGCCGTGGGACACGGTGCGCGCAAGGTTTCTCGAATCCTATAAGGTGCATAGCTTTTGAAATTTGGTTTTATTTTCATAAAAGTATTATTGTATAATATCATGCAGTAGGTTGGATATGAATAAGGGTTGGTTTTTTTTACAAATTGTTTGCTCTTGTAGTGTGTGTCAGTGGCATAAGCCGCTGTACGGAGGCTTAGGATTTCAAACCCTGTAAGGAAAGTGCTTTGTGAAATTTTTGTTTTATTTTTCATAAAGATGATGTTGTATAATATCAGGCAGTAGATTGGCTATGATTAAGGGTAGATTTTTAAGGATCAAAACGAGATGTCCAAAATTAATAATGAGATCTAGAATCTGATCCCGTCCTCAGGTGAACTAATTTCTAAACATAGACGATTAACAGCACAATTAACATATAGTCTGGACCAAAACGGTATGAAACTGAAAACATAAAGTCTATAGCAGTCAAAAAACTTACAAACAAACCATTCACTAAACATTATACACATATGAAACCAAACACGTCCACTCGTCACGGAGACTGAAAGACAAGTAAGAGTGGGCGTGACCCACCGGAACCGGAAACAAAATGGCCGCCACGAAAATCTGAAATCCAGGTGAAATATGTCTAACAGATTTATTTATTTTTTTATTCAAAGGCAAATCCTTCCTAATATACATGAAAGATTGCAGTACAAAATTAACTTTACTGAGCAATAAACACATTATTTTTTCAATTTTATACTTAAAACAAAAATCAAATGCCCTTTACGAGCTTTACTACGAGTTAGAATAACATGAGAATTTCGTTTCGGATTTATATAAACATCGTTTACAGAAACTTATTTTCCTTATCCTAAGTTCTTTGCTAAGAATTGGCAGCCACAATGGCCGGATCTCAACTGAAGATTGACTAATTGGTTGGTCTGCTAGTTTCATGTAGGAAGCTCCAATTAGTTTTCTTTTGAAAAAGTGAGCTTCCCGGTGTATAATCTTAGCTTCTTCGAAATTCATTTGGTGA
The DNA here is from genome assembly GCA_023375725.1 of Nephotettix cincticeps. Lineage (NCBI taxonomy): Eukaryota > Metazoa > Arthropoda > Insecta > Hemiptera > Cicadellidae > Nephotettix > Nephotettix cincticeps. Next base: position 46,692,700 of record CM041791.1, read on the forward strand.
TTTTCAGACCAGCAATGGTGGACAATTTTGACTTTTCAACTAAGCCCTTTCTAGTATTTTCTCTGTGTTCCTTTATTCTAACGTTTAAAGGTCTTTTGTCTCACCGTAGTACGGCCTAGAAAAATTATTGCAGTTTATTCTGTAAATACAGTTTTTTTATTCCTGAGTGCCATTTTTTTGTTTGGTTTTAACGAGACTTAGTCTAAATGTTGTAAATGCGGTTCTAATATTGAATTTCCTAGCTACTCTCCTAATTCTTTCCGACAGTCCCGGCACATAAGGAATTGACATGGGAACAAATTTTTCTGCATCAGCCACTTTCTGTTTAACCCTACGATTTTTTCTCTTTGTGGTGATAGATTGAGGGTAACCATTACTAACCAAATCTGTTTCTATTTCATTGAATTCGGCAATCAGCCCATCTTGGTTTGAGCAAATGCTCTTTGCTCTGTCAAATAAAGAGAAAGCAACCCCTTCTTTGACAGGAATTTGATGGTTAGATTAAAAATTTAAGTATTGCTCTGTATGTATATTTTTTTCTAAAATCAGATGTTCTAATCAGTTGTCTTTGAGTGTCCGTGACGAGTAGACGTATTTGGTTTCTTATGTGTGTAATGTTTAGTAAATGGTTTGTTTGTAGGTTTTTTGACTTCCTTAACCTTTATGTTTTCAGCTGTATACCGATTTGGTCCGGATTATATGTTAATTGTGCTATGTTTTAGATATTAGTTCACTTGAGGACGGGATCAGATTCCAGATCCCGAAACGTCGTGAAACTTACTACTTGGCTTTTATCACTGTGGAATTAGTTTTCCACGGACTTATTACTCACGAATTTTTTATAACTCACGACTGTTCTGGCATGTTGCACTATTATCTTCGCTTAATCTTCCGTTGCATTGTTCTCGGCTGTAAAAGTAATCAATAGGTTACGCCAGAGCATTTTATTTAGAATAAACGTACTAGGATTAAAACAGGCGGAGAATTAAATTTCTCAACACAATTGTTTTTTGAAGAATCAAAGTTAACACTAAAATTTGATTAGGTTTTTGCATTATATTATATAGTAATTCTCATATCAGAGTATATTGTAAATTGCTGGTTTTACAATTGAGTTAACTTTAAATAGTAGAAGCTGATAGCCTTGAAACCGCATAGTTCCACACCTGCAAAATTTAAACATTATTTATCACTCTAAAAATTACGAAACAAAAAATATACTTTTAACTGAATTTAATTGAGATTTTTTTCTGTGTTTATGTTTATAAGGGGAACTATCCTTCAAAATAAAAATGTCAAAAGAGATGTTGATCAAAAATCGCACAAAAATAATAAAATCAAAAGAAAAAATCAAAAATTATATCATGTATAATTATTGGGCACATGTATACCAAATAATACTTATTATTACCAAATAATACGAGACTAGATGTGTAGGTTGTCACAGACAAACACTCTGTAACACACATCATATTGGAACTTTCTTTTCTCAGGTCCACTGAAAGGTCAGTTTCGTCCTACTTTCAAAACGTTTGCAACAATCTCTATTGTAAGCTATAACAAGTGTGATCGTCGAATCAGAACCCACGCATAATGTTTTCCATTTTATTTGTCATTTGTATTCGTATTTTGTAACAGTACTATAAACTACTTTTTAGAGATGATCAAATATACTTCAATAAAAAGATGTTAATAGGAAAAATAGAGTTAGGTTGTATAGTTTGTATGAAATTCGGACTTCATATTTTAAAACAGCAGAAAAAATAGATCTTTACTAGCATAACTAAAGTACAAAATAGGAATTTGGTATAGTTTTATATTTCAGGATGAGGAACAAGGTATCGGAAAACAAGCCGTGAACGTGTTAAGTTAATAAATGTATTACTAATATAGATAGTTTAATTGTTTTTTTAGTGGCACAAAACATGATGTTGTCAGTTTAGTTTTTGATTTAAAACTACAAAAATGAATTTTGTTTACTGAACAAATAACGAAAACATTTTTTTACTAACTCACATAAACTCTGATCAAAATTATAATCGCCTCGGTCGGGGATCGATCTCATAACCTTTACGCATGAATCCGCCGCGTTAGCAGAGATATACGGCGCAGTTATACTGAGATGTGGTTTTGTTGGAGCTATCATATTTGTGTGTACGACTATTATTAGCCTGAGGTCAACTGATTGTGTTAGAGTTAGGATTGAAAAGCAAAAGGAAAATGTAATTCACACCAATCGGCTTGTTACAAGTGGCTTCAAGCAATACAATGAATAAGTTTCCATCTAAAAACGAAATATTTTGGAAATACTTTTTCTGCTTTTACTTCGCATTTCGAGGCATGGTCAGGACGACGGCTTCTGTAGTGTTGCAGTGCGTCATCAGCGTAAAGCGACAACGTTACTCCTGGAACAGTCGGCATGTCATTAGTATAAACAAGGTAGAGTACCAGGCCCAGAACACTGCCCTGGAGTACCCCAGCCTCTACCGGACGTGTCGTGGATAGTGCCCCCTCAACGCATATCTGGAACTGGCGATCCTCTAATTAAGACTTGAGGAGATGAACTGATGCTACCGGGAGCGTGGACTCGCTAAGCTCGAGGAGAAGTCTCTCGTGACAGACCTTGTAGAACGCCTGCGACAGAGCCTAAGTTAATATTGTGGTTGTCGACCAGCTTCGTTAACACCCGTACCAGCTGCTGCCTCTTAGAGTGTCTGTGACAAAATTCAAACTGCTCCGGCCTTATGTATCAGTCCAGGAAGGGGGATATCCTTGAAAGTAACAGGCATTAAAAAACTTCGAGACCGCTGAGAGTAGGAAAATGGGGCGATCGTTTTTGGGGAAAAAGTTATTCTTGACTGGTTTAGGGAACAGTATTATATTCGTGGACTTCCACAATGACGGGAAATAATGGAACCTAAAGGCAGCATTGGAACCTCCGACTCAATCCTGTGCAATGGAGGGTGCGCTTCCACATTGCCTCTGGGATGTGCAGGCTGAGTTGGGCTCAGGTGGTAGCAGAGCGTGGATAGGCAAAGACAAAAATATTATACCCAGGTTCAGAGATAGTAGATGTAGGGTAGGTGACCCCAATTTTTTCATGCAATTAGGAGCTCGCCCCTGATCCGGGGATACCGGATGGAATTGGAAACTCTGTTCCTAAATTAGGCCATAACAAAGAATTTAGTTTAAGGGTAATGCATGAAAGCAGCATTTTTATCAGTTATCCAGTTTTTTTTATCGGAGAAGATGGTGTAAAATGGTTCCTGGAGCGTCACAGATAAACAGACAGACAGACACAAATTGAGAATACTTGTTTCGGCTTCTCTAACGCACGAAACGTAAAAATGAATAACTCTGAGCAATGTACAGACAAAACTCTAGATTTTATGTATGTAGATTTTATACGGTTTTATTTTTTCAAGAACTAAAAATGAATATGGTATTCTTGAGATTTGTTTCAGGTTTTCAAACTGCATTTATGTTTAAAATTATTAAATACAATTAGGTGCTTGCTAAATACTTGATGACTAACTATGGAAGCCCCGTGACGGGCATGCTGCTCTCCTTTGTTTGAAGTACATTTTTGTGAGTGTGGATTCATGTTATTTAGATTTTTATAACGGATATTTCCATCACGATAATTATTCCACGTAGTTTATAAGTATTAAAAAGTTTCACGACGTTTCGGAATCTGCTCGCTCACTCGTTGGCCAATATGAACATTAACAAAAAATGAAAGTGAATCTGGTTTATTCTGTAACTACGATCTGAAGCGAATATGATATTGTATACCCTAGATACTTTTATAATTTCATTATCTATATAAATAAAATTAGAGTTTTGTCTGCACATTGCTCAGAATTATTCATTTTTAGTTATTTTTACTTTTCGTGCGTTAGAGAAGCCGAAACCGGTCTTATCTCAATTTTCGTCTGTTTGTCTGTGACGCTCCAGGAGGCATATTACGCCGTCTTCTCCGAAAAAACGGGAGAACTGATTACAATGAAACTTATTTAATGTATTCTCTACATTCCAGAGAAGGTTTATAAATGGTTGAAATCATCCGCCGCCCCTTGAAAAGTAAATAACCAACATTTAAAAACCCACTTTTACGCGATATTACTCGCATTTTGATTCAATTTTCAATGAATAACCTACTGGCAATAATCATCTGTCTTTGTAGTTTAAAGATTTAATAGAAATAAAAACAAACAGTTGTCAAATCAATATTAGTTAGTTTATATTGGCCATTGATTTTAAACCCATTTCGAAATCATACTATATTAAAAAGTTATTTTAACGTATAACTAATAATAATAATAATAATGGTATAAATGTTCTAATCTATTTAATTATAAATTAATGCTAAATAATAAAGCTGAGTATTGATTTTTTTCTTTGTATTAATTTGTTTAGGATTTCAGGTTTACATTTTGGTATGATGATCTTTCTTCTTTAAACTGAATCCTACAACCCGTACAAAGGACGGGCTTACTGCTAGTCTACAATAAATCACTTGGTAAATCTTTTTTTATTACATTTTTGTATACTATATTTAATTCGTAGCAGAAAGGTTGGACAAATCGGGTTTGTTAAAATAGATTTTTCCAGTTTTAAAGATTTCTAGATTAGCAAAATAAGTATAATATTGCAAAAAGGAATTGATATAAAATGTTTTTAATAAATTTAAATTCAGGAAGAAAGAATACATGGAATACAGTACGAGAATATTTCATTTAAAATAATAAGGGAAAAGATTCTTCGTCTTTTCAACATAACATCTGTCAGATAATTATTTAGGCAATCTGACACGATGTAATCTGAAAGTTCTCTGAGTTCAATCCTAGACTTAAAAAATTAAAAATAAAAAGTAAAAATCTTGAACTTTCTTCTCAAAATACTTGTATAATGGTTCTTTAACCCATAAAAATAATTTAACTCCTATTTGTTGACTGTAACAACTTACTCGTGGATATATTCACTAATAACATGTATTCTTAAACAACTATTACTTCTAATTTAAAATAAATTGCTTTATGATTAGCGATCTTTTGTAAGTTAATACTGAGAGGCCGATTAAAATTAACATTTATGCTTGTGTTCAATTCTTGACAATATTTTAAGCTTATAATATCCATAAATACATTAAAACCTGAAAAACATAACTGTTACAAAAAAATCATTTTTAGTTTGTAAAAAGGTAATTGGAGTACTTTACACCTATAACCTATTTTGGTCACTTTTGACTTTCAAAGGCATGCAAATAAGGGAAACTCGTGCAACTCATCAGTTGGATGAAGCATCCTGTATGCTCAAATTTGCATTTTGTTGCCTCTCATAGAATGGACCTATGCGTAAGATGGATGCTGTAAACGTCAACGATTAATCATACTTTCGTGACACAATTCGTATTTAATTACCTACATTTTTAATCATGGAAACACATGGTTGGCAGCTAAATAATCACCAGAATAGTATTAAATACTAGCTGACCCGGCGAACTTGTACCACCTAACAGTTATGTCCTAACTTCGTTAACTTTTTTATTAACTTAATTACATTTTAATTATTTATTAAATTCAATTTATTCATGTTTTAACGAAGTTAGGTCATACCCCCACGGTGCTGTTCTCATGCGATTCTTTGTTCTTCTTCAGAGAATTGATTCACAATGTTCTGATGTCGAATAGCATTAAGGGTATTAAATTAACATTCGTTCATTTCGTTCATTCACAAATACGTTTAAAAACATTCATTCTAAAACTCGCACGAAACAACTACTCTTAACTACACTTTTTTTAGGTAGAGGTGGAAGAAGTGCTTTATGCACACAGGTGGCCAGCCTGTAGGGTGGGACTCCCCTATGAAGCGGGATTACCCACTAATAAAACCTCCTCTATTCTTTAGTTTTCTAACCTGGAACTGTTTGTCACATTACAACAGGCTAGGCCCAAATTTGGCTTACGCCCTTAACTACTCTGGAACAAACTAATTATCCAATAATCTGTAAATACTTATTTTCAAAACAATCACATACGCTAGCCGAAAATTACGTAAGGTGTAAGTAAGGTGTTGGTGAAAATAAGGCTACACAAAATCAGCTGTTAATAAAATATCCACACTGCTGATGCATGCATATGATCAAAAGGTATCACGTCTTTTCCTCATAAGCCATATACAAACTTTACAGGCCAGTGGGGCTTGGCCCTCAGATTAAATTCAAAACTGAATAAGCCTATAGCCTGCTTGGAGCAGATACTAATCCAAAAAATCAAAGATCATTATAATTGGTCTAGCCGTTCTCGAGTTGTAACTAGCACGAGTTGTGTTAGTATTTCTACTGAGTTCAGATTGTTTATATCTCGGTAACCGTAAAGATAAAGCGAAATATTTAACAATTAAATTTTGTAGTTTTTTCAGCTGATTCTAATGTTAAAAAATAAAATTGATATGTTTAAAAAGGTCATGTGAAAAACGTAAAAATTTATCGACATGTTTGGATTACGAATTCATCCAAGTAAATTTAGGAATACAACACATTTTTGGTCTCTATCGGACCATTTTACGAGAGTTATCATGTTCATAGACATATATCAATAATCTTTAACGATTCTTTTGTCTCTAGGCACCTCAAACTGAATAAATAACATGGTCCCGGGCTTAGGTCTTCCATAAGATCTAAGGTAATACCTCCTTGCCTATGGGAAATTTGCTTATATGAAAATCTAATTAAAGTTACACATCATCTCAATAACCAACTGTAGTATAACGTAACATCTACGTAGCTATTATAACATAATAAAAACGTCCATGCAGGGCTATAGGACGTGCGGTTTCAACCTTACAATGTCACCGCAGATTTATCTTATTATCATAAAAGGTAGAAGAGATGACCAACGTTTACTGTAGATCCCTGGTGCCTCTAAGTGCCTCTAAAGCTTGCTATCGTGTTTCAGGCAATAACGATGGGGCTCGCTAGTGTATTGTCATGAGCCAGTACTCTTCGACCTGGATCAGAGAGTGCGGCGTAGATACAAAGGTTGAAATTTGCATTGCCACGATAGACCTACACTACGTTAGGTTTTGAGGTGCTAAGAGAACAAAGATCGGACGTGGTTAACTAGAATATGGGCAATGTTTCCCGAGGATATGCCCGTTCCCAACTATTCCAGGGACCTAACACACTATAAGGCTAAGACCAATGCTGATATGTTCCTTAGCCAGGACTGTTAATTAATAGCCAAACAGGCATCAGCATGCAGGGAATTTACAGTTTAACGTGGAATCCGAACGGATGATCTATGCGGATAAAATTACTATTCAATTGTGCGTATGTTAATCCACATCTCCTGACAATTGTTCATAACTATCCACAATTCGTGACCTCCAAGTTGCTGGATTACAGAATACTCCACCCTCCCAGTCACACCAGTAACTCCCAGATACTTCATCGCAGTGTTTGTTTGGACCCCGATGACCTCATATTAATTTTAATTATTTTGTAATTCTCTGCCAGCTAAGCCGTACGAAATTGGTCTTGGCAACCGCCAGCTGAAGTTTCTGGCTCCTTATTTTATTAAGCTATTTGAATTCGCTTGTATTCACTTGAGTTTACTTGGATAAGACGAAGTTGAGCCTTCTCTGGATACCTAGCTGCGATTCACACCTACCTATCAAAGTTCACACATGTTTACTGATGATAGTAACGCACCCAATTACTGACCAGATAATCCCTTTTGGGGGACGGTCCACAAGGAGTCAGACAAAATTCTTAAATAGCAGCATAGGTTGAGTTTGGATAAATTAAAGTTTTCACTTATCAGAGTTCAATTCTGCAAACCGGGCTTCAAAAAAATGATTCATTCAGTAGTTATTGCTGTTTAAATTTTAAAACTATCAGATAATATAGGTTTATTAAGTATTTATAAATATTAGTGTTTACAAGTAAACACAAATTCTTAAGTTCGTATGGTCAAAGTAAGCGTTTAATTTCATCGTGTGGCAATTAATTTAGTAATAAAATGCAGGAATAACTCTTCATCAGTAATTAATAGTTATTTTTGGGTATTTATTTTCATTGTACTGATTTGTTTAGGATTTAAGTCTACCTTTTAGTATGATAGTCTTTCTTCTTTAAATTAAATCCTACAACCCGTACGAAGGACGGACTTGCTGCTTATACTGAATAAATTTATATTATTTGATAGTTTTAAAATTCAAACAGCTGTAACTACTGAGTGAATGCACCTTTTGAAGTGCGGTTTACGGCATTATACTCTGTTAAATGAGACCTTTAATTGACACATTTATAAAGAATGTTTCCACCTCCTGGTGGATCGTCCCCCAAAGGGGTTATCCGGTCGGTAGTTGGATAGATGTGTGCATTACTATCAACAGTTAGCAAGTGTGTAAGCTTTGGTATTTTTCTATTTTCTATTAAAAATTAAAAAGAGGTTCCAGACTTAACTATTACTCTGTATATTTTCCCATATAAGGGTAAAATAAAAATTCAACATACTGTAGTATTAGCTGTTAGCTGCTATATAATGCATTGCGTCCAACGCCTTCACCAGGCTCAGACTCAAATTCGATCGATTTTTTTCACCCTGCTCACCATCATCTTTGTGAACTTTAATGTACACGTATATTACTTATGTGAACATAATTAAACACATACTACCTGATAATTAACTGTGTGAACTTTCCAAGATATTACCTATGTGGACGTCCCCACAAGTTTATTTCCGTTTTACTCTGAAACCAAGGAGTGTTGGACGTAAAAGTAAATTATTTTCATAATAGCCAAACATAAACCAAAAGGTTCCACAGAAAATAGGGGGAAGTCTTCACAGGTAATTTTAAAGTCCCATGTCCACACAGTTAATACAATGACTTTTGTGTGTGTGTGTGTGTGTGTGTGTGTGTGTGTGTGTGTGTGTGTTGCCAGTCAAATGTCCCCATACGGATTTCTCCGAACAGGCAAAACCGTTTCGTGTAAGGAGTGTTACATACGTAAATAACTTAGTAATCAAAGAGGGTTTTAGAGGGCCCCCTTTGTAAACCCGGTTCTCCTCCCTGAAAGGTTTCAGGCTTTTTTCTGTTAATTAAGAGTTTAGGCTGTTTATATTGCTTTGTTAAAAATGTTCTCCTCACATTTTAAAAATCGTTTTTGGAATTAAAATTATGATCAACCAAATCGGTTGTTTCTGTGTGACTAATCACACTATAGTAATATATTTCCAATGAAGGAGAATCATCATAGTGTAGTTATAATAACTATAACTACACTATTATTGTCTGCAGTGACCAAACAATTGATAGCCGACGAACAAGTTAACTGCTTGCACAAAGAACAATGAAATTAACCATGAATCGTTTTGTTGCACATGAGATAGACTTTAGTGTTCTTACGTTGATAAAAACGAATATAAAGTACAATTAATGACATGAAAATGGATTCTATTTATTTTTAAATAGTTCCATTAACACTGAAACAATTAAGGCAGTCGAGAAACTATTGTAATTATTGTATGTATTTGGCGTTTTTGTACAAACTCAAATTAAATTGAGTTTTGTTGTATCTTTATTGGTGGTAAATAAAATGTGAGATCCATTGTTATATTATCACAAAACGTGATCAGTAACTTTACATTTAATTGCTTGTATTATTAATAAATATGATTAGGCATATAAACTAACATTAATACTTATACCTAATGATTTATTTTTTAAAGACTGATAGTGTATGTTTTCGTGTACAAATATGATATAAAATATAAATCTAATTAAGATGTAATCTGAAAAATAGGATAAGAACCGAGTTTTCAACGTTACAAAGTAAAAAAATACATTTAACAGTCAAAACCGAGGTTGATCACTTTTAATTGTGCTCCCAATATAATATCTAGGAAATGGGTTATTTTTAGCAACGTATCGTCATTAGTGAAAAAACGAACTTAAAGTAAAAAAGGTACATTACAGAAACAAAAGAAAACCGGAAACGGATCTCGTGGCTGTTCTTTCCTGGACCAGAAATGTAAAATTAATGAGGAAGAGAAAGATTAAAACTCTACCATTTAAAAATTCATACTACCCAATTCATTGGCATTAGAGTTTAAGAAAACTAACAATAAATACTGAAAATAATAACAGAAGAAATTTACATTGTTAATGGTATTTTAATATCAAAACCACAATCATTTTAATCCGTTATGAGTAATAGTTTGTACTGCATAAATAGTAGTATATAATCTATACTGTTTTAGAGTGATACGGTGTGCTTGTTCATTGTTTTATATCATACTAGCCAAAGTACCCGTTCTTCGCACGGGTTAAAAAGGCTAAAAGGTGTAGGCTCTACTGATACATTTGAGTTATTGTTAATTAATTCTTCATTGTTTACAAAATTACAAAACACGAGTGTCTAAAACATTGCAAAGTAACATCTGTCAAATATTGGGAGAGGATAAGGATTAATGTAATAGAGAGAGTTGTCGGAAAAACTTAAAATCTACCATTCCGCTATTTCAAATAATTCACTAATTGCGATCCAGCAGTTCATCTGAAAAATCAACTTTATTTCTTCTTCTTCCCGAACTGTCAAAATATAGTGCAAACGGATGTTGTCATTAGAAATGTAAACATTGAAACCTAGGACAGTCACGGCAGCTCTTTCTTCTTCTTCTTCTTCTTCATCTTCTCGAACTGTCAAATTTTAGTGTTCACAGCTGTTGACATTCAAGTAATTTTATGTTTTCATTCTCTAAAAATGTAAACATTGAAATTTAGGACGTTCATGGGGCGTAGCCCGAGAGGATTTTAAGGAAATGAGTATGCCTATGTGTTGCATGAGTTTAAGATCTACCTTTGTGTAAAATTTCAAACCGGTCGGTTCAGTATTTTTCTCATTTACTTGCCACAACAAACCCACAAAACCACAAACAAACATACAGAAACCACTTCTTCTTTATAATATTATAGATTTAGCTTAAACGTTTAATGAGGAGGTATATAAAAGGCTCAGCGGTTCGGTAGTTACAGAACCTTGTTTAAAAATTCTCTGAGGGTCGCTGGTTCAATCCTGAGATTAATCTTGACTCAACTTTTTGATGGTTCGATATTGGACCCAATCTTTCATTATCCTGATAATCGAATTCGTCTTACATGCTCTTCACTCAAATTTATTGCTGATAGGCCTACATTTTAATAGGGTACGTGTCTTAAGAATAAGTTTAAAGTTAACTTGTTTTTATTCATCTATAAAGAGTCAACGGACGATTTGTGTTTGGATAAATATAATATCAGGTATTTGAATAAATAAAATAATCTCGCAAAAAAAACTATTAATTTTTTGTTCAAATACAAGTGAAAAAGGTTGATTACATCAAAAAGGAAGTAAACGGCACAACAAATTTATGCAATACTTACGTAATAACTTATGCAATAATACGTAATAGTTTTATTTAAATACAGAATATTCCTCGAAGATACAAAGTATAAAATATGATATGATAAGAAATCTATCATATCATTCATAACCTTAAAAGTTACCAAAATGTTTAGTACTCTTTCTCTGTATTTAAAGGTGTATATTTTGCTTTCAAAATTTCTTCCATACTAAAGACGAAAGTTCACAGCATATACAGGATAAAAATACTGCATAAGAGCTTTAACCAATTTAACATTGATTACAGAGTCCTTACGTCACTTAAATACCATTGAATTTTAAAGGGATGCAAATAAGGAGAGCAATGCGAGTCATCAGTTAGCTGGAGTGTCCCTCATCCCTCATGTGGAAATTTGCATCTTGGTCGCGTCCTTTACCCGTCGTCACCAGACAGAGGTTACTAAAGCACTATATAATTAAGGCATGGTAATAATAGTTTACTTATACAAATAAATTAATATTTAGTTTTAGAACTTAGTTTCCATTTTGATCAATTTTATTCACCTTTTACACAGAGCGATGTATTTATAACTTCTTATAAATACAAAGCTGGTCACAGCAGAACTATGACATGATTTGTGCACCTCACACGAAGGGTGGCAACAGTATCCATCTACAAAGTAATTTTTTGCTGAGCAATATCTCTCGTATTTACCTCACGATTGCTATATCAAGTATTGCAATGCATTTCAAGCGGCCTGCTGAGCTTATTCTGTCTACGTCTTGTCAAGTGGCAGCAACGAGTTTAACTCGTCTTGTTTTAAGGAGAGTATGCTCAATAAAAGATTGCTTTTTCAGGTGAATGTAACTATTGTTTAAATCCATTAAACATATCACGAGTTTTAAACGTTACATTACCAGTGCTGTTATGTATTATTCACTAGTTAATATACGCCTTAATAGAAGGGGTCTAAAATATCACTTGTATACACTTATACGTATTAATATTTCTAAGTAATAGATCTAATAATACATAAATATTCTAAGTAATAATATGCATTCATAATAAATACTTCTTACATATCAGTTGTATATATATTCTACAATTTTTAACCGTTGTTATACTATATGAAATAGTGTGGCCCTTTTTCTGAATCTGTTCATATTGTTAACACTTTCTTATCTGTATATATATTTTGGGGATTTTTCCAAAGACCTGAAGCCGAAAGCTTATATACTCTCTTCAATTGCTTCTTTATTGACCATGGTAAAAAGTGTGACGAAACCCGGTAAAATACATTACTAAACTAGGACGAAGCACGTAAAATAAAATCATTGTAGCTTTAAATTTACAAGTCTGTGGCTCACAATTATTCAAAATAGTAGTGTTCATTTTATTATTATCAGATACTATTTTATTGAAATTAGTTACCGATTTCTCGTATTTAATTTTTTGCTTACACATACCAACAGTGTACTAAAACTAATAGATTAATAATATTTTGAAATAATCAAAACTAATTACTATCACCATTACCATTATAGTAATGTATCTCGGTAACGAAGATGGACGCAGCACTGGCCACGGAAACAAATGGTTGACAGAGCTCCACATGAGGCCTGACTGACTAATGATGAACTGGTCCTATCATTCCTCAAAACTATAAATCTCCTTACCCAATCTACTTTAATCTCTCATTTCTCTACTTTCTTAAATATATTATTCCATTTGAGTTATTTTTGTTTAAATATCTTCTTTGGATATGAATGCAGATTGGATTACGCGAAAAGCAGATATTTCAACCGATTTTAGTAACTAATCACTGCGTAAATTTTATAACTACAGTTAGTTTCTTTATTTTGAATATAACCGTTAAATATTGAAATTAACGGTATGTTTGTTTATGATTATGATTAAAGTTGTGTTTTTCATAGAAATATTATAAATATTTTAAACTAATTACTAAATAAATACAGTTGAAGCTATGAAAATGTCGTAAATTGCTAAATATAGGGATTTGTATTCTTCTATATAACTGCTATTAACTAAGTTGATATAAACTGGGAGGCTCTAAAACATCAGCTCTCTGCACGCCATTTAAGTGGGAAACTATGCAACTGGCCTGTTAGTAAGAAGAATTAACCCTGGAGCACTGGCGCCCCACCGACTACCATGAGCCTTGGTGCCAAGACTCACAGACCGATTATGTAATGTTGCTGAAAAATGGTTAAAAATACGTAAAATAATTTTATTTTTATATTTTACATTTATTTAATTTTGTTATTTTCCTTTTATGTTAGCATTATTTAATCAAAAGAGAATATTTTAAAATTATTTTAATATGCATTTTAGAAAACCCCTGTTAAAAGTTCATTGGTTTTTGATTTTATTACAAAAATCTCCTAAAATTTTGAATATTGACACAAGTGGTACATAACCTAGTTTTTTATAACCGAACCATGAAAGCAACTACAAGACACCTTAGTTTAATAATAAACATGAATCAAACTAAGATGGTTGTTTTTTATTTTGTTTATTGTAGTTGTTGTTTATGTCTTCGCCCAATTGTTCTGTGTCAGTGTCTTCCTCAAAAACTTCCCCATTCTCAATTTTTTTAAATCCATAACATCGTTGTTCTCCTCCACACCTTTCAATGAAACGTGTCCAAAAGAGTTCTTATCCGCTATCAATCTGCTTAACTGGTAATGTTTACTTATAAACTAATGAATCTATTTATATACTATTGTCTCTGCAAATATTTTCAGACCCAAATGGCCAATAACAGCAACAGTAATGACACAACGATGACTACTGGGGCGTGATTGGATTTAGGATATAAGAGTCTATTGGGAATCACAAACATTTCCAACCTGTCCCCAACATAGTAGTGAAAATATCAAAAATCAGGACTGAGACGGAGGACGGTAAATATGTACCAAGGAAAGTTTTGTAAACTATCTATTACTATTTAACTACCATATATAAAAAAACTCTATCTTGGTTAACTTTACGGAAAAGTAGTAACATAATATTTTGAATTTCCTGATACTGAATTTTTATTTATGTAAATATATCACTAAATTAATTATCAGTTTTTAAAGTAGAGCTTTTACGGTTCATATTGATCTTTTGTCTTTGTTTGTAAGGCATTAAAAAGTTAAAAAAATAAAATCTTAAAATCACTGTTTTAGGTGCTAAACTTAATTTTAGTTTTAGAATGTGGAATTCTGAGATTTTGAAATGTGATTACACGACTACGGTAGAGCTCCCTAACCTACGGGGCTCCACCCGTTGACCTGTGCAATACCCAAGTACCGTACACCGGTACAAGCGTTTGTCAGTACACGCAAGAGTACACCAGAGTAGTACACAACTCAGCCCAACAGACCTTTAACGTCAGGATTGTTCCTCTCCCCCTGAGGACCCATGAGGTGAAACTCCTAGGAAGGTCTATTGAAAGTTAAAGTAATAAAGTTTTTCGATATTTAATACAGAAACAGTCGCTAGAAAACTGAAATCTAAATAGAACAACTTAGTTTTAAGTAGTATTATATCATCAGTATTGGTTTTCATTATTTTGATATTTTGATAGTATAATACTAAAAATTTTTGGTCTCATTTTGTGCGCATATTTTTGGTTATTTAGTTATTATTTTAATGACAATATTGAATTAAAATATAAACATTTTGTAAACTATTTAACACCAAAAATTAATAAATTGATAACACACTATTTTAACTTATTTATTTATGACGTTTCGAAACGACCCACAATCAAATGCCGTTTATGAATGGCGATATTTGATTGAAACAGTGAGAGCAAGAAGAAGGGGAGGATTAGCAAGTTCTCCTCTGAGTCGACATTAAGCTCAGTAATTCACTCCGCCTCCGCCTCCGCCATCTGACAACGAGGAATCTTCTGTCTTCAGTTTCGTGCAACTTTGGTTTCATCCCATCCTTTTATCCAAATATTAATATTATTCTATATGGCAAGAGGAAACGTGGTTTTGTAATATAAAAATTACTTTGTTGTAACTATAACATTTTAATGCACTAAAATTATTACTACACAAAACTACTTTATTCCGTTTTAGTGAGATTTGTTTCGGCTGAGATTTTTCCCAACCTATTTTCTCGTATTGCATATCCTAAGTTCATACAAATTTCATTTCACTAATGTAAAGTAAACTGCGTAAAGCACAAGGCAAATTTGATCTCTTCGTCCAAGTGAGAAAACACGAACCTCAATATTGTATTGTGTTTTGATGATAGCGGTGTTCGTCACAATTACATACGTGAGGCAGAGAAGAGAGCATCGTGCAATACATGGAACTCATAATACACATCAATATAGAATGTAATCGGAATTTAAAATATAGCAGTATGAATGATTAAAAATTGAAATATATGATATTGTTAACGACATTCTGTAACTAGATTTAAGGATCAGATATATATATCAATAAAATAAGAGACACATTATTTTTAAACTTTTCTTATATTACACTTGAATCAACAATACACGAACTTTAATAAATTCTATATTTTACAGAATTAATATTTGTCTCGCAAAATCACTTGCATGAGAGAGCAAATGTCTTGAAACCTTTTAAAACGGAATTTGCATACCGCCTGGGATTCACATTACTCATTTTGACAAACGGTTATCCATGTAGCCAAGCTACAAAACAAGGGATCATCCATCTCTTTTATCTGTGTTAGAGTTCCAGGTTAAACCAGGCATATATGTTTAAAATCACAAGTCTACACACAATAACATTCCCCAAGACATGTAATAGTCTCATTACCTGGAACTGCAATAAATAATTCGTATTTGTGTTTTTTTCAGTTTATAACAATCTATGTAAATAAAATTAGAGTTTTGTCTATCCATTGCTCAGAATTATTGATTTTTTAGTTATTTTTACTTTTCGTGCGTGAGAGAAGCCGAAACCGGTCTTATCTTAATTTCTTAATTTTGTCTGTTTGTCTGTGACGCTCCAGGAGGCATTTTACGCTGTCTTCTCCGAAAAAACGGGAGAACTGATTACAATGTACCCTATTTCATGTAATCTCTACATTCCAGAGAAGGTTTGCAAATGCTTCAAATTGCCCGCCACCCCTTGAAAAGTAAATAACGAGCATTTAAAACCCCACTTTTACGTGATATTACTCGCATTTTTATTCAGTTTTCAATGAATAACCTACTGGTAATAATCAGCTGTCTTCGTAACTACAAAGACAGCTGATCATTAAACTTAATGATTTAATAGAAATAAAAACAAACAGCTGTCAAATCAATATTAGTCTCTATATATAAAATTTAATGTATGTCTGTCTGTATGTATGTATGTCCTTTATGCGTTGCCAAACTACTCATCCGATCGCCATGAAAGTTGCTCTATATGTGTCCGGGAAGGTTTTAGTGAAAAAATATTTTCGAAAACCCCATAAGTTTCCATTTTATGGCGTTTTAAATTTCTAATGTTAACCTTATGGAGAGTAAGTTTGTTTACAAATTGTCTACAATGAAAACATTTGATTTCTTAGCTACAGCTGATTGGTTTACTTTCCATTAGCAATACCGTATGCTTTACTATCCAATGCCATCTGAATCATTCATTAATGTTAAACTATGAAGTAAATGTGTACTGTAAAAAATGAACAGCTTTATTCACCACGTTAATAGTTAACGGTTTTGGGGGATTATGTATTTATATTTTTATTTTCTGTCTGATTAAAGTCACGTGTTTATATGATAATTACAATGTTTATATTATTACGTTTATTATAATAATCAGCTGTTGTATATCTTTCCTATAAAAGCCGTATTACAGTTAGGGTTCGTTTGGGTTTGGATTGGATTTGAAAATTGTGAATTAATCCACTCAGATTTATTTGTTTTATGGGAATGATATTAATATGTTTTATCGTTTCAGTATTGTTATTCACTATGCAGCGACCCAGAATATATAACCTTTCACAATGAAGCCGTATTGCTATTCGACTTCAGAACATGGCCAATCTTAAAGTTAACATGTGTTTACTGTGAGGCGTTACGAAGTTCGCCGGGTCAGCTAGTTAGTTTATATTGGTCATTGATTTTAAACCCATTTTGAAATCATACTATATTAAAAAGCTATTTTAACGTATAACTAACTATAATAGTGGTATAAATGTTCTAATTTATTTAATAGTAAAAAAATGTATTTTTCTCTTAGAGTAAGGTACATATGACCATGGCTCAAGCGGCCTTCTCACCCGGACATGGTCATTAACCATGAGCCGGGACAGACATCGGGTGTCAGATGTCAGCCGTCAGACGTCAGACGTCAGGTCACACTGATCAGTGATCACGAGGGTAACTGGTGTTATTGTCGGATGGTTTCTCTCTATAATTGTATATGGTATCCTGGATATTGGATAAGCATTGAACCCTTATGATAAGGTTAAAAGATATCTGGGTAAGATAGTTTGGTCTGGTAATTTGGTTATCATATCTAAACCTGAACCTCTTATAAGGGGGCCTTATTAAAATGAGTTTAAATTTAACCAATAAGTCTAAATTGTTGTAAACAATTTTTCTTTATTTCATTCTAAAAAGTTTAACTTTATAGATATTCTGTAAGTTCTTCTAAATAAAAATGCTACCTTCACTGTATTTCTTTATTTTATATTGCTAACTTGAAGTGATAGTAGATCGTTTTTGGAATAAAAACTCCTACTAAGTTAATATTCTGTGGCTGCCGTCATATGATGAACTCGTAAGTCTTTTAGAATCTGCCAAGTGGAAATTCAATCTCCTCCAGAGCTAAAATAGCAGAACCTCTCGTTTACTTTTGAAAACTTCCTTATGGAATAATACAGGGCTGTTTTTTTAATATTATAATTATTTCACATTTAAAAATAAGCATTTATTAGTTATTTTTACAATAAATAAATATTAAGTATAACAAAATATGCGTTTTTATTTTAGGAAGAATTTTATGTTAACAATAATAATTCTAATAATTATAATCTAAAAATACTGGTTTTCAATTTAATTGCATCATAGGCTTTTATAATTCTGAAAATCACTCACTGTTATACTCGTATATGAATATGCCAATAATTATGCCTACTCTGAACTTTGTTAGGATGGGAACTGTTTTGACATTGATACGTCTTAGGTCTGGGGGGGAGGGGGTATTGGCAATCCGTCAGACCAAAATTTGAAACAGTGACGAAAAAATGTTTTATGGACAGCTGTTCAAAGGAACTGAAAAATTCCCCTGTAGAGATATACATGATCTAACCTATTTCTGGTGCGGAAGTAAATATAAACTTTTATATAGATGTTTTAAAAATGCAACGACAAAATATAAAACTAGGAGTAAATCTATATGTTCTTAGATTTTTCAACGTGGTTTACGTTAAATATTAACTAACAAACATTTCAGCGTTTGGCACCTGGATTTCTAACCAATGTTACTTTAATTGAAGCTTACCTATATGTTTAATATAGATGACGTAAATTATTCAAGTAGTTTAATATTTATAATAATTTACATAAAAATATATATTTATCATTTATTCCATTATAACTTTGCTATTTACGAAAATTCTTAGAAAACTTTAAAACTGTTTGATATTCTTAAGGAAGGAGATACGTTCTTCTTTTAAGGCAATATCAAATACATATTTATAAGATGGGGTAAAACTTTCTTAACGACGACCTGTAACTTGGAGAACGCAGTGCGGCTTTTCCGACTTGAAAAGGGTGCGTTGGGTGATTTTAAAATACTTTGTGGGAATGAACAGGTAAAGTTAGAAAAAGGGATAATTCATTAAAGTTTCTTTTAATTACATCTTATATTTAAAACTGTTTGTTGCAACGGAAAAAACGTTCTTTAATTTACAGAGGTTCACATTAACGTTTTTTAAACCCCATAGCTTTTCTAAAAAAAATACAAACGTCAGTGGTTTATTAAAACGTTTATAGACATAGTAAAACTCAAACACAATAGCCCCCTCCTTAGCCCAATCCCTTAGTTGTAGGCTCAATATTAATGGAGTACTGATTTGATAAAGCTCTGTAACAGTATTTTTATCTATGATATTGTTTCGTAAATTAATTAGTTATTTCTACACACAATAATCAATTTGGCAAAACTTTCATAACTAGATCTAAGTTAGTGTGGCTGGTTTCATTCTTCTTACTATTTGAAAGAGAATTATTATTATATGGTTGATATAAATGAAAAAACGTATTGAGAAATTTGCAACTATCACGTAATCTTTGAAACTCTTCAGAGATAGGATGACATATGATGTAAAGTTTCCTGAAACTCAGATTCGTTAAAAACAATTATTAAATATTAACTAACGAACGTAACAATATGTGCATTTGCTTATTAATAAAAATAGTAATCTACAGCAAATGTGTAGGTAATTGGCAATACAAGAGGGAAATATTCCTAATATACACTCTGACTAGTTTTTACTAGTTTGACTGTGACGTTGGCAACGTCCTGTAATCCAGCTACTTGGAGGTCACGAATTGTGGATAGTTGTGAGGTATGGTCGGTGGATGTTGAGTTCTCTTGTGTGGATTAAAGTCCGCACTTTTGAATACGTTAATCCGCAAAAACCATACTCATAATTAGATCAATTCAGAGGCCGAGGTTCGGGTTCCACGTTAAACTGTAGGTCCCTTGGTTGTTGCAATCGGCTGTTGGGCTATTAATTAACAGTCCTGTCTAAGGACCATGTCAGCCTTAGTCAGTAACAAGACTACAAGATCGTGCCACAATCATCTTACACTCAATCCTCATTCATACTTGGCCTAAAATACCTACATTGTAGTACGGTTGTCATTTTAATAATCTAATATTATATAATCTACTAGTTTGAAAAATAATTACTGGTAAGTCTTAAGTAGTATTAGCAGAAGATAAGCAGGATTTTAGTTATACGGTCAGGAAGTTAAAAAGACGATTATGAGCTAAGTGGCTTATTACTGGCCACTAAAAAAATCATTATTTAGTAATAGGGAATGAGACAGCTGTCAACATAGTCGTTCCTTTAGAAGGCGGGGAAATCATTTCTGTTCATAAAGCTAGGTATTTGGGTGTGGTTTTGACAAGTCTGGGAGCAGCTAGGAAGATGTTGAGACTATGATTCAAAATGTCAGAAAGGTAACAAGGTCTTACAGCTTTATTTTGTGGGATAGAGGGCGTCTAGGAATAAAAATTACAATTCAATGGTGCAGAGTGTGTTGATATATGGAACTTGAAAGAAAGGAGCACGGAAAAGTTGTTTGCTACATAAATATATGTACTATGAATAAGTCACAGAGGGATATTTCAGAATCGGACGAGGACATAAGGAGGAAGATGGATGTTCAGTATTAAAAAAAATATTTATTATTCAACAGTGAACTATAAAACTGCAATTAAATACTCCCCCAATTATAATATTTAAATTCCTGCGGGGTTTTTCAATGGTGAGTGACAATAAACTCAAACTTATATACATTGGGTTTAAGTATTTTTAAGAACAATTAATTTGGTTGGAAAGTACATATTTTCCCTTCTAACCAAGTATGTGGACAGGAACATGAAGTACAAAAAATAGCTGATTTGGAATGGCCATGTTCCACATGTGCCGATCTGAGTTCCACCTTGGAAGAGGAAAAGAGGACGAAAGACGAGGAAAGAGGGCCTAGAAGCAGTTGGCAACTGGGGATGGAAGAGGCATTGGAGACGAGGAGGCTTCAAGTTAGAGATTGTGTCGACAAGAAAATGTGAAGACTAGGAGCGGAGAGACAGCGCGAGCTGTCAAGTAACAGGTAACAAGTAAGTACTTTAATTGTTCAGTATGACAGGCTTTCCTATCTTTTTTGTTTCCTGTTACTCTTGAGAGCTATTGTAATTGGAATCGGGCCCTTCCAGGGCATCTTCCTTCACGTTTTAGCGATGTCCATTGGCTTGCCAGGTCCCTTAACCTGACAACATGTGATTTCTGGTTTGGGACTTCTTAAAGAGCAAGGTTTTTGCCACAAAATATCAAACTATAGCTCAATAAAGTTGCTGCGATTCCAATGCCCATGATACGACGGGTGGTGCAAATTTCCAAAAAAAGATTGGAAACATGCTTGGAGATCGGCGGACATAAGATGAATGATGTCCTATTCCATAAATAAAAATGTTTAAAGCATATAAGTATTATATGAATATTTTTTGAGTATCAATAAATTACAGCTGTTTCTTTTTTACATTCGGTTGTTTTATTTTAAATAGAGGAAGAAGTACGAAAATTGCATAAAATGTACACATTATTGAGGTGTTATGTCACCCCCATTAGATAAGTAGAATGGTTTAAATCAATGATATAACGAAAAAATACATTAACTAAGAATCGTTTACCGAAAAAACACCTCCTTAACCAAATAAATAGCAGAGATATTAGAAAGGAAAATGCGATTGATTTTTTGAACAACTTGTTATTATCCTTGTGTTTAAAATTAGTATGCACAGTTAAGTCTCTAGCTATTATATATACTTCTTGTGAAAAGTCTTCTTTGTTAGATATATACGAAACAATCTATTCAAATCAAATCCAAATATCAGTTGAGCTGTGTTCGGATGCTTATCAATACAGGGTGTTCCGCTGGTTTGTGCTCCATTAACTGATTGATTGAGTTCATTTCCCGCCAGAAATAAATCACTATGAAAGGCGGTAATCATCTGATGGACTGCCGTCTAGTCGATATCTACATCTATCAATATCTTCCAGCTAGAAAGGGCTGCCGACTCATACTCCAGTATTGGATATAAAGAAAACTTTTGAAATAAATATTTCGACGGAATTCTTTTAAAGCCAAATTTGATTGTTAGCACATTCCATAATTATGTTCGTATACTACACTTTATTGCGGTTATTTTATCGCTTCATTTAGTATGTATAGCTTTATCATCACAGGATTAATTTTAACTCGTAGTATATGCATCACCACGTTAGACACAGCTTGA
Organism: Nephotettix cincticeps; assembly: GCA_023375725.1. Lineage (NCBI taxonomy): Eukaryota > Metazoa > Arthropoda > Insecta > Hemiptera > Cicadellidae > Nephotettix > Nephotettix cincticeps. Next base: position 46,715,102 of record CM041791.1, read on the forward strand.
CGATGGGTTTCATTATGCTTATGTTTTATGTTATAAGTCTATTAATTATTATAAATACCTTATATATTTTTTTAATATATATAATCTATTAATGTACATAAACAAAATATATTGAGGCCGGACACTAGAAAAGATACTTCTCGTATACTTTGTTACATTATACGAGACACTGTGTATGTGTTAAAAAAGGAAATTGAAGTCATATTGTAGAACTAGCAACTTTTTAACTGTAAAAACCGCAACCAAAAAAATGTGTAATACCTAATTAATTATAATCTATCAACAAAGATATACTTCTAACTAACAAAAAGGCTGTAATATAATATATAACTAAGTAAAACCTCAGCACATCTCTATAGGTTTGGTTCCCTTAATCGATACAATTATACAGTTTATATGTAGCCTAACCTAATGGACCTGTTTAATATGTGTGTATATATGTGGCATTCAAAGCTGTTACAATTAATTTATTAGTTGAGTCGGTTTAGGCATTTAAATGTAATAATATTTAATAGTAAACGAATGGTATTTATATTGTCTGCACTTTTACTGATATGGTGCAGCTGTTCCCCCAGTTTGGGGGGGAGTGTACCTGTCACTTGTACACCAACCAAATCGTACAGGTATAACATATCATATTTTGTCATGACTATTTTATCCGTATAAGGTGTTTCATACCATAATTTCAGACACATAAAACTATATAGTAACCGCAGATCAGTCAGTATCACTTATCTTTGACAACGTGTCTTACGTGTTACTTACAGACACTTACGTGTCACGATAAGGTTAAGTTATAAGTCATGTACACGCGCCATTAAAATGGAAATTTTTTACCCAGAGGGCACGTTAACTACCTGAGGAAGGCTGGGAGCATCGTTTACATTAATTTCGTGATTAAAATTTAAATTCTCGGTGTGTGTAAGCTTTTGAAGACATGAGAATATTTTAACGTTAAAGGGTTCAATAATTAGGTTATTGAACGCTTTAACCATAAAATATTTTATTGTGATTTTTATATAGTTTTAATGTATTTTTATCAATATACCAAATATATTATAAGGGATCTATATTCTTTCAATGGTTTTTTTTAGTTTTAAGGTGCTCCTAAATTTATTTAATGTAACATATATTTAAGCTTCTTCAATTATTGCAGGTTATGAACATCAAATCTTTTACAAATGTGTCAGTCAGTGCGTCAGTGATTGTCGTTACAATTATAGTGATACATTCTCCTCGGCAAGGGTTCGATGGACAAAGGCACAGCAATAGCAGAGGAACTGGCTCCATTTGTTACGTGAATAGACCGCAGCTGACTACTCATTGTGTTCCTATTGTCACCAATACGCTCCCGTTTTCCACCATCATTTACCTTTACACCTCTTCTTAATATTTATTCACTAAAAAGAAAAATGTTAATAATAACAATAATAATTATTATTATTTTTCTATCCACAAAATTAGATGGTTTTGTACGCTAAGTGTAAATACGATAAATAATAACAAAAAAAAAGTATAATCATTGTCGTTACATCTGTTACATATTCTTTTTACGTCTATAATACAGTTTAACATTAATGAATATCCTCAAACTTGTTAGGAATATTTGGATATACTGTATTTAAAACTAAAAAATTAGATATACGTATATAAATACATTTATGCTCATATATAACATATACGTTTATTTTTACCAAACAATGAATACTTTGATAGTGAAATCACAATGCCTAATTAAACATTTCCTTAATGGAAAACTTGGAGTGTAAAATTCTGCTGGAGACAAAGTTTTACCATTTTCGCATTTTTAATGAATTAATAAGGCTTGATAAACCAATTCTACAGTCAAACTGTTAATTGGTGACTTACTGCATTGGAAATCTCAGTGTTTTGTTCTGATGGATAAGGCAGTAAGAATTTAAAATAAACTATTTTTAAATTGTTTGTTTGACTTATACAATTAAAAATATTTCATAACAGTTCTTATGTATGTAGTTACAATTAGGTTTCAGGGCGAATTCATAGCTTAAAACGAGCGAGAAGAGCTATCACAACCAAATTTGGCATCTCATTGCTGTTAATAGTAGCTACTTTTTTGTGTACATGGTTTGTGATCAGATATCCCTATACTCATGAGGAGGGCTTGTTGAACTAAAATCAATGCCGCAAATTAAACTTTAAAAGGTTGGCAAAACAAAATGGTGGTGGTTTGAAAATTGAAAGTTATGAACTTCAAACCTCATCCATTTTGTTTTAGTTTGACTTTTGTTGATCCTGTTTCATGTGTTTTATTTCAATTAAAACGACCTTTAATTTGATAACAAATTGGACTTATGCCGTACTTAAGAATTTCCTGCGACTCTAGATGTACCTTATAAGGAGTTGCAGGAAATTTCTAAGTTGCAGCACAAGTCAGATTTGTCATAAAATTATTGTTCGTTTTAATTGAAATAAAAGACATGGAACCGAATGTTAAAAAGTCTATGCAAAATAAAATGATGAAGTTTTTAAGTTCACAATGTTACATTTTTAAATCACCGCCATTTTATTTTAAATTTATATTTTAAGGTTTGGTTTTCGACATTTTTATTAGTTTAACAAACCCTTTGTTTGATTAAAATATGAACCTATGCTTACCTTGGAAATTTTCAACTTACTCCCCATTTTCTGTCCCCTTTGGATAACATCCAATCACCTTGTACACAAAAAGGTAGCTTAATATTACAAGCAATGACATGCCAAATTCGATTTTGATATCATATCTCCTTACGTTTTAAAGTTATAATGTTGCCTAAAGATGTAACTGTCACCCCGTATATATGCAGAGTTAATTTTACCTAAAGATGTAACTGTCACCCCGTATATATGCAGAGTTAATGTTGCCTAAAGATGTAACTGTCACCCCGTATATATGCAGAGTTAATGTTGCCTTAAAATGTAACTGTCACCGTATATATGCAGAGTTAATGTTGCCTAAAGATGTAACTGTCACCCCGTATATATGCAGAGTTAATGTTGCCTAAAGATGTAACTGTCACCCAGTATATATGCAGAGTTAATGTTGCCTAAAGATGTAACTGTCACCCCGTATATATGCAGAGTTAATGTTGCCTAAAGATGTAACTGTCACCCCGTATATATGCAGAGTTAATGTTGCCTAAAGATGTAACTGTCACCGTATATATGCAGAGTTAATGTTGCCTAAAGATGTAACTGTCACCCCGTATATATGCAGAGTTAATGTTGCCTAAAGATGTAACTGTCACCCCGTATATATGCAGAGTTAATGTTGCCTAAAGATGTAACTGTCACCCCGTATATATGCAGAGTTAATGTTGCCTAAAGATGTAACTGTCACCCCGTATATATGCAGAGTTAATGTTGCCTAAAGATGTAACTGTCACCCCGTATATATGCAGAGTTAATGTTGCCTAAAGATGTAACTGTCACCCCGTATATATGCAGAGTTAATGTTGCCTAAAGATGTAACTGTCACCCCGTATATATGCAGAGTTAATGTTGCCTAAAGATGTAACTGTCACCCCGTATATATGCAGAGTTAATGTTGCCTAAAGATGTAACTGTCACCCCGTATATATGCAGAGTTAATGTTGCCTAAAGATGTAACTGTCACCCCGTATATATGCAGAGTTAATGTTGCCTAAAGATGTAACTGTCACCCCGTATATATGCAGAGTTAATGTTGCCTAAAGATGTAACTGTCCCCCCTTGTATATATGCAGAGTTAATGTTGCCTAAAGATGTAACTGTCACCCCGTATATATGCAGAGTTAATGTTGCCTAAAGATGTAACTGTCACCCCGTATATATGCAGAGTTAATGTTGCCTAAAGATGTAACTGTCACCCCGTATATATGCAGAGTTAATGTTGCCTAAAGATGTAACTGTCACCCCGTATATATGCAGAGTTAATGTTGCCTAAAGATGTAACTGTCACCCCGTATATATGCAGAGTTAATGTTGCCTAAAGATGTAACTGTCACCCCGTATATATGCAGAGTTAATGTTGCCTAAAGATGTAACTGTCACCCCGTATATATGCAGAGTTAATGTTGCCTAAAGATGTAACTGTCACCCCGTATATATGCAGAGTTAATGTTGCCTAAAGATGTAACTGTCACCCCGTATATATGCAGAGTTAATGTTGCCTAAAGATGTAACTGTCACCCCGTATATATACAGAGTGTTTCTAAGCAACCCTGACAAACCCCGGGTATTTGTTGCTTAAGTCAAAAAAAGAAAAAAATTGGAAATAGATATAGGCCCTAAATGGAAGTTTTGTAAAAATATCAACTTTGCAATCCATAGATCAAAATTTTCAATAGATATACACAAAAATCACTATGAAACAAATCAAGTTTAGGACCAATGTTAGTGTGACATTTTTTCTAGTTTGACCCAATGAACGGATTCCTGGTATTTTTCAGGGTTGGCGAAAACACCCTGTATACAATCTTAACCTATAAATAAGGCACCATTACCTTATCCAATATTTACTATTTAATTATTTAAACTACATATAAAAACTACGAGTATTAAGTCTGTACTAGACGTAGACAGAACACATTTTAATTGTTAAAAGCACAACAAAGCTTACAGAGTCATAAAAGTTACACAAAAGAACAAACGACTCTTTTTTGTTTGACATGAAACCTTTTCAATTCATAAGCTATTCATTAATTAACCATTCATTTGCATTTGCATAAATTTCAAGGCGTTTCACAGCAGTTAGTTGCTCTTTTATCTTAATCATTAATTAACTGAGAGAACTTGCGAGAAGAAATATTTCTATAATGTTAAATATAAATATACACCTTAAATGTGTAAAATGTGTATAAGAAGATGTTACTTACGTGTTTCACAATATCACAATATAGTAACAAGTGATATTTCAAAGACCAAATGATCATTCTTTCTCCATAGCAGAGATAAATTAGGTCTTTGCAACCGCTTGTAGATAACAAACGGATACTTTGCGCCACACGAAAGCCTACAGCTTAGAAATCTGATATCAGATTAGTTATGTTGGATATTTAGAATGACTGAGTGTAGTTACTATAAATGAATCTTCTAACTAACATACACATTCACCTAGACAAACATGTTTTAAATTTAAGCATGGTCCAGTCAAATCCGGCACAGTATGTATTTTTCTAATAATTAATCACATTATACATAAAACTTGATTATGGTGTTGAATATTAGTAATCAACATTACCACACACCATTACGTGGTTAGCAAGAAACATTACATCAACAAAATAGATTTGTAAGTTTGACAAGAATATTTACAATTTTAACCCAACTAAAAATTGTTTATTATTGAAAAACAAGATAGTGCATAGCAGTCATCAATGCATAATACAGTAATGCAGTAAAATTTAAAAAAGAAAAAATAAGCAGTAAAATATTCACTAAAACTTTAACACTCCTTAAGAACAAAAAAAGACTTTTAACGATTCTTAACCTCATGTTTGGTTTTCAAGAACAAGTTTGGTTAAAAAAGTAGATTTTTTAAATTAAGTATGTTTCGGGTTGTTCGGTGATTGAGTTTGTAGTGATTTTGTTTGGACATAAAGAGACAGAAATTGTTTTTAAATTAGTTTTAAAAAATGACGGAAAGTTTAACTTGTTGTTCTTAAAGATTCATCTCTATGATTATGATTTTCGTAGGGCAAAAATTTCGCATTGCTTTATTCTGTGGGCTTTAGAGAATGATTTAACTTTTGAGCTGTTATGACCCAAAATAGCAACTCCATATGCTCGATGGTAAACAATATCCATAATAAGCCATGAAAAGAATTTTACGATTTGAGAAGTACGTGAGTCTACGGAGAAAGAAGTACGGAGAAGAAAAAATGCGACAGCCTTTTTTGTACACTTTCTATGTGCTTATCGAAATTGAGATTATAATCTATAATAATTCACAAATAGTTTGGTCTGGAAGATGCAGCTACTTCAAAATAACCCAACATTAGTTGCTTCATATTCTAACCATCTCTTTCTCTTAAACGACAATTTACAACCTCTGTCTTTGTATTTTAATACAAAGCATTTATAATAAGGTCATTTTTAGAAAATACTGTATTGTAAGTTTCTTAGAACCAAGGACTGTGTTAAAAAAATGGTCATGTAACAAATATTAGTCTTATATTTTATTGTAACCTTAGCTGCCCATCACCTTGTGAGTCGTTGGCGTAATTGTCATGATGACGGACTCCAACCGCAGTGTCAGCAACTCCCAACACACAGATCTGTAGTGTACCAGGGTAGGAAAAATATATGTCACCATACAAAAAATAAAAAATAATTAAGTAACACGGGTCTAGAGCTTGTGCAGTGAACAATTAAAGATCTTCATGATCAAGATCTGCTAGGAGACTCCCGTCATTAGTTGCAAACTTACGGGTTACAGCTGAGCTACGATCTTGGTACAGTATATTATTTGGGGGGATTCAAAGATATCTAAACATCTTTTTTTGTTTATAACATCAAAAGAATAACTTATTTACAGCGTTTGTACATTTTTAAATTTATTTTACATTATTTTTTTTAGAAAATGTTTAGTTTAGTATGAAGATGTTTTAGTAAAAACATTTTGTAAATAGCACACCTTGTAGCACATTTTAGCTGATAATAACAAAATCTATATTATTTCAAATATTTTAACGTGAGTGATTGGGTCCTCAAAAATATTTTGAATACAAATTATCTCATATTTTACTGTCCGTGAGGCATAAGAATAGACGTGGATTATCCCGACAAACACTAATGTATTCCCAGTTAGTATCAAATATGGTGAAGGCGTCGAGGCGCAACGCTCAGCTGGCCGTTACGTTTGATGATCACGATAGATAAAACTCACAATTTGGAAATTTAAAAATTAAAAAATTTGATTCTCGGTTTAATTATTCCACCTATATTTTTATAACTGACGGACACATTTTCATTTACTTAATATATTTAGCTGATTTTGTATAAATTAATACACTAATATAAAATATTTCACTCACTGCAAGTGACATGACACAGTTTCATTGCGAGGAATCTTTCTTATTTTTTGGTCAGGAAGTTTTCATTAGCGAGAAAATTTGAGACAATAAAATTTCAGAACTCTTTTTCAAACATGTATTTTTTGAAGCGCTGGTTTAATAGTAAAGTTCATTAAGCGCCCAAGGTTTTAAAGCGTCGCATCGCCCAACTTCATTGTCCTACTGGCCGGGCGGTTGCTTTATTTATAGTAGGCCTACGATCTTGTTATGACATGATCGTAGTATCTTAACATGTTTAGGTTTGTTCAATCTTGCTCTTTCTTAGATCTATCCAGTTAGTGTTGGTCTGGTGCAGTCTCCTTCAGTGAATGGTCGTGTTTTCAAATAGTGGAATCCGGTTACACGATAAATCTTAGGAAACAACCAAATTTAATCATACAACTATTTAATGATACAATATCCTATTCTTAACCGTAAACTATAAACAACTGTATTACAAAATACGCATCCTTATTTTCAAATATTTTTTTATTCTAAAATTATTTACAGTGCTATGTTTTATCAAACAATTAATTGTTCACTTTACGAGAAATATTTTGATTACTTTAAGCACAAAATATTTACTTTGAAGGCTAATAATCATAATGATGTTTTGATAGGATTTTTCAACCATTTTTCACCACTGTGTCATGAATAATTAATATAGGCCTAAGTACAGCGTAAACACACACGTTAGTTACGGTATGCTTTAGCTAAATGTGACACGCCGGGACCTGCATTCTTCCGAGTAAGCGCCTTCAAACAGATATTAGGCAATTTTCTGTGTCTATTCTTATGTCTCTTGGACAGTACAACATAACCGCACATTTTTTAATATTATATTATAAAGGCATTTTTAATACCAATGTTCTAATTAAATACATAGCGTCGGTCAATTTCAACAATCACTGTAAGTAATATTTTGGTTTATTTGCTAAAATACGTATTCAAACGTGGATTACGTGTTTACGAATCCACTGATAATCGAACAAAATAAGGTTTTAAAACTTAAAATAATACATAAAAATTTTTAATAGTCTATTTAAAAGATATTATTTGATTTTCTACATTTGATTTCATACAAAGGAATAAAAAAATGAACTCAGTCTGCTATGAGACGGAATGTACAGTAGAAAGCTTAAGACCTCTATTGTGATACATTGCCTATATGACACAGAAAGGTCCACATACATAATGTAAGGTACGTCTTTCAGAGAATATCTATGTTAAATATGTATTAGGGTCAGAAAACCAGCATAGGAATACTTACTTCTTTCACGTCACAGGTCGTAAAGATACAATTAATTTAACAAAAAAACTGCTGTTTTCTGATTTTTCTCGTCCACAAAATTAAAATTTTGTCCACTGAAATTTGTTCAAATTGATTGTTGTTTGTCAAAATTCATGTTTTACCTATTGCTAACACTTTATCTTTGAAAAATCTATAATCATTGAAGATGACACTTTTACCATAGTTTATATACAATGGTAAAAATAATTTTAATATTGTACGAGTTCATTGATAAAAATACTATTTTAAATTGGGTTTCTTTAACAAAGCACCCATGATAAACTAGAGTTACATGGCTTTGGTTTGAAAATATGGCTTGTTTTCCATCAGCTAAAGAACTGTTTTGTCATTTATTATTTTTTAAACTTTGAATTATATTTACTATAGGGAATATTAAAAGTGATTATCGTTGAACGTTATCATAGTCCACTTCCAATTTAAGTAGCATTTATTGCAGACACTTTTCGTTTCATTTCTGTGTTGTTAACTATTGTATCAAATGCATACTATTCCGTGTTTAGATCAGTGTAACAGCTTACGAACATAAACACCTGCATAAACGAAGAATTACCTGGTGATTTTGAATGGTTGTAGTGCCTGCCTTCAAAACTGAAGGTCGCAGATCAAATCCCACAAAGTTGAAATCTGGATCCCGTTTCAATTCTGTCTTTAGGAACAGGTTCACGTTGGGTAGTTACAATACCAGGGCTTGGACTGTTCCCAATCAAAAACGTACAAAAATACCGAAAGGCGTAGCAACACACAAAACAAAATATATCACGGAAAATTAATCGGATTATATTAATTAGTTATAAATCTCATAGTGAATTTACAGCATTATCAATCAACCAAGCGTGAACGCATTAATAATTTATTTTGTCCTCAATTTTCCCATAGCTTACTATGGGAAAAACACATTGTGCACACGTAACACACGTTATACACATTGTTTTTCATAGTAGACTATAACCTAACATTACACAGATTGTTTTCTATAGTAGGTTACAGCCTAACATTATACACATTGTTTGTAAAATTACAGAATTATTTTAACAGCGTTTTGCCAGACTAATGTTGGAGTGATGGACGACGCCGAGGCCTATGTGACAAGGATAACAAATAGCCGGCACATCCCGCACATGAGACCCTAAACAATTATGTGCGTCGTCAAGAGTATAATATATTTAACTTTATCCAACGCGGAAGAATTACACTATAATTTTGGAATAAAATGTGACTTTTGGTTTTAAATGTTCAGTTACATTTTATCATCTCTGTTTACAACACCAGTATAAATTTTAAACTACTGGAGATGGTCAGTTGATTTTTACCAACAAAGTCACTTAAATCACCTACAAAAGCAATACAAATCTGTAATCATTATTTTGTAATGGGAAATAATTACTTTGACTTATTGATTTGATTTTGATGATACCTTTTGGGTCCTGATAGATAGCATTTGCCCCGACTAGGGCTATGATTGGCTTAACTCCTAGACCGATTCGAATTTTAAAAACTTAAACATGTGATTTTGTTAAAAAAGTATAAAACTAACAACATCCACATGATCGTACATTAATCAATTAAGAAACCTTTTCCAATTATTCTAATAATTACACAAAATTATAAGCACGAATAACTTTTTTTAAAAGGTTAATTTTATCTTGAATCCAAGCATTTTTTGTAAATGGGCAAGCTGGGACAAATCTCAGGATCTGAGGAACCTGCGAACTCTTTCACCAAAGTCCAAGGCATTTTAAGCACCAGGCTATGAGGACAACCTGTAATTTCAAGACTATATTTTAAATACATAACAAAGATAAGTCCAATTTTATTTAAAATAGGTGGAGAAACTAACTGTATTTTAAGATGAAACTAATATTTTTGAGAGGAAAATTGAACATAAAGGTTTAACCCTTTGTGTTTACTTAAATCTATTAGTGTGACGCTAAGCATTAAAATTGTCATCGCTTCTTTAACTAATGTTTCCTCGTTTATGTAATAATTTAACCCGTAACAGAAAAAACAGAGTGTACGGAGTATGTTTCTTAAATAAATTAACCACTCTTTTTTTGTCTACAATACCACTAAAGAGTCTGCCTTATTTAATCCCATAAGATCAACGTTCATTTTTGAAAGCATTACTGGTTAGTGGAAAAAAGATGGTTAAGCTGTCAAACTAAAATTATAGTGGTTATCTATGGAATTACATAGTTTATTTCCCCAAACAAATATATTTGCCACACAATCTCGTATATCCGTTAGTTGGCAAATAATTATATTTTTTCAAAGATATATAAAAAATACAAATTGAATTCCCAAGATAACCACTTTAACTTTAATTTTACATATAAACCATCGTTTTACAACCTAAAGTTGGCAGTAATACTGTCACAGAATTAGTATTATTCTTATGGGACTGAAATCCAAGATGGCGAAGATGCTGCACAGTGAACACTCTATTATACAAACAACAAAGCAGTCGTTAAAGCCAATATGACTGAAATACGTAATACAACTTAAGTTTTTTGCTTTACTATTAAAATATTGGTTTTTTTATTAAAATTTTAAGACAAACCACAAAAGTAGTCAATATAATTTACATTATGGAATTTTTAAAAGTATATAATGTTTGATTGCGAGATTGAACCTGTAACAGCAAAAACATAGTGTACGGAAAATGTGTCTCAAATAAATTAGCTACTCTTTTTTTTGTCTACAATACCACTAAAGAGTCTGCCTTACTTATTCCCATAACAGAAATTTTTATTTTTGAGAGCATTACTGGTTTAGTAGTGGAAAAAATGGTAAAGTTGTAAAATTAAAGGTAAAGTGATAAAAGGTAAACTCTGAGATCTGCACACTATCGTAACTAAATGATATAAAGATCACTAAATTAAACTAATACAACTAATAACCTACAACTAACACTTAGAACTAATAACTAGACAAGACAAGACAAGACAATTCTTTATTTAACATATTCTTTGAGAACAGTTATGCGTCAGGACTAACTAATCTGAGCTTAAATTAATTCAAAATCATATCAATAACGTACAACAGTAATATTTTTTTCTTTTAAATACGTAAAATTGCTTATTTCCATACCAAAGGTTCACGTAGTTCGTTCAATAAAATAGTAATGAGTCATTTATTGGTATTTAAATCCACAAGCTAGTATTTATATTTAACCCAGACTGCTGTTCCATTTTCGTTTAGATTTCCCAATTATTTTACGTTAATACTTCACCGAGGTCAAGGAAGCTTGACCTCGGTGAAGTATTATAAGCGAATTAGGAGCTACGAATTACGTGAATTACGAACCTCACCGTATTGTATTGTGACGGTATCATTTACCCCAACTCAAGACTAACCTTGTGCAGCGTGTTGCGCCGACTGTCGCCATAATATCAAAACGTTCCCATCAATAACAACAAATCATATTTCCTTTCTCTGTTTGATGCTTAGACTTTTCCTACCAAGACTCATATTTGAAAATCTGTAAAATTAGGTTTCGTCCTACTAAAATAGGATAAAAAGTCATAAGCAACAATAAAAACACATTTCATACTCGTTAAAATAAAAAACTTACACGATTAAACTTCTGTTTAATAATAACCCACAAAGGTAGTCAAATGGTTTGCTTATTTGTGTATATTAAAAATACAATACGACATTTTAAAGCTTTTCATTTCATGACTATCAAATCTTATTTAATATAACTTTTAATTCTACGTTAATACTGGTAATACGTAAGTTTTACCAGTTTTAACCGTGAGTAGACACGGTTTGATCAATTGAATATACGTGAGATATGGTCATGTGACTCGTATCTCAAAAATCAAATAGAACCATAAAAAATATCCATGATAATCTGCAAATCATTTTTTTATATTTAAAACTACTTTGAAACCTTTTACTTACATCAATTAACTTTAAGTTGCATTACGATTTCACTTTTCGTGGCTGAAGTATCAACGCAGAGCTCGATAATGTCAGTAAAAATAAATATCTCAAAAATGTAGATAAAAAACTAAAAATTAAATAAAAACGGGACTAAATCTCCTAAATTGACTTATTAAAATTACCTACTGCAGATGGACCTACCGGATTCCGTGGTGTTCTATTCACAAGCATATTAACCATTGTAAGCCAATAGCGTTGGTATTTGGTATAAACAACTTAGTAATAGCAGATATCGTACTGACAGCAATTGCTCATTGCTCTAGTTCTATTGTAGGCATTGAGTACTCGAAATTTCAATATTTTGAACTATTAATGCGAGTGTAAATTGTATCCTGCCATAGCTTATAAAATCTTCCTTTGAGCTTTGAGTACCATACAACATAAATGAAAAGTTAAAGGTTTCAGTTTTAAATGTCCTGTAAATTATTGGCGTTGAATGTATGATGTAAAGTAAATATTTGTGAAATACATTTCTTAACAATTGTATTTCCTTTGCTTATATTTAGAGACCAATGATAAGAAAATGATGAACGTTATTTTAAACATATTCAAACACTATAAATTATTTTCACTTGCATATAATTTTATACAATCGATTATTAGAGTGTAGGGGAAATCATAATAATTATTAGTAGTGCGTTTTAAGTGTTCATACAATTTATAAAATAAAAATGTCATCATCAAAGTATATTCATTTAGTGTATGAATATAATATTGTCAGAACGCTCTTCCTATGCTACAATCCAAGCAGTAAATATAAAATAAATATTTACCTGTTCACTATGTAAACATCCTTCAACAATTAGTGCTTCATTTGGCAACGGTTCTAGTAAATCTGTTTAATAGGTGTTGTTTTAAATCCATAAAATCTTCATAAGATTTAGTTATCGTTATATTTTCGAGTTTTTTATATAATCTGAGCTTCCTCAGAAACAAAATAAAATACTTACTCTATCAAATAAACAATTAAACTTAATTTATTGCATACAGTTCTAGATTATTTTTATAAACTTGAAACAACATATTTTTACTTTTACTAGGTACGTATTTTAAGTACGATCCAATTTTGCCAACAATTATACGCAAAGACCTGTACCATCAAGGACGTAGGATGAGATTGTAGTGTTTGAAAACAGTGCATTGAATGATCTTGAACTGGATATATTAATAACAATTAGATCACAGGTCAGTTGCGATTATTTATCGTGAGTTCACTATAGAATACCACTGAAGGCAAAATTATAACGATAGAAAGTGCTTGTTTACAAAGAATATGTATCTGGATCACAAAGGTTTACCAAAGCGGGAAACCGTCTGCATTTATTTCGAGAACAGCTGAGCTTCTCTTGCCAGTCTCGTTCATCTGACATCCATGTTAATGTTGCCAAAATTGGCAGTTGCCCTTATCATGGGTAGGCTTCCAAATAGGTGATTTCTTAAAAAAGCGTTTCATTTCAGTTTCCAGATAAATGATGAAAACGTAATTTTCTAACATTAATATTAATTTGTTCAAAACCATTTAAGGAATCGTTTTGTTTTGATAGCTATAAAACTAACATATCTAAACGTATTTTTTAATATTAAATTTAAATAAAAACTGTCACCTTATTAATAGACACCATATCAACGGATGTGCGACCAATGTATTGTTAGGAGTACTTTTACTTACTTATATGCAGACAAAGAGTAATGATGATATGGTTGTTTTGAAGGTTTGGAAACATACAGATATCGAGAGCGTTTTCAGTAAGTTACGGTATGAACAGGTTTAGCATATAGATCGGTCTACAAACTTTGCCAAACATGCTATAAAACCTCTGGATGTAAAGTTAACTTTACTCTCAAAGTCATCTACATATAAATGTACTACTGCTCACTACATTTTCTATATAAGTTACATTGAAAATTTAGAGCCAAGATAAAACGCAAAATATGTGGAATCAATGCTGTAATGTCTTTACAACAAACATAAGTATTCAAAGTAAACATTGTCTATGAAATTCCAGAAAATATATGAGAATACTAGTCTAGGTGGAAAGATCATAATTCTGATTTTGGCCTACAAAGGAAAAGTTTTATTTGCAGAGTTCATTGTAATGACTTGAAATTGTTTTAAAATCCAATACAGTTTGCAAACCCGAGAACCTGTTTCTTGTTTTTGAAATTTGGATATGTCTACCAGTTTACTTACGATACAGTGATACTTATCTGGGAGTTTTTTAATTAACTCTTGAATGGCTAGAACGATTATATTAAAATCAGCTTACATTTAAAAAAGAAAATCATTTTAGGATCATTTTCCCTTAAACATATCCGGACAAAATGGGACCAGAGAGAGTTGAACTCTGACTTTGCCTTAACTTTCTAAAACAGCCTTTTACTTGAAAGTTCCGTGTCTGAGCCTCGTGATATATTCTTGCTACGTGGCGCGCATATAGCACACCCCGACGTTAATTATCGTTGTTTTGCTCTTATATTGTAATTTCGTAACTGTGTATACAATATTGTTAAAATCGTTACTGAAAATAACTAGGTAAACCGTTATACACGATTGTATATGAAATTTACTCTGTTGAAGTTAATATCTGTATATATAAACAATACACAGTATAGAAACCGGGTTACCAGCTTAAAGTTTTGCAGTAACAACTTTTTACATATTTCTTTTAGTTTTTTCGTGAAACTTTGTTTTATATAAAATCGTGATGGAAAATGTCCACAATAGAAATCTAAATAATATAGATCCACCATCACCAATAATGAACTTCAAACAAACAACTAATTTTTAGTTTTATATCTGACAGTAAACTTATTTTACCCCATATATTTGTTCATGCTGTTCTTAGGTAAATAATTAAAATATCAATATAGCAGACAATTTTTCTTTTTATTTTTTCATAACGAGCATCAAGTATGTCATTAAAAACGGTTTCCTCAGACTCTTTAAAAAACAGCTGTTTTATATACAAGTGTTGAGGAGCAAAGGTTGTTCTTTTTCTTCCTAGGACTAAATCTATTAATATGATTATTTTTCGAGTCCTAGGCCGCAAAAGAGATTGATCATGATACTTTTGATTCGTGGCCAGCGCTGACATAACCTAAAAACCAACCAGGAATCAAGAGAGAGAACATACTTTGTAGAGTAACAAAACAGATAATTAGTCTAAAGAAACAAAAATTGTTCGACTACTGAATAGTTGTCGAACAATTATTATCTGAATTACATGAACATGAATTATTATCTGATTTAGTATCAATATACTAAATCAGATAATAATTCATGTTTTACGAGTTAGTTTCATTTTATTTGCAGTATGACGCAGAATATAGGTCATCGCACGGCCCAAAATTTTATTTTTGATATATACTCGCACATTTAACAGTCTAGGCGTGCCTGGGCTGTTAAACTTGTGCTCGTAATAAAAACACCCGTTTTTGGTCCTGGCGATGAAATGTACCTTTTTATCGTTGGTATTTTTTCTTAAACCGTACCAATCAGGCTCTAGAACATTTTTAAACTATAATTTTCCTTTTTCTTAAGTCATATATGGTCGAAAGTAACTTTTTACATTATGCCTGAAATTTAAACCTCTTATGGAGGACCCTATTAATGTGTTATAGATCGTTGTGTTATTATTGTTGTTATATTGTGTAACTGCCTCTAGGCACATATTTCAGATTTCTAAACTTCCCGTGATTTTCCCAATATTTTTGACAACGTTTGTTTTTTCTTATAGCATATCTTGTATTCTATTATAACTTAAGATATAAAATGTGTTTATATGTTATACCTTTATATTTGTTATCAATTAACTACGTAAAGCCGTACTTTACTCTTTTAATGGAGTATTAAAATAATAACGTTTTGCTTTATTCCCAAGAGAGAAAAATAATTCCCATAGGAATAACAGGTGAGAAGTCTAGCACACCCTTTTCTGAGCCATCAAAAATAAAAGCAGCTGAGAGTAGTAATTAATTCTTGAACGCTCAGCTGATAGCTCATCATTGATTGCTTTGAGGTTATGTTAGCTAACTTGGAAAATCATGGTGACTCAGGTTAGTTAATTGAAGGTAACTTTAACTTGTGTTGCTTGTATGTGTAGGTGGAGGAAAAATTTGTGTACAACATGGTTTAAAGTCCTTTTTGTCCACGATGCTGTTGACACCCGTGGCATAGTCAAGGGTGACAATTTCCTACTTCAGTTCAATCCCTTGTAGCACAAATAACTATTGTTCTTAGTATTTTTCCCTAGGCCTATCCAATTAGACTCTAGATCAGCTTCAATTTCACTGTAGCGAACGATAAATGTGCAAGACTAATTGTTTCAATGTTGCACAACAGTGACTTTCAACCACTTAATTATAAAATGGTGAAATTATGTTTTTAAAGAACTCTAGAACTTGATTGGTAAGGTTTAACAAAATACTATGTTGTAATCGTATTTAATAAAAAAATGTTTGTAATCGAGTTTTCTCTGTAAGGTTATAAAAAATATTGGGTGATCCATATGCAAATCTAATTTATTTATGTTATCATCTCATATAATGTATGTTAGTATAGCTATGTTTTTGTTACTGCCAGCATATGTTTACGTCTTTAAAATAATTTAAAAACGTTAAGCTTGTTAAACTTGTGCTCGTAATAAATCACCCATTTTTGGTTCTAGTGATGAAATGTTCTGTTTTGTCCTTGGTATTTTTTCTTAAACCTTACTAATCCCAATATTGTCAACTCAGTATGATTATTTTTAATATTTATGGAAATCGTTTTGCTATCGCATTTTTGTTAAGCTACCTGATTGAAAGTTCTTATAAATTCATTATTAAATGTCCTGAGTATTTTTTATAGTTAGTATATGGGCCTATATTTTTGTTTTTAACATCAGCTCAGGACGTTGTTACGATAACAGAAACTTGGTTGAATATAGCTAATACATATAGCTCTGAATTATTTCCCATTGATTATGATGTGTACAGAAGAGATAGAAGTGACCAGGATAATATAATAAGAGGTGAGGTGTTGCTTGCTGTGAGTGATATGATTAATCCAGTAAAATGTGTATTTGGAGAGCGAAGGTGAAAGTTTGAGAGTTAAATTAATATTTTCCGATAAGGTTTCAATAATAGTTGGATTAGTGTATTTTCCACCAAAACGTCCGAATACATTTTTTTAATAAGCTCGATTCCTTTAATTTGAATAATAAACAATTACAAATTTTGGGGGACTTCAAACTTCACATAATATATGGTGAAAACTTTGATTTATCCATGGTAATGCAATTTGTAGGCAGCTCATGTTTTTCTGTAATTTACATAATATATATCTTAAAAATAGTATTCCTAACTGTAATTATAGGACGATTTAGTATTATGTGATATCGATAGTGTGTCCTATTGTTACAAAGGATAACTACTACACTCCATTAGGAATTAAGTTGAAATTAATGATTAATGATAACGATCTAAGTGGCAAATCGTATGAGTTCAGGAACTCACGGTGAAATTATTAAAAAACGAGGAGAAAATTCAATAAATAAAATGTTCAAAACGTTTTCGAGGTTTATAAATAATGCTGTATATGTAGATAATTTATGATATATTTGATATATATATATACAGGGTGTTTCAGAATTCCCTACCAATACTTTAGGACATTGTTTCTGGGTAAGAAACATATCTAAATATCATATTTAAATTGTCCGGAAGTCCTTAGTAACTCACACAGCCTCCATTTTGTTTTTTTCACATATAATATTTTTTCTGAATAATGGTTAAACGTACAGAATTGAAACTTTGCACAAACATTTATGGCAAACAAACGTAGCTACAAAAAAATTATGACAATTTCTCAAATTCAAAAAACAAAATGGCGGCTATTTAAAATTTTGTTTCTCAAATAACTCGTGAACCGTTGATTTAAAAGAAAATTTACAAGAATAACCTTTTTTAGGTATTGTAATTACAAATCGATTGACACCAAGTTGTTTTAAATTAGACAAATATTAACTGAGATATGGTAGCTTTAGTGATAGGTGACCGCTAGAGCTGAGTTGCAGTGCATGTAAAGGCATGCGACTTGAGTCTGCCACAACAATGCAACAGTCTCCGCCTGCTTACTGTCATTAAAATTCTAGAGGTCACCTATCACTAAAGCTACCATATCTCAGTTAATATTTGTCTAATTTAAAGGAATTTGGTGTCAATCGATTTGTAATTACAATACCTAAAAAAGGTTATTCTTGTAAATTTTCTTTTAAATCAACGGTTCACGAGTTATTCGAGAAACGAAATTTTAAATAGCCGCCATTTTGTTTTATGAATTTGAGATATTGTCATAATTTTTTTGTAGCTTCGTTTGTTTGCCATAAATGTTTGTGCAAAGTTTCAATTCTGTACGTTTAACCATTATTCAGAAAAAATATTATATGTGAAAAAAACAAAATGGAGGCTGTGTGAGTTACTAAGGACTTCCGGACAATTTAAATATGATATTTAGATATGTTTCTTACCCAGTAACAATATCCTGGAGTATTGGTAGGGAATTCTGAAACACCCTGTATATAAAGTACTATTCATGTTAATCCTAGTTCATGTTGGAGTATTAGTAAAGTGCTGAGGTCTAGTGATAATTGTACCTCTGCACGGTAGGGAGGTAGAGAGGGGCGCTGCGATTGCAGACAATTGCGTGATTGCGTTCGCTACTTACTTCCAATCTGGTTACGTTCCTTCTCGTCTTGGTAACGAGGAGTTGTATCGCCAAGCAGTCAACTCAGCTGTCTCTCCACATACTGATTGTCTAACCTTCAACAACTTCACAGAATCGGAGTTGCAAGCGTTTACAAATCTCAAGTCAACGCGCTCCTGATGGACCGTCAGAGCAGAGCGCCTTTTATCATTTTTGAAGGCTGTTCTGAATTTATACTAAGGCTCTTTTAAAAATCTTCAGTTTATATGGAAGTACTTCATACTTTCCTAATATTTGGAAAATCACAAAAGTCGTACCCTATTCATAAGAAAGGAAATAAAATTATATAAAAAATTACCGGCTGTTGCACTCCATACCTGCAAAGCTGTTTGAGCATATGTTGTATGTCAGGCTCTTCCACCATGTTAAGTTCCTGATTACCCCTCTTCAGCAAGGGGTTTATCTAAGGAGATCCATCAAAACTAATCTTCTAAATTGTTTCTGATTATTTGAAAAATACATATTTGACATATTTTAAAAAGTACCTGGTGACCGAGCTTATATAGAATAATTCATGTATTTTACAAGTTAATTAGCAGAATTAAAAAAAAATTATTATTACTCAACGAAAACATTTATGTGGTTTAAATAAAACCAATTTAATAGGCCATAATTAATATAGTGTAAACATTGAACAAAAAATTTCATCCCAGGTGGGAGTCGATCTCGCAATCTTCAATTTTTGACGCTAACCGCCGAGCTGTGGCGTCGGCCTGGTTGGCGCTGTCGTTTAAGGTCTTTTAACCAACCTCATTTGTTTTATCCGATCATTTACTGTTTAATTATCCATACAGTTATTATTGGCCTGTGATCAACTGATTTTGTTAGAAATGGAATGAGGATTAAAAAGCAAAAGAGAAATTTAATTCACACTAATTAATTGGTTTGTTACAGTGGCTCCAAGCAATAGAATGAATACATTTTCTATCAAAACACGGAAGATTTTGAAAATACTTTTCTCTGCTTTTATTTCGCACAGTTATTTTACCCTTTAGTTTTTACATATTGTTTAGTGATTTGATAATTTTCATTTATTACATATGAAATAAATATTTATGCAAAACCTCTATTCACATATTGTTCACCACCATCTTCAATCAACAACTGTCAAACGGTTATAAACAGATGTTTTGATTTGTATTGTTTACCTTTGATTCTCCATAAGCGTAATGTTAGTTTTTTAGATTTTAAACTTAATACTGTATTACAAGAAAACCGGAATTTTCCTGGACATTAGACCTATCTAGAACTTATTTTCTACTCAGAAATTTGTTATTTCCAAAATTTAAAAACAAATCGTTAGAGCCGTTTTCGAGATCCGTGTGCAAATATATAATATAGTACCTGGTGACCGAGCTTTGCTCGGATGGAATAAGACATGTACTATACAAGTTAATTAGCAAAATTAAAACACTTATATTACTCAATGAAAACATTTATGTGGTCTTTGCGACATTCTTGATTCATTCTTCTCTTATATCTGGTTTGGTATTGTACACCTCTGTTTTTAAGTGCTCCCACTGAAAGAAACCCATAGGGGTCTGGTGACTTAGATGGTCAATGTACTGATCCTTTGTGAGCAATGATTTTTGTAACCTTTACACATATTATTCTAAATTGTTTGTTTTTACGTTGGTTAAAACTATCGACATCTTAATTTTCTATAAAAGTGGAAGTATGTATGTTGCTATAGACTCAGGAACCACTCGAAATATTGTAATGACGTTTTCAGGCATTAATAAGCGTGAGTCGAGGATGGTCTCTAAGAAGTTTGGTGTAAATCCATACAAATAGCTCCAACCCAGAGTGCTGTGTCAGGTTTTATAAATTTAGGATTTACAACTGTGATCAAATAAGTTGTAAGTCTCTTTAAACTGTTATTTGTACAAATGTAAACAACACAATATAAACAAACATTTTACTGCATTGTAATGTAACTATCGTTGATTTAGGCTACTAGAACTGAATCGAAATGAAAATACTAAAGGGTTCCGAACCAGAGGACAGAAAAGGGTAGAGTGTAAGATCCAGCAACGTGCGCCGGTCCTCTTATTGAAATGACGTAATATAGAATAAAATTAATAAAATTATAAATTATGAAGATATATAAAATAAGCACTATTTATGGAACTATTTTGAAAACATTTTATTTTATAGGCCAAGTAATGGGGGTTTTATATGGAAAGTTCTAAATTAACTCTTAATGACAGTAATGTTTGTCTTTTGACAAAACAATTTAAATTGGTTTTCAGAATATGCCTTACGATTAATGAAATAAACTTCTTGATCATCAACGAGTCTATCGCTAATTTTCTTACAGGAAGTCTATGAAAGGAGTAAATGGAAGTTAGTTTGAAACCATTTACAACTGCACCAAATGCTTGACGAGGTAGTGGTTGCAGCAGCACTGAGTACCACGGCACGTTCCAGTACCTCTCACCATTAATGAATGCCAAATGTATATATATATATATATATATATATATATATATATATATATATATATATATATATATATATATATCATATATGATATGATAATACATAACGCAGTACATTTACTTAGGGTAAATTATGAACAAAATCCCAAATACTTATTTCACGTTTACTGTTGTGATAGAATCATTTTACTTTATTATTAAAATATATGATATGATACAAGGCTTAAAAAACTATTAATGAGCCATAAATTATTTATTCGTCTAATTATAAATAACCCCCTAAGTAAATGAGAGCAATAGTTTAAACATAAAAGTATTAATATATTACCGCTAGAAAGGAAGCGGTTTATCATTGATTTTGGACCCCGTATTCGGGGAAGGAAGTAAGCTTCGACTGAGGTTACATGTAAACATTGACATAAGAGAAAGTGATTAAAAACTTAAAACATATACATTATAAGTGTAACCTTTTTTAAATACAAAAAAGTTAGTTAACATTATATTTATATTATAAGCTACTAAGACACAAACACAGTAACTCCATGAATATATATATATATATATATATATATATATATATATATATATATATATATATATAAATATATAAATTTATTTACATATTACATAAAACAAAGATAGTATTAAAATAGTATAGTTTATTCATATTTCATTAAATATTTACAGTTTAGTGTAAACCTAATTAATACAACAAATAAGGAAATTCTTTGTTCTCTAATAACAAAATTATTTCACCCTAAACGGGGCGCATTTATTATTCTTGCGTGGGTCTCATGTGTGAAACATTTCGGTCCTTGTCGCAAAGGCCTCTACACATTTTATCATTGTAACATTATAGCGGCAAAACACAGCAACAACGTCATAATTTTTATGATACGTTTTTTAACATAAACTGCCCGTCACCTTGGGAAGGGTCTGTGTGATGAATTAAAGACAGCGAAGTACCGTAACGGCATGGTCATATAGACCTGCCAGAAGTGACCGCTCATGATCTGACAGGAGTCACCGCCCATCGGTTTCAATCCAGCAACCTTTGACTTACTTGGCCAGAGTGTTACCCCTGAGCTACCGTGCCGGTAAGGACGCTAAGGTATGCTAGGTGAAGGGTGGATTAAAGATAGGTAGCTACATTGTATTACACTTTTGGCAACATCGCCGACGAGTCTAAACAAATATTACGTTATTGCGTATTCATTTAAATAAAATGGGAATAAAAAAGTAAAATATCAATTACAATTTAAATTAAACCCAATAATTACAACGTTAAATACCAAATAACAAATAGAAAGTTTAGATCAAACATGATACTGTAAAGTTAAATATTAAATTAACTTCAATGCAAAATCTTATATTTCGAAGTTCAGCAAACAAAGTTAAACGTTGATGACGAATAGCTGGATAGTTTTAACTATGTTATAAGACCTACTGTATTTCATGTTTGTTAACAGAAGTTTAGAGAAGTTTGGGTGTATTGTTAAGAGTAAGGAGCATATACAAATAGGAACATGGTACAGCATTTGAGCCATTGAAACAGAATATTGTTGTTACTTGAAATCGGAATAATTCAAAACAAATTTGAATCCTTAAACATACTACGTATTTCTGTGAAAAATACATTACAGCTTTAAAAAGGCATTATTGATTGTAAATTGAAACTTTAAACTCATGTTCACAAAGAGTCAACCAGAAAAAGGAGTTAATATGACCCAACATCTGTAGCTGGCGGGTTTGTTCGTATAACAAATGGTCCCAATTTGTCTATCGTCTTAGCTGTTTTGTATTCTTTTTCCTCATAAAAGCTTTATATGCATATACTTGCATTTATTTTCCTAATTAGTAAATTGAGAAATTGAGTTAATGAGCTATTATTGCCTTTATACATCTAACCTTTTAAAACCCTTGAATAAATACACAATCGGTTTATTTTTTTATGTTTTTTACGAATCCATCTAAAGACGTTAAAACTTGTTTGAAATTTAAAAAAAATATTTTTCTGTACCAACTAAATATCAAATCGGAATTGCTGGAAGCCAAATCCATCTTGTACTACATTATGCATGGAGGTACTCCTGTCTCATGTATGGGAGAGAAACATGGTCTTCTATTGTTCCAAATGGCAGTTTCTTCATGTCGTAACTTGAATGTTTTATGTGCAGATGCTTTCTGCGCGTACAGAAGTGTCCGATTCCAATCTTTAAATATGCATAGCTTATGGTGACATATATACCTATTTATTCCGTATTACAAAACGACAATATACTCACTTTACAAAGGTCAAGTATTTTAATATACCCTACGTAAATTACACGATGAGTAGATCAAATAAAATAATCATTCTAACCAGGAGTTAAGACAGTGAGTTAGTGGGATATGAGTCAAATTACGTAAACGTAAACTATGTTAATTTGCTTTTTTAGCCAAAAGCCTAAAAATGTTTGACGTTGTGTTAGTTTACACGTAACTACTCATATGTTCTATAAACTGTTTTGTATGGATTAGAGGTTATTATGATATTTTGTAGGTTAATATACAATTATTCAATAAAGTTTATAAATTAAAACAAACAGTAGAATAGATTATGTGGACGTCATCTTTCTTAATATACAAAAACTTTGTTTATATAAAAAAATTATTAAAAGACTACCAAACAATAGCCTAACAAATTTAATTAACAAATTTAATTTAATTTATTTGACTGCATAATCTAGTATCGTTGTTAGAGCTACATTTGATTTAGTTATATTATCAAATAAAAAAATTGGGTCAGTAGTTTTTTTTATTGTGAATATAAAGTATTTCAATACACTCTGTCTATTCGTGTTTTGAAGAAAATGGGTGGAAACCAACAGCTAAATTATTACTCATAATAAACTGAAACTGTTATTTCTGATTAAGGAAAGTATAACCAACTAATGTTAATTTATTTCAAAGCGTAAAAGCTAATCTAGATCTATATTTGTATGGTATTATACGATTACTGGTTCTAGGACGGTAATCATGAGAAATTAAACCTATGTGTTATGTAACTAGTTTTACATTTTACGATTTCCCTTCCTTTTACCAACTGTCAATAATGGAAAAATGCAGATTTTTATTGTTGTGTGATTATTTATCATTGACCCAGATATCAAAGAAAAATCAAAGTTACATATTAAAGTTATTATCACATAAAGTAAACGAAAAATGTTAATGGAAGTGGCATAGAAATGGTAGCCCTACTTAAAGTGATTTTACATAATTTTAAAGCGTCGAAGGATCTGGAGGAAGACAAGAATCTGTCACGCTGTCATACTAGCAAACTGAAATATATATCCGTGTAAGGAATATGTTTGTATGATCAGCGTTGGTCAATAGTTGAGTGTCGAAGGATCTGGAGGAAGACAAGGATCTGTCACGCTGTCATACTAGCAAACTGAAATATATATCCGTGTAAGGAATATGTTTGTATGATCAGCGTTGGTCAATAGTTGAGTGTCGAAGGATCTGGAGGAAGACAAGGATCTGTCACGCTGTCATACTAGCAAACTGAAATATATCCGTGTAAGGAATATGTTTGTATGATCAGCGTTGGTCAATAGTTGAGTGTCGAAGGATCTGGAGGAAGACAAGGATCTGTCACGCTGTCATACTAGCAAACTGAAATATATATCCGTGTAAGGAATATGTTTGTATGATCAGCGTTGGTCAATAGTTGAGTGTCGAAGGATCTGGAGGAAGACTAGGATCTGTCACGCTGTCATACTAGCAAACTGAAATATATATCCGTGTAAGGAATATGTTTGTATGATCAGCGTTGGTCAATAGTTGAGTGTCGAAGGATCTGGAGGAAGACTAGGATCTGTCACGCTGTCATACTAGCAAACTGAAATATATATCCGTGTAAGGAATATGTTTGTATGATCAGCGTTGGTCAATAGTCGAGCGTCGAAGGATCTGGAGGAAGACTAGGATCTGTCACGCTGTCATACTAGCAAACTGAAATATATATCCGTGTAAGGAATATGTTTGTATGATCAGCGTTGGTCAATAGTCGAGCGTCGAAGGATCTGGAGGAAAACAAGGATCTGTCACGCTGTCATACTAGCAAACTGAAATATATATCCGTGTAAGGAATATGTTTGTATGATCAGCGTTGGTCAATAGTCGAGCGTCGAAGGATCTGGAGGAAGACTAGGATCTGTCACGCTGTCATACTAGCAAACTGAAATATATATCCGTGTAAGGAATATGTTTGTATGATCAGCGTTGGTCAATAGTCGAGCGTCGAAGGATCTGGAGGAAGACAAGGATCTGTCACGCTGTCATACTAGCAAACTGAAATATATATCCGTGTAAGGAATATGTTTGTATGATCAGCGTTGGTCAATAGTCGAGCGTCGAAGGATCTGGAGGAAGACTAGGATCTGTCACGCTGTCATACTAGCAAACTGAAATATATATCCGTGTAAGGAATATGTTTGTATGATCAGCGTTGGTCAATAGTCGAGCGTCGAAGGATCTGGAGGAAGACAAGGATCTGTCACGCTGTCATACTAGCAAACTGAAATATATATCCGTGTAAGGAATATGTTTGTATGATCAGCGTTGGTCAATAGTCGAGCGTCGAAGGATCTGGAGGAAGACAAGGATCTGTCACGCTGTCATACTAGCAAACTGAAATATATATCCGTGTAAGGAATATGTTTGTATGATCAGCGTTGGTCAATAGTCGAGCGTCGAAGGATCTGGAGGAAGACAAGGATCTGTCACGCTGTCATACTAGCAAACTGAAATATATATCCGTGTAAGGAATATGTTTGTATGATCAGCGTTGGTCAATAGTCGAGCGTCGAAGGATCTGGAGGAAGACTTTCCTCTATCACACTGCTACTGTCACGCTGTCATACTAGCAAACTGAAATATATATCCGTGTAAGGAATATGTTTGTATGATCAGCGTTGGTCAATAGTCGAGCGTCGAAGGATCTGGAGGAAGACAAGGATCTGTCACGCTGTCATACTAGCAAACTGAAATATATATCCGTGTAAGGAATATGTTTGTATGATCAGCGTTGGTCAATAGTCGAGCGTCGAAGGATCTGGAGGAAGACTAGGATCTGTCACGCTGTCATACTAGCAAACTGAAATATATATCCGTGTAAGGAATATGTTTGTATGATCAGCGTTGGTCAATAGTTGAGTGTCGAAGGATCTGGAGGAAGACAAGGATCTGTCACGCTGTCATACTAGCAAACTGAAATATATATCCGTGTAAGGAATATGTTTGTATGATCAGCGTTGGTCAATAGTCGAGCGTCGAAGGATCTGGAGGAAGACAAGGATCTGTCACGCTGTCATACTAGCAAACTGAAATATATATCCGTGTAAGGAATATGTTTGTATGATCAGCGTTGGTCAATAGTCGAGCGTCGAAGGATCTGGAGGAAGACAAGGATCTGTCACGCTGTCATACTAGCAAACTGAAATATATATCCGTGTAAGGAATATGTTTGTATGATCAGCGTTGGTCAATAGTCGAGCGTCGAAGGATCTGGAGGAAGACTAGGATCTGTCACGCTGTCATACTAGCAAACTGAAATATATATCCGTGTAAGGAATATGTTTGTATGACCAGAGTTGGTCAATATAAATACGAAGAGACATTATTTTAAAGTTTTTAATTATGACTACATAACTCTCTTTTTTGTTTCTCTCTAATATCTCAGTCCCGTTTTATTCTTGATACAGCGATACTTTATGATTTGAAAATAAAACTATAACAAACATAATTATTAATTGATTAGTGAAGAAAATATAGTATTGATGGTTCTGTTTTGCTTGCATACGTTTAGTAAATGATTAATTGATTTTTTTAAATATGATTTTGCAATATTGGTTTGGACTCATTTGATTGATTTAAAAGATTCTAAATGAGTAAGTATAGGATTGAAGGGAAATGTCTGTCACAAAATCTCTTTAATGGTACATATAATTCAATACATTAAGTAAGTATTTCCTGCTACATACTAAACTAAATTATAAATACCCTCTTCATAAAAGATCGTAGTACTCAGTGAATTTCTATATATTTAATACCTTTTTAGAACCATACCAGTTTATTCAAGCTATATAGCACATCTTGAAATGCTTATAATAAATTTTAGTCTCGAGCTGTATCAGTTTTGCTGTAACATTTTATTCAAAAACGTCCAGTATGACTTTTAAATATCTACTTCTTACGTTACTCTATTAGGTTAGGTAGGTTGATTGAATTGCCCCATGTTAACTATAACCGAAGTAAATATGCCTAGCAAACATCCATTCATAAAGTGCAATTAAAAAATTACACTACACAAAGTAATAATTGGAGATTTATTAATATTCATTAAGGGTTAAATAGTGTCAGAGTTAATGCTATTGAACTGAAAACTGAACAGACATTAGTGTTCTATTTTCAATAGCAGAATTGTCATTGAATCGCAACCTACGGTATCCAGCTGAGTTCGTGGTTACCTGGAGAACGTGCTTGAGAGACGATTTCGTTAATCCAGAATAATTGATTAATCAAACTCTCTAATCTCTTCCGATAAACTGTTATTTCCTCTAAAGCTGCTCCCCCACCCCACATGCATCACATGTTCTGATAAAAAGCTAGTTTTAGATTGTAATTTTTTAATTAAATTTTTATCTACTCAAAAACTTTTACTATGAAGATAATTAATCGGTCGTTCTATATAATTAATTTTCAGCTATGCACTTTCACCTTAAAAAGATTACTCTTTTATTTCCAAAATACCTAACAGTAACTACACAAAGCTTGTAGATTCCATGCCAATAACAGTTCGGGAAATTCTAGAAGTAAAAGGTTGGTGTGTTCCATAAGAATTAATGGTAACAATCTAATTAATTGCAATAATCTAATAATTAAATGTGGATTTACTCAAAATAATTTTAGTTTGCAAATTGATTCTGCTTGGTTTCATAGTTCACACAATAGTGTAATAACTTAATGGCCTGAATATAAAGGCAATTTATGAAATAACGTATCAAAGAGACGGACTACTCGGCCCGTCAATCATCAATCATGGCCTTTTAATCAGCTGTAGGGCGTGGTTCGCCGGTGTCATCATCTGTTCAACGCAGTCTTGCCAATTTATCATTTGCCAAACTCAGGAAGGTTGACAAACTATGTTTTAGAAAACTATAGAAAATAAAAAGTTGTGATTAAGTTCTTAGTTTTATATAGGAACATAATAAATATTTTGACACGGATATTTCTTAGCTCTGGGAAGATATTGAGAGTCCGTCGGACCAAAATTTTAAACGATGACGTCATATGCTTAGCAACGGCATGTAGCTATAAGGATGGCTGTTTAGAGGAACTGAAAACATTCCATTTAGACATAAGCATGATTTAACCTATTGCCATAGGGAATTAATAACAATAAGTTTTAACTTTACAACTATTCAACATAAATAAATAAATTCTTTATTTTTCAATGGAATATACATGGTCGCAATACTCTTTACAATAAAATTTAACATGTCATACAATGACTAGAAAGCTATGTACTCGTACATTGTTAAACAAAAACGTAACTCCTTAATGCAATGAAAAATTTTGGGGTTCCTTAAATTTAATTTAACAGAGTCACATGCAAACATAATCCCCCCTTAAAGTTGATATAAAACATAACAGCAAAGCATTTTGATAAAATTCTACGCACAGACATTCTTGCTCATATTCTATAGTTATTTTTGTTAAATATTTCATCAATTATAAGTTAAGATTGTGTCAATTATGTCTAAATAATTATCTATGTCGTACAATTTCTGTTTCATTCATTCATTCAAAGCAGTAAAACAGTAAAGCAGTATGCAGTAAAACGGTACGTAAGTAAAGCAATATGTTACTACTACCTAACAAATACTACATTAAATATATAAAACAAAGTCGTGTTAGTTACGCTCATTATAACTCGAGAACGGCTGGACCGATTTTAATGATCTTTGATTTTTCGGATTCTTCTCTGCTCCGGTCATGCTTTAGGCAGTTTCCATAAATTCAATTAGTTTCCATTTTATAGCATTTTAAATTTCTAATGTTAACCTTATGGGGACTAAGTTTTTTTACAAATGTTCTACAATAACAACATATGTTTTCTTAAGCTACAGCTGTTTTAGCGAATTTCCCATAGGGAAGTAGCTATTACCGTAGGTCTCATGGCGACAGTTAAGCCCGGGACCATGTTATTTTTTCTTCTTTAGGTGCCCAGAGACCAAAAACAATAGTCGTTAAAATTTAGATATATGTATATATATATATATATATATATATATATATATATATATATATGTGTGTGTATGTATGTATGTATGTATACATATATATGTGTCTGCTAGCACGATAACTCTTGTAAAAATGGTCCGATCGAGACCAAAATTAGTAGAGACGTGTATTCCTACAAATGCTCGGACGAGTTCGTAAACCAGACATATCGGTCAATGGGAACGGGTAGTTTGGGGGGGTTTTGTACCCCAAAATGGGGTTTTTTGCGTTTTTCACATGCAGTTTTAAAAAAATTTCTAATTTTATTTTTCACCATTAGAATCAGCTTAAAAACTACACAATTAAGTTCCTTAAGGATTTTCTCTATTTCAACGGTTACCGAGATATTAAAAAATCTAAACACAGTTCGTTGTATTGTGAGGCTCCAATGTTAATCTTATGGAGGATAGGGAAAAATTAATATTTCCCATATTAATCAATAGTTTTGGATAAAACTTGATATTTAGCTTCATGTGGTTGAGATCTATCCATTTATAATTAAAAATCATAGTTTACGTGTTTATCATGGCGGCAAACCTGCATACTCTTTTCCCATAATAATCATATAGGGAATAGGCAAACTCCTTTATTTAAGGACAGATGTTGATGAAAGTTGGTATAAATGTTAAGATAAAAAATATTTATGCTAGAAATGACTACTTTCAGTGTTCCTCACAGCAGCTAACCTGCACACTCTTTCCCATGTTAATCTCTCTATGGAGAATAGGCAAATAAGTCTCATGTTTATGGACAGATTTTTATAAAACTTGTCATATATTATTATTATTATATTATTGATTTGGAAATTCGCTGAGTACGCAGGTCTGCTGCGCCGGGGGGTTTTACTTTCCATTAGCAATATGCTTTACTAGCCAATGCCATCTGAATCATTCATTAATGTAAAACTATGATGTACACGTGTACTGTACAAAATGAACAGATTTATTCACCACGTTAATAGTTTACGGTTTTTTGAGATTATATATTTATATTTTTTATTTTCTGTCTGATAAAAGTTACGTGTTTATAATTATTCCGGCTAAATAAAAAGTAATTACGGTGTATATACATATTACGTTTCTTATAATAATCTGCCGTTGTATATCTTTCCTATAAAAGCCGTATTACAGTTAGGTTTTATTTGGTTTTAGGTTGGATCAGAAAAATTGTGAATCAATCCACTCAAATGTATTTGTTTTGTGGTAATGTTATTAATATGTCTTATCGTTTTAGTATTGTTATTAACTATGCTGCAACCCCAAATAACTAATTTTTCAAAACTAAGTCGTAATGCTATTCGACTTCAGAGCATGGCCAATCTGAAAGTTAACACGTATTTACTGTTAGGCATTACGAAGTTCGCCGGGTCAGCTAGTAAACATAATAATAAAAATTACAGAGTAGACCTAATTTAACGACCAACACTTAAAGAACACACCCAACATTAGATACTTAAACAACGTACGAAGGTTTTTAAATCATATGTTTAGTTTTTCTAAAAGCTAACATATAAAAGTCTTTGAGCGATGCTGGAAAATTGTTGAAGAAGGTAAGCTTTGATCAAGGAACTGGTAACAACAACTGTCTTCTCAAATCATGCCTACTAATTTATTGCAGAAAGAACTATTACTTCTAATAAAAATAGTCTGAAAGCTGTATAAATGCAAAGGTAACATTTTAAAAGATTGAAAATATGGCCGTGAATTCGACGTTTTTTGCTATTTGGCTATAACACTAGTAATGACTTTCTGTAGCTTAATAATTGGATACGGGGTAGACAAATATGTACTACCTCAACAAACCAGGTCATAGCTATTCTAGAGCCAACTAAAGCATGATAAATATTCACTAAAATATATTTAGGGCCTAAATTTCTCAGAAAAAATAATTTACATGATATGTCATACAATTATATTTTAGTTTCTGAATGTAAGGTTTTTATGATGATTTAAGTCAGTGGTTAAGTCATTGACTAAACCAATGTATTTCATATCATCAACTTTCCCTAACTGTAAACAGTTATATCTCAAAAATTATAATTTATATCATGGTAGGAACATGAATCTAAAAATACGGTCCGTTCTCTAAAGTTGAAAGTTGAATTAAATGTTGAACTTCATCATTATCAACAAAGGTATACGTAAAAGCTAAGTCATCTGTAAAAGAAGTGATTACTATTAAAATTGTCTTCGCAAAGGCCATTTGAATACTTTAAGAATAAAATTGGACCTAATAGAGATCCTTGAGGTACCCCGTGTTTTAGTACCTCTTCAGAACTTAAAATATTTCCTACCTTCATGCTCTGCTTTCTTGAGTTTGAGTAGCTCAAATACAACCTAGCTCTTAACAATATAAGGGACTCTTCTAATATCGGGGTTCCACAGTTTCGCCAACAGAGTTTTATGATTTATTTATTTATTTATTTTCAAATGCAACAATACAGACATAAGTCCAATTACATTGCAGCATTAATATAATTACAAATACAAAATGAATATAAAATACAAAAGTAGCATACTACGTCCACTGACGCCAACCGACAAAAATGATAACAATAATAAAAATAGAACATAAAATAACAATCCCAAAAAATCAATACTAAAATGATAAACCTGACGCTCTGAAGACGTGTATATATAACTATAAAAATAAAATTTACCTCTTGAAAAAAATATATGATATTTTTATGCTCTTTCTGCTTTTTATGCTTTTTCTGTGCTCAATATGACTGTGATGTTTACCATGACTCCGGTGCTCAATATGACTATGATGTTTACCATGACTATTGTGCTCACTATGACTGTGATGTTTACCATGACTATGGTGCTCAATATGACTGTGATGTTTACCATGACTATGGTGCTCAATATGACTGTGATGTTTACCATGACTATTGTGCTCACTATGACTGTGATGTTTACCATGACTATGGTTCTCAATCTGACTATGATGTTTACCATGACTATTGTGCTCACTATGACTGTGATGTTTACCATGATGTTTACCATGACTATGGTGCTCAATATGACTGTGATGTTTACCATGACTATGATGCTCAATATGACTGTAATGTTTACCATGACTATTGTGCTCATTATGACTGTGAAGTTTACCATGACTATGGTGCCTAATATGACTGTGATGTTTACCATGACTATGATGCTCAACATGACTGTAATGTTTACCATGACTATTGTGCTCACTATGACTGTGATGTTTACCATGACTATGGTGCTCAATATGACTGTGATGTTTACCATGACTATTGTGCTCACTATGACTGTGATGTTTACCATGACTATTGTGCTCACTATGACTGTGATGTTTACCATGATGTTTATCATGGCTATAGTGCTCACAATGACTGTGATGTTTACCATGACTATGATGCTCAATATGACTGTAATGTTTACCATGACTATTGTGCTCACTATGACTGTGATGTTTACCATGACTATGGTACTCACTATGACTGTGATGTTTACCATGACTATGGTGCTCAATATGACTGTGATGTTTACCATGACTATGATGCTCAATATGACTGTGATGTTTACCATGACTATGGTGCTCACTATGACTGTGATGTTTACCATGACTATGGTGCTCAATATGACTGTGATGTTTACCATGACTATTGTGCTCACTATGACTGTGATGTTTACCATGACTATTGTGCTCACTATGACTGTGATGTTTACCATGATGTTTACCATGACTATGGTGCTCAATATGACTGTGATGTTTACCATGACTATGATGCTCAATATGACTGTAATGTTTACCATGACTATTGTGCTCACTATGACTGTGATGTTTACCATGATGTTTACCATGACTATGGTGTACAATATGACTGTGATGTTTACCATGACTATGGTGCTCAATATGACTGTGATGTTTACCATGACTATTGTGCTCACTATGACTGTGATGTTTACCATGATGTTTACCATGACTATGGTGCTCAATATGACTGTGATGTTTACCATGACTATAGTGCTCACTATGGCTATGATGTTTACCATGACTATGGTGTCCACTATGTCTGTGAGGTGTACCATGACTATAGTGCTCATTATATTAATATTATTCACCATTAATATGGTTTTCACTATTACTATAGTGATCACCATGGTTTTGGGGATTACCTTCTCAAAGATTTTACTCG
This sequence comes from Nephotettix cincticeps, assembly GCA_023375725.1. Taxonomy (NCBI): domain Eukaryota; kingdom Metazoa; phylum Arthropoda; class Insecta; order Hemiptera; family Cicadellidae; genus Nephotettix; species Nephotettix cincticeps. Next base: position 46,749,096 of record CM041791.1, read on the forward strand.
GCTGTTATTTGACTTGATTCTGTTGGGTACACTTCATTGAAGCTTTCGGTATTTGATCTTTTTGTAAACTATTTATCCACTACATACTTATCTTAGAATTATAGTTATTAAGATTATAGCCATTATATTAAGGGGTTCTTAAACAGCGTAATGTGAAAGGTTGAGACGTTATAATATTTTACTGATATCTTGGTAACCTTCCTTAAAATTATTATCAAAACTTCTGTAGTTTAATATTTTTTTACAAAATTATATCACTGGTCCCTTGAGGTTCGAACTATTCAAGTTTCGCTGTATATAAAACGTGAACATATTTTTTCAACTCAATCCCTCCTTCATACCCTTACAAATTGGGCGTTAGCAAAACCGTCTCGGTTTCTAGTTTGCAACAAGGTTTTAGTTTTTTTTATTATTCTTCTTGGCTCAAAGTATCTCCTCCATAAGAATAACATTGGAAACTAGTTTGTTTATGAAAATATTTGAGCGGGATTAAATACAACTGCGTTGCCCATTCCTAGTTGACATTTTTCTTAATTTGACATGTCTTCTTAACTTATGAATTCTTTTATTTGTCATGGTGCATCTATTTGTACAGACACCAAATATTTTCAGCAGAAACCATGGTATTTCTAATCGTAATGGAAAAAGTCCTAAAAAAGTTTTAATTAGAAAAAGTAAATTTTGTTCCTTAAGACAATATCCATTCCTGTTGCGACCTATATAAGCCGCGTGGGGTCTGCTAAGAGGTTTGAGATTCTAGTTACAGTGGTAAATTTGAAAAACAAAACATTAATTTGGGTGAATAAATTATCTTATTGTTAAATTTATCACAAAAATGATAATCATAATATCTAGTATATAGCATTTTTTGTAAAAGAATAAGAAATGAAATGCCATTTACTATTTATGTAAGCACAATTTAACAAAGCAGTACAAAGTCTTGTTGTAAAAAATCAATAAGTTTTATCTATTTTATAGTCTACAAGTAATTTCATATTAGCCTCCATTGGGATTTAATTTAAAGATAGATCAGATAATTTAACAATATATCTCTATGAAAAAAGTAGTTTTACCTAAGAGTTTATTCACGAGAGGTTTTTAATGGCAGAAGTTGCAAGATAGAGATGCCAATTACATCTTAATCTGTATTCTCTTCTTCTCATTTGTATTTATAAGTACTTTTAAGACGAATTACATAAGGGCTCCGCTTTGACCATTATAATTTTCATTGTTTAAATACATACTTTTGTATTTTATATAATATTTTAATATATTTAATATACACTTATCACATGAGCTTGTGACAGTTAAACAACATTACATAAATCGATCTTACATATAATCCAGCCACTTACCGTCATGTTTTATGATTTTTATTCTACTTTGCTGTATACATTTGAAATCTGCCTCCCCGGAGATGGGTTTAAGTCAAAGCAAAACCTTTGTGTCCTAGTCAGGTTATTATTCAGTCTCAATTAAGGATGTATATGTTATTCTGACAAACGAGGAATACACCAAATATTAATTAGTGGTAAAATCTGCGTGTTTCACCACATTATAAAGCAGAATTTCAAAACTGAAATAGATATCTCACTAAAAACCAAAGGCAACCAGTTAAGTTTTACGTATGATGACATAAATATTTTTAAAATAAATATTAAAGACTTATATATTTTGTTTACTTTGCGAATATAATTTAAGTAGTTATAACAAGATCATATAGGGGTTTAATATGTTAAAAATATGCAATTCAAGCATTCATTAAATAAGAAATTACAGTATACTAACGCTATTAAGTATTACTTATGCCGAAATTACAAGATTATATAACATTATAATATCATTGATTGTGGAGATTTCCATTGTTCAAAACTTATAATAGAAATAGTTACTGTGAAGTAACTATCTTGGTTGTACTTTAAACACAATTCAATCACAATTTGAATTTATACCAACTGTCATGGTAATCGTAATGTTTTCACGGAATCACTATCAGAGAGTGATAAACAATAATTCAATTTTTGTTGAGTTGAGTTGTTGAGAATTCAGTGGACGGTTTTAATAATCACACACGCGCCGACAATAAGTCATGATACTAGGAATCAGCCATGCTCTGATAATACATGTGCTGTTAAACTTTCCATCTCCGTAACTTTATGACCTGCAAATAGTGTTAATAATTGCAGTTTTTCAAAAAATACCTCCCTCTCTAATAAATGTTTGTATTTACTTCCCTGTAGGAAATGTGTTAGATCGTGGATATGTCTAAAGGGAATGTTTTCAGTTCATCCAAACAGGCGTTTTTATTCTTTTATATTAAAAATTCAATAAAATAGCTCTGGTAGTTTCCATGGAAACTGTTACATATTTTACATCTAAAATCATTTTACATATGTTACATAAAAATCACCAACACCCCCCCCCCAGAGCTAAGACATATCCATGTCAAAGACAGTGTAGGTGATTTTTTGTATTTGGTTTTGTTCTGTTTTTCTACGACTCATAGAACTGTTTACGTTTTTATGGGAAACTGTCCAAAACAGTGGTCTTTTTACTTTTTACTACCTAACGGAAGCCTGTTGTTCGAAAGCATCTTTAATTTATCATCTCAATGACAAATGACAACTCGTTCCATATTCAACATTTACGGGATTTGATCCGGTGACCTTCCGGCAGGTACTATAACCACTCAGCGGCCATTTGAGTTGTTCTTCATTTACTTAAATAGTAAAGATACACCAAGCAAACCTGCTTTGTATAAGTTTACACCTATAAGGCAAAGAAATAATATTTTATACATTGCCCACATAGAGTTTACCCTAAAACAGCACAACTCAACAAAAATCAGCGAGTAAGTTACGGGCAAAGAATGTTGTTTATTCGAAATTGTGCAGGATCACAACAACCACCACATTGTTGTGACGGGTTTTTCGTGCCTTTGGCTTCAAAAAATCTTAAATGAAATACTTAACTTGAACTATAATGAACTTAAATGAAATATTAAGTTTATTCATTACTAGCCAAAGTACCTGTTCTTCGCACGGGCTAAAAAGGCTGAAAGGTGTAGGCTCTACTGATACATTTAAGGTATTGTTAATTAATTCTTCATTGTTTACAAAATGACAAAACAGGAGTGTCTACAACATTTCAAAGTAACATATGTCAAATATTGGGAGAGGATAAGGATTAATGTAATAGAGACAGTCGTCGGAAAAAAAACTTAAAATCTACCATTCCACTATTTCAAATAATTCACTAATTTCGATCCAGCAGTTTATCTGAAAAATCAACTTTATTTCTTCTTCTTCCCGAATTGTCAAAATATAGTGCAAACGGATGTTGTCATTAGAAAATGTAAACATTGTTCCCGAACTGTCAAATTTTAATGTTCACATCTGTTGACATTCAAGTAATTTTATGTTTTCATTCTTTGAAAATATAAACATTGAAATTTAGGACGTTCATGGGGCGTAGCCCGAGGGGGTTTTAAGGGAACTAATATGCCTATGTGTTGCATGAGTTTAAGATCTACCTTTCTGTAAAATTTCAAACCGGTCGGTTCAGTATTTTTCGCATTTACTTGCCACAACAAACCCACAAACCCACAAACAAACATACAGAAACCACCTCTTCTTTATAATATTATAGATTAATTAACTAATTTAGATTGAATATAGTACGATTAGGATATATATATATATATATATAAGATGTACATAAAATGTAATGACTTTCTAAAACTTGTAAATACAGTAAATTTAAATAACAATCAAATTAACGCAATCTTTAGCTCATTTAGGTTGTAGATCCTGAGAGACAGATACCCTTGCTTTATATTTGCCTTCCCAATTACTTTTAACAACAATTTCCTTTCATAGTATTATATTATGGAATGCAAAGTAAGATTTTCAGTACTAAAACTGTGAGGAACCAAAGATCATTAAAACTTTATCAATTGAAGATTTAGATTTGTCTTACCAAACTCCTTACAACCAAACCCTTAGTTGTTTTCCTGTACGGAGACCCTTATAACTTTGAATTCAAAAGTATTCTTTCAACAATATCACCATCATTATTACTTCTAAAATTTAAAATGATCTCCCTTTTGTTTTTAGAAGCACTTCTTTTAAATGGTGCAACCTTTTAAAGTAAACAAGCGATGTCTATCAAAGATGTCATTCTATCATATCATGTATATGTAGTTCTGAGGCTACACGAATGACTAACATTCTAAACGTCATAAATTATTTATTTGTAAAAGTGTGATTGAGTCATATCTGAACTGAATACATCCACAGGTTTATAAGGCTGATATCACCGCAACAGTCCCCGGGAGAGATGAGACAATATTTACCCAGTTTATTGGCATCTTCCCAATGTTGACTTACCTGAAGTAGACGTGCCGATGATGGTTTGGGGATTGAAAATATATATTTTATTTTTATTGTCGTATCTTCATGCTTCCAAAGTTTACTATAGTTAATGGTGGCACCTGGTGATATTATTTTTATTCTATTTGTTTAATATTCAGAAAAAGGAGCTCTGAACTTTAAATTAAGTATTTTGTTTAATAAGACAAAAGAACATTTATTTTATTTTAAAATGGTAGGTAATGCCAAACACTACAGCCACAGAATTCATGTTCACTTATCTCCAGACATCATTGTTTCGATGTCCTATTGTTCACTGTTTCTTATCGCTCACGACGGATAGGCTACCTGGTCGAGTAGCCACTCTGTCCAAGTCCACGGCCCACGTATGGTCTTAGTACCGGCCACCTCATTTATTCCTCACTACCTCAAGAAAACATTTTAGTTATTTTCTCATACATTCAATATTTTAACTAGTGTCCAGTATCTTTTAATTTAACCAAGTTTTAGTATTATTTTATTTTCATTCTTAAACTAAAAAACCTTAATCACGAAGCTAGTGTCATGTGTGGTATCGCGACTTCCGCGTACCTTCGAAATGGCCACAACTATTAAAAGACTTTGCGTGTGAACATCAAAAGAGAAGAAAATTTCAACACCAAGGACCATGTCTGAAGTGAGATGCCAGCGTCTTTCATGTGTTGGGGTCCATTGCGTCCTTGTCCACTCACGTCCGAACTGAAGTTTGTAAGGTATATGTTTCAATATCAAACAGTTCATTCTACACATTCATTATTGTCCTTGCGGACTGGTCCTTCCCTATAGATATTTCACTTCTGATTAAAATTTAATATTAACTCCCCAAAACTATTGTTTATGATTTTGATTTAAATGTTAAAAAAATATTAATATGCCTTGCGTTCAAATAAAATATATTTATACTATGATAATGGTTTTAAGCCATACTCCTCATCACCTTTACACCCACCTCTTCTTGTTTTGTACATTGGATAGTTGTTACAGGAGATTCTCATTTCATATCATCCACTTTAAAGCTTAATACTACACAACATTATTCAATCATAATAATAATCATAACATCTCTTTTGTTTTCAATTTATCTACAACTATACATTAATTTTAGTCATTCAGTTACAAACATTTCTTTGAAACTTAAATTAATTGAAAACACTCTTGGCTTTCAATATTATTTCTTTACATGATTATTTCAATACAAAACCTAAAAGTGCACCGGAGATATTCAACCCTTTTACGAAAGAGTTATTTACTTCCCGGATCTTGAGCTTGATAAAGAGAACGCTTCAGCCCAAGATTCTGCTCCATTTCAGATTTAATCGCTCGGGATCAGCAAAGTAAACATTTTCTCTCAGTTTCAAGCAGTAATAACTGAAAATAAGTTATTATTATTTCTTTTCCATGAAATTTAATCTGAGATATCTGTTCCAGTAATTAAAGTCGTTCAAATACAATTTTTCTTCAGCCTTTCATAGCTTTGGTGGTATTTTTATGAATTAATGATCGGTGAATACAATGTGTAAACATATAAATACTTAATGTTATCAATTTATTTGAATTTTCATTTTCATTTTCATTCGCCTAGCATTTGTATTCCTTAGCTTGAATAATGTTATACTAAATATATATTAAAGCTTACAAAAAACTATATTAAAGTTATCAATCTTTATAACAAAAGTTATATCAAAATGACTAAGTACAGTATTAATTATATAACCAATACTTTAGATTGTCTTGTTAGTCGACGCAATAGATACAAATGTCATTAAACCATAATATTATGTCTCGCCTTGACCAGCATGGTTGTTGGTTTTAGGTTTGGTTGTAGTGTAAAGGAAAACTTTGTGGTGGGGGAATTCCGTCATTTTAAATGTCCTAATTGCCAATCAAGCAAACATTAATTCCGACCCCTTCACTCTATATGCTATTAGAATTATGAACGCCACCTCTGTCATACCTTACATAAGATATATAGGGCAAGGGCATTTTGATCCTCAAGCACACTCTCTCTTCAAAAATTAATTTGACACATAGCTTCGATGTTGTACATACCAATTTATTGTAAAATCTAAAAACTACTAAGTTGTGGCAAGCTTTCCAAATCAATAAAATTTTCCTAACCACGGACATATGTGACTTCACATAATTAATCAGCAGTTTCCTGTCAATTTCATGTCAACACAATGAATCAGCTGCTTATTAGTTACTGGTGTGCATTTTCGATCGAATTAGATTAGCTGATAAGTGTTAACAATTCGTTAATATTGTTGTTTAGTTATTATTTAGTAAATAACAATAGATCAAATGATATAAATGTAAAGTAAAGTGATTTTACATAAGGATATTCAATATTTATACAATTTGGGTCCTTATTATATTATTATTGAATATCCTTGTAAACTCCAGCGAGGAACCCACATTCGACTAGATTAATCTTGAGGATTAAGAAACCTGCTCTTTTTGTAGTTTTTAGGTGTGAAAACCCTTCCCCGTATAAAATTTTCCACATTGTCCTTTACCTCAGCCTCATTCGCAGCCCCCTACTCTAGTGCTCATATATGGGCTATTACCACAAATGGCTACGAAAACCCCGTACAACCATGTACAAAACTTGAACATTTCAGTTTCCACTAAACAGTTTCTTCGATCAACAATGTGTTACCGATAAACAGCAATTGCCTTATGATGCATAAAGTGATAAAAAAACAGGTGAGTAATAATGTGTAGTTTTATATGTGCAGGATTGTGGTCATATTGAAATTATATTGATTTAGAAAACTTGTTACAGAATGGAGATTTTTTATTCGATCTTAGCAAACATGGAATCATTAAAATAACATATTTAATACTGTCTCTCAATATTGCATTTTTTATTTCTCTTAATTTTGGTTTTTATCTATGACGGTTTTCATAAAAAATGTGGCATAAATAATTTTAATGGTGGTTAGCTTTTATAAAACGAATTGAGTTACAGAAACGAATTTTAAACATTTATTTTGCCTATTAAGTTTCACGTTTAGACACAATTTTAAGTTTCTATCTTAATTCTTGAGTTATGAAATAGTATGTAAAACACATACAGACCAATAGAAGCTGCGGACATCGTGTGTGGCCGCACCCCGTTGGAGCGGGTTCGTTTCTACCCTTGATCATATTATTTTTGTGATCATTTTGGTAATCCAAGATTCAGTTTAAGTTATAGACCATGATGGGGAGTTTCTGAGTTCCTCCGTCCTACTACGCGATAAATAAAGCGTTACTATCAGTTATTGATAGTAGCCTACTATAAGAGGCAGAAGTCGTTCGTATCCCCCGTCACACTGTATGTCTCAAAGATGTATGTTTCATAGATGTCATTGGTTGTTGGTCTACTAATCAACAGTCCTGTCTAAGGAGCAAGGCAGCCTTAGTCATTAACAAGAGTACATGATCGCAATCCTCTTACACTCATTTCTCATTCATAATTGGCTTAAAATTGCTACACAGCATAGGGCATACTTTAAAAAGATAATTGATGGAAGTACGATTAGAACATCCATGTATCGTGTTAGTTGGTGTTAAGGGGGCAAACTGTCAATGCTAGTTGGTGGCCTACGTGCGCGCGCGTTTGTGTGAGCGTGTGTGTTTGTGTGTCTGTTTGTGTGTGTGTGTCGCACAATATCGCGAAGGCTACAAGTCTCGGTTTGAAATTCGGAACGTACGGTCTTTGCCACACTAATTATCAGGAGAATTTGGATAAGAAGTGCAAGGTATTATTTTATTCATTTATCTATAAATTAGTATTTAATATTACTTGAAATTCCTTCAAGGCATTTAATGATCAATCTATCAAGCTTTGATTTTTAATAAATATACTGTAATTTTTGGGATTCTTTACAGTTCGTGCCTTTGAATCGTAATGTTTCTTCGGTACTATTTGTCGCCTTGGACCTTAACGCCTCATAGTCGTCTACACCTCCTCGCGATAACCACTTTGACAACTTATATTCCTGTATAATCCAAGTCGTTTTCACAATACGACTGATTGGAAAAGAAAATAATAAAGATGGAATTTTATTTTAAACCATGGATATTATAGGGTTTGAACCAAAGTTTTAAATATACAATATATTGACGTTTTGTAATTTTAAAGAAGAGACTCTTTGAAGAGAAACTGTCTTAACATCGCAAATGTGTCCATAATAGCTACTTTTCAGGAAAATCTCATTGCTTAACAGATGTATATATCGGCATTATAGAAATTAATCTTTCGTAAACACAAAAAAGCTATCTAGAAAATTAGTTTAAATTTGTTATGGTAAGATAAAAGAAATTATTCTGAATACACGGTTGGTATCAGACACCCGTACGTGCATACCAATCACCCAGAAGGGATTGATGCTTATCTCTTAATTCTCTACCCACTCTGAATGTTAAATGTTAAATGTAATTTTGTACTTAAAATAAACCACCATAGTTTTTTTTAGCGAATCTCACATGGGAAAGAAGCTATTACCGTAGGTCTCATGGCAAGAGGTAAGCCCGGGACCATGTTATTTTTTCTTCTTTAGGTGCCCAGAGACCAAAATCAATAGTCGTTAAAATTTATATATATATATATATATATATATATATATATGTGTGTGTGTGTGTGTGTGTGTGTGTGTGTGTGTGTGTGTGTGTGTGTGTGTATGTGTATGTGTGTGTGTCTGTGAACACGATAACTCTCTTGAAAATGGTCCAATCGAGACCAAATTTGGGAGAGACGTGTATTCCTAAATTTGCTCGAACGAGTTCGTAAACCAGACATGTCGGTCAATTGGAACGGGTAGTTTGGAGGGGTTTTGTACCCCAAAATTGAGTTTTTTTGCGTTTTTCATGTGCAATTTAAAACGTTTTAAAACTTTATTTTTAACCATTGAAATTAGTTTAAAAAACTACACAATTTAGTTCCTTAAAGTTTTTCTCTATCTCCAACGGTTACGGAGATATTAAAAAATCTAAACACAGTACGTTTTATTTTGGGGCTCCAATGTTAATCTTATAGAGGATAAGGAAAAATTTATATTTCACTTATGAATGAATATTTTTGGATAAAACTTAATATTTAGCTTCATGTGGTTGAGATGCATCCATTTATGCTTGTAAATCATTGTTTATATTTATCATGGCAGCTAACCAGCATACTCTTTTCCCATGTTAATCATATAGGGAACAGGTAAACTCCTTTATCTATGGACAGATGTTTATAAAACTTGGTATAATTGGTCAAAATAAAAATTGTTTATGCTAGATATTGCTACTTCTTCACAGCATCTAACCTACATACTCTTTTCGCATGTTAATTATATGGAAAATAGGAAAACTCCTTTAGATGTTGATGAAAATAAATTGTCAAAATAAAAATTGTTTATGCTATAAATGCCTACTTTCAGTGTTCCTCACAGCGGCAAACCTACATACTCTTTCCTATGTTAATCTTATGAAGAATAGGCAAATATCTAACCCATATATTTTTATCGACAGATATTGATAAAACTTGACAGGTAATATTATTATTACATTATTTATTTTGAAATTCACTGAGTACGCAGGTCTGCTGAAACGGGGATATTTTTAATTTAGGACACTAGAGTTTCTCGTTTTATCTAATGTGTCAAAACAATGAACATCACTTTTAAACATTCCATATAATTCTTAAGTTGTTCATATTGTATATACACCTTTCAACCTTTATGTTTGGTAGTAAAACGTATTTAACGAAATTTACACCATCGACGGTTCAATACATAACGTAAATATGTTTTACTAATGCAATATGCCTACTCTTTAAACAGTTTCATACACTGTAGCTACAGTCTATGTGCAAACTAAGAAACATTCTGAATTATTCATTTTTCTACTTCAGAGTATTGAGTATTATTGAGTATTGAGTATTAGGTTATAACATGCTGAAATACCTATTCTCGAAATAATGTTTTACACATCAGTCCACCACCACTTCATTAAAATAACTAATATATGAAAACGTACAATTATCTGTACATGTAGAATAGCGTACCAATCATTTGAATAAAACCACCACTGATCGAGACAGCATGAAAACCATTAGGATTAAAAATTGGTCAGTTTATTTTTAAGTGCCGCCAACACCGGTTAGTTGGAACAAATTACCTTCTACATTGTGTTTTGGATCTGCATTCGATTGGTATTATTGGCTTACCATTAATTTCATATCTATCCTTTACATTTCATCTAATATTATATTGAATAGGCCTATAGGTTTATTTGTTATATCATGGTTTTTAAGTAGTTATTATCAAATACTTTCGACGCTGCTATATTCAAGTACCTCTCTTTAATAAATTATTCATATTATAAATAACAAGTCGAAGCATATGCGAGTATTTGAGGCTTTAAAAGAAAGGCTACTTGAGTTTTGTTTCCAACAATTACAACAATTTCGTTTCCAATTTTTTTGTTATGTTTTGCAACTTATTATGCCAATTTAATAAGGAAATACACATACCTAACGTCCACGTCCAGTTTTTATTATAACCAAGCCATGTAAAGAAATTCGCTATGCTTTTTCAAGCTTTTCACATACCTAGATGGTACTTTTAAAAGAATAATCAAAGTACTTAAGTTGCTTCAAATATTTTATAGTAATTTTCTAAATGCAAAACACCGTCATAAAAACTGATCATATGTAAAATAATCATGAAAGGTATACGTTTAGCAAAGAATTAATTGTGATCAGAGAATGGCTACTTAGGATGTCTCATACTCTACTAGATAAGGAGTTCTATAGCGTTATTTGTTGGAAACTTCGGACACAATCTGGTTCTCCCGGGAGCAGTTTAGTTCTGATGCCGCCCACATCGGGCCACCAGCGCCACCGTTGCCTTCCCCACTGGTCAAAACGTTTTCAAAAATATATTGGCGTCATTACAAACATAGTGAAGAATCACATAATAACAAGTAAAAGCTATATTATAGAAATTTACTCTTTAAAATACAAAAAATGACTAGCATACATAAACCATATAAATATAAGCTACATTAACTTGCTGGTTGGCCAAGTTGCTTGTAGTGCGTGTCTTTAAATGAAGTTAGGTAATAACAATATCGGTTTTGATCAATATGGGTTTTGATCATACCTCATCAAAAATTAAAAAATGCAACAGAAAATAAAATTAAGTATTATGATGTATGCATATTATATTACTAAAATTTGATTTAAAGCTACACAACTTTTACCATGTTTTTATTAAATTTTCATTGAACACATGTACAATGTTTGTAAAATAATTAATGCGTAATGTTATCACTCTCCTCAAAAATATTATTATGGGTTTTATTGATTTTTTTATTAAACCCTAATAGCAAAATGAAAGGGTGAATAGCTTATTGCTCAAGAGCTCAAGCCATTATTTTCCAATGTACAATATTGGAGTACATTGAAATGTTAACACAAAACATTATATATATATATATATATATATATATACACAACACGCTAATAATTCTACTCTGCACCTTATTAGTTTCGGTAGAAGCTACATAGCGATCTGGAGTACGCAGATGTTTGAGCGTGATATTGATTTGAACTGATGATTGTATGCTAACCAGTCTATTGAAACGCACTGATTAGCTGTTTCCAATAAATGGTTTAATTTTCCAATTACTTCATGCTTCTACTTGGTTTTTCATTAACACCAGTATATTAATTCTTAGTTTCTTTGTTTTGTGAGTGTTTGTTACTGAGGATTTTTTTCAAGTTTTATGTAATATGATTGTCCTTGAACCTATTTACCACATGCATGTAAAAGAAATGGCGAGAACCTGTTTGATCAATAAGCTGCTCTAGAAAACCAGTTCCTGATTTTTCCTTCTTTCAAAAAAGCTTACATTTATTTCAAAAGGCCGTAATGCAGATTTGAGATGCAACAGCAACTGTTTTCTGGAAACCCCTTCAATACTTCAATACGTAAAAAATACAATCGACTACATGTGGTAGAAGATTTTGGAGTTAGTAAAGACCGATTTTGTTGGAACTACGAATGGATTATTTTGGTGGAAAGTTGAGATTTTAGTAAAGAATTCGGGCGTCACGTTGTTTAATTTGTCCTAGAAGATCTCGATAGCAACTCCCGGCGAAGTCTCTAATGGAAACTTCTTAATTAGGTAACTTTAAAGAGAAAACATTTTACGTGGGACCCGTGCATGTTCCTTACACGGTGTGGTCTATATTTGATCAAGAATATACTATTTACTCAATTCGCAAAAACTATATTTTCTCAATTTTACGAGTAAACCACTTTCTGAAATCTGTTTTATATTGATGACGGTACACGTACTATTCTAGTAACTGATTTGAAGTCTCATTGAGAAATTGATATAGTGTTCAATCTAAAATTAACTTCTAAAGCTATTGTCCCATACATACAACTTCAAATATAGTATAATAAATGATTTTTTTAGATAATTGTAAGAAAAAACTAACGACCTTACTTTTCAAAATTTCAAAAAAAATCAACATTATGACACGTTTTGAAGCGTGAGGCCGTTGGAGTAAGTCTAACGTCCAATGTAAGTAATTTTTTCTATTTTTGTATATGATATTTCCGGAAAAAACCCTACATTGGACGTACTCCCACGGCCACCCGCCACAAAAAAGGACATCTTGTTTATTTTTAATTTTTGAAGTCACATTTCCTGTTTTGTTATGATTTCGAATTAAGTTATGCTTGTTAAGTTTTTCTATGAACTTTTGTTTTGAAGATATACTTATTTAAGATTTTTAATTGTTTGTATTACTTATTATTTATATTAACTATGTTTTAAAATTGTCATTAAAAAATTATTTGTTTCATAAGTTATCCTTACCAGCATTACAATTAAAATGTATATAAAATTAAAACATTTTACATTTAATAGTTTTGAGGAAAATGCATTTTTTGATAGAAAATAAAACGACTCTGTGAGTAAGGAACTAAGGACTTACAGACGATTTAACTGTGCAGATTTTCTTGCTGACCCAGGAACAATACCTTTACTGCCTTTTAAGTATCGAGCTTTCGAAGCCACGAACTCTGCTGTACTCGACCAACAGTCGGCGTAGTCGAAACTCGACGTGTCTTCTACCACAGGCTGATACTTACTGAATTCTCGACCCACAGAAAAATGCCAATACGATATACGATAGTTTATAAATATCCCAAGCATAACTATAGATACTAGGCTTTGATTGTAGGGCTATTAAATTATGGTTCTGTCATATCAATCACCCTATCTTCGCGATCCATTCGAGCGGTCAGTCACATTTTTCGCAATATCTTTTCTTTCTGAAAATACTCAAAATATATTGTTGCTAACCAATAGAAATTAAGTAGTGGCAGTAAATAAATAATTTTTTTGGATCATTTTTTACTGATGGCCGTCAATTAACCGTGTCTCGGTGGAATATAAAATAGAGTGAAGGAGACGGAGACTCCCTCCGACCTACATTCATATATTTATACCATCAATAACCAACCTAACAAGACTCCTCAGAGCACAGACCACCTCACCCTCCTCCATCTGTTGAAAGGGGGAAGCTACTGACCGTTTGCAATCCTCCCCCTTTCACCGTTAATAAGAAAGCTACATATCATCAAATCTAGTACATTTATGACACTTTTCCCATATTCATATTTGTCCTAAAATACCAACGAAGTTGGGTTTGATTTAAAAATTAATATGTTTTTTTATCCCTAATGGTAAAATGAATAGTTGATGTTAAGATGTAGTTCCTTATGTAATAGTTATAGATGATTTTATTAAATTTTAAAGAGTATTAACTGATGTTATTAGTTTTCAAATATATCGTTGTTACAGTTAAATGAAATTAAATAAACGGTATCAGCGGACTGACGCATACTGAAAATTGAAAAAAGAAAAAAAATGATTTTTACATTTAAGAGCCCTATCCTTTGAACCATTATTTTTACAGACATGCAGGTGGTGTCATATTATTTAGTACTCTGTGCGCTATAAACTATCAAATTTATATGAAATTGTTATCGTTAGAGCTATTTTTGCGAAATTTGGATTTTTCACGTTTTTTAAGGGTTTTAAGGGTGAACCACCCTTAAAAACCAAAAATTCAAAAAAATGAAAAACGCCTAGAGAGACGGTGAAAAACATACATGCCAAATTTCATCTAAATCGGACCAACGGAGGATTTAGGCACACTAGGCACACTGTGTGGCTCTGTACACATCCAGACACACACAAACACACACACACACACACACACACACAGGACGGACAGACATCACGTCGAAATCCACATTTTTTGGATTCAGGGGACCCCAAATCGTATATATCCACTCTCAACTCAAATTTGAAAATTTTGACGAAAAAAATACTTTCTCCATATAAGTAACTATGTATGTATAAGGGGAGAAAGTAAAAATTAAAAACCAAATTTAGCATAATTAATTAGTACAAAAATAGTGTACTTGTATTGTGTGTAACGTGAAGAAATAAAAAAATTGTTTTAAATTACGCTGTGTACTGCTTGTAAGACAAAGTTGGAAGAGCTCCCCTAAAGGCCCACGCTCACCAACAAACTCAAAATGAATACTCGAGGTTGTACCGTGTTTAGCATGTTCTTGTATTTGCAGCATTGTTATGTTTTTAAATAAAACACTTTTTAGTAAATAAGATTTATTTAAATTTTCAATCTATGTGATTCATGACACTTAATATAGTTATATGGTATTTTCGCCATCCTTGGATACAGGGAAGAAGAACATACTGAAGAAAACACAAACTTTTGGGATTTCTTTTGCAAACTAAAAGACATCTTAAAAGTAAAGTTATAAAAGTTGTTTTCTGTCAGTAGAGTAAACAGTTGCGACAAATATTATCGAAGATAAAACATTTCATTGACTTTAAAACTCCATGCAATAAAATAAACAGTTAATTTAAAATGAATATAATTTATTCCATAAGGTTTTTTATTTATATTTTACGTTTTAACTTAAGTCTCAATCACTCTAATAATTTATTGACCTTTTTTATAATATAATAGACATTATTTGAATAAATAGTATTTTACTTCGGCCGGTGTCTTTGAACGAAGCGTTACAACGTGTGATTGCAATTGAAATATAAGTATATGCTTCAATGTATTGTAAGTTATAAATACGTAAGTGTAAATACGTTTTATATAAAATCAACGTTTTACAAAATATTTGCGTAATCAGCGTAAAATTAAACAGAGCAGATGTTACAAAGTTGGACAGTTAGAGTCCTTCCCTCAAACTCAATTAGTCGAACAAGCCAAGGGCTTGTTGATTTGATTAGTAAGTAGGAATCCAAATAACTTAATAAGGAAAACTGTCACAACGATGAGATTACTCTCCTTTTCTTGAAAACTTCGGTAGTTTTAAAAGCTAGGTAATGATAATACCATCATTCTGAACGGAAGGAACGCACTTTCCACTAAGCTTATGGTCTGGTAAATTTTATCTTTAATTCTGAACCTAACTTAATAACTTTGTTTATGTTTTGTTGTAAAATTTCATTTTTATTGTTTTATTAATAATCACACCAAATTGTCCCAATCATATGAAGCTTTGTACCTAGGTTGCTTGTAAACTTAACTATACTGAAAGCCATATTAATTGTTGATACCATTTCATAAAACAAGAACAGAATTCATTTGGTGGTTCAACAAATTTTAACAATCCAATTTTTACTTTCAGGTAAACGGTATACATAATATTATTACTATAAGTATTTTTAGCTCCACAAATCACGAGATAAAAGACGAACATCTTTAACATTATATTTTGAAGCTTAATCGGCATAATAAAGCACCTCAATCGAGATTTTTAAAAAGATGGTAAGAGACGGCTTTTGGGTATACAAATTTAACTTTTACTTTCTCCCCTTATACATAGAAAAAAGATAAAATATTGTTTTCGTCAAAATTTGAGTTGAGAGTGTATATACATACATATATATTTTATATATTATATATATATATATGTCCGTCTTGAGGCTCAATGACACTAAAATCAAACTAATTTGTCTGTCGGTTTGTCTGTCAGTGTACAACCCCCAGACCACACTAATAGTTCAACTTTAATAACACTTGGTTCCACTTTAGCCACACCTCCAGATAATTTTTGAAGGTAATTTAACCCTAAAAGTCTTAATAATTGTTAAAAAAACTTATACCAAATATTTATCTTGTATTCTCTTTTTTGTTGGTTTAAAATCCAAAAATATATCAAACAAAGTCATCTTAGCTACATCATTTATAACTCGAGAACGGCTGGATCGATTGTAATGATCATTGATTTTTTTTATTCGTCTCTGCTCCGAGCAAGCTATAAGCGTATTCAGTTGTGTACTTAGCCTTGGGGCTAAGCCCCACTGGACTATAAAGTTTGTATATGTTAAGTGTATGAAGAAAAGACGTGATGCATTTTGATCATATGCGTTCATCAATAATGTGAATATTTTATTAACAGCTGATTTTGTGTTCCTATATTCTCACCAATCGACAGCTAATGTCATTGTGCATTATTTTCAGCGAATTTTTATTTATTTTTTTGTGAGAGGGGAGTTCATAAATGTTAGATTACGCGAGTATTACTATTACAATGCCGCGATCTAGAAAATTTAATCTTTCTTATACAAGCAGTATCGCAGTTAGGTTTGGTTTGGGTTTAGATTGGTTGAACAACTGTGAATCAGTCCCTAAGATTTATTTGTTTTGTGGGAATGTTATTAGTATGTCTTATCGTATCAGTATTGTTTATAACAACTATACGCGACCCAGAATATTTAATCTTTCACCATGAAGCCATAATGCTATTCGACTTCGGAACATGGTCAATCTTTAAGTTAACACGTATTTACTGTTGGGCGTCACAAAACTCGCCAGGTCATCTATTGATATTTAAATAAGAATTAATGAATATGATAGTATTTTTAAAGATTGTAGTTTTTTATTATAGTTAAGAGCGAAAGTATGTGTCAGTCCACTGATCTCAATGTGAGAGTGTTTATTAAAAATAGTAAGTAAGAAAGTAAATTTGTTTTACACTTTTTAATTATTTCAATCATTTAGGGTATATTTAAAATTATGGAACAACTATGATGATGGTTGTGTTACACTGATGCAGTGGTACTTCAGTCAACCGGGGTTCGAGACCCGTTTAGAATGACAATGACCCAGTCGTCGTCTGCTATCTCGCTTGTCTACTGAACCACACAGGTCTGTGAGACAAGTCTTTACATATAAATAAAATACATAATTTTATTAATTTATAGTAGAATTTTCTATAAAAAAGTGCTATTCAAGTTTTTACTATTTTACTAAAACCAAACGCTGAATGTACAACTTCAAATAAAATGTCCAATTCACGAGAATACGGTTTAAAATCAATCAGCTGATTGACCGGGGAGCGTCCCAAGAGCGATGTCTAACCACCGGCCGATATGTTAGGGGGGTTTTACCTGCGGTGATAAACTTTTCGCTACCGACATTTACAACCTTTTACCTCGACCTTCAATAAACAAATAATTTACTCCCCTTGAGCCTCTACAGCTCACATTTGGCACGTTTGGAAAATTCTGCTCTTATATTACCGACTGCTAGCTGATCTCAACGAGCTATATATCTAGTAGGCTCATGTAACATATGAGTTTAAACAGCTGTTTGGTAAAATGCCCTTCCTTCCTTGGTAAGAAGTTGATTGAAGTTAGCATACAATGTTGTACTGCGTATGAAGGCTTCATATGCGTATAATATGAAGAATAAAAATAAATAAAACTAGCAACTGGCTTGTTTTTATCAACTTTATTATAAAAGTATTTCTCTTACTGAATAAAAACCCAATAAAAAAGTGCTATCGTTCTAGTTTTATTTTAATATACCTACTAATAAAAGATAACTTACAGATTCTTTACAGTAGTCTTCGTGGCAAACTATTATGGTGCATTATATGGGAATTATGGTACATACGTATAAAGGATACCTTTTGTGGGTTTAAGCTCAAAGTTCAGGCAAATCGGTTAATCTGAAGGGGAGTTAAAATGGTTTTATACTCCAAAATGGTAGGTTTTGGATTTTTAAACTCATAATTTGTAACAAAAACTCAAAAAACAAATATTTTAGTTATTGGCGTACTTTTTCAAACGGTTGATGAGATACAGACGCACACCACATAAACATATTTACATTGTCTTTGGAGCTACGATAGTATGATAAAAATTGGTATACAGCTTTACATAGCTAATTTATAATAATTTATGGTCAAACCCTGATTTTTGTTTCAAATAGCAGAAAACCTCTTTTATCACTCCCGATATTATTCTTACTTAAAATAAGCAAATTTATATAATTTTTATTTATATGAAGAATAATTAATTTGGTACCATGACAATTTATTTTTGAATCATTCAAAAGTCCCTAAGTTTGTAGCTCTTTTGCTACTTAGGTATTTAAAATCCAATATCTAATATTATACTTTTAACTCCACACCCACAATTTTAAATTTGTTATAAACCATATTATTATATAATTTCAATATTAGGAATGTACGTTGTAAACCTGAAAGCACGTTGAAAATATGTGGATATGTACGACCGAGTATGTATGTTTGTGTTGCATTGTGCCAAGCAACTCTTGTAGCTTCGAAATAAGAAAAACAAAGTAATTTTGTCATACATATTTTAGTATTTCTTTCAAAATTAGGTATGCTATGGTTTTTGTTTAGCTATTTACAACTCAAACACCTTAATTATTATTAATAAAACCTTATATTGAATTTAATAATAATATTCATACTGCAACATTAGTTTCACAATTACAACTCTTGCTACGTAACAAGGCAACTACGGATTTCCTAAGAGCCATTTTAATTTCCTCCGCTGTTTCACAGTTTGAATAACGTTATTGCCAAACGGAACTGTGAACTTCAATACACTCCGGTTGTTATTTGTGTAGCTTAAGTTCAAATGATACTACAAATTTTAAGCTTGGAACAATAATGTAACTCTTTTTTGTGCTATGAAAATATATTTGATGATGTTTGTTTCAAATACAGATCATGTGTTCTTCTTTCTAAAAGCTCGATTTATAAACTAAGTTTCATATCAGACTATAATGTGTATAATAGAAAAATAAAACATATTTGTTGAGAGCTAAATCAAATGAGCTACATTATCATCTTGAGGTCAAGATTACCTAAAGATTATCAAAACTTGTAAAAAAGGAAATAGAATGAATGCATGGAAAGATTTATTTATTTATAAAGAAAAATGTAAAGAAAAAACTAAATTAGTAAATGAACAAATACATTTTGATTCTGCAATAATGTATAAAAATCTATTACTCAGCCAGCCAATATATGCTACCTATGACGCCATGACAGGAACTTTCGGTAGCCAGTAGTATTTAAGGAGGGACGCCATCTTGTTCCTTTCAGTCTCCATTTGGGCCTGATGACTGGTGTTCGGTGTAACTGGACGAAATCGATCGCCAATTTAACAGCTTTTGTATATATTTTCCGTTGTATATAATTACAATATAAGTGTAAATATATTAAGTAGTGTTGAAAGACGAGAGTGTTTACTTTATCCTTTAGTTGTGTGTTTCATTGGTCTGCGTTAGTCAATAGATTACACTGATCTTTTAAAAGTATTTCATCAATTTTGGGACTAACGATATTTGTAAGCCTGCAAAATAACCTTTAATAAATATAATTTACATTTTTAAACATTTTTTTATTATAGCAAATTATTACATCATTAAGCATAGAATATACTTTTTGATTATATTAGTGCAGATAACTTTTAGAGATCGAAAAGCATCGGTTACCTTCTGCTTTGGGACTCTTTCTCTCTCCGGAAGGTATTTCCAGAAAGATAAGTAACGTGAGTTTGGAAGTTTAATGGAGTAGAAGTAAGAAGTTGAACGTTTATCGGACTTGCGTTTAATACTGAACTGTCATTGACATCACGGGCTTAGCAAATAAATGGCACTATTGAAGTGGCTATTCCTTAAAGTGTTAGGAACTCTTGTACCTGAACAGTACTGAAGAGAATGTATTCTACCGTGATGGTGTATTCAAACGTGTAGCTACATGATAACACATGTATTTACAAGCTCAAACTAATAAAATTGTTTAGTATGTTTTATTTGTAGTATATTTGAATATTACTTATAGTTGAAAACATGGAAGTAAATCTAATATGTAATTAGCAATTGTGATTACTGAACGTATGTATATTCATTGATTTATTTATGGCTAGAGACAATTCTTTCAGACCATAAGGAATTTATTCTTAATTACTATCATATAATGCAATAAACATTTAAAACATTAATGATCCACTATATAAATAATTGATTTATTTCCTAACAGAAATTATTAATCTAAAATTATTTTCCAATTAAGCTTAATGACTAATTTACTAACTGTAACATTAGATATCATGTTAAGATCTGGTGTCACTTTTCATGCAACAATCCAGTATGTGATTCCGTTGGGCTGCCAGTGAGGGTATCAAGGATATATTGGAGAAGGTACTAAAGAAAATATTACTTATATTACACATAAAAATAGTATCATTAAGTCAGTGGATATCTAAAACTAAACTATTTAAAAATGCAATATATTTATCAAATGAACAACTTAGAAATATTGGTTTCATGTAAGGTGAAGCTCAGAAGCAACTTTAAATCTAACATTTTCTGGACAAATTTGAGGATAATCAAATAAATTCATTCATAAAAACCGGTGAAGCAATCAGAAATGAGTTCTCTGAAACAAACTTACTTTGGGCGTTGAGAAGATGGATTATGATTATGAATAAATGCTTCATGTAAAGTTTCGTGAAAACTCGTTACTTACAAGAATAATATGTGTTGATTATATTATTTTTAAGATCAGATTAAACCTTAAGTTTGTATGAAAGCAACCTGATAACCACAAGCCAACAGTTTAGCATCGAACTAAGGATGTTTCTCTCCGGTCGTCAGCTGATTGATCTAAAGTGGGTTTCCCGCCAGAAATAAATCAGAGCTAAAGCAATCAGCTGATTGGAGCGCTTGACTCCCATTATGCGACTTGTCTGGGCAAGGGGTAGTCCAATTTATTTCATGTAAATTTGAAGTTAACATAAAATAATATAATCAATCTATAACCCTATTTGCCGCCTCATATTTTAGTTTAGAAATAGTACCGATTTAGATAAAAATTCTTGGATGGGCTTGACGAGATTTCATTTTATGAAATGTTGAGATATTTTAAATTACTAAATTTATGAATAAATTTTAATGTTTAAGTCAACTAGAAACTCAAATTTAATTTGTGAATTTCGTACAGGGATGTCAATTAATTGCCTAGTTTAACATTATATAAAAGATTTATTTGAATACAAAGATCTGATAAACGTTTTATGATAGGTTAAGAAATTAATATAAAAAATTCGGGTTGGTTTCAGTAACTAAACACAAGTTTTAAAACATAATTTGGAATGAACCAAATCAAGGAAATGGATTTATTTATCTAATTTTTTACAAAACCGCTTGTCTACCAAAAAAGTGCCAAAAGAGGGGTCATATATTATTTGGCTTTGCCCATTATTGTGGTATCCTTTGAGAGTTTAATATATGCACTTTACATTAATTTAATTTTCAAAGCTACTGTGGTGGAGGTGGTTAATGTCATAGTTATATGTTGCTTTGAACATGTCAAGCATTGACGGCTTCAACGCTCCATGGAGCAGACGACGCGGCCCAGACGCCAACCACTCATTACACAGCAACAGCTGCTTCAAAGCGACCGTCTCGACCACGTGCTTGCAGGATATGGTAGGTTAGCCGATAGAATTAGCAACGATTGAAACGTATCTTCCAATGTTACCTTTTCATAACAAACATATGTCACAATAATGAGAAATATATTTCAAATTCCAACAAAAATTGCAATTTAGTTTCTTAACAAACGTCTTACTGTACTTGGTTTTTAAGTTTTTAACGATTAGAAAATTTCATATTTATTATTCATTATTTATAATTCTGGCGTACTCTAACAATTTATAAATCACCATTGCCTATGCACGTTTTGTCTCTGACAATGCCTACACAAATACACTATAAGATGGAATATAAACAAATAATACTTATTCTTAACCTCTTTGCTAATCACGTATGAGCTCAAAACTAATTGTTCGATTACCCCGGTTTCATTTTAAGGTAAATGTTTAGTAAATTCTAGTCAAAATAATGATGTAAACAGATATCTTTAATTATTAATGCTCGAAGCTTAACATACAGTGCACATTGTAATGCTACATTACTCTAAACAATTTTGAAGACAAATTATTTTTGCAGGAAATTACCAAACGCTTTCTATTGGAGACGCGGCTGGAGCCTTAACTGCTAACGTTTGACGTGTTTGCCTGGACAGGAGAGGAGGGGTTTTGTCGCACGATAATAACACTATAGATATTCACGATGGTTTTCGCTACTGTTGGAGACGCGGCTGGAGCCTTAACTGCTAACGTTTGACGTGTTTGCCTGGACGGGAGATGAGGGTTTTTGTCGCACGATAATAACACTATAGATATTCACGATGGTTTTCGCTACTGTTGGAGACGCGGCTGGAGCCTTAACTGCTAACGTTTGACGTGTTTGCCTGGACAGGAGAGGAGGGGTTTTGTCGCACGATAATAACACTATAGATATTCACGATGGTTTTCGCTACTGTTGGAGACGCGGCTGGACCTATTCTCCAGCCTCATTCTGACCTTCATTATTTTAGTTTGCCTACTTTCTTAAATGTATTGGATAACCTAAATTCTAACAATAGTAGTATATATTTCATATTTCAAAATTGGACGTTTTTGATGCGAGTACAAGTTTAACAACCGAGGCTGTTAATGTGCGAGTTTATATCAAAAAGCTAATTTTGAGCTGAGTAACTTTTTGACTATACTTTTCGTCATATTGTACTGCAAATAAAATTAAAATCTCGTAAAACATAGATTATTACCTGATTTAGTATCAATAGTTGTTGACCATTTTTGTCACTTTATATTAATCAGCTGTTATGTTACTTACGTTTTAGCAATTCTTTCTTGATTCCTCATAGGTTGTTTAGGCTATTATATTAGCAGTGTGTTATTAGGTAGTGTTAGTTATTATAATCAATAAGCATACCATAGTTAAATTTAATAGTCGATTACGAGTTTAACAATTGATATCCGGAACGTCGAAAATACATACTTACTTTGAACTTTGAACTTATTCTTCTTAATCCATATTTCTAGAGAACAGGATGGGCGTCAATTTCTCGATCGGTCGGTGTTTACGTCGTTGGTGTTACGTCTTGTTCAAGGAATTCCTCAACAGAGTAGAACTCTTTCTCCATGAGCCATTCCAGCAGCCTTTTCTTGAAGTTGTTCTCACTTTTCAGACTTTCATAAAAATCAATAGTTATTTTTGCAGTTACTTTATGGTTTATTTACAATCGAATGCTGAACTCAAATCAAAGGTATCATCAACTATGATCTTTTGCGGTCTAGGACTAAAAAATCGTCCAAAAAATAGGGTTAGTCCTAGAAATAAAAATGAAAACCTTTGACCTTAAAAGCATGTATCCAAACGCATATCTTTTTAAGCGGTATGATGAAAAGTTTATTCAGTATGGCAGTTTATTAATCTTATCAGTCCTTTTCTAGTTTGCATTAGTGCATTAATATGTCAGTTTATTTGTTAATACTCTAACTAGGGTATAACACAGTCTATAATATCAATAACATTGAACAATGATTATACTAGCGTTACAGATAAATATTATTGACTGTATTGCTTTAAGATTAAGATAAGAGAATAAATGTGTTTTTGACATGGATATGTCTTAGCTGGGTGGTTGGCAATTTTCGCGGCCAAAATGAAACAGTGGCGTCATATGGTTAGTGACGTCATAGCTTTGTTTTAGGAAGAGCTGTTTAGATGAACTGAAAACATTCCCTTCTGATATCCTAGATAAACTATTTCCCACGGGGAAGTTTTAATTGAATTCATATGTCTTGTCTTGTAAAATAAAATTAGTTCCATTTAGTCTAGTTTATACATGAAATAACATTATACAGTATTAGTATGTGAAAAATAAAAGCTGTAATTTTTCATACATCACAAATGGTTTGTGATATTTTTTAGCACTCACTAAATCCAACAAGAAAGTTTTCGCAACTGGCAGGAGTTTACACTTTCACCTCTCATTTTAACCTCATACAGTCGAAAAACGGTAACAGCAATATTTTTATGCAACACGTTTCTGGAGGTGTATTTTATTTTGTGTAAGCTAGATCTGAGACAAAAATAATAGTGCAAACAGCAATTGTTACCGTTCTAAATCAGACTTAGCTCATTTCCTTGCTACCATTAAAGAATGATAGTCAGTAAATTGATTGCACATTTGATATTAACTGTACACTAACTACATATTAGCTGTCATTCGTTGTGAAATGACTGATGAGAGATAATTATCTTTTTTTAATTATAGTACTAATTTATACTATACACATACTGTAGTTATACTAACTATTGTGCTAATTTATATGTATCTTAATCCTTTGATTTTGCCGGTAACGAACCAGACAATTCTTATTATTGAAGTGAGAACCGTTGTAAATCAAAACAGTTTCACAGAAATATTTTTATTATTGGTTTTCCTGTCGTTTATATAACTGATTTGTGAATTATGGTGAGTGGGTGTTATAAATCCAACATGTTGAAATTTTTACCAAGAAGCCGATGTTGCCACACAGCCCACACCTAGCGAGCTTTGATGGCGTGAAAACTGGCTATATCTAGTCCAACCTGTTTTGGTACCTTGCTGTTATAACAAAGATTTATTATTAAGACTACCTGTTAGAAAATTATTGAACACACGAACTTGGTACAAGTCTCTGTGCTAAATATATCATTTAACTATCCTAAGTGATTGGTTAAATCCCCGGTTCCCATCTGCTCCCCAACACCCCCTTGCTTTTACCATGTTACCTCATGCTATTTTTAGTAGATACGGCGTCCCAAACTGCAATTCCCAGAGAAGTAGTTTTAGGGCTTTCGTTCGGTTGGAGCTCACACGGAAGACGCGGAAACGACCATGACATGGCCGACTAGATTTTCCGTCAACCGAATCGGTTCCTCACTACATAAAGTGGTGCTAGACGCCACGTGTACAGTATATCATTTCCTCCTGGAAACGTCATATCAACTCCAAAATATAACCAGCAAATATTGGATTAATATAGTTTTATTCCGCATTGAAGTTACTGTTACTTTATCGATATTAAAAAACACATTTTTGGTACATTTAAAATGCAAGATTTTAATATCTTTCTGTATCACCTATAAGTTTAAAATTTTAAATTAAGATTCGTGCCACTTTTTAAATTTGGAAATAAATTATCTATTCAAAGTTTTAATGTACTTAGTGTTGTTATAATGTGATAAAATATTATTCAACCTTCACAATAAAGTGGATTATTGGTGTCTCAGCAACTGTGCACTGAAAACGACCACTTTTGTTACTTTAATATAAACTACTATTACACTTACAGTTAAAGAAAAAACATTGTCGGTTTCCAGTGCGCACTTTGCGAATTTGTTCTTATTAAACGTTACAATTTAATTTTACTTTTACTAGTTGAATTTTTAAAATTTTACTCATGAAAGTTACTTTTTGTATTCGCGATGTTGAACACTGCTCTTCTCTCCACAGGTGCTAAGCAGCGCACTGCGGGCCAGGTCGGAGTTGCCTCATTGTTGATGGCGCTGTTTATTGTGTTAATGTTTCTTTTATTGTTCTATCTCCGCCCTCTACGTAAGTAGCTTCCTTGATAAGTAGCTTTTCATGTTGTTTATTTCCTGAAATAGACGTTATTTGTGTACTCACGGCATTCAGACTGTAGCGCAACACCATAACTTATTTTTTATGACTGAGAAAATTTTCTTCTAAACTCCAATGCATACAAGCATAAATACTAAAATGTATCGATATTTTTTTCATTATTTTGACAAGGATTTGTCTACCTCTGAGGGGTGTTCGCGATTTGTGTAACCAAAATTTTTAATGTGAGGAGATGCCACCAAAATCAGGAGCTTAGAAAAATAGCTTTGTTTTTTACAAAACCACCAGGCCATTTGTGTAATCAAATAAAATCCTTTAAAAATCAAATATTTTAAAGCGGTATTTTTATAAAAAATTAAAATCTTAACTTAATTAAAGCAGGCGGACGCGATATATTACGCAAACTAACCTAATTTCTAAGAAAAGTGTCAATCACTGTTCTAACTGAACTTTTGAATCAAAACTTCATTCCTTAAAAAATTGTTAGCTGACATGTCCATTATTTTTGCAGTTTCAATGCACTCGGAATGGTTAATAAATAAAACAGTGTCATTTTTAATACACTACGAACAAAAATTTACTCACAGGATAAATCAGATATGATTTGACCTAAAAGTACTCTCAACTTCCGATTCACTAATTACATTACTTGGTCTTGAACCCCGCCAGCAATTAATACACCTGGATAACTCCTTCCATCTATCTTCTAATTGATTCAGTTGGAGAAGTTCATCTGATTTCGTGAAAAACGTCTATTCGGGCGGTCCTCATTTAATTATTTTGCCGTTCAGGTGTAAAACTTGTACATTTTCAAAGTTTAAATATATACCTATATTTTATCTCTCACTCATTCCACATTCATATTTTGAACCAGCATATGTTGGTGTTTTGGTGAATCTAACATATGAGAATTTAGAGGAATTCTCCCTCTGGTTCTAGTGCTGTATTAGTGATTATCCACAACCAGTACTAAATCATTAAATTTATTTTGAAATCACAAAATTGTTATATTTAGAGTGTCAGTTCTCTATTACCATTTATTTTGAAGCTTAACATTGAGATGATTATCTACACTACACTGTATTTCAGCGGAGTAACAAATAGGTTATGGACAGTTTTAAATCAATAAGATGTTATACAGCATATGCAATACACGTGTATTATGTAATTTATAAACTTAAATTAGGATCTCTCTTCGTCAGGTACAGAACACTGAACACTTCATTATCAGTAGTATGAGAAAATTATAAAAAATACGTAAAATCAATCGAAAGATTAAGTATGCATACAATGAACATTGCAAAGTATCACACGTTTTTAAATTCAGTTGTCAAAACTATAAACATAAGTTAAATAATAGAATGTATTTTATCAATGTTTGAATGTTTTCACTACCCTAAAATATCAGCACGGTGATTTGTGAAAGTAGACACCATGTAATTAGATTCCTGGCAGTAGTATGTTTGTATTTTTATTTTTTTAGGCGTGAATAAGTTTAAGTAGTATATGTCTTATCGATTATGATAAATGATAAAGAAAACAGCATCAACACATTTATCATTCGAAATAGATGAAGTGTTAATAATTGCTAAATAATTGAAGGTTAGGTTATGATAAGAGATAGACTTATCATAACTTAAGCAGCATTTGTAACCAAAACCAAAATGTAGGGATAATTTTTAATAAGAATAACTGGTGACGAAAAGGTAATTTAAAACAAAATAAATGTAAGTTGGTTTTAGTTATCTTATGGCTTATGCTTATGAAAATTCAGTACAATAATATTTTACCATGCGTTTGTCATGCCAGTTGTTACATTTGTTTTAAATATAAATACCTTACTGACATAGAAAGATAATTTCATTTATACGAAAGAGTCATAGTGAAAACCGTGCAAAATATGGAAATACTATAAACGTAATAGTAATTAATGGTTCAGTTATAAATGAATTTCAACTTTTTAATTTTAGATGAAGATTCATTTTGTTTTGACTATATTTTTCTTCAGTACAGTTAACTCTTTCAGTACCACAAAACCGTCTAGGATAAATATTAAGAGTTTTGATAGTGGATTTTAAGTTTTTTTCATACGTTGGTGGTCTATCACGTTACAAAATTATGAGTTTGTAAAATTTATTTCAATCATTCATTATCTTGTTCCGGATTCCCTCTGTGTATATCCCTCTATATATATATATATATATATATATAAGAAAGAGAGAGAGAGATTAGATTAAATTAGATATTTTAAATGACCATACTACAAGATAGGTATTTTAAGCCAAGTATGAATGAGGTTTTGAGTGTAAGATGATTGTGGCACGATCTTTTAGTCTTGCTACTGATTAAGGCTGACATGTTTCTTAAACAGGACTGTTCATTAATAGCCCTACAGCCGAGGGCAATTAATGGACCTACAGTTTAACGTGGAATCCAAACCACTGCCTCTGAATTACGAATTGGTCTAGTTATGAGAATTGTCTTGACGGATTACCGTAGTATTCAACTAATAAGTTAATGAGGACGAGCAGCGATGCAGCCGCGAAGCAGTGACATGCTGAGAGAAGCGCTACACCGCAGTGTATGAATATCACACCGGTCGCACTGCGTCGAGATGCCACCTCACCTACATATTGTCACTATGCTTAAATGGTGGCTAAGGAATGATAAAGGCCACCTTCATATTTGAATTCCAAAGGAATCCGAATCCCGAAAGGGTTGAGTTAAGACCCAGTTGCTATTTTGTCTTTGAACTATTATGCAATTATGTTTTATACAATAAGTTGACGGTTGATAGATACAACACCAGGGTTTAGACCGTTCCCCATCAAAACGTTCAATGGGTTGACGGTTGATAGATACAACACCAGGGTTTAGACCGTTCCCCGTCAAAAGGTAAAATAAAATAAATAGGTGTTAAAGTACAATATAAAAATACACAGCCAGCCAACAACCAGATGTTCTGACAGGGCCACTAAATAGCTATGTATATACAGTTACGAAGTTCTGACAAGGCCGTGGTGACATAAAGAAAGGAGCTTGACGCGGCAGTTTATGAATATCACACGGGTCGCACTTCGACACGATGCCCCAACCGATACACACTGTCACTAAATACAATGATATGGCAACAACAGCTGTGAAGTTCTGACAAGGCCGCGGTGACATGGTGAATGGAGCTTGACGCCACAGTTTATGAATATCACACGGGTCGCACTTCGACACGATGCCCCAACCGATACACACTGTCACTAAATACAATGATATGGCAACAACAGTTGTGAAGTTCTGACAAGGCCGCGGTGACATGGTGAATGGAGCTTGACGCCACAGTTTATGAATATCACACGGGTCGCACTTCGACACGATGCCCCAACCGATACACGCTGTCACTAAATACAATGATATGGCAACAACAGCTGTGAAGTTCTGACAAGGCCGCGGTGACATGGTGAATGGAGCTTGACGCCACAGTTTATGAATATCACACGGGTCGCACTTCGACACGATGCCCCAACCGATACACACTGTCACTAAATACAATGATATGGCAACAACAGTTGTGAAGTTCTGACAAGGCCGCGGTGACATGGTGAATGGAGCTTGACGCCACAGTTTATGAATATCACACGGGTCGCACTTCGACACGATGCCCCAACCGATAAACACTATCACTAAATACAGTGATATGGCAACAACAGTTGTGAAGTTCTGACAAGGCCGCGGTGACATGGTGAATGGAGCTTGACGCCACAGTTTATGAATATCACACGGATCGCACTTCGACACGATGCCCCAACCGATAAACACTATCACTAAATACAGTGATATGGCAACAACAGTTATGAAGTTCTGACAAGGCCGCGGTGACATGGTGAATGGAGCTTGACGCCACAGTTTATGAATATCACACGGGTCGCACTTCGACACGATGCCCCAACCGATACACACTGTCACTAAATACAATGATATGGCAACAACAGCTGTGAAGTTCTGACAAGGCCGCGGTGACATGGTGAATGGAGCTTGACGCCACAGTTTATGAATATCACACGGGTCGCACTTCGACACGATGCCCCAACCGATACACACTGTCACTAAATACAATGATATGGCAACAACAGCTGTGAAGTTCTGACAAGGCCGCGGTGACATGGTGAATGGAGCTTGACGCCACAGTTTATGAATATCACACGGGTCGCACTTCGACACGATGCCCCAACCGATACACACTGTCACTAAATACAATGATATGGCAACAACAGTTATGAAGTTCTGACAAGGCCGCGGTGACATGGTGAATGGAGCTTGACGCCACAGTTTTATGAATATCACAGGGTCGCACTTCGACAGATGCCCCAACCGATACACTGTCACTAAATACAATGATATGAAAACAGTTGTGAAGTCTGACAAGGCCGCGGTGACATGGTAGAATGGAGCTTGACGCCACAGTTTATGAAATATCACACGGGTCGCACTTTGACACGATGCCCCAACCGATACACACTGTCACTAAATACAATGATATGGCAACAACAGTTGTGAAGTTCTGACAAGGCCGCCGGTGACATGGTGAATGAAAGGAGCTTGACGCGGCAGTTTATGAATATCACACGGGTCGCACTTCGACACGATGCCCCAACCGATACACACTGTCACTAAATACAATGATATGGCAACAACAGTTGTGAAGTTCTGACAAGGCCGCGGTGACATGGTGAATGGAGCTTGACGCCACAGTTTATGAATATCACACGGGTCGCACTTTGACACGATGCCCCAACCGATAAACACTGTCACTAAATACAATGATATGGCAACAACAGCTGTGAAGTTCTGACAAGGCCGCGGTGACATGGTGAATGGAGCTTGACGCCACAGTTTATGAATATCACACGGGTCGCACTTCGACACGATGCCCCAACCGATAAACAGTATCACTAAATACAGTGATATGGCAACAACAGTTGTGAATTTCTGACAAGACCGCGGTGACATGGTGAATGGAGCTTGACGCCACAGTTTATGAATATCACACGGGTCGCACTTCGACACGATGCCCCAAACCGATAAACACTATCACTAAATACAATGATATGGCAACAACAGTTATGAAGTTCTGACAAGGCCGCGGTGACATGGTGAAAGGAGCTTGACGCGGCAGTTTATGAATATCACACGGGTCGCACTTTGACACGATGCCCCAACCGATACACACTGTCACTAAATACAATGATATGGCAACAACAGCTGTGAAGTTCTGACAAGGCCGCGGTGACATGGTGAATGGAGCTTGACGCCACAGTTTATGAATATCACACGGGTCGCACTTCGACACGATGCCCCAACCGATACACACTGTCACTAAATACAATGATATATGGCAACAACAGTTGTGAAGTTCTGACAAGGCCGCGGTGACATGGTGAATGGAGCTTGACGCCACAGTTTATGAATATCACACGGGTCGCACTTCGACACGATGCCCCAACCGATACACACTGTCACTAAATACAATGATATGGCAACAACAGCTGTGAAGTTCTGACAAGGCCGCGGTGACATGGTGAATGGAGCTTGACGCCACAGTTTATGAATATCACACGGGTCGCACTTCGACACGATGCCCCAACCGATAAACACTATCACTAAATACAGTGATATGGCAACAACAGTTGTGAAGTTCTGACAAGGCCGCGGTGACATGGTGAATGGAGCTTGACGCCACAGTTTATGAATATCACACGGGTCGCACTTCGACACGATGCCCCAACCGATACACACTGTCACTAAATACAATGATATGACAACAACAGTTGTGAAGTTCTGACAAGGCCGCGGTGACATGGTGAATGGAGCTTGACGCCACAGTTTATGAATATCACACGGGTCGCACTTCGACACGACGTCGTTACAGCTATGCATTTTGCCTACACATGCCGGTGATGTGGCGACAACCGGACGTGTGGCTCTGACAGGCCCGCGGTGACATGCTGAGAATCGCGACGCCGCAGTTTATGAATATCACACGGGTCGCAATGCGTCAGAGTGCCACTACAGCATCTACACATTGTAGCTACATACACAGGGGGTCAGTTTCAAACAACGGAGGATTTAATATGTGAATAGTGATGCGAATATAGACGCATTAAATTTAAATTTACAACATTTGTTTGAACTTAGCTGCGAAGCGCTTTTTGAAAATAAAATACATGAAATTTTGTTTCTTTAGACCTTCTACATAAAAATATTCTTAGTCATTCATGCTTCGTAAATACAGTAAGAAGTAGTTTATGTATTACTAAGGTCACGTTAGATCTGGCAATTTATTAGTATACGTAAATTAATTGAACACTGCCAATTTCATATAAATTATTTCCCATTGCAGATGACATTACCGTAGGTTTTTGGGACCTACGTTAGAATCGGCTCATAAAAATGCTGCCGATGACCTACGATTCATTAATTGATGGTTTGCAAAAAATATTCTACTATTAAATTATTAAACTATTCAATTTTCAAAACTAAATCTATACCCATATCATTAGTTACACTGATGCTGCTCTCATGGCCACCCAGCCTCCAGAGTAGAGAGAGAGTAGACTACTATAAGGTTCTAGGGATCATTAAATTATTCTTTCGATGGGAAACCCGTAAATCTAATTTGAACAACACATAAAGTTTAGAAAGCTGGTATCTTTAGGCAGTTAAATTAAAATTCTTACAGTTAAAAATCAAATAATATAATATTTTCTTCCAATATAACAAACTAATTTGGGAAAGTGTTGGAAAAGATTTTATTGAACTATTATCTATTATTCATAAGTTGCATTTAACACTGCATTTTACAGCTGAATTTAAAAGATACAAACAAAACTAAACTGATATTTCAAGAGACTAAGTTTTTTTCATTTAGACTGTTGAACATTAACAATGTAGTATACATAGCAATGTAATATTTATTGTCTATACATTAATATAAACAGATCGAATCATCACACCGATACCAGAATAAAACATGAGAAGAACAGTAAACAATAAACATTGGGGCGGAGGTTTCCAGAGTAATTAGATCAGTCAATATACATTATGTCTTTTATGCTGATAATTTTCCGTGACGAAATATATCTCAAACATATATTTCTTAAATATGGCTCAAACCTTTAATAAATGTTTTCTTGACATTATTGACATGGATATGACCTAGCTCTGGAGGGAGGGTGGTGTTAGCAATTTGTAAGATGTAAATTTGTAATGCCATATGGTTATAAAGACAACGATTTAAAGGAACTGTAACATCTAAAAACATTCCTTTTGACGTATCCATGAGCTAACCAACTTCCCATAGGGAAATAAATACAAACATTTTAGTTAATTTCCCATTAAGAAGAAGCTATTACCGTAGGTCTCATGGCAAGTATTAAGGGACCATATTATTTTTTCGTCTTTAGGTGCCCAGAGGCCCCAGAGGCCAAAAACAATAGTCGTTCATATAAATATATATATACAGGGTGTTCATTAAAGTTGGGGACAAACTTCGGGGGGTGATAGTACTTATCAAAATAAACAAAAAATTTCATATAAACATATGTCGAAAAATCCTTCGTTTAGCCGCTAGCCGCCATTTTGTATTTTATACAAAAAACTTAATATATAAAGAACTATTTAAGATGCAGAAACCAAACTTTGCACACAAATTTATTGGCCAAAGAGAAAAATATTCTCAAAGTATCATTAAGTTCTTAAAGTTCTTAAAGTTAATGGTTTTTTGTTAATTAAATTAAAATATTTTTAACCGCCGTAATTTTAAAAATATAAGAGCAAACTTAATGATAATTTGAGAATATATTTTTCTTTAGCCATTAAATATGTGTGCCAAGTTTGGTTTCTGTGCCTTAAAAATTATTTATATATAAAGTTTTTTGTATAAATACAAAATGGCGGCTAGCGGCTAAACGAAGGATTTTTCGACATATGTTTATTAGACATTTTTTGTTTATTTTGATGAGTACTATCACCCCTCGAAGTTTGTCCCCAACTTTAATGAACGCCCTGTATATATATATATATTTTTTTTTCGTTCTGTGTGTGTGTGTACTCTCGTCAAAATGGTCCGATCAAGACCAAATTTGGTAAAGACGTGCATTCCTATTTTATCTCGGCCGATTCCATAATACAGACATATCGTTTAGTTAATCGGATATCGGAACGGGTAGTTTAGGGGGTTTGTACTCAAATATAGTTTTTTGCGTTTTTCATGTGTAATTCCAAATTTTTTTAAATTGTATCTGTCACCAAACTACACAATTTAGTTCCTCAAAAAATCTAAACAAAGTAGGGCCTACGTTGTATTTTGGGGATCCAATGTTAACCTTATGGAAAAATTAATATTTCACTTATCAATGGATATTTTAGGTTTAAATTTGAGATTTAAGTTCATGTGGTTGAGATTAATCCATTTATCCTTAACATTCATAGTTTACGTGTTTATCGTGGCATCTAAACTGCATACCGTTTCCCCATGTTAATCATATAGGGAAGAGGTAAACTATTTTATTTATGGGCAGATGTTGATGAAACTTGGTATGAATTATTGTCAAAACAATAGTTGTATACGTTAAAAACACATATTTTCAATATTCCTCACAGCAGCAAACCTGCACTCTCTTTCCCATGTCAATCATAGGGAGAATCGGCAAATAACTCTCATATTTATTGACAGATAATTACAAAAGCTTGTCATATATTATTATTAATATGTTATTGATTAGGAAATTCGCTGAACACGCAGATCTGCTGCGACGGGGGTATTATTCTTTTTCATTTAAGTGTTTCCAGCCTAAACACGTAGACATACCATTATTCTATAACCAAACGTGTATATATATATGTGCATGTGAACACGATAGCTCTCGTAAAAATGGCCCGATCAAGAGTAAATTTGGTAGAGACGTGTATTCCTACAAATGCTCGGACGAGTTCGTAAACCAGACATATCGGTCAATGGGAACGGGTAGTTTGGGGGGATTTTGTACCCCAAAATGGTTTTTTTGCGTTTTTCACGTGTAATTTTTAAAAGTTTCTAATTTTATATTTCACCATTGGAATTGGCTTAAAAAACTACACAATTAAGTTCCTTAAAGTTTTTCTCTATCTCCAATGGTTACCGAGATATTAAAAATCTAAACGCAGTACGTTGTATTGTGGGGCTCCAATGTTAATCTTATGGAGGATGGGGAAAAATTAATATTTCCCATATTAATAAATACTTGTGGATAAAACTTCATGTGGTTGAGATCTATAAATTTATACTTAAAAATCATAGTTTACATGTTTATCATGGCGGCAAACCTGCATACTCTTTTCCCATAATAATCATTTAGGGAATAGGCAAACTCCTTTATTTATGGACAGATGTTGATGAAAGCTGGTATAAATGTTAAGATAAAAATTGTTTATGCCAGCAATTCCTAATTTCAGTGTTCCTCACAGCAGCAAACCTGCACACTCTTTCCCATGTTAATCTTATGGAGAATAGGCAAATCATTCTCATGTTTATGGACAGATTTTTATAAAACTTGTCATATATTATTATTATTATTATTTATAATGATTTGGAAATTCGCTGAGTACGCAGGTCTGCTGTGACGGGGGTATTTTTACCTCCCACAAAGTTTATTTTTTCTATATAGTGTAAGGTACTTCTTATTCATACAACTCGTCATTGACCCAAGCGGGACTACTTGGTGGAGTTCAACGTGGAGTTCTGTAAACACTGCAGTTTATGAAATAAATGATTGTTACCTGTTAACTCATGTACAGTGAATAAGAGCTAAATAATATTCTGTTCCATTGGACTCCAAGATTTTCATGGATATTCAAATTATAACCCTACTTTAAGCTAATAAATTCTTCCATGAGCAAGCTCAGTGATGATTCTTGGTATTAGGGTTACGTTTCTAGCTTAGAGCTTTTCACTATCGCCAAGCAAGGGTATGCTCATGTAGTTCCATCAGTTATAGGACTACTGCGGACACTGTATATATGCGTTGATAAAAACCAAAACCATGTAAAGCAACAAAACTTGTCATTGAAATTTATGACCACCATTGGCGTATCAAGTACGGGTGCACTAAAGTTCGCATGCACTCCACGAGGTATCGATTTTTTTCAATTTCTGATAATGTTTGTTATTAACTTAAATAGAACACCTAAGCCTTTTTCTGCTACTTCGATAAATATTTTAAAATTGTATTCATAATTTGACTTTTAAATATTCATTATAGGAAAATGACGAATAAAATATTTTTTGTCATTTAATTTTAATAAAGAATCTACAAAAAATACCATTTAACATCACACTCTGGAAAAGGTAAACAAAAATTAACTGAAACAATACAATAAAAAATCTAATCAGCTGAGTATATCACAGGTAAATAAATTACAACTACTCCCCCCGTGGTGTAAATACGTACCACTTTAAAAAGTTCTCCTCACATCAACGATATGATGGGACTGCCGTATACCTCAATACTCGTTGACGAAAACTTTACCGTAACAATTCCTTCCTTCCATCTGGTGGTTAAGTTTGTAATTACGGTTTCACGAACACACGTTCACTCACTGCAAATTCTGCGTCTTCACATTCTGTGCATTTCATAGGCTCACCTCTGCATCTCCATTGGTGAGAAAATAGTTGAGAATTCGGTGATGTCTCACTATTCAGTCCTTTAGGAGTAAGATTATACCAATACACCATCTTCTGGGTATCTCCTTAACTTCTGGAAGGTCATTCGCTTGATTGTCCTATGGTTTCGCTCAATTATCCCGTTTCCGCTTGACCGGTTCACATCCCTGAAAAAGATGTTTTACACAGACATTTCTCACAGAGCTGATCAATCTTATCGCACCGAAACGTTGCACTATCGCCCATCAGCAGCTCGCGTAACGTCTAAGACAAGTCTATACCAATTTTGCTCACAATCTAAATTCCCAGGCTCCCATCTATTGACAGCTCTCTGCAACTTTTTAAAACTTCTTCCACATATGTGGCTGAAACGTTTTGATCTGGATTATTTCACCTCATGATAAAAAGAGTACAGTTAACTCCAAATTGATTCATGTCATGAATCTGCTAAACCAACGTCTATCACTTCCTTTTCACTCAAAACTACATCATACTTTCTTTGTTCCTGGCTACCTATTTTAGGCATTCCTTTTAGAGCATCTGCCTTGTTGAACTGCTATTTTACGAGCTTAGTTTTACGATGCAGTTTGAATGTTACATAACATTCAAACTGCATTCCGAAATAATGTCTTTGAATAGGATTAATCATTTTCTCACCAAGACCTAACTCAATCCATGCGTTTTTAAGGGATCGTCTCCAGTTATTGGGGACCACCACCCAACCATGAACTGTTGCTGAGCCCGTAACGATTTTTATTTTCTTTAATTCGCAATTAATTGCCAAATTGACTCCTTTTAGCAAAGCTTCTGATTCGGCCAAATTAAGCAATCATCATCATGCCGAATCATGAACTTTTCTGAACCAGGCAGCATCTTCGACAATTTCACCTTCAATTTCGAGACAAACACCAATTGCTAGACATAACACCACACTTTCCCCTCTTCTCTAGGATACACAGCCTATTTGCCAGTAGTTAGGTTTTGTTCATCAATTCGGCATAATGTTTCTTAGAATAGTTTTCATATGTTCTCCAACACTACCTTTCGAGCTAAGATCCGACACCTGCCCCTTAACAAAACTACATGCAGGTCGGAGCCAACTTGTGACCGTATAGGGTCTAATCATTTGCCCGCACAACGAAAATAAATCTTTCTTACTTTTAACATTATCTCAAAATGTTACTTTGTTGTCCCTGTACTACATTAACTTCCCATCTATTTCCCTCAGGCTCAAACTCAACACTGTCCCCAATAAGTGATTCCGCCGGTTCTGCCAATAGACCAGACTTTTCTAAAAATTTGATTACAACAGAATGAATTAGCAACTACGCCTTACGAAGATCTACCCGCTGATGTGCTCACCTAATCTTCTCCATTGTCTCAGCTTTTCACTGCACATCTTTCTTCCTGCAGTAAGACTGGAAAGGAATTGATTAAGTTCTCTATAGTCTATCACAGGCTAAACGTTGTCTTTATTTTTCTGTACAACAGCCATCAAAGGAATGACACCATCGAACTATCCGTGTAATGGTTGAAACCAGCCACTTTCTATCCATTCTTTAACTTTAGTTTCAAAAGACTCAGCGCTTTCAGGAATATGGTACATTTGTATTTGATTCTCCAACACGGGCGGCTTGTTCTCATTCTTCCAGTTCCATTCAACATTCCATTTTCCATCTAAAAATTCTGCATTCAAATCACAAACCTCTCAGTATTTCCCCCGTAATTGGCACATTCCTGTATTAACCCCGCACTTCTCTTAATTCCTCCACTCTGATGCCTCTGATAACTCTGATGCTCTGACAACGCTTGAGCACAATCTCATTGTAAACATAATATCGCCATTCACTTCAATAATCACTCCCTCATGGCAGAAACAGCGTCCATTCCTGGTAACCTAAAATTACCTCGACCTGGTAAATAGGCAAAATTTTAGCAACGTGACAGTACAATGAGATATTAATCCCACTAACATCCACATCCGTACCGGGCCCGGAATGTGTTTTATGGTAG
This sequence comes from Nephotettix cincticeps, assembly GCA_023375725.1. Taxonomy (NCBI): domain Eukaryota; kingdom Metazoa; phylum Arthropoda; class Insecta; order Hemiptera; family Cicadellidae; genus Nephotettix; species Nephotettix cincticeps. The sequence goes on from CM041791.1 coordinate 46,788,119, forward strand.
TCCATTGAAGAGATACGACGAATACTGTCAGAAGATCCGAAGGCGAGATTAAGTCCAAAAGGTGACGTCTATGCGTGTTGTATAATCGTTATGGGTGGATACTTGAACCCTGAAAATGTTTTTAACTGATAACATTGTGCATCAAACTGCTAATAAAAGTAATTGCTCTTATCATGTACCTAACTGGCATTCCTGGACCCCAAGTTAAAGTTAACAATCGAAGTTGAATTTAATTTCCTAATACAATAAAATAATATAATTCTCAATCCACACGATAATCATAATAAATAGTGCCAACATTAGGAGGCCTACCAAATAACATACTATAACAATAACATTTGTCCACTCCAAGACCATGTGTGTATTTAGTTAATCGCCATATAATGTAACTGTAGTAAGATACATCCATCATGTTTTATATTGAAATTAACATTTTTTTATTTATATTTTATTAATTTTTATTTATTTATTTTTTAACCAAAGTAACTAAGAGAAATTCATTAAATTCTTTCAAAATTAGGCCAGGAAATAATTGAGTAGGATTTGGATATAATATAAAATATTCTTCTAACATGATATAATAATTAAAAGTATGTACAACATTCCTAACATATTTGAGTTAGATCGAAGATTCATTTGTTTAATGTAAAGGCAGTGGTCTTATTCATATTAGCCTTATTTCATAAATCTTGTTACACAAAATAGCTCCTGAACAACTAAAAATAATACATTTATAATTGGTGATAGCTTATCCCATATTATCTTCACAAAAAAGTGTAGATAATAGCATCAGTAGAACTTTTCCATAAACCTAATAAAAGTAAATGTAGACACAATAAATACAATATTTTTTTAGAAATTTACGCGTAATATAATACAGTTTATCGTGCTAAAAATTTTCTTCATTTAGAAAATAATTCATTAACCACTTATTGCTTTAATGTTCTTATCTATTAAAATTTACTATTTTCATAATGTCATTACAATACATAGTTTATACACTTAAATGAATAAACGATTCAAATTTACAATAAATACATTTTTTGATTAGTACATTCATGTTTGGGGAAAACATGTGCTATTTAATTAGCCAGATGGTGAGCCTGCAATGTCATTTAATTCCTCTACAAAAATTAAGCTTAATTTTAATATTTCTTGTTTTATTTTTGTACGAATAGTAATACAATTTTTAATATTATGCATTCCTGTCTTACCTCTTCGCACTTAACCAAGTGATAAGATCCTCTTGAGAAAAGAAGGTTTTGCAGATCCACCAAAGATATTCAACATGAATCTCACCAACCAACATGAACCGTGAATAAATCTGTCCTTCTATTCTGTCTCACTGACCTCGGTGCACTGCCTCTGCCCGCCCTCCACCGGTTCCTTATCAGTGCTGATGTGGCCAGAGGATGAGGATGGCCCTTTAATAATAATAGCCATCACTTGAAGAAACTATGAAAAGCGAAAGTGCCGTTGACGTACAGGGGACAACCTTATGTCGGCATTGTTGGCTGGCACAACATTGATACTGTAATTGTTAATAATTAGGAGTAATCAGGCCCTACTCCAACCGATATGTGCCGCCTAGTTTCTACACTATAATATTGAGCGGTATCCAAGTTTCTTTTTCTACTGTTGCTGATTTTGCCTACGTAGTAGAATCACACACGTTACTAAAATACCTAAAATTTATGTATTTTAAATACGTAAGATACTATACGCTACTAAAGTATCTTGATTATACCTAAATTAAAGAGGTTATGTTATACATGTTTCAATACATATCTTATATCAAACTTATAAAATTGGTTTTAGTTCTAATTGATCCTGTTCAAATGTTTAATTTCTTACCACTAAACCCCATCCCGAGGGTTACAGGTTAGATTTAGTATCTAGTTTTTAATATCAAATTGCCATTGGTAGTCTTTAACACAAGTTTAGAAGCTCGAGAGATAAAAACCAAATTGCATCCAAGTTTGGCTAGCTTATCCCAGGGAGTAAAAATGCGAGTATAATTAACCTTAAGCAATTATTTAATTATTTTTCAGAATTTATTCACGATATATTGTTGAAAAATATGATGCAAATAAATGGCACAAAAAAACTGCCGTCCAAAATTGTTAAAACAATTATATTCAAAGCTTTACATAATTTTAAAGGTATACTTGTTCACAGAGATTCATGAAAATACATATGATACTCGTAAATCACCTCACCTAAAACGTCTCTTCCAAAAGTTACTTGATTAAGAAGTTCCTATTAGAGACTTCCCGCCAAAAGTTGCTATCAAGATTGGCTAAGACAAGTTCAACAACGTGAGTTTACTCTAAATTATATTGTTGGAAAATTAGCCCTATTATTCCACACGTTTGTGGTTTAGTTGCAGTTGACAAAATCACGCCGTACAAATAATACTTTCAAATTAATCTGATTTTTACGTGATTTACTAGTTACATACTTGTTATTGAAGAGATATATATATATTGACTTTCAAGAAAGTATTGTAAGTATTTGGCAAAAAATGAAAATGTATGTTTTATGTTAAAATATATATAAGTATAGGTATATATAAATAAATATATAAGTACATATAAATATATATATATATTTATTTATTTATATTTATATAAGTTATTTTAGTCGAGTTGCATTACCTACGGCTCCCTACGGGCCAGGTCGGAGTTGCCTCATTGTTGATGGCGCTGTTTATTGTGTTAATGTTTCTTTTATTGTTCTATCTCCGCCCTCTACGTAAGTAGCTTCCTTGATAAGTAGTTTATATTAGTTTACCTCTGAAAACTATGTTCTGTCTATCCGATAATCCATCAATAAAGGTATTAAAGAAATCAATATGTTAACCTTAAAATATTTACAGGAGATATAGCAATGAAATATTCAATTTAAAATATATCATTCTCGTTTCAAAATTTAATCTGTACTGTCGATTGAGGAAAACACTTCAAGAGAAAAGAGATAGCACGAGAGACCTCTTTTAAAATAGGTTAACATGAACTAATACATTCCTAATAGAAATGAAGTGTATTGTGTATTAACTTATAATTTGTGTATTGCATCTTAAGTAATAAGTTACCAACTTGTTCTCATTGTAAGCCAGTAGATAAACAGCCAGATCCTATATTTCCCAACCCGTAAGCATCAAGAGTGACGTGCATCATAGTGCCGGAAATCTGCTGCGTCTTGCGAATTACTTTCCAAAACAAACTTCAAAAGTCCTTTTCTCGTCTGGGACATTATTTGACTTTTAACTACTTATAAAACTTTCCGAAAGTGTCTCTCATTCCCATTTTTCTTTCGATTATGTGCTCTAACAAAGCCTTTTTGTACGTCTAACACATTGATTAAGACAACTTCATTTTAAATTGAATAAGTTAATGCATTTAATTTAACGAAATTTAATAAAGTTAGCTGGGCAACAGTTGTCATGGTGTTTCCTGTTCCTTTTAAAGTTACTACAAGCTTAATCATTAGTGTTATAGATCAATTCCCAAGTATGGATTTTTAAACCTATATTTAAATTCCACTTTTAAAAGATAAAATCTTTAAAATTATCAAGCTGTAAAGGTTTTAGTTTTAGCGTCACACTTTGTGCAAAACACCGATCTTTATTAACAATAATCTTTAAAAAATAATAAATAATAATCTTTAGAAAAGTTAAATTAGACAAATATAATTAAGAAATAAATACAAAATATTTAGAAGTTTTTTTTGGATGTATGATTCTTAATCAAATAAGAATGTCCCTTAAATATAAAAAATAAGACTTTTTAAACGCAACAAGGTAAAGTTGATACAATTTGGACCATTTAACAAATATACCATTTACGTATAACATTTTGGGTGGTTTAATCGATCTGTAATTAGTGAATTCGGGTCAATGAAAAAGTTTTGATTAAAATATATACATTTCTTAATACAAAAGAATAAAAGTGATCGAAGTGAACTCAAAAGAGGATTCAGGGTGAAGTCTAGTAGGGTACTAATAAAATGGGAATTCAATGAGCAATATAATAAGGATACAGCAAAATCTTTGTAACATATAATATATCAACAGTTAAATTATGCTATGTGTTTAAAATTAGCTTCTTAATAATGTAAATATAACGAATTACAATAAAGCTAGAACAGCCAGTTAGTCCCCACTCCGAAGGCGGTGACATAACCAAGTTACGCATATAACTCAATCAGATTTTAATTCATCTGTTTAATTAGAGAGTTAGTTTGTCTAATTGGATTACTTGCTAAAGCAATTGCTACGAATCCATCTTCAAACTCTGTCTATTATTCTGTATAAGTTTCTATTACACAGAACGGTTTAACAATCTTAATTACGTAATACAAAACTATTTGAAAATTAATGCCTTGTTATATATTTTATATCATTTGAACATAAAAATATATTTGTAACAGGTCATGCAAATAAACGATTTTTGTATTTACTTACAGGTCATTGGCCTTTTAAAGTCTTCTTGTATTGTAAATTGAAGTATATATGGAAAATAAAATAATTTTCAACATCAGAAGCTTGTTAGGAAAATCGTTTTGGTTAGTTTTTATATTAGATTTATAAAAATTGTTAATTTTGTTTGTTCTAGATCTTATGTCAAGCAACCAAAGCCCAGAGACCACTGTAAGGCCACTGTAAGGCAACACTACAAGTACCATAATCGTTGAGTAATAACACGTAATGTTTCAGATTGAAGAAAAATAACGTCAAAATATATCATTTGTTTTTTGCCAGACTGTTGAATTGTATAAAATATACATTCGTGTAAATTGATTTTACGAGAGAAACTACTTTGTTTTGAGATCTTTATAAAAGCTGTGACATCACGAGAAACGAGCATAAGAAGTAAAGTAGTAAAGATAAATTAAAGTGGTACCAATAAGCCGATCCGAATAATTCATTATTTCCTGTTCAATGATTTATGGTTTTCCTCACATTTTCTTACATCCTGTTTTCCCTCCCGAGTAGAGAGGTAGACTACGAAGGCTTCTGTTCAGAACCCCTTATAATTGACATCCATGACTTGTCTATATTTCAGCTGAAATCCTATGCAATGATTTTTTAGGAAAACCCTCATTCATAGAAAGATAATAATTAATTCTTTGAATCCATTGTGGAAAGTTTTTAGTTAATTCACTTTTAAAACTTTTCCCCAATATAAATGCAAATTCTTTGAAAGCTTTTGTTCAGATAGCCCATAAAAATTATGTGTTTAAATGTTCAGTTTATTTATTTTTATAAAATTAGTGCTTTAAAGCTATAAAATGGTTAAAGAATAATGATATTGTGTTTGAATATAGAACGTTTACAGTTGGTATTTTGACAGCATGTTTTTTCGTCACTAGTTGATTATACTATGACCGCATAGTTATAAAATAATAATGTATTCAAATTCACAATCATCTAAAACAAATTAAGTATCCAAAAACATGCATTTGCGACACTATTCTGTATACTTATCTTCTAAGAAATTAACGAAAATAGACTATTCTTTCTTTTATTGATGCATTGTGTTTGAATTTCAGTTTGTGGTATCCGCGGATACATAAAGTTATTAATTTGTATTGTATATAAAGAGTAGCGAAAAAAGAAAGCATTACACCTCACCAACAGAAAACAATATGTAGAAATTTCTCAAGTTTCAAATAAACAAATTTCATAATTTAGGTCCAGAACCTTAGAGGTAAAAAATGGGTACCACAAGGATCAATTATGGGCCCTGTACTGCTTATTTGTTTTATGATTGTCATTCAAAGTTGTTTAAGTAATATTTAGCACATAAAAAATCACCTGTGTTTATATGCAGATGATTCAAACATGAACGTGGCTGCTAAAAATGAAATGGAATTTGAAGTAATGGCACATATTATACTTTCTAAGGTGTTTGATTTTTGTTGAGAATTGATTGAGTTGAGAATATATTATTATTAAACAAGAAACCCCATCATTCCGATTTTTACACTTTCCATATTACACAATCTCGTACCCATCCATACATCAATTCACATTAGATTCATCCACCCAGATCTTGGTCAGTGCAATTACATCTTACATTTAATTTAATAAGCTAAAAATTTATAGAGTTTAAACCCTCTTTTATTTTTTTCCTAACCAGCAGAAATATCCCATTGTATTACAGTCCTCAGGGTCTGATTTGAGGGAGGCTGTGTCCTGGGCACAGTCGTCGCCAGGTGGCCACGACGTGGCCAGGGCTCGCGCCGACATCGACGCCAGCTTGGTTGCCGTCCGGATACGACAGCATGTCGCATGGTACACAGAGCTGCATTCGACGCACTTCACAGTGTATTTCACATGCGACACTTCACCTTTACACCACGTGCAACTCATTCACTACAAACTAGGACCGGTCACAGAAATAATAGTTCCAACTTTGCAGTTAATTGCAAACAAAAATAATTTGTTGACTACTAAAATTAAAATATTGTTCAGATAAGATAAGAGAACGGTAGAAATTTAAAAAAATGAAAAAAGTTTAAGATGACAGGATATCTCTGGCAGGTAGGTGGGCTTACGTAGTCACGCACGAGTTACCTTCCTGTTCGGCGGACTAATAAGAGTAAGAACTTTATGAGTCCGTGAACACGATAACTCTCGTCAAAATGGTCCGATCGACACCAAATTTCGTAGAGATGTTTATTCCTACATTTACTCGGACGATTAACCCAGACATATCAGTTAATCGGAGAAGGGTATTCTGGGGTGGGTTTGTACTTCAAAATTGGTTTTTTGCTTTTTTACATATAACTCAATTTTTTTATTTTAACTTTTACCATTAGGATTCGCTTTACAATCTACACAATTTACATATTTAAAGTTTTGCTCTGTCTCCAACGGTTAGCGAGATATTGAAAAAATTATACACGATACCTTTTATTTCTGAGGCTCCAATGTAATAAAAAATATTTAACTTATTAATCTATATTTTTGAATGAAACAATTTATAGAGTTTAAACCCTCTTTGAATTTTTTCCTAAACAGCAGAAATATCCCATTGTATTACAGTCCTCAGGGTCTGATTTGAGGGAGGCTGTGTCCTGGGCACAGTCGTCGCCAGGCCAGGGCTCGCGCCGACATCGACGCCAGCTTGGTTGCCGTCCGGATACGACAGCATGTCGCATGGTACACAGAGCTGCATTCGACGCACTTCACAGTGTATTTCACATTCGACACTTCACCTTTACACCACGTGCTACTCATTCACTACAAACTAGGACCGGTCACAGAAATAATAGTTCCAACTTTGCAGTTAATTGCAAACAAAAATAATTTTTTGACTACTAAAATTAAAATATTGTTCAGATAAGATAAGAGAACGGTAGAAATTTTAAAAAATGAAAAAAGTTTAAGATGACAGGATATCTCTGGCAGGTAGGTGGGCTTACGTAGTCACGCACGAGTTACCTTCCTGTTCGGCGGACTAATAAGAGTAAGAACTTTATGAGTCCGTGAACACGATAACTCTCGTCAAAATGGTCCGATCGACACCAAATTTCGTAGAGATGTTTATTCCTACATTTACTCGGACGATTAACCCAGACATATCAGTTAATCGGAGAGGGGTATTTTGGGGTGGGTTTGTACTTCAAAATTGGTTTTTTGCTTTTTTACATATAACTCAATTTTTTTATTTTAACTTTTACCATTAGGATTCGCTTTACAATCTACACAATTTACATATTTAAAGTTTTGATCTGTCTCCAACGGTTAGCGAAATATTGAAAAAATTAGACACGATACCTTGTATTTCTGAGGCTCCAATGTAATAAAAAATATTTAACTGATTAATCTATATTTTTGAATGAAACTTGCTATTTTAGCTTCAAGTATTTGATATCCATTCATTTATGTTTACAAATCATAGTTTATGTGTTTATTATGGCAGCAAATCTGCATACTCTTTGCCCATTAATTATTATAGAGAATAAGCAATCTCCTTTATCAATGGACGGATGTTGATGAAACCTGGTATAAATGGTCAAAATAAAAATAGTTTATGCTATAAATGCGTACTTTCAGTGTTCCTCACAGCAGCAAACATCCATAATCTTTCACATGATAATCTTATGGAGATTAAGCAAATAATTCTCATATTTATCAACAGATAAAATAATAAATATTTCAATAATACACAGACAGATATTTTTGTCATACATTATTATGTTATTAAATTGATATTAGCTGAGTACGCAGATGTGATACGATGTGGATATTAATATTTGAGCCCAAGCGAGATCCGTTCAAATTTTGATTTTATTTGAGGAAAAAAAATCAATTCATTCTTCACTTGAAATTTATTTTTAAATTCTGTACACACCCGACAGATGTAGTTCAAATATTCATGAACAATTATTCTCGGATCAAAAGAGAATACTAGGAATCCAAAGTCACAAGCATTTACATGTTGATAGTTTACGAGTTCAGTAGTAAATTAAATAAAGAAATTAAATAAATCACATACTCGAATGCCGTCAATTTAATGACAAAATGGTTTCTCTAATACATTTATATTTTGATAAAGCTTATAATGAACACCACGGAACATTCGTTTGACGAATGAAATGTAAACAGTGCGATGATATTTCACGGAGGAGAATGTCTAACGTTTGCCTAACGTTCCACAATATTTGTCCAGCCGAAGGCCGGCCTCCTGCATCGCCTGCACCGCCTAATATTTGTATTATGAATATCATGGAATTAGATTTCTCTCTGACCAACGTAATATAAGGAACATAATGTCATGTTAAACTTCCCTTATATTAACAGTAGCTATCGTACACAAGATGTTGAGCATGTTTTGTGTAAATTGGCTCAGAATATGGCTACTAAAGATTTAGTTGTATTGTGCTCGCATGTACTTTGCATGTTCTGCCACCACAATTATATGTAAGAGTAAACCTGGTAGCTAACGTAATTAATTATGGATAGTCTAAAACTATGAGCAGCCTTCTTAAATTAAATTATTAATTTTCTGTTATATAATTTTATAGTATAAAAACTAAGAGAACAGTTTTAATTCATATACATTATTCCGCACGGTTTTTTGTTATAATTAAACTAGAGAGTTTTGTTTATTATCAGTAAATACCAGCAATTACGGAATTGTATCAGATAAATAATTGTCACGACTAATATTTGTGCTCCAAGGTTTGCCAACTTACAAACCTCAAATAGTAAATAGTTTTTTATAAAACAGACTGAAAAGTAGGAATTAAAAGTTTCATAAATAGGTAGTGTTAAAGATATGTGGTAAGTGTGTATTGTTTAATTTTAATTACAATCATGTTTGAGCAACATATGTTAAGGAACATGAGGATTAATTTTAACAATATATTTTAATAAGATACGAATTTTATAAATTAATGACAAAAACATATCAAAAAAGGTTTGTATTTAATAGCTTATGGGAAATAGGTTAGATGATGGATACGTCTAAAGGTAATGTTTTCAGTTTATTTTAAATAGCTGTTCCTATTGTCATATATTATAATGCAATACAATAGCTCTAGTAGTTTCTATGGAAACCAGTTCTAAATTTTCATTTTACAAATTGCCAACAACCCCACCCCCCGAGCTAAGACATATCCATGTCAATCTATGAAAACCTGTTATTTAGATTTTTATTGCGGACATATTCCATCACGATTTTATGTAAAACAAAGTTTCACGACGTTTCGGGATCTGGAATCTGATCCCTTCCTCAGGTGAACTAATATCTAAAACATAGCACAATTTCTTAACATATAATCCGGACCAAACCGATATAAAGCTGAAAACATAAAAGTTTAAAGCAGTCAAAAAAACTTACAAACAAACCATTCACTAACCATTACACACAAAAGAAACCAAACACGTCCGCTCGTTACGGAGACTCAAAGACAACTGAATTTATGTCCGCAATAAAAATATAAATAACATCAATCCACCATCACGAATAATGAATTTCAAACATATGAAAATCTGTTTCAAATTTTCATCTTACAAATTTTCAACGCCCCTCCCCCATAGCTAAGACATATTCATGTCAAAAATAATACTGTATTACCTTACGTACTTACTTGTACTCGTATCTTTGCCTGGATACTAAAAACGAAACTAAAAGTATAACACTGCAATATGGATGCATGGCAATAAAATGTATTTATACCTTATATACATCTATTAAAGTAAAAGAATGCCCACTTAGCCCACAAAAGAACCGTATTGCACCTCATTAACAGATTAAGAACATATTTAAACAGCCAAAGCGTTACATAAATAAAGGTTCATTCACGGTAGCACATATTTAGGAGGGAAAGCCAAAATAAACAAGCAGTAGAGTGGAGCGGAGCGCGAATAATATCACAATACACAGGTAACCAACCGGCGAGATCGGATTAGCTTATGGTGTGTAGTAATTGTATCACTGAATGGTGGCTGCCGTGCGTTCTGTTCAACAATGCCTGTATTCCGAGCTAAAGTAATATTTGTTCATTCCATGTTGCTACATCAACTGTAGTTTTTAACCGCTTCCAGAACCCCTTGGGGATTTTTGATATGTAACTGGATTAAGCTAGTTCAGATATAATAATAATAATGGTACGATTATCTGTAAAAATGTTGTTAAGTCTTTATAGGCTATAAACAGTTAAAACGCTATATTTCAGTTTCGTTCTTCTTTTTGGGGGGACTAGCTTAAATCTCCGTCTAGACACATATAATTTCAGGTAAAATATATTAAACAGAACAAATTTCTTAACAAATCTTAAAAATTATATTTATGAGCATCATTATGCAATTTACTTTTTTTATCTTAAACTCTAATAAAATCAAGTTGGACGTATTATTTTTAAACTATATTTAGATATGAAGGTCATATCGTTTATTAGTGGCTCTGCTAATCTTTTTACATGAGTAACGTTCATTTAAAAGACCCAGTAGGTTTATTTGGCAAGGAGATATTTTCAGCCTAGAAAATTGTCGGTCTGGAGAAGCGACTTGTTTTTTGACCAAAGCGTGATCAAGACGAAGGAGATCCTAGCACACACAACCACAGCCAACACTTGATGATGCTTAAATTAAACACACCCTACCGTAGACAGATGCTTGAGATCAAACACAGCCAGCACTTGATGCTTCTAACACATCCTATCACAGCTAGATATTATAAATTTTATTTAATTATGTATATATATGTATGTATATAGTAATTTCATAGTTTCTAATAAATAATAGATAATTTCTAATAATAATTCCAAAAACAATTTCTAATAATGCTAGTAAGTAATAAATAAGAAAACAATTAGTACCCTTTTTACTTTCTCCCCTTATACATAGTAAGGGAGAAAATATTGTTTTCGTCAACATTTTCGAATTTTAGTTGAGAGTATCCGTTTTGGGGTCCCCAAATCTCACTTACAGAAATAATTTTAGATTTATTTTTAAATATTTTAGTATTTTTAAAATGTTTTCATAAAAATCAACGCTCTTTTATGAATACGTCAGCTGCATACTCGTATATAGTAGTGCCCCGTTTTCCATAAGAGCCGTGTTGTGTTAACCACGAGGTGATGAGGAATGTGAATGAGCGAGAGATCGAGTCCTCAACGTTGTATTGTTGATGTCCCGCCATGCCACTCAGACTCACTCTTTCTTTTAATATACCACATCCTACGTGAACCTTTTATGGTTAACTGGTAATGTTGCTCGCAGATATAATTTCCGCTTAGAAGTAAGGCTTTACTATTTAATTAAATTTAATAATTTAGGTAGGCACAGAGTTAAATGAAACCTATTTTTAAGTTAATTTAACATACATAGTTTCTGGTTATTGTTTATTTCCATATTGATAAGTACCTAAATCAGAACTCTAATTTGATAAATTTTACAGAATACAATTACTTAACATCCGCTTCCTGTAGATTCTCTAAAAAATTTGATTGTTACAGTTAAGGCATATTGTCATTGCTTAGACGAAGTAGGGGTCATCCACTTTTCACTTAGTAGAAGAGCTGTATGTAGAAAACTTGTCTCCAAAAAACAAAGAAGGGCTCTGTTATGGCTTTTTCATCGAATATTGATGTTTCTAATGCATTTAAATGGTTTAACAACTAGTTTTGTTATAATTTAAAACACATTTTGAGAAAATACATTGATTGAGCTTTCAAATATAATACATCTGTGGAAAATCCATCACTAACAAAATAAGTATCTTCACCACCCCTAAACAGCTCCAATAATGTTTCTCCTGAAAGTTACCTAATTATGAAGTTTCTAATACGGACTTCCTTTCAAAGTTGTTATCTAGATCGGCTAAGACAAATTCAACAACGTGACTTTCCTCTAAATTAGATTGCAAGGAAATCGTCTCTGGAGTCTCCGTGTTGAATATTTTATTCATAAATGTGTCGTTTCACTGATTATAGTTTGTTTTTCTTTATTTTTTTAAGGGGAGTACTATAAAACGCAGGTCTACTTATCTTATCTACTGGTTCACTTGTATTGTAACAACGTGTTACTTCAGCAACGCTCAGTACCTTGCCGCTCCCTCATAAATAAGCCTAGACCAAATTGAAGAGCCCCCTCACTCACTAATGACACTGATCTAATCAGTTTCTTAAACTAAGTAATGGTTTCAACTTAGTGAGTGTCCTCACCCTCCAACTGGAATAAAGTCTATAAGTTAATTTAATTCCTAATTAATTCTAATTTCCTAATTAATTTTGAGTTCATTTTTATTTTAAGGTATCTAGTATGCATTAATCATCTCTTTTATTTCATTTGACATTGATTTTTTTCTACCTACTTACCAATATTGTGGAAATGTGTCAATTAAATGGAGTAGAAAGGTAATTAATGGTTAATCTGTGCAAATACGTTTATTTGAGAGATTATTCTTCAACAGTAGTGATTTTATAAGCTTCTTTGCCCTTATGTGTGGACTAAAACTGGTCCAATACTACAAATATCACAAAATGTAAGTTCATTTTTAAGAAGTTTTGTAAGTACTCAATAATTTATATGATTAATTTTGACACTCTGCGTTGTCTTTTTCAGACCGGCCACACTAGATCAATATGGCGTTGAAGTTCACACAAAACCCCACAATCCTTGTAAATTTGTCCGTTTATTTTATTATTTTCCTCCACTTTATATGGCTATGGTGCTCGTCGGCTATAGTTGTCAACCCCATAGTTACAACTCTTATAACAACTTTTTAAAGTCACAATCACTTTAATCGTAATTCAAGATTCAACGATGAACGTGAGATTCAAGTGGAAGGTAAGGTTTGGTATCCATATTAGGTCGTTTTTCGTATCAATTGAAATATCTCATGAAATGGCATCCAATTTCGATAGCTGGCTAGCCTCCAACCCCCCGTGTAGCCGTGTAGCCTCGACGCGACCCTCCCTGACAAGGGGCGCTCTTGTCTTGAACATGTGCATCCATATCAAGAATGGGCAGTAATTAATCACAGTTGTTTAACGTTTTTCACAAAATACTAACAGATCCTTATATTCAAATAAAAGTAACATTTATGCTCGTAACGTTTTGTATTACGTCTAACACAGCTTTGCCTTGTATTATCATAATATGTAATGTAAACAATTTTAATAAACCTTAAGCTTTCATTCAATATGAGTTGTGGGAAGGAATCCATACTAAATTATCGAATAGTATTGTAGACTAATGTTGAGAAGGAATTGAAATATTTTTATATAAACTTGATATAGGAGCCATAAAAGAATATAAGATTTCTGAGATATTTCCAAATAGTAATTAAATAATCTACCACAATTTATTTTGTCAACTTATCATTAGACTTTTGTATTATTATATAGCATGATCATGTATAATAAGTATTTAATATATTCTAGTTTTTATTTAGGATTATATGTCTTTTCCCATAAACAAGCATACCATGAATTAGTATGGCTATCCTAATTTACCAAACCAAACTAAGATGCATCACTACAACATAAATATTTGATGTTTAAAATACATTTTAAAACATAACTTATTATGCGACTAATTTAAGTAAAAATTCTGCGAAAGAAGAAAATTGGTTTAGTTTTAAAATACTTAGTTGTGTTGATCAACTGAGTCAGAAGTGAATGTGAATATTTTCATCTGAGAATACTGATCAAGCATACATACGCTTTGTAAGGTGCGTATTTTGTTCTCACTTGCTCGAGAAAGTCTCAAAAACTGCCAAGTTTATTTACCCCGAAACGTAGTGTGCTAGGAAAGCAGCTTAAAGAAGCCGTTTACAAAATCAGCCTGACACACATACACACACACACACACACACACACACACACACACGTGTAAAGTTATCCGAGTACTATTATTGTTATTGTACTACTCATATTGTAATTAAATCGTATTCCTTAAGTCCTGTATATCCTTTAATATTATTATTTTTGCAAGAATAACTAACTTATCAGTTATATTAATATTTTTATATTAGAACTTACGCCCGTATATACAATTCCTATATACTAAGAAATTATTTAAACTCAAAGGTTGAAGTAGGTATCGCATTTTAAGGAAATATCAATACAGCGGTCTTCAAATTTCAGCCTCCCGTCTAACATACAGTATATTCGTTGAGGGTGTCGGAAATGGTTATTGAGGACCTTATATGCCTACTCACAGCGAGGATATTGTGCCCCATAAAACACTTCCTCTTCTATATTTACCGGGAATCCATGAATATATTATACGCTAATACCCTTTATTGAGCTGAATAATTGCTCCACTTCATATTATGGACAATGCACATTGTGCGCGGTTTATTATGAATATTCCGTTTATAATTATCAACATCCCAAACAGTTTTAATTGTTATTACATTAATATAATAAGGTTTAGTATGAAAACTGTTTTTAACATTTACTTAAAGTATTCCTATTATTTTAAATCTACTCTGAACGGTATTCGACCCAGGATATCTTAAACTAGTATGAATTTACAAATTAAAAAAGGATTGTATGAATTCTACAAATGGAAATACTACAAATTTTAAAACACTGTCCTTTCCTGTATATCTTATCTTGGATAAATTATAAACAAATTAATATTTGTACTATTATGTTTTATGTCCATAAAGTAGCCTATGAGACATTGGAAATTATCTTTTAAAGGAGTATAGCTAATATATTAGTAAAAAAGCTTACCGAACTTTCTCCGTTACAGTTGACGCCAAAGTCACGGGGTTTTGGGTATATTTTTGGGCAACTCAAAATTATTTATCCAAGAAATGTCAAGTTATACATTATTTAAATATAATCTTAGAAGAAATGACAAATGACAAATTCTTTATTTTACCTGCCCTGGGTTAGACCAGAGGTCCACTCTTCCCCCAGATCAGGTCCGAAAATTATACAATTTTTGCTACATGTTACAAGAAAATGCATTATGGAAACTGCATGTCTCTATTTTAACCCAGTACCAAAAGATTACATTTTTAAATTCTCATGAAATTTTCATTTGAGTAAAATATTTAAAAATGAACCTGAAATGGTTTAGTTTATTATAGGTTTTAGGATATCATTGAAGAAATGGAAATACAATTATATCCAAAAATTGGCACATGAAATTCCACCACTACCTCAAACGGGAGAAAGCTATATTTATTATGTTATTTTTTGACAATTATTAAATGTACTACAGTAGTTAACTGTGAACTACTAAACAAGGGGGTTTAAATACTAATATTTATTACATTTTCAAAAATACAAATAATTTTAACATTAAATATGAATTAAAATTGCCCGCTGCTCAAAACTACTCTACAATGTAATAATGTAATTTTTTAAAGTTAATTTAAAAGGTGTAATTATTATATTGCATGATATTAATGCCTTGCGCTGAGATTGAATGCTTACTTTAAGAGTTGATCCCGCAGTAACTAATATTAAACACCACTTCAGGAAATTCGATAATTATCGCAAAAGCCATATTGGAGAAATAGAGCAAGGAAACTTGTTAATTACCCACGTTTTGTGCATCAAATGCAATTTTTGTATTTTTACACCTAAACTTTGTTTTACTATTCTTACCCAAGCAAGTTGCCTATTCTTTATGTTGTTACATATCCTATATATTGGTGAATGAGCTTATTATACACGCTTTACTAAATATAGATGACATACAAGTTTTTTATCTTTTAGGTTTTCTTCATATGCTTTAAGGTCAAATTAGGGAATTTTATTCGTATGGTTTAAATTGTATCAATTAACAATCAACAAAATTATTTCGGATTACTTCTTATCTTTTAAATATTTTTAAAATATGTATATAAATCGTATTATATGAGTGTAATTTTCATTAGATGACAAATACAAAATAGCATTGTTGGATTTTGGTTTATTGATTCCTTATCATGCCGCTATTTCAATACGTTAATCACATAAAATGTTTTACATTGTATACAACACATTATATGTGTAATATGTGTATAAAAAAAACTATAGCATATTATATGACTCGCTTATACCATTATTTCCATTTTCTCTTATAGCTCATTGTTTTTGACAAGTGTGTCTGATTTGGAAAAGTTGGAATGTCAACAGTCTCATAAACCTGAAATTAATTAACTAGTTTAAGATTTGAAATAGTTAGTTTTAACAAGTTTCCATAGTTAGAATTTCAAGTGGTTTTATACTGTTTATAACATCTTTCTAAACAATGTCTCGTTAAAAAAATAAAGGGATTTTCCACCTGAATTTTCACCTAACGTTAGTTTATTTATTACTCTATAATATTTAACTGTTATACGTACGTTTCACAGACTTCATATTTTCACAGGACGTCTTTTAATTATACTTAGAAGTGTCAACAATAATTCTTGTTGACTTGTTCTAAGAAAATGCTGCAATATACAGCCTAATTATAAACAATGTTAATGTCTTAATAGATTTATATACACAGAAAAGAAAAAATGCAAATGCACACAGACAATAGCGCGTTGGAAAGCTGCGATAATATGTCCCTTCTGTAGCTGGCGGTTCTGTTCCTATAACAAATGGGGCCAATTTTCCTGTCGTTGTGGCTGCTTTGTATTCCTATTCTAGTGATATATTGGCACTTGGTCAAATCTTTTGAGTACTACATGAAATGTGCCCAGTATTTCTCTAAATATTCCCATGAATAGCTTCACAAGTTAATTGAATGGAGCTATATTTCGTTAATTCACCTTACCTATACCAAATCTGTGATAGAACCCGAATATTTAACACGTTTTGCACCTACTGTACATTTAAAGTAAATAATCACAAAATTTTTATTTTACTGTATAGTAATTGTAAACTAAAATTTTATGCAAGTTAATAGTTCAACCAAAGAAAACACTTTGTGTTAAATATAAATACTGAAAGACATTTCTGACTACATTCAAAATACATATTTATCATAAATATTTTCTGAGAGCGTCTCCATCTTGTCCCACATTATGAATGGACACTTCTGTAACATACGACATTTCATCTTATACACGAAATCTCTTGTCCATCTTTTCATTACAGTGTTTTATTGCTTCGTGAAATGTGTACGGGAAAATACCTGGTATTAATATTTATTACGAATGATGGTTTTCACTGTTAAAACTCTGTTAGTTATAATTCACATCTAGCTAGTAGTTTTTATTCTTTTATTGATGCAAATAATTTTTCAGCTAATGATGATTTCATAGTTAAATTATTAGGATACTTATACAGAGTCCTTAACGTTTAAAATGACACTGAATAGTGTTATTTCAGAAAGGTAAATAACTTTTATAAGTTTGTTTTAAAAAAATATTAAATCATCATAATTGAAAAAAATTCTACGTTTTCGTCCACTAAATAAGGAGTTTAATTTTTGTATATTCGCGTTTAACTTGAACTGAAACGTTTTACACTATAGACGAATCTCATGGTTTTTAAATGCTAGAAAGAATAGTAATAAGAAGTATATGCACATGTAGGCGTATACGAAAATTATGAAAATTACAGCCATTATTTTTATTACTTAGGAACTATATATAATAAGTCACATTATTATTAAATAATCACCCTTTTTATTTTCTACAAAAAAAATAAATTCCTTTGATTTAAGACTAAATCGATTTTTGGAGGTGGGTTTTACAATACCTAATCTTGTTTTGTATGAGACGTTAGTATGTATGCATATGCGAGTGTAACATTTTTTATTCCGAAACATGTTGCTAGAATTCAATTTTCTTTAAAAAAAATATCCAGAGTGTCACAAAAATGCGTAGCATGCTTTACAGTACCAAATTCTATATCCAAAAATATATTGAAAACTTACTTGGCAATTTTTTTCGATTCCGTCTTAGTTTAACCGTAATCCGTCATATTGTATTTTTATAAAGTATTTTATAATCCAATCATTTTATAATTGATTGTTTCGAAACTTAGCGAGTAATTATTTAATAATAAAGACTCATTTGTCAATTAGATAAAATTTAAAATTTAAAATTGCGGCCATTTATTTTTTTTTAATTCAAATGGCCTAAAATGGTTTATTATTTTTTTAAACGATGAAGAATAAAAAGTCATGAAACATTTCATATAAAACCAAAATAATTAAAATGTAGTTTCAGAACGTTTAACAGAATTATAATGTGCACGAGTACTAGAATTATCATTGAACACCGCATTGTTGGGCCGACCGAGGAACTTCTTGTTACAGCTGATAACCTAGGTACTCGTAACCACACATAACCCTGGTAAAAGTACTAAATCTCCGTTGATAATTGACCGATTTTCATTAAGGCTTCAACGGATTGGGAATTAAGTTTTACATTACTTTTAATTCTTCATAATTTTTTAAATAATAAACCATTTTAAAGATATTTTAATTTATATGGACATAATTTTAAAACTACAAGTTTAATCGCAATATTGTTTTTGCCTAAATTGGGTCTTTACTATTTAAAGAAACATGCTATGTTTCAAAACGACTGATTGGAAAATTATTGAGTTGTAAATTGTTTGGCGAAGAACACAAAATGGCGAATTACGGGCAAACTAAGCCACAATCGAAAACTGCTAACTGCGTTTTTAACTTATTTTTGCATGTAGAATTAGGCACTGCAAAACACGCTATGCATTTTTATGACCCCCTGTATAGTGAGCACGATCTGTGAACTTAAAAAAAATCAATTTAGGATGAGTTTCATCACCCTATATTTATTTTTTAAAGTATTATTTGCCTTTCCAAAATGGAATATATATAACCACTTCATATGCTTTTTTCAGTTACCATTGAGTATTTTAAACAGTATCGTTTATAATAGAGTAACGTAACGTGACATATCAGCATGGGTAAGATATTTTCCCCATATAAAATACCGTTTAGCGCGCATTTTACTTAATAAATTCATTTAAAAAAGGATTATTCTAAACTGTTTCTAGCGCTAACATGACTGATACAGATCGTCCTCCTATATCTATTTAAATCATTTTTATCAATTAGCCAAATGAATAAAAACTATTACAGAGGTTTTTTTCTTCAAAGTACAACTGTTTTTAACCAACTCTAATTTTACTGAAAACTCAGTATACCTATGTTTGTCCAAAGTCGTAAGTTATAGTATGTTTTCTGAAATATTAAATTTATATGATGAGTTTACCTGTATAATACATATTATAGCTAGTTAAAGTATGATCCGCTATTTTATAAGTCCCTTATGTTACTATAATCCTGGTTAAATAGTGAATTATACGACCAATTAATAATAAAATAAGGTATTTAAGATTTATGCTCAGCCGGCTAACTATAATTCACATCGAGTCACATATGTGAAGCGTGTAGTCCATTTATTATCCACAAACGCCGGGGAAGATGTCATTTATCTTTGTTGCTACAAGAGAAGAATAATGATATCAAATATTTAAATATCACTTTCCTTCAATATAATTTATTGCTTTAAAACATATTAACATATGGATGAACTCAATTAAACAGATTATTTTGGTTATTAAGATCCTTAAGTATTTAAAATGCTGAAATATGTGCATGTATAAAGAAAACTAAATGTAAGTATATTTTGTATGTTTGTATTTTTCATACAGTAGCTCGTTCAAGTTCAAGCTGAATTTGAGATGCAGCAAATCCTCCGGTCTTGTTATTAATACGTAACATCAACCAGTCAAACATTTTTAAATATTTGGTTATCTCTATTTATAAAAATGAATGTTTGTATGTATGTGCTTTACGCGTTGCCAAACTACTCATCCGATCGTCATTAAATTTGAGAAAATAGCTCTCTATATGTGTTCGGAAAGTTTTTAGCGAAAACATTTTTAAAAACCTCCATAAGTTTCCATTTAATGGAATTTAAAACTTCTAATTATAACTTTATGGGGAATACGTTTGTTTACAAGTTTTCTACAATCAAAACATTTTATTTCTTAAGCTGCAGCTGTTTGGTTTACTTGCCATTAGCAATATGCTTTACTATCTACTGCCATCTGAATTATACATTTATGTTAAGCTATGAAGTAAACGTGTGCTGTACAAAATGAACAGCTTTAGTCACCACGTTTACCGTTTTTGGGGGATTATGTATTTTATTTTTTATTTTTTGTTTGATTAGGTTTGGTTTGGGTTTAGGTTGGATTAGAATGTTGTGAATCAACCCACTCAGATTTATTTGTTTTATGATAATGATATTTATATGTCTTATCGTTTCAGTATCGTTATTAACTAGCCCGCGGCCCAGAAAATCTGATCTGTCACGACGAAGACATGATGCTATCCGATTTCAGAACATGGCTAATGTTAAAGTTAACATATATTTACTGTTAGCCGTTACGAAATTCGCCGGGTCAGATAGTTAATAATAAATAGTGACAATAACCACAAACTGTATATAAAGAGAGGAAGTTTTTCTCAAATTCGCAACTCAAGAGGCGTTAGAGATTTTTAAATTTTGTTAAGTCCAAATCCAAAAGCCATATTACACATCATTGTTATTGTGGCCTTCGCTACTTCCTGCGGTAGCCTCTCGTGCCATCTCGTTCAACTCAAACCAATCTGGACGCGTTTTAGCCTAGAGACTGATCTCATGGCACAGCAAGGAGTCAATGAAACCATTAATTATAAGTAAGTATGCACAGATTTATATGCAAAACTATGAATAAAACAATCACTTTCTATAAAGCAGACAAATACTTATTTAAAAAAATCTTGTTATCAAACACTTAAAGCTGTATCTCATATTACTTATACTGTATCTCATAATGTTTAAATAGTGTTAGTCCATACAAATTCTCTTAAAATTCCAGAATGACCTACAATTAAAGCCTTCCTGGTAATTAACTCTAGTCAATAAAATAGTTAATGTTAACTAACTTGTTGAGAGCTACAACAATATCTGGACTTCGATATTTCATTGCAAGTTTCTCAGATTAAAGGCATCGTTCCTTGGACTCTCTCCAACCAATGAAAGGTTATCCAGAGTGTAGTCAAGTGTCGGGGCATTAGCCAAATCCATTTCATCGATAACCTTATTGTACTTTAGACTCTAAATACCGGTTAATATGAGAAAATTATTGTCCGCTTGCATGGCATCAATATAGCCATAGCTGGTCAAATACTGCATAAACATTTAATAGCGAAAGTGTTTTTTCCTAACGTTTATTAAACCAAAAAACCCGTACGTATGTGCTATCTCTTGAATTAATATTCAAGCACAAACATCAAGCCATTGTAGAAATGATTTCTTTATTTTTGATATTATGTTTGATGTTTTTGCTTCGAAATAAACTCAAGAGTTTGAAGACGTTGTTAATAGCTGCAGGATCACCTGACAGTACAGATGATTTAAACTTCTGTTTTTAAGTTCAAATAAGGTAAACCTAAATAGAGATTTATAGATAAACGGGTACTAACTCAGGACATGAAATGTGCCAAAGAATGTCATTGTAAATTTATAACCTTTTAAAATCGTAATAACTTTTAACCTTTCCACGTCTTACAGGATATCCCATTATGACTTTTCATGGTAAAATTATATTCGACTTAAATTCCTAACCCTGCTTGAAAAATATTTTATAAGGTAAAATGTATTTTTTACATGTTACGAATATGTTGTCTTATTTTTACTAAGTTTATATATTTGATTAATTATTCAGGTCAATTACCAATTTTAACCTAATATATTACACCAACAATTAAAAATCAATTAAAAATCTGTTTTCAGTAAATGCTTCATATTTTGTATTAATTTATATATTTAATTAGTGTCACATATTCTTCATGAGAAGTCGATCACTATTATATTAAATCTGTGACGATTGAATTACTTATGAGCAATTGTATATTTAGTTGCTTAGTCCCCAAATAATGTCAACGTGTTCTAGCAATTAATTATTAATGTTAGAAAACTGAAGAGGAAAGACAGATAATGGCGAAAATGAAAAAAATGTGCGTCTTCAAGACTGAAAATGTGGGATTAATGACCCTTGTAAAACGTTTCTGCATACTAATTAATATCAAAGCACTTTTTGCATGAAACATTTTTCTAGTTTTAGGTAATGTACGTATAATACGAGTAATTTACTCGAAATTTATCTAAGAGGTATCCATATCTTCTATCAAACCTTACATAGTTTAGATGCTATCACTACGGTGATAGAGTAAAACACAAATAGATTTGTTAATATGGTTTAACTATAAATAATATAAATTAGTTTAAACTAATATTAAGAATTTAAGATTTAAGTTAGTGATTCTTAACCTATTATAATATTCATTTCAGTTTTAGTTTTTTTTGTATAATAAATTAAATTATAAAAAACCAACAAGACGTAGTCTCGTCTTTGAATATTTTATTTTTCCAGTCCATACTGATGAAGTTTGTTATATTTTCACAGTAACGAAGCATCTAATGATTCATTTTCACTCTCTGAGACAGTTACAATCACAACATAGGTTACGCCCTGGGCTAATCGGATTGGCTCATGGAGGGTTCTAATTGTATCAGTAAATGGAAGTATCTCGTATTCGTGCTTTCTCTTAACTCAGGATTAATTTTAGACGAAAATCAATTGAAAATCACTCGTACAATTTTTTTTATGTTCTGAAAACTAATATTCATCGTGATTGTTATTTTTACCTCAAAACTGTTGTATTCATCTGTACTATAATAATTTTAAAAAGCTATTAACTATCCTTACTAATATTATTTAGTTAAATCAGGATTTTTCATTTAAGTCTATAATGTTCAATCGTCATACGTATATGATAATGCAAAACAGGCAAATGTTGTAGTTAAGAAATTACTATGACTGTAGGGTAAATTAAAAGGGATCTTTTATATTGATTAATTACTCATAAGACATACAGTACACACTCATACAAATTTACAATCAAAAATTTAACAAATTATTACCAACGCTGTAGCTCATGGCTAACGCACTCTCGTTCCCGATCATGAGCAATAATCTTTGGCTAACCTACATTACTAACGCTGTTAAGATATGGTCTACCTCGTTGTCTATTGGACCACAATATTGAGCAATTGAAGTTTGGAAAAAAAGAATTTCATTCCTGGAGACAAATGTACGGGCATAAAAAGATAAAATCGTTTCAGCAATGTTGTGATTATCCTGTACAATATGCGCCAGTCAGCGGCCCTCGACCCAAACAACCGCCTCAGCAGGCTGCGCCTCAGTTTTCATTTGTGTTTCGCTGAATGTATGCGGTTTAAAGTTTTTGCCTCTTCAGCGTGGAGCTGTTTAATTCCTGTTTTCAATTGTGTCCCATTGAATCGAGAAGCTTTCACGATAATGACTACTATTGTCATTATTTGAAGACAATGATGCAAAACAAATAACGGGAGAATAGCATCGAGAACGTTTTCATGATTAGTTAACAGATTAATATTTAGGATATGAGTTTGTTCAAAGTGTTATTCAAATAATTAGTAACCTTTCACTATTAGAAATTTTCAGATACATCTATACGTGAATCAGCATATATTATATTTTATATAGTATAATATTGTATTACATTATACATATACATATACATATACATATACATATACATATACATATACATATACATATACATATACAAATACATATACATATACATATACATATACATATACATACATATACATATACATATACATATACATATACATATACATATACATATACATATACATATACATATACATATACATATACATATATATATATAAATATACATGTGTGTGTGTGCTTTTCTGTTTATGAAAGCTAGGTCTAAACAACTTAAAAAAACGATATCTAAAGTTGTTGACCATATATATTAAGAAAAAATCCTGAAATTGCAATCCCTGATAATGTTTACTGCCAAACACGCTTAACCGAAATAATAACTCAAAACGCATTTGACTATCTCATATGCCCAAAATATACTGTTTTCACATAGCTCACGTTCGTATAAGGATACAGAACAACCGCTCATTACGCAGAGTTTTCCTGCAGGTAAACAATGAACTGTTCCCAAACTGGTGATTAATGAATACCCGACTCTCGTGAGACCCTTAAAATTGGATATTGATGAGGTTGCTAGGAACAGGTATTCAAACAATATGAGAAGGAGCAGTGGTAATCGTACAGTAATGAATAATGATTAAGGACTAGGAAGTGCAAATCATTAAAACTTATCATTCTAAAAGACTGTAAAAGCATAACCTGTTCTCTCATTACCAAGACACTTAAAACTTTTAAATTCAAAAGTACTCCTTACGGCTCTTTTCCACGTTTATCGTTAAAAAAGCATTATTTTTCCCCAAACATAATTTCTAATGTAAAATATTTATTTATTTGCAACGTTCTATAGTAAAAAAGAGTGGTGTGTGTGTGTGTGTGTGTGTGTGTGTGTGTGTTTTGAATGTAATAACTTGAAATACTTAAGTTGAAAAAAATCACTACTATAGATTGACTCAATCGGAAGTGTGGAAATCCAAAATGATTCGTTATATTTGGTAGAAATCGTTGAAATTTGGTAGACTAGATGTGGTGTTCAATATAATTGTGTATAATTTCGTCATGGTGATATTAAAATATTTGAAAACTTCCTCAATGGGTACAGTCCTCGTAATTGTAGTGAACATAACCAAAATTCGAATAACCAAAGGGAGTTGCAATATAGCTTCTTTTTACCTTAAAACAATTGGTCATGAGGAATATCAATAGAAAAACCCAAGGAATCTATGTTTCCCAAATTTTAAAGGATCTTCAAGAAATTGGGCTAAGAATCGAAGATGCTTCAGATAAAATGAAAATTAACAAAATTTTACGAACAAATAAGTTCAACATTGAAAGACCAGAAAAGCAAAGGGCTATGGTGGTTTCAGACGAGGTCAGGAAACAAAGATCTGATAGGATGAAGGAATATTGGAGGAATAAATTAGAACGTAGGATGCTACGAGGACGTAGAAGAGACTGAAATATTGACTGAAGTGGTCCTATGCGGCCTCAAAATAATTTACAATTTACAATTTTACAATTCTAGTATAATATATAATATCTGGTATACATTTTAGTATAATAATTTTTAGTAATAATAATAATAATAATAATAGTTCCTTTTTCCCGTTTAGTAATGAATTTTTAGGCATTTCCACTATATTTTTGGGCACAATGTGTGCACAGAATGTTCCGAAACCGTAAAGATTCTAAAAAACCTAATGTATATTTTTAAATACTGGTATATGTCTAGGTTTGAGGTATATATTTAACTATTGTGGATACTTTACTGTGGGTACTTTGTCATAGTGTTTTGATCACTGTTAAAACTTATTTTATAAATTACAGTATTATTTCTCAATTGTCTTTATGTGGGCAGCTTAGGTACTATTTACCTTTCAATGGGATAGTAAAATAGAACAGAGTTTGTCTACCAAATAATTTAGTATATACATATGTATATATATTAATTTTAAATTAAAAATTTCTTGTGTATCATGAAAATAAAACGTTTAAAGGGAGCTCAAGTTCTTTTAATTGAATAATAACTATATTAGCTGCCCTTACTTGTGAACTACATTATCAAATGTGTAGTATACAACAAGGATGGAGGAAGGAAGAGAAGGAAGACAGTAAAGTACTGTAAAATCCTAATAAATAAATAGTATATGTATATATCTCGATTTCAGAGCCAAATTTGATCTTGGGTCAGTGCGAGATGTAGAAATATTTTTGTAAGCTTAATAATTTTATCAACTTCACTGCAGTTTATTATTGTCACTCCTGCATATTCTCATGGGTAATTAGGCGATATTTGCTCCATCCTACTGACGAAGCCTTGTTGACTCACTCAGCAGGCGTGCCAATGACAAGCTCTCGGAACATAAAAACTACATCAATATCTCCACAACCCCACGGGTCTGTTATAAATGTAGCCCCTCAGGTAATGCAATTACAGCACGGTTGTTTATATTACATTCAACACTATTTTCTTTAGTTCAATTAATATAGCAATTTAAACTTAATTGGTTTTTTTGTTTTTAACTTCAGGGCTTTTAAATTATAAATAAATTTTACAAAAAAGAGATCAATAATTTCGAACCACAGAATAATCTCTTGAAACCATATTATCTTTTAGTTTTATAGATTGATATTTTTATGTTTACTAAAGTATAAAGTGTGTTCACAATTAATTTTAAGAGTATTTATAACAATAACAGTGAAGAGTGTTCTTAAATTAAGACAGTTTTTCTCATATGTTTATCTAAGGTTAGAATTTCACTTCTGTTTATAAAGTATTATGCAAAGCTTCAACTTTAAAAATCAATACATTAATAGTTTAAGTTGTGTACCTTTTTTGATATTGTTTAACTATTTGAGAATAATTTTATTCTGTAACTTAAGTCTATTTTTATGGTAAAATATTGTTACTTTTTCATAAACTCGGACGAACTTAATTTTTCATTTTTTTTAAATATGTAATTATTCTAATACCATACGATTTCTACATGTAAATAGTTTAAAACATTTGCTAACCTATATACCAATAGACGTAAGTCAGAGATTAGCTTCAATGCGAAGTAGTTACTGTATCTCCTGTTTAATGGAGAAGTCTGGAAGCAACAACGTCCATCACTTGATTGGCACTGCGGGATCCTCAGCCCTTATTGAGTTATAGCCTTAGTTTCCTAATGTAAAAAATCTTCCGTTAAAACAATTGGTGATTAGATTTATCTCCCTTAAAATGATTCACCGATGAACTTACATTTATTCCAAGGAAAGTAAAACAGTAACGGACAATTTTACGATATCATTTTACGGAACAAAATATCGATATTTTTATTTAGAGACAACCACTTCTTACACTTAATTAACTAATATTAATAATGTTCAACTAAAGTTTTTCTGACTACACTGATCCCATGAATAAATAAGACAAAAACCTGCATATTTTCACGAGTAGTATAAACATCCATAACTATAAATTGTATATTGCTCAAACTCATCACTGGCTTCTTATCTATCTGAACATGGCCACCGACACACTATGACAGAATTGCTACTGGATTCCCTAATTTGCACCTCTCCGGCCCAGTCAGTGCTCGGCGAACCTCCAGTCTGCTCACTACATTTATGTGACAGTATTTTTACATTGTGCTGTAGACACATTTTATTAGATCTGAGGTATATTGACATTTAAATCTCAGAGAGAATGTTTTACTCATTTTATAAGAATCATTTTATTTTGGATTTTAATTCAATGATCAGGACAACGCTTGGACACCGCATATACGTTGTAACAGCATGTCAGAGCATGTAACAGCTCTCGACTGTTTAGTGTTGACGGGATGGGAGAACGGTTCTTGTGATCATATTATACCATTTGCAGTACCTATACCAGGTGTGTAGAGAGACCCAACGAACCATACTTCAGATTGTTATTCCTGTTTAACAAACACAACGGGGGTAACAAGTAAGTCTAAATATAGTTTAAAATATCCTAACCGGTCCTCAGCTATAACCGTCATAATCAAGAACTACCAATCCCTACTCCATCAGGAACTAGAGAAGTCATGGACAATATAGCCTGGTGAAGATTAAAATAATTTGTATATTTACATCTTCCTCACATTTTTTATTTTGTAAGAAAATAATCTGATGAAGATCAATGAGTACATGACCCTAGTTTTGAGCTATCATCTAAGCCTTAAGGAGGTCTTAATCATTTAGTTTGCAATTTAAATCTATCAACGAAACGTTTATCAAACGTTTACGATCTCACCATAAATGTTAGAATCTACATAATAAGAGTACTAAAGTATGCTACTTTCGAGATTCCAAGGATATCTATATTTTGTATTTTGCAAAAATGTGTCATCCAAAGTTAGCCTTGAAGCTGTACCTTTTTCGCATAATGGTAACAAATTCCCATCAGTTCCTTTTGTTTGTTTGAAATTCATTATTGGTGATGGTGGATTGATATTATTTAGATTTCTATTGAGGACATCTTTCATCACGATTTTATGTAAAAAAAAAGTTTCACGACGTTTCGGGATTTGGAATCTGATCCCGTCCTCAGGTGAACTAATATCTAAAACATAGCACAATTAATTAACATATAATCCGGACCAAACGGGTATAAAGCTGAAAAAAAACATAAAAGTTCAAAGCAGTCAAAACAAAACTTACAAACAAACCATTCACTAACCATTACACACAAAAGAAACCAAACACGTCCGTTCGTCACGGAGACTCAAAGACAACTGAAAGGAGTGGGCGTGTCCCACCGGAACCGGAAACAAAATGGCCGCCGCCAAAACCCTAAATCCAAGCGAAACACGTCCAACAGTGAAGCCTACTATTTGAAGCCTCCTACATGAAAGTAGCAGACCAACCAATTAGTCAATCTTCAGTTGAGATCCGGCCATTGTGGCTGCCAATTCTTAGCAAAGAACTTAAGGATAGGGGAAAAAAGTATCTGTAAATGATATTCATATGAATCCGAAACAAAATTTTCATGGTATGCTAACTCGTAGTAAAGCTCGTAAGGGGCATTAGATTTTTGTTTTAAGCATAAAATTGTAAGAATAAAGTATTTTTTGCTCTGTAAAGTTAACTTTGTACTACAATTTTTTATGTACATTAGAAAGGATTAGCATATGAATATAAAATAATAATAATAAATACTGTTGGATGTGTTTCGCCTGGATTTAGGGTTTTGGCGGCGGCCATTTTGTTTCCGGTTCCGGTGGGACACGCCCACTCCTTTCAGTTGTCTTTGAGTCTCCGTGACGAGCGGACGTGTTTGGTTTCTTTTGTGTGTAATGGTTAGTGAATGGTTTGTTTGTAAGTTTTGTTTTGACTGCTTTGAACTTTTATGTTTTCAAGCTGGTTTCAATGGTACCAGTAAGTTATACTTTACTTTTATTGTTTTCGCTGAAAATTTAAAGATTTTGATTTTTTCGACATTTAAAGCCCATAACTTTTGTTAATTAATTGTGCTATGTTTTAGATATTAGTTCACCTGAGGACGGGATCAGATTCCAGATCCCGAAACGTCGTGAAACTTTGTTTTACATAAAATCGTGATGGAAGATGTCCGCAATAAAAATCTAAATAATAGTTCCTTTTGTTTACACAGTAATTATAAAAGAAACGTAAGAATACATTAAGCTTATTTTTAAAAAGGTTTGATAGATATAGATGTAATTTATGTGTGAGACTTAAAAATTAAATTAGCAATTAATTGATGCTTGGTTTACAGGGTGGGTGTACAAAGGAATGGTTTGTGAGTGGAACAGCCAAGCCCGCAAAAACTATTACAAAAAAATAGTCATGAGTCAAGTGAAAATAGTTTGAGCCTGGTAAAAAAGGGTGGAACAATATACTTTTGGTTTCTTCCTAAGAAAGTTTACTTACCACAGTTGCACATAAAGATGGACTGAAGGAAAAACTTTGACAAAGCTGAGAATTGAAGGGGAAAAGTTTTCTTTTTCAAGAAAGAAGTTCCCCATACTTGAGTAATGCAAAAATAAGCTAAGGATTTTTTGCCGGGGGCAAAATAAGAGACTTGTTAAGGGACGATGTGTTCCATAGTAAACTCAAGGTATTAGAAGAACGGGGCTGGGTATCAAAGATATTGTTGAAAGGTCCTTGGAATAACACAAATCTGATAACTATGTGTAAAATGTGAAGAAGCATATGAATAATTATGCTGCAACATGTCTCGCAAAATATATTTTCTTCACTCCCGTTTGGATTTCTTCCCACAATGTCTGAGGGATGATGGTAACGAATAGGAAAACGATACCACCCAGATATTGTAAGTGTACCTAGAGAAATGGAGTACAGGGATCTTGAACAACTACTGCTAAACCCTCAAAAGAGATGTCCCAGAAGCGAAATATACAAGTAAATCTACTAAGGCTTCGTTTTAACTTAAACCTTTCTGGGCTTAACGAATTAAATTATATATGTAGCATTTTTATACGTTTAACTTGATTTCATATTTAGATTCAGTGTGAAAAATATTTTTTCCTCCACCTTATATTTCATTTGTGTTTTACTCCCTAGAATAGATTATTAAAGTACTAATTTTCATCACATGGTACTGAAGAACTTTTCTTTTACAGTACTAAAATAATACAGTAAACATATTCCGAGGAGGATCCGGAAACACTTCGTACACACATAGGCAGTGCGAAATATTCAGCAACATACAGTTTTTTGTGGTGGTACCATTGTCTGTTACGTCCGCGGTATTTTCGGCCATTTAGTTTGTTGATATTTACCTAAATAAAATGTACAGACAGGCTACAGTGATGATGTGAATTTGGTTGTTATTTTGTAATTTTTACCCTATCAAGTCAACTTGGTAAGTGAAATAAAGTTTGTGTTTTGTTGTAAACAGCGTAAATTATTTCTCACGTTAATCAGCAGTACATTACGTTCTATATACAGTATTAACAATAGAACCAAGTGAGTCTTACAGGGGAGGACTGTAGAATAAACACAAAAATTATTGTCTGACCAATATCGTAAAGAAATTTTTACATAACATAAACTAAATATTATTGATATTTTAATTTTAAATTTAAAACACGCGGTCCCATGGCTCGTTCTATGACTGGAGTTTAAAATGTATTAGTGTGCATGGTGAAACTCAAGGAAGCCGGTTATGTAGCACGATTATATGACACGGTTAGCAAAATTTGTAGCCCAATCTATATGCTAAGCCTCCCATTCCGTAACTTCCTATACTGGTTAACTAACCTGTCCAACTTTCCTAATCATGGTTATACTTTCCGTAACAATAGCGCTCTAAACAGCGAGGGATGGTTGGGTATCATAAATGCGCTTTGCGTGCTGTTTTGAACATGTTAAATGTATGCCCATCGATTTTACACTAAAACTTAACCTACACTCCATGATTAAATTATTACACAAACCCTATTTATCAATGAACGGTATATATTTTAGAAGAACTACAATTATTACAAACAACATTATGGATGATAATGTTTTCTTGAATATTGAAATTGAGGCGAGATTGATTAGTTAATTTTATAATGAGAAAAAAGTTTTTCTTATAACTCGTAAAAATATATTTCCCTCATAACTTGATTCATAAAATTTAACCCCATTGTATGATGAAAAGTCAACAAAAATAGGTACGGCATCAGGCACGGTCACATAACTAGGACTATTTACCGTATTTTGAAATAAAAATGTGTTCCCTCAGCCTAAGATCACCAAGATTGGCAAGGTGTACTCATATGTTATTCAGCGTAGCCATTTTCGTGATACCGCGGTGTATTGGAGGAAGCAGGAGTTTGTTTATCACAGAGAGAATACAAAGAAATAAAGCGAATATATCTCAGCTATCTACTCTTTTCTTTGATATTGACATCAAATAAAATTGTTTAACTATGGTAATACGTTTGGGTCTAAAGAGGAAGAATTAGTTCAATATAATGCAGAATGTAATAGAAATGTTAAAAGAACCCCGTATCGTGTGATTTTCAGTGAACACAACAATCTTGTGCATAACTATTAGTTTGTTCATCTTATAAGTTCTAACCAGATAAATAGTGCTTTAAGATTTAGATAAGAAAATAAAAATAAATGTATTTTTGACATGGAGATGTCTTAGCTCCGGAAGGGGGGTGTTGACAATTTGTGAAACCAAAATTTGAAAGTGATGTAATTTGGTTAGTTACGTCATACAGTTAGTTATCTCATAGTTTAGTTATAAGAACAGCTGTTTATATGAACTGAAAACATTCCGTTTAGACATATCTATGATCTAACCTATTCCCAAAAGGAAGTAAATACAAACATTTGCGTTATACCTCGGGTTTGGCAATTAAATTTTTAAGTGCAAAGCCC
Source organism: Nephotettix cincticeps (assembly GCA_023375725.1). Lineage (NCBI taxonomy): Eukaryota > Metazoa > Arthropoda > Insecta > Hemiptera > Cicadellidae > Nephotettix > Nephotettix cincticeps. Next base: position 46,820,510 of record CM041791.1, read on the forward strand.
TATCAGGTCTTGCAGGATCGAACCCGCTACTGCGACAATAACCGAGTTTTCGAGGGACATTTGACACTGAAAACGTGATCCTCCTAGGAGACTGTTATGGCCGGGGCTTTATCTCGCCCTACATTGTGGATAGTTGTGAGAGATGGTTGGTGGATGTAGTGTTCTCTTGTGTGGATTAACGTCCGCACTATTGAATACTGCGTTAATCCACAAAGATCATCCTCATAATTAGACCAATTCGTAATTCAGAGGTCGTGGTTCGGATTCCACGTAAACCCGTAGGTCCCTTAGTTGCCATCGGCTGTTGGGCTATTAATTAACAGTCCTCTGTAAGGAACATGTCAGCCTTAGTCAGTAACAATACTACAAGATCGTGCCACAATCATTCTACACTCATTTCTCATTCATACTTGGCTTAAAATACCTACCTGGGTAGGTCGCCATTTCAGTTAAAAGTATAAAAGTAAGTAAGTGTTTATATCCGCGATTATTGTCAAATCTTCAAACATCTTTGAAATACCAAACCGAGGCTCTTTGACAATTGAGGCTCTACTGTCTTGTTATAGCAAACACAAATATCAAGAAATTGTACTGAATACTTTCACTTATGTACACAAGAAAACAATGTACAATCACAATAATAAGTAATAACAGTTTGTCTTTACGTAAAAGTGCGTAATATAGTACAGTATTCTTTTCTCTCTTTTCAAAAGCGTGAACATCCATGGAACATTGTTAAACATTACGTTCATAGTTCTATGTGTTAAATAGTTTCAGAGAAAACATTTTTTATAGTTCCACGATGTTATAGGAATTATTGGAGTAAATGTAACCACCCTGGAACGTCTTTTACATCACTCAACAACTGTCTATGGATGGTTTATCAGAGCTATCAGCTGATTGATCGGAATCGTTTTCCCACCAGAAATAAATCACAATCAAAGCAGCAATCAGCTGATGGAGTCCCACCCTAAGTTACGTTCCATGTACTTTTTGCGTTCATTTTTACGTTTTATTACAATTCTATTTTTTACCAATTTGTTACGGTATTGAAAATTGAGAATTTTATGATTCTACACATTTTCATATTGTTTTCATTGTACCTAAATTATTTTATTCTAAAACTATCACTATAAAAGGTATTTATTTACTAAAACCATAAACTTTGAATAATATTTAAAGTTTATATCAATACCAAATCAATATAGTTAACATCGTTTACCATTATTATTAGTTAACTCTAACTTTTGAAATAATCCTACGGGCTGCAGACAAATAGGCCTACTAATGATATATCAAATGAAAGATTTATTGAAATTTAATTACAACAATTTTACAGTATTTATATAAATTAAAACTATATATTTAGTACTATGCAAGCTGTATATTTCTTTGATGATCATTTAATCATGCTCGTCTTATATTTCGTGTCCATATTACTATCCAAACAGAGCGTCTAGCTCCTAGGACGGGTTTTCAAGCTACGGTATGAAAGTTGAGCCCGGTGATAAGTTGCGGGGGCGAGGTTGTCCGAGCACACTGCGAGTAATTGTCGGCTGGAGGGTCGCCAAATATTGGAATTGGATGCCATTTCATGAGATATTTCAATTGGTACGACTGCCGCACTAATATTGGAACCCGTACCGAGGCTATTTTTACACTCTCCATTACTTCGACATGGTATGCCAATTCTCATTGAAGAGTTGTTCTGGAATTTCAATAACAATAATGAACCTATATCAATAAAATTATAGCTTTTTACTTACTTGTAATTATGATATATATTTATGTTATGTTTACGTTTTATACCTCAGAAAATCCAAAACGGGTTTCATCTGTCTGTTTGTTTGTGGGTCTCATCTGTCTGTCTGCCTGTGGGTCTCAATGTCTGTGGGTCTCATCTGTCTGTCTGTCTGTGGGTCTCATCTGTCTGTCTGTCTGTGGGTCTGAATGTCTGTGGGTCTCATCTGTCTATCTGTCTAGACATTATGTCTAGAACAGGAATACTCCTGTAACGAAAGCAAGGTATTTTGAAACGCATCTACGTGCCAATGAGAGCACACACTACAGGTATAATAAAACATTTTTGATGATTCCATACCTTTTGGAGAAGGGTTTTGTTTACTGGACTCACTCACCCCGTATTAAGAAAGTAACAAATCTCAAAACCCCAGTTATGAGCGATATTAACAACATTCTTTCGTAGTTTTACTTACTATTTAATCTATTGGAGTAATTTAACAGAAATAAATAACCAGCTATCAAATTAAATTCAATATTAGTTTGTTTGCATTGATTATTATTAATTAACTACATTTATAAATTTCAAAATTATTTAATATTAAAATGTGAAATATATATCATTTTACTAATGATACGAATTTTCTAATTTCATCTTATTTATCTCCTGTCCTAATTTTTATTAACCTGAGAATTTCTATTTCTTTTTATTTATTTGCTTATACTTTCTGGTTAATATTTTGGCATAATAATAATGTTGAAAATTAACACTTCTCAACATTGAATCATACGACGACAACGGTGCGTACAAACGGTAGGCTTACTGCTAATTTGCAACAAGACTCTGGGCTTTCATCACATTACAACTGACTACTGTTTACCTGATTCACTGGAAGGTAAATTTATATAGTGAATATTCTTACTACTTCAATTGTTTTGTTAGTTTTTTTTCTTTGTGAGAGTGAGTTCGCCACTTTTACTAGATCTCTTCCCTTGTACATGGTGGATTTGGCGGGCGACCCACCTGGTACGGTACTGCTCAGCTGTTCCGTCCGTTGGGAAGGTGGGTTAGGCAAGTATTGCATTGTCTCAGGGTATGTACTTTGAAACGAAACATAAGGACTTCATGGAGCAGACCCCTATTTACTCAGGTGGAGGTTAGGTTAGAAAGTTAGCAAGTTGAATACCGTACTCGAGCCTATTTCAAATATATGAACAATATTCGTTAAAAATATTACAAAGTGGTTTAACACATTGAAATATAATAATCATATACGTATCATCCCTACGATCGAGATAATTAACACGTTGTCATTTCACTCTATCGTTTAGGGCAAAATGTTTCATTTAATAATTTAAGGGAAACCTCCTTAAACATTAGCTATAAATAAAATTCAAGCCCAATACAATTTTTGAGCGTAATAAATTAATTGTTGTAGATAGTGTCTAATATCTTTAAAATATCAATATATTGGGTAATTAATTAAGATATTTACCAACAATTATGTTAGATATTCGTTTCTTTATGCGGGTATTCTTTATTTTAGTTTCCTATATATTTTTCTTCGAGGCTTCAGTGTTTGGATGTCCTCCTGAACCCTGGCCCCGGGACCTCGTAATTGCTTTCCAGTTATCCTGGCGACATCGCAACTAATTTTTCTAAAGTTCAAATACAGGATATATCAATAATAAGTTTATTATGAATTCAATTCTCCATATTTTAAAATTAAAAAGGTCAAAAAATGTTAAAAGAAATGTAATATGCTATACTTATAATTAACATAAAAGACATCAAAGAATTAATACTTAATAATAACGTACCTGTTTGCAGTCGTTTTAAATTCGAGAGAACCATTTAAACAGAGAGAAAACTGACTACAGTATGATATTTAAGTTTAAGAAAAATGAAAAGTTAATGTCTTAGGCTGATTTAAACTTTGAGATGAAAATGCAGAACTTTGATTAAGAGCGTAAATATTTATGACTAATTTCCGCAATGAGTTTCTAAGAATGCGAAGTATCACCGGTGGCTGAATATCAAAACGGTTTGAAATTTTTTCAAACAATACTTCGAGAAAACTTTAGGCTCATTGAGTAAAATGTTTGCTTACACGTATTCAGAATGTGTTTTTTTGTTGTGCCTGTAACTAAATGAGGTTTATATTTCACATCTACATACATGGGTCTTAATATATTTGTATTATTTAATTATTATTCTGCTTAACCATAAACAGGCACCAAAAGAGGGACGTTTACGAATTGTCCTATTTTATTTTTGAAAGTACTTTGTCCGACTTTCGGACCTCGTAATTATCCATGAGAGTCGTGAATCTGAGTTATGCTTATTCGGTTCCACACAAACCACACTCTAATAAGCACACAGTGAGGACTGTAGAGGTTTTTGGTGCCATTGTGTGTGGTATTGCAGAGATCCAAGTAGGCCCATGTCGAGGATAACCACACAAAGTAGGTAACTAACTAGCGGCTGACGATGCTACCTGAGCTCTGTGGCAGATTTTACACAATAATCGACGCCTTTATTCTTACAAGATGTCAGATGTCACGAGAATATGTGCCACGTTACAATAATTAATCTCTCAATAGAATCGATTTGTAAAAGCATTTCTCAGTTAAGATCAGCTCTCGCCCGTGACGTCACGACATACTACTCGTGCTCAGATGTCAAGTCTTACGGGGAATCCGAAATTGTCAAGCCACTGACTGTAAATGACTTGAAGTCAAAATTTGACAAGTTATCAACGTTGAACGTCAAATGGGTTGAGCTAGATTGGACGTTATATCAGCACGCCTATGGAAAGAATAATATTAAAACGACAATTGTTGTACGTTAAGATTTCAAAAAACACATTTTTATTTTATGCTACAATATTAATAAACCCGTCATTTTTGGGTGTTTATAATCAAGTTACTAATTAATTGACAACATATTAACCTAAAATCTGTAAAAAAAATTGAAGAAAGAAAACTGACCTCAAATATTTTGTTATAATTTAAAAAAAGATACATTTTGTTAATTTATACAGTTTTATTCAAATATTACCAAACTGCATATTTCTGTCATTAGTACAATTCGTTACTTTAGTATGACAATTTAGCGTTAATGCTCGTATAATTGTTAAATCTGTTTAAAATTAGTGATTGTAAAAAATGTTGTGAATATATAGAAGTAACTTACCTATATTACTGATTATTTATTTCTGTTACATCACTACACTAGATAAAAACTCAGTACGCTTTGAAAAATGTGTCTTATATAGCACGAAAACTGGGGGTTTGACAACTTAATATTAATAGGGGAGTAAGTATAATTATCAGTTTAGATTATACGCAAGTCTTTATCAAAATGTATTAATAATCTTTTAGGTTTTATCATAAGGGGTTCTTTCCATTTTACGGATAACGCAAACGGAGAAACGTTAGTTCACCGTTAGAGACAGAAATTAAGTTAAAACCTTTTCTTGCTTTACTGGTGTGAAGAGCGTAAAAATAACTAAAACTGGCATAATTCCAAGACAAAACAAAACACTTAATTTATTTTTTGGGATAAAGTTGTTTTTCATTGTTTTAATTAAGTTAAAAATGGACCACTAAACGACCTTTACAATTAATTCATAATCTTATTTGGAGTTTATAATTTTACTATATTAATAATAAAGTTTAGATTAAATTAATAAAGTGGTGTTAGGTTTTTGTAAGAAAAGTAATATTTGCTTACCATCATTGTGTCAGGCAAATCAGGACATTGGAAGAGGGTCGTTTGGATTGAAAAAGTGCGCTATTTAGTTCTGTCAACACTGGATAGCCATTGGAGAAATTGTCTTCTCTGAGAATCGATCCCCTGCTTAATAGATGCTGCGACATCTATAAATATTTCGGTAATCTAAAACCTAAAGAACTAGATAGTTTAAGGATCAATGAACTGTTATTTGATATTGATTAAAGTTTATGTTAATTACAACTATTCGTTAAGGGTAAAACTTATTAAACATTTGGAATTCAAAAAGGTCTCTTTAGTCCGTGAAGAAAATCACATAAAATATATGCAAATTGTATTTATTTTTTAAAACTACCCAAATGATTACTCTTCTACTTTGTAAAAATTGATATTAAAATACGTAGAATCCGTGAATTTTCCTCCGTAATTTTATAATTAATCACAAAAATGTAGCAATGCTGTTTATTTTCTAATATCATTCTTCTCAAATAAAACAAAAAATGTTAGTATTAGGTGTTTAAAAATTGTATAGATTAGATTAGATTAGATTATTGAAATGGCGACCATACTACGAGGTAGGTATTTTAAGCCAAGTATGAATGAGAATTGAGTGTAGGATGATTGTGGCGCGATCTTGTAGTCTTGTTACTGACTAAGGCTGACATGTTCCTTAGACAGGACTGTTAATTAATAGCCCAACAGCCGATGGCAACTAAGGGACCTATAGTTTAACGTGGAATCCGAACAACGGCCTCTGAATTACGAATTGGTCTAATTATGATGATGGTCTTTGCGGATTAACGTAGTATTCAATAGTGCGGACGTTAATCCACACAACAGAACACCACACCCACCGACCATCTCTCACAACTATCCACAATTCAGTAGTTGGAGTAATGGTGCAACTATAGTTTCGGCCTACATTAGGCCATCATCAGGCACAAGGATATTAATTTCTTGATTTTTTACTTCATTAAAACATTAAACAAAACTTGAACAAAAACATAATCCAAAAAGTAAATGAACAAGAATAACTGACACAATCTTTAAAACAGCTGACAATTGACTACACAGAATATCAACATGTTAATTCGGTATGAAGTTCCCCTTCTCGCCTTCCAGTATTCTAATAACAGTGTTATAGATAATATTCGATTGGAAGAAAAGTTGATCGTTTAGTATATTGCTCCTGTCAGATTTAAAATTTCTATAAATCTCGAATTCTTCGAGTGTGTTAACTTTGAATTTATTCTGTGAAAAGTGAAGTAGTTCCATATTTTCATTAATACTATTGTAGCCATAGTTGTGGGAGATTAAATGTTCTGCCAATGTTGACGTCTGTTTAGATGTTGTTTTCTTTGGTATATGTTCTCAAATTAATGTATATTAGTTTTATATTTTGTTTTATGTTTCATAAATTACCTTTTAAATTAATATTTGTCGTTTGCGTGTAAAAGTAAAATTTATTTAGGATCAATCAACAATTTGTAACCAATAAGTTTAAGATAATGATTCAATAAGGATTGATTGCCACAATAGGCATTGTTCGCCATAATTTAGTACCCAAAACGTTTAAGAAATGTATCAGAATTGGCGATGAAATTACAAATTATGAAGTTAGAAGAACAGGTAGCAACGAAACATATATGTAATTCTTTTTATTTGTATCATGTTGATCAGTTACTTATTTGTACCAAAATTCATACTTAATGCTTTTAATTAAGAACAAATATTGTAATAGAATAGCAATAACAATAATTCCTAGTCCACTATGCTATCTACCTGCATTGGTTTCAAAATTTACTACGTTTAGAGAAGTCAATAAAAAACCAACATTACCATAGCTAAATTTTCAGTATATAAATTCCTCCTAGCTTAGTTAGTTTATAGGTTGGGTGAACTTATATATTATCTCCAATTTGTTGCTGTAAAATGTTGTAAAGTAGAAAGGATGGATAGATAACCCATGAGGAACAATATTTGGGAAATACTTTATTCCAGGTTTAAAGGGAAATATGTTAGTAAACTTAAATAAATAAACGGTATCAGTGGACTGACACATACTTTCTCCCTTAAGTCAATTTAAAAAAGAAAATCTGTAATAAAACTATCATATTCTTCAAAGTTTATCTAAATATTACTTGATAATTTATTGTTTCAAAAATAATCATCCCATTCCGGAAAATAAAAACAAGAGAGACAAAGTTAAATTAATTGTTCGAATTGTATGGGGGGAAACATCCCCCACCCCAATAATACAAAGCTTTTTTGAGTTGGTTCTGTTGGATGATTTGATCTAACGCTTCATACCAAGTTTCATGGAAAACGGTTGGAAAATAAGGAAGAAATTGATTTTTTAATATTCTCCATAAGAATAACATTGGGCGCTTTCAGACAACGTACTGTGTTTATCATGGACAGTAAATTTAACTTTTCTCTGGAACCGTTAGTCGTAGACGAATAATTCACATTACTAATTTGTTTAGTTTTTTAAGCTGGTCTCAATGGTGCCAGTCAAGTTATACTTTACTTTTATCATTTTCCCTGAAAATTAAAAAAAAAATTTCTGACATTTAAAAGCCCATAATTTTTGAACCGTCATTTTTACAGACACAGTGTACTCTCTGCACTATAACCTATAAAATTTTAATCAAAATCGTTTGAGCCGTTTTTGAGAAATTTGGATTTTTTACGTTTTTTTAAGGGTTTTTAGGGGGTGAACAAACCTTAAAAATTAAAAAAAAATTAAAAAAACACCTGGAGATACCGTGAATATATACATATATGCCAAATTTCATCTAAATCGGACCAACGGGGTAGGCTGTGGCACTGTACACATCCAGACACACACACACACACACACACACACACACACACACACACACACACACACACGGACGGACAGACATCACTTCCAACCCCACTTTTTTGGATTCAGGGGACCCAAAAACGTATATATCCACCCTCAACTCAAATTCGAAAATTTTGACGAAAACAATACTTTCTCCATATACTACGTATAAGGGGAGAAAGTAAAAATGTGTATGTGTAAAGATGATTTATAGATAGGACCTAATTTTGAATACAAAATATATTTTATTTCTATTTTATTAGTATTTATTAAATACTAATAAAATAGCAGGTATTTAAAGGTTTCTAATTGTTGTAGTAGGTCTCAGCTTGTTACCATTTAGATAACGTTGACGGGACGACAGAACAGAGGTAGTGAATAAAACATCACGCACAGCGTGAAAAGAAAGGACAACAATTCGTTTGTTTCCTCTTGATTACTTATTTATAGGATACAAATCCAATTTAAACTAAAGAAGCTTAGACGTTTTATCAGTAAATTCCCATTAAACACGGCATGGGTATCGAAATTCTAGTAAAACAGTATTATTGTGTTGTGTTTATTTTGATGTAGATGTTCCGTTAAAATTTTTAAATTTAATTAATAGTAGCGCCTTTATCAACATTTAACCATCCAAATTTTGCATAGTGCTAAAGTGAGAGGTATAATTATTGAATCATTATTTCAACATCCATTTAATTAGCTGTAGCAAAATCATAATGTGACGAGTTTTATTGGTTATTCTCTCTCCGTTCTCTGTAGATGGCGATAAAAACAGTGTGGCGAAATAATACTTGGAGATACATATAGCCAAAAAACAACTTAATATGATACGCATATAGTTAATTGGTTTGGGTTAAATAATGAAATATGAAGAATATTTTTATATTAGGAGCATAATACAAAATATTAGTTTCTTGATAAATTATAGTAGATTATATATTCTTATATAGAGAGCCAATAAAAGAAATTTTACCAAAGAGCTACTAGTATAGGAAGTAAACAGTCAATCGATTTCAATTATCTTATATTTTATATTTGTATATAGAATATAGGGGAGCCAATCCCTCATAATGCGGGTGAAATTTTGAAGGGACAAATTGCGGACCTCAACTTGCACTAGGTTGTAAGATCATAAATAGGAAAACCTTTTGACAACTTATTACAAACTGTTAGAACTAAATGAAAATTCAGTCTAAGTGTACAATGTAATGCTTTTATTTTTTGTTTGACTAAGGTATTAAGCAATGTTATAGGTAGTTATTTACCTGTAACCAGATAAAATTCATGGTGGCAATCTAAAATGTAATACCTTTTGTGTTAAAAGGTGTCCAAAGTGCATGATTAACACCAAAATAATAACCTTGCAACACTTAAAATATTGTCATTTGTTTACAAATTAATTCCTATTGCAACCGAACTAAGAACGACAGGCAAAACTAAACGATATCAGTGGACTGACACATACTTTCTTCCTTAAGTAAATTTAAACACTACAACTTTTAATAAAACTATCATATTCTTTAAAGTTTATGTAAATATAATTATAAATTGTTAATTTATTGTTCAAAAATAATCATCCTATTTCTGAAACTAACAAGAGAGAGTAAATTAAATTTTTATAATTGTTTGGAATTCACAAACCATTTTGAGTGGGTTTTGTTGGGTGATTTAACCTTACACTGCTACTAAGTTGCTTGCTACTAAGTTTCAAGAAAAAATGCTGAAAAATAAGAAAGTAACGGTTGTTTTAATTTTCTCCATAAGAACAGCATCGGGTGCTCTCAAACAACGTACTGTGTTTAATATGTACAGTTAATTTAACTTTTCTCTGGAACCGTTAGTAGTAGACAAATAATTATAATTACTGTACAATTTTTTTTACTTTCTTAAGCTTTTTTGATGGTGATGGTCAAATTATATTTGATTTTTTTGTTTTCGTGGAAAACTAAAAAAAATTATTTTGTTGACATTTAAAAACCCATAGCTTTTGAGCCGTCATTTTTACAGATATGCGAGTGGTGCCATATCTTTAGGTACTCTATGCACAATAAAATTTTAATCAAAATCATTAGAGCCATTTTTGAGAAATTTGGATTTTTCACGTTTATAAGGGTTTTAGGGGTGAACTACCATTATAAATAAAAAAATCAACAAAAAATGAAAAACACCTGGAGATACGATTCATTGTATCTACAATAACAAGAGTGGATCTTCAGATCCACTGCAAACCTTTTATTGTCTATTAATTACCGTGCAGTTGTGGAACTACGAAACTGACAGACTTATCTCTTCTGGACTCAGTGAACACATCAGAGGAAATCCATGGACAATCCAAAAAGAAATAGACCGGACATTATGAATAAATACACCCTAGCTGAACACTCCTTTAAGACGAAACATTGTATTAATTTCGATCAGGTCGGACACCGAGTTTAAATGATCAAAAACGTTCGATCCAATAATCAATAAATTAAAAATGCATAACGACATCGTTTCAGAAAAACGTATCGTTGGGGAGGAGAACCGGTCGGCGGTGGCAACTCTCACAACCGTACCTGGAGTCGCCGATAAGGGAAACACCAACCCCCTCCCCTACTACAATCTACGACAAAGCCGAGCCGCTAAACACCCCACCACGACTCTTCTCTACGCGAAAGTGCGCGCCACCGTGCAACCACCTCACGTAGTCACCTTCTGAAGACGCCCAACACATGATGGGCGAAACTTCGAGGACCACCGTACTACTTGCGTCATAAACTATGAAGGGCATTCCGGAAAATCAAGTAAGAGTTAGCGAACATTTTCTTGTTTTTATAGCAACAAGTGCTATATATTTTCTACACAGTTGACATGTATAGTGAAATTTGTAAAATCTTTTTCAAATTTCACTTGGTTGCATGTGGTTATTTATTACCGTTAGGTTTTTGTAAACTTTTGAGGTACTTTTAAGCCAAAATTAGAGCTGTGATCAAGATACATATAAATGAATATAAAAGCCAATAAATGTAAAAAATTAATTATACATTAAATCTAATTCTTATTGTGGCTCTCAACATAAAATTCGTTCGTAAACTGGTTATGACATTTCCTGTAAATTAATTCGAACAGACCTTAAAAGTTAAACAACTGGAGTCCTTGCCTCAAACTCAATTAAGGGAACTGGCAGAAGGCTGATGATTTGATTAGTTAGAAGGAATCCTTTTAATGTAATAAGGAAAATGAAACACCATTCAGGCTATTTATGTCCAACAGTTCAGTCATGATATTACGACTATTTCTTAAAACTTGTCTACGTTTAATTAATGATATATAAATATATATATATATATGAAGAATTGGATAAAATCAGAAATTTGAAATTCGGGTTTCAGAATTTGAAAATGATCTTTAAAATTTGTTAAATACTATCTCTGAAAAGTTGATAAAATGTGAGTTTTCTTATTACAGCTACACAGAAAACAGCAAAAGGGTACCTGTCAGGTGTTTTGTGATGACAACCACCATCGAACACATCAGACACAATTTTTAATACATTTTGAACAAAATTTGCTGTTAGATTATTGTAATATTATTTCAACATTATCATTATTATTAACATTAACATTATCATTATCATTATTTCAATTTATTATAACACTACATGTTTAACAGATTATCTCATTTTCAAGTGTACTTTCATATAATCTTCATTTAGAATATAATATGAATAGTAGCCCTATTAGTGAACGTTAATAAAACAAATGTATATATATACCCGGGCTCGCAAATTCTTTTTTTACAAGTTTGAATTAACTGTCTGTGTCAATGGTTAAAAGTCATCCAAAAATACAACGTTATCTTAATTACTTCAGATATTCGCTCGTACGAGTGAAACGAGGACGCGGGCGGAGTCCCGGCGGCGGCGGCGGCGGCGGCGGCCACAACGACCTGACGAGAGAGCACGATCAGGGCTGGCACCTCATCAGCCCCTTATTGTAGAGCTATTTAAACATGCCTCTTACAGAATACGTGACATTCCACCCCTCCGAGTCACAGGTTTGACAAATGATTCAAACATTCCACTTTTACGTGTTATATTATTTTTATTTAACTATCTAAAATGTTATGCCTACAATAAAAGTCTAAATTTTTGAACAAAACTTTAAAATATGAGTATACCCAACCATAAATTTATTTTATTATTGAAGTATTATTGTATATCTTCAATGCAAACGCATCTCACAAGACTAGGGTTAATGTGCAGTTTGAAAAACAACGATTCGAGGAAATAAAGAAGAAAAGCTACTTATCAAGGAAGCTACTTACGTAGAGGGCGGAGATAGAACAATAAAAGAAACATTAACACAATAAACAGCGCCATCAACAATGAGGCAACTCCGACCTGGCCCGTAGTGAGCTGCGATAAGCTAAATACCCATCCGTCGTCGTTGTACTTTCCCTACATATATTCAAAGGTACGACATTAACTATGATTAATTAGGAATATAAAAGCTCGACGCCTTATTTGATGGATGTACATAGTCACACAGCTTCTTGAAACTACGGGTACAGTAGTGCCCTACCTGATATCGGAGTGTATTTACGATAGGTAAATATGTATATCAATTTAACTCATAGTAGATAGTCTGAATTTTCCTATTTTAAAAGAAAATTTCTCCATCAGTATGATAAACTTTATAAACCTTTGTGTTCTTTCCGGGAAATGACATGAGTGGTAAACTGCTGACTTACGTGAACTAACATTTTTAGAAGGATCAAAAGAGTTAATTTATGTTGTTGACAGGAATCTCGATCAAAGAGTTTAACCTAAACCGTTAAAAATAAATATTAATTAATTTGAAAAAAAACTTTCTTTATGATAAAAAGAGTTCAATATAATATTAATACAAAAGCGTTATAGGGTATTGGAAAAGAGAGATTAGGTAAAGGAATTTTATAAAAAATATTGATACTAGTGTACAGATAGTCACAATGTATGATACAATAATATTACACAACGTATTACAATAATACCACGTTGAAGGGGTTTCAAAATATCCGTTGCCAAAACCAAATTTACTATGGACTCATAGGTTATTCAATTAAAGTAAGAAATGTCTATAAGTTTAGAAAATATAAAAAAATAATTGGTGGGTTATAATAAGAATATCTTCTGTTACATTACAGAGCACGAGCGCGTGAGTTCCCTCACCAAGTCACAGGTGGGTAGGTGGTGGAGGAACTGCAAACTCAGTTCACGTTCAGTGAAAAAAACTGTGAAATTTTTATTTCAACTAGCATTTAAGAGTACAATAAATTTGTAAATGTATAAAGTTTTTTGAATGCTTTTGAAAAAATAAAATATCACTGAAAGAATTTAAATTTTTTAGCATTTATTACAGTTAAAAATTAGAGGTCCCTATTGATGGGGACTGATGGGTACGCCGAGCAAGCTGACAAGTTTCATTGGATCCCAACACATAAACAGCAAATCACTACCATGTTTATGGAAACTAGATTATTCGAGCAGCTTATAGTGGGATGAGCTACATACAGTCTGATTAGCCGCACTGATGTTGTCATGTTAAACAACAGCATAGGCTTACAACAGACAATGATGCCGTGTACACTTGGCATTGCAAGCTTTATTGCGGAATGAGCTACATACAGTCTGATTAGCCGCACTGATGTTGCCATGTTAAACAACAGCATAGGCTTACAACAGACAATGATGCCGTGTACACTTGGCATTGCAAGCTTTATTGCGGAATGAGCTACATACAGTCTGATTAGCCACACTGATGTTGCCATGTTAAACAACAGCATAGGCTTACAACAGACAATGATGCCGTGTACACTTGGCAATGCAAGCTTTATTGCGGAATGAGCTACATACAGTCTGATTAGCCACACTGATGTTGCCATGTTAAACAACAGCATAGGCTTACAACAGACAATGATGCCGTGTACACTTGGCATTGCAAGCTTTATTGCGGAATGAGCTACATACAGTCTGATTAGCCGCACTGATGTTGCCATGTTAAACAACAGCATAGGCTTACAACAGACAATGATGCCGTGTACACTTGGCAATGCAAGCTTTATTGCGGAATGAGCTACATACAGTCTGATTAGCCACACTGATGTTGCCATGTTAAACAACAGCATAGGCTTACAACAGACAATGATGCCGTGTACACTTGGCAATGCAAGCTTTATTGCGGAATGAGCTACATACAGTCTGATTAGCCGCACTGATGTTGCCATGTTAAACAACAGCATAGGCTTACAACAGACAATGATGCCGTGTACACTTGGCAATGCAAGCTTTATTGCGGAATGAGCTACATACAGTCTGATTAGCCGCACTGATGTTGCCATGTTAAACAACAGCATAGGCTTACAAAGGACAATGCCGTGTACATGTTATATGCAATACTTTATTGCAGTACATACATTATTAGGATGTTGTTTATTAATAAACAGAATTGCACAACTGATGCCTTACACTTGCCTGCAAAATATTGCGGAATGAGCTACATACACTTCTCCAAGTTTTAAAAAAACAATCTGTAAACAAACAAGATGTTCTACAAAGTTAATCTAAATATCATTTAATAATTTATTGTTTCAAAAATAATCATCCAATTTCTAAAAATAAAAAATTAATTGTTCAAATTGTATGGGTACAAGTAACACCAAGCTTTTGAGCTGTTTTGTTCGGTGATTTGACCTTACGCACATACCAAGTTTAACGGTTGGAAATTGGAAGAAAATTGATGTTTTATATTCTCCATAAGAATAACATTGGGCGCTTCAGACAACGTACTGCGTTATCGTGGACAGTAAATTTAACTTTTCTCTGGAACCGTTAGTCAAGACAAATAATACAAATTACAATTGGTTTAGTTTTTTAAGCTGGTTTTAATGGTGCAGTCAAGTTATACTTTACTTTTTATTGTTTTCGCTGAAATTTAAAATTTGTGCATTTAAAAGCCCATAACTTTTGAACCGTCATTTTTACAGATATGCGGGTGGTGCAAATATTTAGTACTCTGTACACTAAAACTGTCAAATTTAAACAAAAAATCGTTACAGAGCCGTTTTTGAGAATTGATTTTTCACGTTTTTTAAGGGTTTTTAGGGGTGAACTACCCTTAAAAATCAAAAATTCAAAAAAATGATAAAAAACATGGAATATTGTGAATTATACAACATGCAAATTTATCTAAATGGACCAACGGTAGGCTGTGTGCACAGTACACATCCAGACACACACAATAAACACGGACGGACAGACATCACAAATACACTTTTTTTGGATTATAAAAAACGGATTCATAACTCAATTAAATTTTCGAAACAATACTTCTATTACTACATAAAAAAAAGCTTTAACAAATTACGTACATTTATTAAATCTATCAACTCTTAATAGGTTTTTAAAAGGACGGTTAACTTTGAACAAAGAACACTGATTATGAATTGATTTAAAGAATTATTATTGAGTTAATTGAATTGATTATAATTTGATTTCGAAAACTATATTATTACAATGTTTAAACATTTTAAAAAGATGACCAACTCCCCCCTCCCGTGTAACTTAAAACGTTTTGATTGGGTTTTTTTGGTAATTTGAGAGTTAAATTTGACGAACATTATAATTCCACCCTATAATATAGAAAAGGTATAAAATAGCTAAATTTACCATTAACATGCACTCTAAATGGTATCAGGTTACCTACAGTTTATGCAATATAAGTCCAATATTTATACCCTCTAGCTGAGGCTGGCGGTGAACACCTTTGACTTGAGTTTTCCAACGCATTATGTTTCGCATCTGAGAGGTTTCTCCAGAGATAAGTAACCTTAGTTTGAAAGTTTAATGGGATGTAAGTAAGAAGAACTTAAGTTTATCGGACTTACATTTAGTACTAAACTGGCATTCAAATTGAAGTTATTAAAGTGACTCATAAAGTTACCACATTGGTGAGAAGTGCTTAGAGTTCTTCTTGTTTTCCTGGCTTTTTCCTTTGTTAACTTATAGCTTTTAGTTATAGTTTAATATATGAGCAGGCATGTTTTGAACATTATCAATATTCATTTGGAGTTATTCATTGCCACTAATTCGAGTTAATTTTTTTCATGAAACGCGTCTATACATGTAAATTTCAAAGGCAATATTATTTATGACGTGTTTATTTTATATATCTTTGACATTGTACCATAAATGTACATCAGAATTTTTGATCTTGAGTATACGGTAGACATATCCATTTTATTACACCCTTAATCAAAAAAACTTTTAGAGTGATGCCCGTCTGCGTGCATGTGCGTGTGTGTGTGTGTGTGTGTGTGTGTGTGTGTGTGTGTGTATGAGAGAGAGAGAGAGAGAGAGGGGGGGAGAGATGATGATGATAATGATGATGATGTGTAGAAGTCTAGAGACAAGACTTTTGGTCCGATTTCTGTGAAAAAAGGGATGTAGGTAACAATCCACTGTACCTCGGAGTATTTTTGATCTTTTTAAGTTGTTTATTTTAAAAATATTATACTCCTTACAACCAACCCCTCAAGAGCACATTAAATTAAAATTTCCCAAAACCAATTTTTATGAATTATAGTCATAAAAGCCGCTCTAGGCTATTGTGGATATAGGTCAAATAAAATAACATTACCTGCATTTCTCAAAACATCGGGTTAAAACAGTAGTGTGGTTTTTTCTTTTCTGACTTACAATTAGTTTATTAAACTAGACTACTACCATTAAAACCAATATTATTTTTTCAACCATCAACTTTCCTGTTTGAAAAATTATTTTTCTTTTCCTGTAAATAATTCTTTTGGTAATAAAATAACATACCAAATTCAAATTGTTTAACTTTTTCATTGTAAACGCCGTTCTTTAATTAAAATTGGCGATGTTAAGAAACAAAATTGCGGCTATGTGGGTAAATTTTGAGTTGAGGAATTTTTGAAAGACGAAAAAATAACATGGTCCTGGGCTTAAGCCTTAAGCCATGAGACCTACGGAAATAGCTTCCTCCCTTATGGGAAATTTGCTAAAATCAAAACACTGCAAGCAAATCGTCACGCAACCTTTCAGGTGAAATGTTCGATCAGTGTGGGGCCAGCCTTATGTTGTGGTGTAAAAACAATGAACTCATCAAATAACTAAGTTCTAAACATACGAAGATCAAATATTTTAGGAATTCTTGCAACAATAACGTTTGATTTAAAATAATAAAAAATACAGATAAACTAACCGGCAACCAAGTCTAGGAAAATACTGTAAATACTTTAAACTTTTGCTCTACACGGCTATACAAAATTATTCAATCTGATTCACTTCAATGGCTTATCTCTTTAAATTAAAGGGTGAGATTGGTTAAAGATATTTAGTGGAATGAACAGTATCAATACATTTTTATTGTAATTGCAACACTATAAAATATCATACTATATGGTAATTTTCATTCCATTAGAAAGAATATTCATCAGTAAAATAATAATTTATTGCATAAATTAGTATCTTACTCACTTTAATTATTGAAGTGGGGTATGTGTATGAAATATCCTATATTGAATCTGGTTTAAAAATTAAGTAAGAAAGTATGCATAAGTTTGAAATACACTCATTTGTTAAAGATATAATAATTGTGTAAAGGTAAAAATTTAGCAAATATGTGTGTCTTAATATAAACATTAAATTAATTTCATTGAAATCAAGACAGGAAAGTTTTAAGTGATTCACTTTTGTAGTCTCTTCCAATATAAATGGAAATTTAGCAGAAACTTTTAGTTGAATGCTCTAGTTTACTTGTTTTTATTGAGATTGTTGGGTGAATGTATTGTATATTGTATTTGAATGCTTGAAAAAGCCAGTTACAGTAATACGATAGCGACTGAAATAAATTTTATTGACTGATTTAAGTATAACTCATAAGACTTACCAAGATTGACGTCTTTAGATCCGGTTGGGTATGTGTACTTTAGAGTGGATGTTTCTAGTTAATGACATTAAGATACAATTAAATATCTCAAATATCTATAAAACATTCTCATCAACTCAATTATTGGTTCTAACATTTTGAATGGTGGAGGGAGGACAAAAGTGAATGCCAGGCATCAGTGTTTGAAGGTTCAATTTCTTGCCTCCTAAATAGCATTAAAATTCGTTATAATAGACCAATACTCTATTATGTTGGGTCAAACATGAATACGTTTGATAAACGATTTCCCGGGCTTTATAATTAATTATAATGATTTTTTTACGTTTTCCGGTTTATCTTTCTGTAAATCTTAAAATATTCGATGTATTTGTAACGCTTCTCAGTACAAAAAATCATCATAAAAATTTCGAATATTTCTCAAAGTTGGGTGTTTTTTACATACTCAATGGAGCATTCAGTAAAAAGCTACCAAGCCACCAGAATATGGAAGAAACGTCCGATATTGATAGCATGTATGCCAATGAATACTACGAGTATCTCTGTCTAAAAACCGAATAACCGTTTCATAATCTCGAGGTTGTCGGTTCGATCATGGGAAAGTAAAATTGTGTGATTGTTCGATACTGCACCTACAGTAGTCGCCTTTGGTCAACGGTGTGGAATAATAAAAATAAGTTTCATCAAAATGGGTTACAGAAAGACAGATGGACGGGCAGAAATAGAGAGAAGACCCATTTAGCTTTTCTGGGGTATGCAACGTGAAAATGACCAAATAATTGGAAAACTACTACAGATATAACTCTAATTATATATACCCCGTTATTTATTTCTTCTGCAGAATTTTTTTTATTTAAAAGTGGAAATCATTCTCCAAATTGTTTAAAATTTTCAGTGTTCACTCTAATGTCTAGAGTGTTGTAAATACGATTAACCGAAGTCTGTTTATACGGTTTTGAGGTATTAACAGGTGTTTCATCGTTAAACTCTCTTGATGTAGTCTTTAACTTTTACTTGTTTTTTAAATTACACTTCTGTTACTACAAAACTGAGGAAAGTAATAATAATTTCAGTCATTCCTAAGCAACACTTTCGCCATTTTTCAATCTCAATATTAATAGTGTAATAATGTAATGTAATAGTGTAGTAGTGTAATAATGTTTCCCTTCAATTACGACCTTTCCAATTAATAACACCGGATCAGCATAAAATCCGAATATGCTCATTATAAAGGTTATACACTATTAACAAGGTTACATTCATTTTCAACGAATTTACCATAGGGAAGAAGTTTACCTATATATATATATATATATATATATATATATATATATATATATATATATATATATATATATATCATATATATATGATATAAATAAATAAATAAAACTCCCTACATAGAACTCCCTTACGGCCTTTATTCTCTCGAGTGACTTAGCCTACAATCTTCTGTTGTGTCCGACATGGCATATTCAATTTTGTTCTAATACCTCTGCAAAACATCACCCCTCTGGAATGCAGCATATCCCCTTCTTAAAAACATCAGAAAACTCAGTTAGAATCTCAGAGAGGTCATTTAGTGTTTCTTGAACTGACCTGATGTCACCAATGTCTAGGTTGACATTTTGTCCAATGATGTATAATTTTCCAAAGTCATATTTGCCTTTGAAGTACAACTCAACATACACCACCCCCTCGGGTTTGATTAGTTCACCTGTGTACGTTCTGAGTTGTACAAGAGTATAAAATAGTTTCTTATTCAGATTGAGTTCCTCATACTCCTTGTAAGATATTGACGATAGCGCTACTCAAGTATCCTCCATTTGAATCGATTTCCCCTTCATTTTAACATCAATCATGAACTTGTCAGATCCATTCGTGTGTATCTTATTTGTACTGTACGTTGTATGGTAATTATAAGTGTAAGTGTAAGTGTTCACCATCCTCAATGTTGTCCAGATTTCTAGCCCTGGTCTTTGCCATGCATACTCTACCGAGGTGCCTACCCTATTGCAAACATTGCAGAATTCATTCTTAAGACTGCACGTGAACGCCTTGTGAGATGCATGTCCACATCGATAGCACCATCCTCGCAGTTGTTCAAAACTGGAGTCAACTTTCGGATATCTGTTGCTCGAAATGCTCTTGTTTGAGTTACTGAGTATTGTAGTCTTGTTACTGACTAGGGATGATATGTTCCTGAGACAAGATTGTTAATTAACAGCCCAACAGCTGATGGCAACAACTAAGGGACTTACAGTTTAACGTGAAATCCAAACCACGAATCCATATCTGTCCATTGTCCATTTTCAGTTTGTATTTAACATTGTCTACTTTGGAGATTATTTCTCCTACTCTCTCCACTTGTGTTTGGATGTATAATTCGTACTTGAACCTTCTACCCTACATAGAACTCCCTTACGGCCTTTATTCTCTCGAGTGACTTACAATCTTCTGTTGTGTCCGACATGGCATATTCAATTTTGTTCTAATACCTCTACAAAACATCACCCCTCTGGAATGCAGCATATCTCCTTCTTGAAAACATCAGAAAACTCAGTTAGAATCTCAGAGAGGTCATTTAGTGTTTCTTGAACTGACCTGATGTCACCAATGTTTAAGTTGACCTATCTCAACCACTCTCTTCTGAAAATTGGTCCAACATTTTGTCCAATGATGTATAATTTTCCAAAGTCATATTTGCCTTTGAAGTACAACTCAACATACACCACCCCCTCGGGTTTGATTAGTTCGCCTGTGTACGTTCTGAGTTGTACAAGAGTATAAAATAGTTTCTTATTCAGATTGAGTTCCTCATAATCCTTGTAAGATATTGACGATAGCGCTACTCAAGTATCCTCCATTTGAATAGATTTTCCCTTTATTTTAACATCAATCATGAACTTGTCAGATCCATTCGTGTGTATCTTATTTGTACTGTACGTTGTATGGTAATTATCGTGTAAGTGTTCACCATCCTCAATGTTGTCCAGATTTCTAGCCCTGGTCTTTGCCATGCATACTCTACCGAGGTGCCTACCCTATTGCAAACATTGCAGAATTCATTCTTAAGACTGCACGTGAACGCCTTGTGAGATGCATGTCCACATCGATAGCACCATCCTCGCAGTTGTTCAAAACTGGAGTCAACTTTCGGATATCTGTTGCTCGAAATGCTCTTGTTTGAGTTACTGAGTGTTGAGTTTGAGTTTACACACTGATGAAGTTTCGGTTTACAAGGGCTCTGCGTAACTTTGAGAACATCATTTGTAGTAGGTTTTGATATCATATTGCTTTCAAGTTAAGAAGATTCCAAGGAGATTGCTACTTGAACTGTGTCTTTGAAAGAACTTGACGATGTTGACCTGTAATAATCGTCCTCTCACATCATTATCTCTAAGTCCTCTCACAAACTTTGTTTTTCAAAGCAGCTTCAGTCAAGATGTAAGGTTCTTCCACATTACTCCTGCTAACTGATAAGTGTTCAATTTCTTATTCATCCCTAGCAGCGGTTTCAAGCTCTGACTGAGCACTCTCAAATCGCCCCCAATATGTCCGTCCGTAAAGATGACAACCGCATTCTAGCTTCATCACTGCTCATTGTATCAACTGCATTACTTCTCACAATTGTATTGTAGGCCTTAGTTATTTGAATTTTGTTTACAGTTATTTTCTCTTTAACGTTTGTAATATCTGCCATCTCTGTCACTATCGTCCTATATTTAATGGGATTAAAATACAAGATAATAGAAAATTGTGTAATTAGTAAAAAACAGACATAATCATGATGATAATCATAAACACAAAAGTAAACAAACATTCATTAAATAATAACATATGATTATTAAGGACAGTATGAGAAAAATATCAATATATCAGAAAATAAAATCCCATCTTTGAGCTATAATAGACGTATATTTTCAGTTTACAGAACATTTTAAACAATCAAAATAAACAATCAAAGGCGGTAATTAAAACAACAACAAAGAATAACAGGAAACCTGAAAAATAAAACGGAAAATGCAAAGTTTTAATTGAAAAGTAAAACAACCATAAGTTGCAATAAAACTTTACTCGGTTTCTGGTCTTGGAAATTAAATTATTTAATAAGAGAAACTTTTGCTTTCTGTTTCTTACAAATGTAAGATTCAACATTGTATGTCACCGTTTTATTCATAATGTAATTCTTATTGCTATCAAATAATTATTAAATGTAGTTGTTTAGTAAATTAATGTAAATAAATAAAATAATTAAAATACAGGGTGAGTCTCTACTCACTACATTAATTTTTTCTGTTGATTCTACTTACAAAAGGAACAAAAAAAATGTATATAAGTCCATATCTTATCTTAACTGATCCCCCAAAAAACCAAGTATTGCCTTAAAACTCCATGTAGTAATTAAAACAGTTTGCATTCAATAGTCAAAATAATGTAACAAGTTGTGAAATTTAAAAAATCACAAAATACACTATTTTAGCTATACAGTTAAGATAAGTTGTGGACTTACACACTTTTTTGTTCCTTTTTGTAGGTAGAATCGACAGATAAAATTAATTTAGTGAGTAGAGACTCACTCTGTATAATATATATACAGTAATTCTCAGTAAGTTATATATATATAACAGGGTGTCCATAAAAAACGTTTCAAGACTTCGGTGAGTGATTAGGTATAAAACGGTTAAAACCATCTAACGGTCTAAAACGCTTATTTTCTCAGATATCGCCATTTTGTATTTTTCACAAAATATTTTCATTTCAAACATTTTTTAACGGTGTTTTTTATAATTTAGTTTGTGTTTTACACTAGTAGACTACTATTATTAAAAAATAACCAGCATGATCCAAGCTAAAAATCCAAAACAGCGGTCATTGTATTTTTTATTGTTTTTAAAGTATTTTAGTTTTACAATTTCAAATGTCCACCATTTTGAATTTTGAAGTTGGATCATGCTAGTTATTTTTTTAATAATAATAGTATACAATGTAAAGCACATACAAAATTTGAAAATAATCCGTTAGAAAATGTTTGAAATAAAAAATATTTTGTGAAAAATACAAAATGGCGGATATATTTTCTGTTTTTAAAAATTAAGATAATAATTAGATAATAGAGAGGTTTAGTCTAGACAATAGATCAGTTTATTAATCACTAAACTTATCACACAAATTAAAATAGATTTTGTTAAACACATTTATAACCAGACAAACAAAATGCAGGGACTAAAATGACCTAGTTTTTGCTATTTATAAACGGTAACACTTTTTAAAACAGTCTTAAAAACTAAATATAATTAAGAATATATTCTGGTTCATTACGATGGAGAACGTTACCAAATATAATAACGATATTGCAACAGACGTTACAGAGGTTGATATGGCATTTAGTAGGTATTCAGAGGGTATAGAATGTAGCACTCTTTGATCGGGTGACAGACACAAACCATGTACACAAAAAAGTAGCTACTATTACCAGTAATGAGATGCCAAATTTGGTTGTGATAAGTGATGACAGGACAACTTCCCATAGATATTTTAACGTTTATATTTTAATTACTGAAAGAGTCGGTGGAAGAAGTAGAACTAGACCCTCGAAAGGTATTCTCTACCTCTTGGTAGAGAAGACAGATAATTTCAATTGTTACCCCATACATTATGGCATGACCCATACATAGCGAAATATATTCGTGGTAGGTATACAATTGTTCAAATAAAGCATGGCTTATTAAATAAGTATATGACGCCACCTGGAGTTTTGTACCATCAATAAAAAAATACTTATAAAAATGATTATCAAAGAGGGAATTAATTAAGAATTTGTTGCATATGTTGATCGGGCCATTAGTTAATGATCCTGACAAGTCGGTCAACTCAGATCGTCAAAGTCAGTGACAAAGCTACAAGACATATCGTCAAATCCATCACCTCATCACACTCAGATTCACAATAAAATACACACTTACTGGTTGGGTTAGTGACCAACGAATATGAAAATTGATGAATAATATTAAAGCCTAAACTTACAATATACTTTTAAATTGTAAAATCAACCTTATGACACAAAAAATATATAGGTAATTTTTACATCAGTTAGAAAATATTGTCTTAGTTGGGTCCAAAGCAGCTACGAGCAGATTAAATGTAATGTTATAAAAACAAGAAAGTTAGTAATGAACTCGAGGTTGGAGATCTTTTCAAAATCGCCCCCAGGAGAATTAAATTATATCCCCGCCCAACACTTGGTTAACGCTCTGAAGCTCTCCCTTTAGTCAAACTCTTGAATCAAAGCTTATATCAGAAAACTTAGCGTTTGCTATTTTAATTATAAAGATTCTATCTACAAATCAAGGAACACGTAATTATATCGTAGGTTTTTGGACTATTTACTTGTATTTTAGATAGAGGGATAGAGACCAACACACACACACACACACACACTCACAGAGAACACTCTGGCCTAGTTAGTCGAAGATTGCTGGATGGAAACCAGTTGCCGGTGACCCATGTCATAACATTAGTGGTTACCTCAGGCTACTCAAGGTCCTCGCTGTCTTAAATACACCTCACAGGCCCTAAGCCTATGGTGATGGGCAGTTAAAGTTAAAAAAATATGCAGGGAAGTAAAAAGGAACTAAAATGAAGATACAGTACTTATAATTAGGTTGTACCTACTACTTTCTTCCTCACAATAAAGACCGGTCTGTTTAACATCACGAGCCTTTTTAAACAATTTATCAGCAGCAATATTGTATATATTTATCTAATCCTATGGCAACAACATTGCATAGATAACAACAGTTTATTAGCTAACTATTTACAGGACGAGATAAGTACTCCACTTGGACTTGATATGAACGACTCGGCACGTCCCTTATACTCTTGCCCAGAGATGGTAGAGTGAGAAAAATTGTGAAAACATTAAGTATAACACGGTATTTTATTCTTGAAATTTTAAAAGATTTGTTATTTAACTATTTTCAAAATATTGGTAACGGCTAATGATAGTTACAAAAATAACACATTTTTATGCCGAATAATGTGAAATATGTTTGAAAAATTGTATTAAAAACCTCTAATTATTTAAAAGCCAAGATATTCCAAGTAATGGTTTTATACTATATATATATAGTTATATTGAAAACATACAATATTGACTCTTCTTTATTATTGAGTTCTTCTTCTATGAAACATGTGTGTTAATGGAAGATGTGATTATCATATGCTCTATATTGAAATTGACAAACAATATTCCTGATATTAAAATAAATAATTGTAAGGAAGCGTCAACAAAAACCAACATCAGAATCAGTTTATAAAGTGAGACGTTTTATTGAAAGTAATTACACAGAGTCGAGCTCCTTAACCGAGTTTTGGGTTAAACGAGTTATCATAATAATGTCTCCACTTGAGACGACAATCGAGTTAGCTGTACCGGTAGGTCTACCTGTGTTGTGAAAATGGAATCAGGATTTCCAAAACTGGTTCCATGCAATATTAATTATATTGTAAATATGCAAGAATTAGAATTACGTATTAATAGTAGTTTCATTATAAATTACCTTGATCAATTAATTAGCCTTCGTGAAATGCAGTTATTTTAGGTTATGCTATTATCAGCGACAAATTTGTGTTTTTTATACGAAAATCTTTATAGATCCATACAGTTTCTACGTGAACAAGGGTATCATACAAATCTGCATATATCAATCAGGAAATCACTTATAGTTACTAATAAACTAGATAAGTTAAAAGCATAGAAGAGCAGGATCTGCATTTTAAAGGAAACGACATTAAAATTAGACATTACAAGAACTATACAGCACTCTATACTTTTAATTAAAATAAGCAAGCAAATTAAAATAGCATTCGCCTGAAGAAATAAAAGAATCGTAGACATCTACCTGTTACTGAAAAATACAACATGACTCTACTGAAGCAACAAAGAGGAAAATAAACCAAAAATGTATTTCAGGGTGTACACCCTAACCCTTGACATAAATTAAAATAGTACTGTATTCATAAAGCAACAACTGCCCTGATCTATGATGCATTAATGCTATTCTGGTAATTTCAAATGAATGGTATCAGTACAACTGACAGATAATTCCTATAATAACTAACTCATATATTTTTCAACAGATATTGATCAAACTTGACATATAATATTATTATTCTATTAATTTGGAAATTCGCTAAGTACGCAAGTCTGCTGCGACGGGGGTATTAGTTTTGTTTTTTTTATTTACAACTTGCAATTAGCCACTCTACATTCATGCCTGCATTATTATTGTGTACTCCGATTGTTTGTTAAATTATCACCCATGTTGCCGGCATCATAGTATGTATTGTTATTATTTGGGCATAATTGTTTTTTACTTGCATTTATTGTAGTTCATACCGTAGTAAGATATTTGTTATTTATCTATTTATTGTTAGTACCTGGTGACTGAGCTTTGCTCGTATAGAATAAGACTCATGTATTACAAAATTAATTAGAAAAATTAAAACACATGTATTACTCAATGAAAACATTTATGTGGTTTAAATAAAACCGATTTAATACACCATAATTAATATAGCACTGAACAAAAAGTATTGCCCCTGTTGGGGTTAGAACACGCGACCTTCATATTACGAGGCTAACACACTACCGCTGGACCACGGCGTCTGCCAAATGAGCAACGCCGGTTAAAGTCTTTTAGCCAACCTCAATTGTTTTAGCCGATCATTTACTGTTTAACTATCCATACAGTTATTATTAGCCTGTGACCAACTGATTTTGATATAAACGGATTGAGGATTGAAAAGCAAAAGAGAAATTTAATTTACACATATTAATTGGTTTGTTACAGTGGTTTCAAGCAATACAACAAATACGTTTTCTATCAAAACACGGAAGATTTTGGAAATACTCTTTCCTGCTTTTATTTCGCACAGTTATGTTACCCTTAAGTTTTTACAAAACCTGATAATTTTACATTTATTATATACATAAAATAAATATTTATGAAAAACCTCTATTCACATATTGGCCTTTGCCGTCTTCAATCAAGAACTGTCAAACGGTTATAAACAGCTGTTTTGGTTTGTATTGTTTACATTTTATTCTCCATAAGCGTAATTTTCTCTACGCGGAAATTAGTTATTTCCAAAATTTAAAGAAATTCCTTAGTGCCGTTTTCGAGATCCGTGTGCAAATATATATATATATACAAACCTTGCTCGTATTTTAGTATTGGATTGGATTTATTTGCAACATGCATTTGTGTGCATTTTTGATTTGTTTCTACTTAGCACTTTCAATTCTTTGTTCGCTTATTGTTTTGGTCCTTTGTTTTTTATTACTATATGATTACTTAATAATTTATAGCCAAATATGTATCTTTCTGTGTATACCGTATACCGTTAATATACCGCGCGTATATAGGCTACCATTAATGGTGTATACCGTAGGTGAACAAATAATATAAATAAAGCTTCTTACTGTTGATGAATACAAATCGACCGAAATAACTTCAACCTATTTGAGGCAACTAAATTTTATATTGACACAAAGCCTACAGATGATAATCCTAAAAAAATATAACTGACATGGCTTGAGAAAGTAAAGACGACACTTCTCATTTATTCAGCCAGCCTAAGAGACCCGGTCTTGCATGTTTGTACAAAAATATTTACCTTGGTTTAAAAAACTAATGTTCTAAATATTTTTTACCATGCCTGCAAACATTGATAATACTGAAACAATTCCCATATCAGAACTATAGAAAACTACTCCTCTATAAAATGTTTTTTACTTTCCTGTGGGAAATAGGCTAGATCATGGATATTTTTGAAGGGAATGTTTTGGCTTTTTCTAAACAGCTGTTCTTAGTCTTATATATATCAAAAATTCAATAAAATAGCTCTAGTATTTTGTATGGAACCCTGTTTAAAATTTAGATCTTACAAAGTGCCAACCCCCCCCCCAATTCATGGCTGCTGGTTAGCGTCCTACGTGGCCTCGAAATCATCGGTTGTAAAGTGAAAGTGTAAAGTAAACTGCTCTTTCTAAATTTAAATCAACCCACCATGCTATGCTACTTGACAGACTGTTCGAGGTTCATTTTTTGCATCCACACCAGCTGAGAAAAAGTACAAAAACCTCATCATTCCTTGCATTAGCATAGACTAGCAGTAAGCCCGTCCTTTGTAGGTACCGGTTGTAGGATTTCAGTTAAAAAAAGAAAGATCAACATACCAAAATGTAAACATGAAATCCTAAATAAATCAATACAAAGAAAATAAATGAATACCCAGCTTTCATTATTTAGCATTACTTTACAATAAAATATATTAGAACATTTATACCATTATTATTATTATTATTAGTTATACGTTAAAATAACTTTAATATAGTATGATTTCGAAATACGTTTAAATCAATGAAAAATATAAATTAACTAATATTGATTCAACAGCTGTTTGTTTTTATCTCTATTATATCTTTAAACTACAAAGCCAGCTGATTATTACCAGTAGGATTCATTGAAAACTGAATCAAAATGCGAGTAATATCACGTAAAATTGGGTTTTTAAATGCTCGTTATTTACTTTTCAAGGGGCGGCGGGCAATTTCAAGCATTTACAAACCTTCTCAGGAGTGTAGAGAATACATGAATTAAGTTTCGTAATTAATAAGGCGTAAAATGCCTCCTGGAGCGTCACAGACAAACAAACAAAAATTGAGATAAGACCAGTTTCGGCTTCTCTAACGCACGAAAAGTAAAAATAACTAAAAAAATGAATAATTCTGAGCAATGTTCAGACAAAACTCTAATTTTATGTATATAGAAGTCTACTTATACCAGAGAGGAACAGATTATCCGTTCCTCTCTGGTTATACTATGTTATTCAGATTTTTACTGCGGACATTTTCCATCACGATTTTATTTAAAACAAAATTTCAAATCGTGAAGGAAAACGTCCGCAGTAAAATCTAAATAACGTAAATCCACCATCACCAATAGTGAATTTCAAACAAACAAATGATATAATAGTAGATCTATGTTAAATGTTAGTGTCGATAGTATATGTTTCTAGCAATTTGATAGGGGTGGTAGCGAAACTTACCTGATTTGTTATACTTCCAGGAGAGATAACGCATGAAATTTTTTAGATCATCGTTGCCCAACAGTGTTAATATGACGAGTTTTACTGCATTAGAAAAATTAAAACACATGTATTACTCAATGAAAACATTTATGTGGTTTAAATAAAACCGATTTAATACACCATAATTAATATAGCACTGAACAAAAAGTATTGCCCCTGTTGGGGTTAGAACACGCGACCTTCATATTACGAGGCTAACACACTACCGCTGGACCACGGCGTCTGCCAAATGAGCAACGCCGGTTAAAGTCTTTTAGCCAACCTCAATTGTTTTAGCCGATCATTTACTGTTTAACTATCCATACAGTTATTATTAGCCTGTGACCAACTGATTTTGATATAAACGGATTGAGGATTGAAAAGCAAAAGAGAAATTTAATTTACACATATTAATTGGTTTGTTACAGTGGTTTCAAGCAATACAACAAATACGTTTTCTATCAAAACACGGAAGATTTTGGAAATACTCTTTCCTGCTTTTATTTCGCACAGTTATGTTACCCTTAATTTTTTACAAATTGTTTAGTAGCCTGATAATTTTACATTTATTATATACATAAAATAAATATTTATGAAAAACCTCTATTCACATATTGGCCTTTGCCGTCTTCAATCAAGAACTGTCAAACGGTTATAAACAGCTGTTTTGGTTTGTATTGTTTACATTTTATTCTCCATAAGCGTAATTTTCTCTACGCGGAAATTAGTTATTTCCAAAATTTAAAGAAATTCCTTAGTGCCGTTTTCGAGATCCGTGTGCAAATATATATATATATATATATATATATATATATATATATCATATATATTATTATATAGATATATATATATACAAACCTTGCTCGTATTTTAGTATTGGATTGGATTTATTTGCAACATGCATTTGTGTGCATTTTTGATTTGTTTCTACTTAGCACTTTCAATTCTTTGTTCGCTTATTGTTTTGGTCCTTTGTTTTTTATTACTATATGATTACTTAATAATTTATAGCCAAATATGTATCTTTCTGTGTATACCGTATACCGTTAATATACCGCGCGTATATACCATTAATGGTGTATACCGTAGGTGAACAAATAATATAAATAAAGCTTCTTACTGTTGATGAATACAAATCGACCGAAATAACTTCAACCTATTTGAGGCAACTAAATTTTATATTGACACAAAGCCTACAGATGATAATCCTAAAAAAATATAACTGACATGGCTTGAGAAAGTAAAGACGACACTTCTCATTTATTCAGCCAGCCTAAGAGACCCGGTCTTGCATGTTTGTACAAAAATATTTACCTTGGTTTAAAAAACTAATGTTCTAAATATTTTTTTACCATGCCTGCAAACATTGATAATACTGAAACAATTCCCATATCAGAACTATAGAAAACTACTCCTCTATAAAATGTTTTTTACTTTCCTGTGGGAAATAGGCTAGATCATGGATATTTTTGAAGGGAATGTTTTGGCTTTTTCTAAACAGCTGTTCTTAGTCTTATATATATCAAAAATTCAATAAAATAGCTCTAGTATTTTTTATGGAAACCTGTTTAAAATTTAGATCTTACAAAGTGCCAACCCCCCCCCCCAATTCATGGCTGCTGGTTAGCGTCCTACGTGGCCTCGAAATCATCGGTTGTAAAGTGAAAGTGTAAAGTAAACTGCTCTTTCTAAATTTAAATCAACCCACCATGCTATGCTACTTGACAGACTGTTCGAGGTTCATTTTTGCATCCACACCAGCTGAGAAAGTACAAAAACCTCATCATTCCTTGCATTAGCATAGAACTAGCAGTAAGCCCGTCCTTTGTAGGTACCGGTTGTAGGATTCAGTTAAAAAAAGAAAGATCAACATACCAAAATGTAAACATGAAATCCTAAATAAATCAATACAAAGAAAATAAATGAATACCCAGCTTTCATTATTTAGCATTACTTTACAATAAAATATATTAGAACATTTATACCATTATTATTATTATTATTAGTTATACGTTAAAATAACTTTAATATAGTATGATTTCGAAATACGTTTAAATCAATGAAAAATATAAATTAACTAATATTGATTCAACAGCTGTTTGTTTTTATTTCTATTATATATCTTTTAACTACAAAGCCAGCTGATTATTACCAGTAGGATTCATTGAAAACTGAATCAAAATGCGAGTAATATCACGTAAAATTGGGTTTTTAAATGCTCGTTATTTACTTTTCAAGGGGCGGCGGGCAATTTCAAGCATTTACAAACCTTCTCAGAAGTGTAGAGAATACATGAATTAAGTTTCGTAATTAATAAGGCGTAAAATACCTCCTGGAGCGTCACAGACAAACAAACAAAAATTGAGATAAGACCAGTTTCGGCTTCTCTAACGCACGAAAAGTAAAAATAACTAAAAATACCCCCGTCGCAGCAGACCTGCGTACTCAGCGAATTTCAAAATCAATAACATAATAATAATAATATATGACTAGTTTGATCATTATCTGTCAATAAATATGAGTATTATTTGCCTACTCTCTGTTGATTAACATGGGAAAGAGTATACAGGTTTGCTGCTGTGAGGAACGCTGAAAGTAGGTGTTTCTAGCGTAAACAATTAATTTTTTGAGCATTTATATCAACTTTCATCAACATCTGTCCATAAATAAAGGAGTTTGCCTAATTCCTATATGATTAATATGGGAAAAGAGTATGCAGGTTTGCTGCCATGATAAACACATAAACTATGATTTTTAAGCATAAAAGGATAGATCTCAATCACATGAAGCTAAATATCAAGTTTCATAAAAAAATATTGATTAATATGGGAAATATTAATTTTTCCCTATCCTCCATAAGATTAACATTGGAGCCCCCCAATACAACGTACTGTGTTTAGATTTTTTAATATCTCGGTAACCGTTGGAGATAGAGAAAAACTTTAAGGAGCTTAATTGTGTAGTTTTTTAAGCTGATTCCAATGGTGAAATATAAAATTAGAAATTTTTTAAAATTACACGTGAAAAACGCAAAAACCCCCATTTTGGGGTACACTTTTTAAGCTGATTCCAATGGTGAAATATAAAATTAGAAATTTTTTAAAATTACACGTGAAAAACGCAAAAACCCCCATTTTGGGGTACACAACCCCCCCAAACTACCCGTTCCCATTGACCGATATGTCTGGTTTACGAACTCGTCCGAGCATTTGTAGGAATACACGTCTCTACCAAATTTGGTCTTGATCGGACCATTTTTACGAGAGTTATCGTGTTAACAGACACATATATATATATATATATATATATATATATATATATACATATATATATATATATATATATATAAATTTTAACGACTATTGTTTTTGGACTCTGGGCACCTAAAGACGAAAAAATAACATGGTCCCGGGCTTAAGTCTTACCATGAGACCTACGGTAATAGCTTCTTCCCTATGGGAAATTCGCTAAAATGAATAATTCTGAGCAATGTTCAGACAAAACTCTAATTTTATGTATATAGAAGTCTACTTATACCAGAGAGGAACAGATTATCCGTTCCTCTCTGATTATACTATGTTATTCAGATTTTTACTGCGGACATTTTCCATCACGATTTTATTTAAAACAAAATTTCAAATCGTGAAGGAAAATGTCCGCAGTAAAATCTAAATAACGTAAATCCACCATCACCAATAGTGAATTTCAAACAAACAAATGTTATAATAGTAGATCTATGTTAAATGTTAGTGTCGATAGTATATTATGTTTCTAGCAATTTGATAGGGGTGGTAGCGAAACTTACCTGATTTATTATACTTCCAGCAGAGATAACGCATGAAATTTTTAAGATCATCGTTGCCCAACAGTGTTAATATGACGAGTTTTACTGCAGATAAACGAATCCGTTCCTCTCTGGTTTTACTAACCAAAATATATTGTTGATTATAGGTACCGGTACCTAACTAAAAATAATATGATGAGTTTTACTAACCAAACAACTTTGTAGGTTACAACAACAATGTACTTTGGTTAGAACAAAGTAAATGCTTGTCTACAACAAAATATAGGTATTTGCCCTTTTAAAAAGCTCTATTAAAAATACATTAACTTCGATCATATTGAGTGGATTGGTGTTTCATACAGACATATTAATATTGTAAAGGAGAATTATACTCCACGTCATCATGAATAAATAATTATCATATTGCATGATACATAAACCTGAAAAATGTTGCTTCTCGGTTTCAAACCATTATTCAGAATCTCCTTAGTCTGTACCAAATCACCGAAGATTGGGTAGTATTGTGTGTGTTGCAATCAGCTGCCAGACTGAGTACCTGTCTGTGGGGCGTAAGCTATTTTTGTGGTTATGTTATGAAAATGTAAAGTTTCACCCAGGTGTATGATATATGACTTGGTATATTCCAGAAAAGGAGTAATTATCTTTTTACATACATAATTAGCGTGTTTTACGATTCATTGTTTTTTCCTCAAATGATCAGCTAATAAGGTATATTTCCGAAATTATTTTGTTCAGTAGGTAAATTATTATTTTTTTCGGTAGGTGTTTTGTATCTGTTACAATGCTCAATGTCAGTTAAAAAGTTAATTTAACTCTGCTTAACATTTGAATTCAAAACTGTGTTCATGAAAATATGAAATTTTTATTATGTATGATGTAGCATCAGCTTACCCTACATAATATGCTTTACCAATCAGCTACCATCTAATATTTTTTACGATGACATTGTTGTAACTCTTTTGACTTTAATAATGTTAAATTGGAACTTTGTCTAGTTTCTTTCTAGATTTTACTAACTATAGTCCATTAAATTGGCATTGAGGTATAATGTCATGGAGTATTTCTTCTTGAACATAAATGTGTGTTTGAGGGTTAACTCAATATTAACAAATACAAATTATCGAAATATCCCATCGATTAATTTTTTTATTTTCTGAGGCAAAAGTGAGATGTATAGCCTACTGCATCTACATTAGATTAAAATTATTTTCAAAATATTAAAACGGTTTTTAAAAACAAGGTATGTTTGTTAATTAAAATTTATATCCTTCTACTGTCTACAAAAGCAGATTGTTTTGCATGTTTTACTACCTACCCTAATAACTTCCTTCACCGTTGAAAGACTAGGATTTCTGGATAAGTGGTAGGTGGATAGTTACCATCTTAAATTACTCATTATTCAACACAATAATACTAAGCAGTAATAAGGGTTAAATGTTGTATTGAATATAATTTGGCCTGCTAGTATTTGGGGTATTAGGTAGTTTAATAAGCAACTTTTAGTCTACACAGCTGGGCATTATCAATCTGTTTCTGTTGAAAAAACTCACTGTCACCAGCATTAAATAATATTAACTTTACAAAAATAATAATTTTATAGCCCCTCTCCAAGCTAAAGCAGTTTTTAGAGTTTTATGTTTTTAAAGTAGGCCTAGCTTAATACAATTAACTTAAGTATAAAGCATATTCAAGATAAAAACTTGCAGGTTTATGGTTAAAATTAAGTATATTCTTAATGATTTCAGTAAAATGGTGGTACGAGTGAGTTCCCATAGAAATGTAAGGATCCTGTTGGTTGGAGACAGAGCAGTCGGAAAGACTTCTCTCATTCTCTCGCTTGTTAGTGAGGAATTTCCTGAAGATGTCCCACATAGGGCTGAAGAGATAACAATCCCAGCTGATGTCACACCTGAAATGGTGCCCACAAACATAGTTGATTACTCTGGTAAATGATATTAAAATATTTTTGTAGAGGTGATCTTAAGCATCTGAGTCACCCAGGGAATCTTTTTGTTTGGTGATTGGTAAATTAAATAGCCTACAGGTTTATTACACATAATTATCCATCAGTGCTACAGTTTTTTCATGTGTCTCAAAGTATAGAATTTAATATCAAAATTATAGAATTAATTTAAAAATTATCAATTTCAATGACAAAATCTCTAAACTCTGAACTCCCCCTGGAGTCTGAGTTATATAGTCAACAAGTAATAACCATTATTGATGAAAAAGTTTGTGTTTTGTTTTGTGTCTTTTTAAGCCTCTCTGCCTGTTTAACATTTTGATGGGGTCAAAACCCTGGTCTTGTTACCACCTAACTTCAACCGTTGTTAGGAAGCATCATTAAGTAATAGCCCAATGACAAAATGGCAACTGGGTCCAGATTCGGCCCATGTGGGATTTGATCAGGCGACCTTCAGTCTCTAGGCACTACAACCACTCAGCCACCCAGCCAGTTATAATATATTATGATATTAGTTATCACAAGTTATTGTGTGATATAGGCTTTGGAAAGATCAATCATAGCCTACTTAATATCACTAATAAACTAAATCATTTCATCCATAAATTACAGTAGAACCCCCGATATCAGACCTTCACGGGGCCAGGCCATGATCAGAACGGCCAAAAGGTCTGATATCCCAAGGAGCAATAAAACTCATTTTTCCAGGTCAAAAAAATTGTATATCACACAAAATTATATTCAAAATACACACACAATAAACATTCCCGTTGACAATCAGAACACAATTGGCATTTTTAACAGAGAAACAGTGCACAGTGCTGATGGGTCAGTTTTTACTCAGAGCCCGCTGCATTATTGCCAGCAGAAGACAGTCAGGCACACGGTCGAGTATCCCGAGGTTGGGTATGTGGGGTTCTACTGTATTAGATTACCATTTGAAATGGCGACCTACATAGGTAGGTATTTTAAGCCAAGTATGAATGAGAAATGATTGTGGGATGATTGTGGCGCGATCTTGTAGTCTTGTTACTGACTAAGGCTGACATGTTCCTTAGACAGGACTGTTAATTAATAGCCCAACAGCCAATGGCAACTAAGGGTCCTACAGTTTAATGTGGAATTCGAACCACGGCCTCTGAATTACGAACTGGTTTTAATTATGATGATGGTATTTGAGGATTAACGTAGTATTCAATTATGCGGACGTTAATCCACACAAGAGAACACTACACCCACCGACCATCACTCATAACTATCCACAATTCGTGACCTCCAAGTAGCTGGATTACAGGACGTCGCCACCGTCCCAGTCTATTGATAGTTGACCCCTTATAAAACACTCATATTATAATACATTGGTAGCTGTGGAGCAGACAGAGTTGCAGTTATGTGAGCAGCTACGGCGGGCCCATGTCATCTGCCTGGTGTATTCAGTAGAGGATGATGATACACTGATGAGAGTGACATCATACTGGTTGCCATTTATCAGAGACCAATTGTCTCACACCCAGCGTCGGCCTCCTGTCGTGCTTGTCGGCAACAAAGTGGACCTTGTCGAGTATTCTACTGTTGATGTAAGTAGTTTACGTGAAACATAAACAACACTTAAAGAGAACATTTTCAGTCAGTTGTGTGACATGGGTATGACCTAAAATGCAGGGTAGTATTAAACTTTATTATGCGTTAACTTAACAGCATAACCTTTTTTTTACCAGCCATTGATAAAATTTTGTTTAGTTAATGGCTACTATTACACTACTACTATTATATACTAAGATTGATACTATTTTTTAGATATTACATAGTTATGTATTTTAAAATTGTACATACAAATTTCGTGAAACACATCCGGTATATTGGGCGTCAGAACTTAATTTTGGTTTTGAAAACGCCCAGTCAGCCTAACAATGGTTATTTATGCTCGTTTTGAAAATATCTGGTTCCCCGGACTTTGGCACTCGAGTTAATCACTACTTCTATAACTCCCTAAAGCCTGAAGTTTTCCATAAGGTTGTTTCAAACTGCAGATGGTTCAAAAAGTTTATAAAACCTTACTTCATGTTCCAGGCAGCTTGTGATATCATGGAAGAGTTTCCTGAAGTAGAAAGTTTTGTTGAGGTAATTTTCATAAGTTTATTAGTTTGATCTAATTAGTACTTTTTGAATGACTTATTATCTATCCAGCTATTTTTGCACTAAACTTCTATAAAACCCCAAATTTTCCATTGTTTATCCTGTTAAAATAAAACTAATGTTTTAGTTGAGTTTTCAATCCTCTCAAGTGGTGTGGTGTATTTTTTAGCAATCGTCAGATCTCTCAAATGATTCTATTGTTGTGTAACAAATTACTCTGCGACTTTGAATAATAACTTTTCAATTTTTAAGTTATTTTAGAAAACACCTTTCTTCAAGGACAGTGTAGTAGGTACCTATTTAAAATATTATGAATGGAAAGCTTTCTAGTTTGTGCCAATTTTTAAGTATTTATATAAAGTAAGTGGACTTTTTGAGCCTAAATAGTATGTTGAATCGCAGTCACTACACAACACATGGGTTACACTTGAACAACACTGGCAATGATATAATGTGGGACATCATAGCTAATTATTTAAACCATTCAGATCGTTTCAAGTCATCAAGCAGGAAAGAATCAGAGACAGAACATCGTACAAAAAACAGGACAGAACAGCCTTAAAGCCACAACACTTAAAAAACAAGCCTAAATGGAAACAACCTGCCCTAAAAATTGTCCACCAAAATGTTCGCAGCTTGACAGGTAAAGTGGAAGTAATTGAAGATTTTTTGGATGATGAATCACAAGACATATTTGCCATCACGGAACATGGGTTGAGAGAATCCACCATTACAGATTCAAAAATACAAAATTATGATCTCATGAACCCTTACAGCAGAACTATAGCAAAGATGGGTGGCGTTGCCATTTATAAAAAAATCATCAATTTCTTTTGTTTCAGTTAAAATAGAAAATATTGGATAAAGATCATCTACAGAATCAATGTTTGAATGTACAAAAATAAAAATTATAGCACAAAACATACCCATAATAGTGTCAGGCCTATATATAACTCCATGTGACAACAATATAGTAGAATGTTTTGGGAAATTAAATAATTACTTGCATATTATACATGCTCAAAACAACCGAGTAGTGATTGCTGGTGACTTCAACATAAACATACTTAGACAAGATAGTATGACCAAAAAATTCAAATTCAAAAACATCCTGCAGAGCCATGGTCTGAACACTGTTCAGTTGGCACTTGATAATCCGACACTTGACAGTCCGACACACTCGGTAGTCCGACGCCGCGCCAAATGAGTCATCGCCGCGACGGGCGAGTACTCATTTGTCATTTGTCATTTGTCATGTTGACTGACAAGAAACATACACCTGCATAGATAATTTTATTACAAACTTGTCAACAAAGAAATCATCTGCAATACAAACACGTACAGTATAGAAATTTTATTCGTGTTATGACAGGATTCTTGTGTCTTCCGGTCCGTTAGTTCCCTACCTTGTTCAGAGTAAATTAGTGCGTAGTAAAGAGCGTTGCTAACTATGTTACTGACAGTATTCAATTCAGAATTTAAGTGCAAAGTGTTAGTTCAGGTAGGCCTTATTGAATTTAGAATGTAGGTTATGTTTCACGTTATGCCTATACGTTATAACTGTTTTATAGTTGTTATGTGTGCGTTGTGTATTAGTTATGTTTATAGATAAATGTCATACAGTATTTTGTATTCATTAAGTAGTTTTCTGTAAAAAAAGACTTTGTAAATTGTTTATTTGAACCATTAATAGAATTAAGGTACTTAATAATGAACATCAGTATACTTTTCTTAATTCTACAGTTAGGGTTGTGCAAGAATTATAACTTTTTAGTAATCCGACACACTCCCGGTCCCATAAGTGTCGGATTATTAAGTGCCAACTGTAGTTGAAATACCTACCAGGATCACTGAAGAAACATACACATGCATAGATAATTTTATTACAAACTTGTCAACACAGAAACCATCTGCAATACAAACACATAATTCAGACCACCATGCAATTAAAACTTCAATAGCAATAAACAGTGAACTACAAAGTAAAGGTAAATGGATGGAACAACACAAAATAAATTCAGTAAGCCTAGAAGAACTTAAACTCAGATTACAAATGGAAAAATGGGAGGAAAGCCTCAACACAGCAGATGTCAACCATATCTAAAATAGTTTTATATCAACTTTTACATATCACTTTGACATAGCCTGCCCTGTGATAAGCATTAAATTTCAAGAAACAAAAAAATATTCCCTGGAAAAATGATGAGACAAATAGGGCAAAACAAACAATGTTTCAGTCATACAACAGATGGAAGTCCACCCTCCACCCTCTCTAAAATAGATAAAGCTAATTATTCCTAATCAAAAGACAATTACAGGATAATTCTAAAGACAGCCAAAGCAGAATGGGCGGCAGGAAAGATAAACCAATCAGATAATAAATCCAAGGCCACCTGGGATGTAATGAACAGACTCCAGAGTAAACCCCCCACCAGCTCCGAAAACGTTTCACTGAACTGGGAAGGTAAAAATATAAAAAATCTGAATTCAGTCTGCGCTATCTTCAATAGCTACTTTGCCGAAGATGCTGAACAAATCAAAGACTCCCTACCAAAAAATAGCGGCCAGCAAAACAGAACAAAATTATAAATCAAAGAAATAGTTTATCCAGTTTTAGAACAATAAATAAAAATCAACTTCTGGAAATTTTGTCAGGTTTTCCATCTAAGAAGTCTGCTGGCCTAGATGATATCACCATGGAGTTATTAAATTCTGCAAACAGGAGATTTCTAAACCACTTTTGCACTTGGTGAATTCATCTCTGTTAGGGGGAGCCTTTCCAGACCGGGGTTATTTTATAGTGATAACCAAACAAATTAATTGTCCTGTTTCACTTAATGTTTATCTAAACATAAAATGAAACAGTACAAGTTATGATCAGCTCAGTTAGTGATAAAAACTATATTTCTTTGTTTTTTAGTGCTCAGCTAAAACACTGAAGAATATCAGTGAGATGTTTTACTACGCCCAGAAAGCAGTATTACATCCAACTGGCCCGATTTATATAAGTGATAGGCAAGATGTAAGTATTCATTTTGTGAGGTTTTTTAAGTCAATGCTTTCTCAGCCCTTCCTTAAGGTAAAAAGACTAATAATATTAATTTGATTTGATAATTTAAAATATCCATTCCCTTTTGTCTTTGTCCCAGTACTGACTTTTTCTAAGATCTGGTGATACCGAGACTTACCTTCATGTATCGTTCAAATTCCTAATAACTCAGGTGGTTTTCATATAGGCTTCTATTTTAAATTCGGTTAATTTTACAGGTTTAACATTTCTTTCTTGCTAGATTTTTCCAAATTTGAGAGAACCTGAACAATTTATAGGATTCAATTTTGGTTTGTTATCAAAGTCACTGCTCAGTACTAGTATACTTATAACATCTACTGTAGGCCCAAATAATGTAGTAAAATGTTATATTAATGTTTACAGCACAAATATTAAAAACTGCAAGTTCATTGTAACATACATTTTTGTATTTTACATTAGATATTAAATTTAATGTTTTGTAACTTCAAGTTTTTTAGGAATTTTGTTTTTTTCCAGCTTACGGATGAATGCAAAAAAGCCTTGACAAGGATCTTCAAAGTAAGTATCTACTTATTTTATAAGACTAAATGTTTTCATTTACTATATATTACTGTAGACATTTTGAGAGTTAGGAACAAGTCTCAGACGATGGGACCTTGGGGAACACTATACTTGAAACAATAAATCTTGACGATAAATTGCTGGAAAATGAAAAAACTTCACAGTCAGTTTTAACCTCACAGCCACGATATTTTTACACAAAAATTCTACTTTTAAAATGTTTATCATGTTGGGTGTATTGGAAAGGTAGATGAAAAATCATTTAATACAAGAATTTTACAAGATTAAATTTTTAAGTTTTTTAACAGTATTAATATTCAATTATTTTGAATTGTTATTTCTTGAAGAAAGAAATAATTTTACATTGT
Source organism: Nephotettix cincticeps (assembly GCA_023375725.1). NCBI lineage: Eukaryota > Metazoa > Arthropoda > Insecta > Hemiptera > Cicadellidae > Nephotettix > Nephotettix cincticeps. Next base: position 46,861,769 of record CM041791.1, read on the forward strand.
TTGGCCTACTTAACAAGTTTAGTGCGTGGGGCAGGGCGGGAATGCCCCACAGTGACTGACTGCACAACTAGCGCAGGTTGGAAATTATCGTCCTTTAGCTATGTCAACAACAACAACCTGGCTTGGGCTCGTCGCTGTAAGAAGTGGCCACATCAGCCCCAGGATTGCTGTTGCCTCAGCGACTTTCCTGTCAACATGCTGTTTGAAACACAGGTGTGAGTCCAGAGTGACACCCAAGTACTTCACAGACGTTTTCAACAGTATTCCCTCTCCGTCTTGCTGGATCTCGGGTGGAACCGCTCTCTGCATTATTCACCTCTTCCTGAAACAAATGGCATTACTTTTATCCGCGTTGACTTTGATGCGCCACTGGTGAAGAAATGGTGACAGGGCGGTCCATCTGAGTCTGCATCATCCTCGCAGCATGGGCTGGGTGATAGCTTCTGTTGTGCAGCAGTGTGTCATTAGTGTAAAGCAATAACGTTTCTCCTGGAACAGTCGGCACATCATTAGTATAAACAAGATAGAGGACTGGACCCAGACAGTGACCTGGGGTACCAGCCTCCATCGTATGTATTGTGGATACATACGATCCCCCTCGACGCATATTTGGAACTGGTGGCCCTTTAGGTACGACTTGAGGAGATGACTGCTGCTGCGAGGAGCGGGGACTCGCTTGAATGAAAAGCTCAGCCTCGTACTGAGAACATTGATCAGATCGCTTTGTATTATGTTTGTTCTGCCACATGTTTTGGTATGCTTCGTTTCTGTGGCAGCCATTCCATGCTTTTAAGATGTTCTTGTGTTTTTCCTTTGTGCTCAATGTCGCACTATAGCAATGCAATGTTAACCATTTTCCACACTTAACCTATTAACATGTACAATAAAAAGCTAGATTAATCAAATCATCAATCAATCAATAAGCATAAATTTGATAAAAACTAGTTCTCAAATGTTGATATTTTTTATATTATAGCGAGCTAAAAGCTTAACCCAGCAGGGGTTGAGCCTGACACATTTGCTTTTTTCTATGAGTTAGATTTTGTTGGCTTGTAACAACCAGCTTGAATTTGAGAGTTATCAATATTTTTAGAATACAATCATTAACCCTAGAACTGGCAAAGTCGTAATTCACGACGCATTTACATATTCAATAAGAAGTGGCGGGTGGAGGCATCTGTCGTCAGTTTAGTAAACTTGTTAGACACTAGTGCCTATGTGACCGTGTTGCCCTCTGGGGGCAAGCCAAGCAACCAAACCTGCTCTCGTAGTGCACTAGCCCGCTACCGGGCAAGTCTATAACCAAGTAAGCGCTTTCTACTTCTATGCACTGAGTGGCTGAACCGGCTGACGCGCTACGCTGACAAGCGTAACGTCCGTAACCATTCGGAAGTGCTAGGGTTTGAATCTCGACCATGAGCAATCCCAATTTGGCTTGCAAATGTGTGGTATAGCGGAGAGGAGGGCCCACCTTAAATAAACGGTGGCCGTCTTGAGTGGAAGACGGCCACCCAATTAAGGTTACAAATGCCGTCAAATTTGTAACCTTAATTGGGATTGCAGTGGACACCTGTTTTGCTTTTGTGGTTAGTGGTTATAAGGGGGGAGGCATGTTTCATGCTTTTTTTATTTAAACTTTGATATTTCAAGAAGATATTAGTAATTATTTTTATGTTACAGTTAAGAGTAAAAAGCTTGCCACTTCTAGGGTTAAAGTCAAATTTAAGCTTGCCACTTCTAGGGTTAAAGTCAAATTTGAATTTGTCTATTATAAGTTTTATGTCAATTAATTTTCTACCAACTTCATCTTACTACTATATTAAATTATTTCGTAGGTGTGTGACCTTGATAATGATGGTTTGTTAAACGATGGAGAGCTAAACGCTTTTCAAAAACGATGCTTCGACTCCCCACTTCGCCCTGAAGCCATGGAGGATCTTAAAGTTGTTTTGAGAAAAAACATCTCTGGTGGTGTGTCACCCAATAACTGTATAACTCTTACAGGTTTGTTGTTTACAGTGTCAGTAGTCTAAAGATATTAACAATTCTCTTTTCATTCTAAGTTTTTAATAAGAATTCGTTGCAGGCAAAACCTTCAACTTTTATATCAACAATTTAAGTTTTTTCTAATAGGCTAGTTATATTTCATCATTATAATTCTTGAAATTACTCTTTATGATTTGTTTCTATACTATCTATACTAATAGTAAGCTAAACCTACCCAACTTACTTGACCACCAACATTTTCCATTATGTATAAAAAGTCTGGACTTGGTTCTATAGGTTTCCTGTATCTACATTGCTTGTTCATGCAAAGGGGCAGGAGCCACACTACTTGGACTGTTCTGCGAAAGTTCGGGTATAACGAGAATCTCAAGATGTCCAAAGAGTTTTTGTTTCCACCGTAAGTTTACACAATCTCTACTCATACTATCAATTTTTTAGAGGGTTGTGCTTAGATTCTTGTAAAATTTGAATTAAAAAAATATACTATCTGATCGATTTTAAACGTACAAATGGTTTCAAGTAATTACGATTTGAGTCTCCTTTTTTATGTGCAACCTGACATGGGCAATTTTTATTTTAATCGATGAATATGAATGTATGGTAAGTTCAATTTTTACAACCGCAAAAATATTCTGAATTCTTAAATGCTCATTTCATTTCACAGGATTAAAATACCTAACGGCTGTTCAACAGAGCTGAACCACAGGGGCCAACAGTTCTTTGCGACCATTTTTGAAAGGTTTGACAAGGATATGGATGGGGCTTTGTCTCCTTTTGAGCAGGAGAACTTATTTTCAATGTGCCCGGCACCACCGTGGGGCTCAGACATCAAACACATTGTTCCCACCAACCATCAGGTTTGTAACAACTCAATCATTTGGCAAAATAATCCCAAAAGTGTTAAAATAAAGAACATTATCTATTACTGGCGACACTCCAGGCAAAGACGTGCAATAGATTACACTTATCTTATCCTTGTTGAGATAGCATTTACCTGCGATAAGTGGCTATTTTTAAAGTTGCAACAAGATTCAAGAAAATATTTTCAACATGGACAAGTTTGTTACATCTTACAAAGTAGACATCACTAGGCCTATCAAAACTCTTTATAGGGTATTCAATTATTTTGCTAAGGTTACATAAGGAATTAATACCAATTTACATATTCATAAGAATAGCGTAGGAAAAGAGTGAGTAGATTTGTTACTACAAGAAACAAATTAATTCAGATTTTTTAACATACAGTTGTAGACTTCAACCATATGAAGCTATACACTACGTTTTATCACAATACTTTAATTAATAAGGAAATTACGTAAACTGTAAAATTTTGAAATTGTATTAGTAGCTTTGGTCCCATGAGGAACTAAAAATTTAGCTTTTTAGAATAAATTATTAGATCCTAATTCCATGAAGTTGTATATAAAGTTTTATCATCTCCGAATTTAAAATAATAAGTTAAATGTCAATTTTAACTATTTTCCATGAGGGGTTCCATTTAAGACAATGTACTGTCTTTGCCACTTATCAATATTTCATTATCTCACTAACCACTTCCACATAAAGCAAAGATTAAAATATTAAATTGTTTGATTTACTTAGCTGATTACAATGGTGCTAATACAAATTTCATTTTTAGTGAATTATATGTAAAACTGCTCAGAATCCCCAAATTGGTTACAAAACCCCCCTCTTTAAATCCCCCATCAGATATAATTATTTGCCTGGTGTCTGAACTCATCCAATTAATGTAGGATTACACATCACTACAAAATGTGATCTCTCAGATTTTACAAGACTTACCAGGTTTTCTGACACATGTTTGTACTGTAGGATAACCCAGAAAATATGTGTTATGTTACATGTTATATAACACTTGCTGGCCCCTGCACCCAGTTTATCTGGTTTATAGTGAAGTGATTTATCACTTCTGGTGATTTATAAAAGGATACTAATTGTTTTATTAATTACTAGGTGACTTTGTAACGCCTAATAGTAAATACATATTAACTTAAAGATTGGCCATGTTCTGAAGTCTAATAGCATTATGGCTTCGTTGTGAAAGATTAGTTATCTGGGTTGCAGCATAGTTAATAACAATACTGAAAAGATAAGACATATTAATAGCATTCCCACGACACAAATAAATCTGAGTGGATTGATTCACAATTTTCTAATCTAACCTAAACCCAAACCAAACCTGTAATACGGCTTTTATAGGAAAGATTAAATTTGGAATATAAATTTACAACTACAGTAGAACCTCGATTATCGGTGTAATCAGCAGGAGAGGGGGCTCGGATAACTGAAAACATGGTTAATCGGAATGAGGAAGTATTCACGTAAAATCCACCCTAGTTTATAAATGCATCGTTAGTTGTTAACACGCTTTAAACAGATCTTCGTCAACTGATAACTTAGAATGTGGGCAGTTTGTTATCGCATGCAAACCATTATCTGACATTTTTACAAAGACTATACACAACTTAAGACAAATTTAATTAAAAATATTTCAATACTCAAACAAACAAACAGTTAAATTGAAACAATAGATTTAATGAATTGAATTGAAACACTAGTTCAAAACTGTAACTCATCAGCAGAATAATCAAAATTGACAACTAAAAATCAAGTCAGCTGAACTGTTGTGCAAACAAAATACGGGTGAGGATAGGGGTGATGACTCATCGACTTCCGTCAGTCTCCTTCCTTATCTCTTTTCCTTTGTCCGTCTTCTCTCTTCCCACCCACACACTTGCGCAGTATTTAGTGCGCAATCTAGTGCATGTGTCGTCATGACCACGAGCCAATCAGATACTGAGTTGTGAACAGCCGTGTAATGAAGAAATATTGATAGTCTGGCGCTTGCTTATTTCGTCAGAATGTAGATCAATATTTTATTTTTCATTCAAGTTCGTCTTTATCTACTCTTTAGTTGTTACCCAGAATATTTTCGGTAAAATTATTATAATAGTGTTCAGTTTGTTTCAAAACAAATTCTATGCTAGTATAGAGTATTATTATCACGTATTTGAGATTAAAAATAGTTTTCATAATAAAGTTGACAGTGAAAAACTTCTTTTAAAATAATAATTTTTTGCCAGTTTTGGACCCCGGTTAACCCGCTGCCCGGTTGATCCGCCCCCGGATAATTGAGATTCTATTGTATAAATTTTAGAGCAGGGACGAATAAAAAAAATCAATGATCATGAAAATCGGTCCAGCCATTCTTGATTTATAAATGGTGTAACCAACACGACTTTGTTTTATATATTTAGATGTACAACGTATAAAGGACATACAAACACACACATACATACATTTATTTTTATACATAGAGATTATAGCTTATATGTATTAAAGTTTGTAGCTCTAAATTGTGAAGTTATTTTATAATTAATGTATATACATAATAAAACAACTATTTTTAGCGACTTTCCCATTGGGAAGAACCCATTACCATAGGTTTCATGGCAAGACTTGGTGTGTTGTTTCTTGTTTTAGCTGATTTTATAAGTATTGTCGTAAGTAATAAATAGACTGTTACAAGTTCTAATGAATCAAGAAGACTACAATGAAGAGGGGTACCTAAAAGTAACCAGAATTACACTGCCAAAGGCGTGGCCTGTGTAGTACGTATGTCTGCCGCTAAGTGTGTGTAGCGCAACTCATCCGGAGTTCAGTGCCGCTAGTGCGGTCGCCTTGGGTGGATGTGTTAGTCTGCAGTGAGTTTTATAGTGAACACTGTTTCGCCATTTCTTTGTTTTTTTTTTTGGCGGACGTAAATAAACAGCGTGCAGCTCTGAAGTTTTGTTTCTTGTTAGGGAAGAGTGCTGCAGATCATTGTTATGTTGAAAACTACTTAAAAAGATTAAGCTTTAGATAAAACTCAAGTAGGAGTTTTTTCACGTTTTAAAAATGGCGACATGTCAAATTTTGTCAATTGTTGACTAAGCCCGTGAAGGACGTCCGTCGACTGCCGAAACTGATGAAAATGTATTTGGCGGACAGAACAATGACGTTATATATATATCATATATATATATACATTCATATATATATAAGAAAATTGCAATACATAATAAATTAACATTACATATAGTAATTCAAAATTAGTCCTCAAGGCTCTAAATTAAGATTCAGTGACCATATGACCAACTATGTGCTTCAACAATGAGTGAGCTGAAAACCAGGAAGAAGTCTGAGTATTCCACCAACTATGGATAGTGAAGGACTGTATTAATGTTCCAGTGGTAAAATTTTAAATTAAATCTAAAAAAAAACATAGTTCCAAGTGAAACTTCCCAGTGTTAATTATACAAGAGTGGCTCACATTGAAATCATATACTCCCTTTATTTGCTTTTTCATTATTACTGACAAGACTCAAGATAAATGTGAGCTGAAGATTGACTCCAAGTGGTAAACCCTCCATCTTGCTTTTACCAAGACTCTAAATTATCCAAATATCAATCGAAGATATTATTTTATTAGTAACATTTTATATAACAAACTGAACAGTATTATAAATATTTGAATTTCTTTTAATCAGATCAAGTCAACTTATCATTAACTTCAATAAATTGGACTCCCTTAAGGACAATTCTAAATTTAATTAAAGAACCCTTTTAGGCCTAAGCCAATAATACCAATTGGATCCTATTTGAACATTTATTTAACAATAAAAACGTTATTCAAGACAGCATGACTACCCGAACCCTGAGATTGAGAATCCACGCAATCTAAAATTATTATTATTTCATTTAAAATATTTTTAAAGAATAATATCAATAGGCCTAGCCATTTATGTTGTATGTAAAGACATTTCCGCCATCAGAATTGTATCATTTCCAGTTTCATTGAATAAACATTGTATTTTTAAAATAAACAACAAGAGTTTTATCTGATTACAGCCTTAACATAAAATAAGGAAAACTAGATTAAATAAAAAAATTCCATTCATTCAACAAGACATATTTTACTTTTATAATGTGTATTCCTACATTTACTTGGACAAGTTTGGAATCCAGACATATAGGTCAATCGTAACGGGCAGTTTGGGGGGGGGGCTTTATACTAAAAAATTAGGTTTTTTTCATTTTTCATGTGTAATTTTAAATTTTTTAAATTTTCTATTTTACCATTAGAGTAAGCTACGGTATGGGTTAAACATTGTATTTCAATATTGTCATAATGTGCTTTAGGAGGCAAGGTATTTAAAATTTAAGATAAATATATGAAAAGCATTCTAATGACTTTACTAGCTTAACCTTAGGTATTTCTAACTTATTCCTATGTGTGGTGAGATGTTTCCCATAATTGGACTTGGGGTCTTATGCATTATATCCCCGCATTCCATAAACATTTTCTATACAGTTAAAACAACAATAAAATTGCGAGAAATGCTATTCTACTTACCTAACACAAATAATAATTATTTACTCAAATCAAATAAATATTATTTACTATCTCATGGGATTATTATATGTGTTTGGTAAGTAGAATAGTCTTTTCTCGTAATTTTATTGTATGAATTGGTCGCTGACAAACAGTACTCTGCCGAGTTAGGTTGTTTATTGATAATTTTATCTCGTAGATAATATTTTATACTAACAGTAACCAACCTAACTTAACTCCACAGAGGGCTGTTTGTCACCAATATCACGGTATCACGATGTAACACATGCAGTTGCTGACAACTAGACTACTAGAATAATGTGTTCCACAAGGAACTATATTAGGACCTATATATTAGGACTATATTAGGATATAAATTTCATGATACAATAATAAAATTAAAAATCCGACAGATTTGAGTAAAATTACAATATATGCTGATGATATCAATATTAAATCATCTGGACATCAATCAAATGAAATTGAAGTGACTGCTTTTACCCAAATCACAACTATCAAACAACATTTAGCTGAGCTTAACCTACTAATTAACCCAGTTAAAACCAAGTTTATTAATTTTTACACTAAACTATGAAAAAATAAATGCTAATATTCTAATAGCACTTGAAACACTAGAAACAACATAGGATTTGTATTTAATACATTTTTGGAATCTTATGGTTTTAAAGAATCATAAAGCTTTCAAAATTATTTTAATTCGCAACATTTTATTAACTAAATGTATTAACTATTATGAACTTATTTTTATTAACTAAAATATAAACTATAAACTATTTATTATTAAATCTTCAATATAAATTATGTGTCACGTGTTATGTTCACTACACGACTGGACAGCGAGTGCCTGCAAAGCACGTAATACTGCACGCTACACAGGCTTCTACAGTCACTTCTAGAGCGGACGGTACCCAGCCCCTTACTCGGTTTTGTGAAACTCGGTTTAGTGAAACAGTTGAATTTTATAATGTACTCGGCGTAGTGAAAACTCGGTTTTATGAAACCCACCCCTTAAACAACTACTTTCATGAAGAAACCGATGGGACTAAATTTCTCAGAATATCGGTAGATCCATCTTAATTGGAATTCTCATGTTTCACAATTATGTAAAAAAATAGCCTCAGGTAATTTGTTTTAAGGAAATTTTCAACAATCTGTGATTTGAAAACCATGAAATCAGTTTACTTTTCTTTTGTGTATAGTTACAAACAGTTACAGTTATAGTTTTGTGTAGTGTAGTTACATTTCATTAGGATGGGATTGCGGAATGGGAATACCGCAATAGGAAATCTCAAAAGAATTTTAGTATTACAAAAGAAAGCCTTAAGAATAATTTTAAAATTAAATTGAGTTAAATCTGTCAAATAAAATTTTTCAAAATTAGGCATAATGACCGTTTTCAGTTTATATATAATTGAATTATTATTGCACCTTATTCGAAATCTATCTAACCTCTCATTGCATTTAGGATATCATCACAATTACAATACAGTGGAACTTGGATAATTCGAACTTCTGTAATTCGAAAACTTCTTTATTTCGAAGTTTTGTCTTGGTCCCTAGAATTTTATATAAAAACAATGTTAAAATATCTTGGTTAATTCGAATAATATTTTGGATAATTCGAAGTTTTTACAGCGGAAATCTATAGTGTGTGTATAAGTGAACAAGTCATTGTGTGCGATTTTCCAGGAAACGACGTTCGGCTTCCTGTCCTCAGACTATTTTTAGCTAGATCAACGCGCCCACCCCACTCACTAGTCCACTACTGCTCATAAATCACAACATTGACATCTGTGTGTATCATCGGTGGTGGTTTGTTCCGATATTCGTCGTCTGCTTTCATGTTAACACGTCGTGTGTATGATGGCTTCGTCAAAGCGAACCTACAAATCTCTGACGTTGCAAGAATAAATAGCGGCGATCAAGGAGGTAGAGAAGGGATTTGAAAAAGTTTGTAATAGCTAGTTTCGGGATCCCTCCAAACACATTATTGACATTTAACAAAAATTAGGATTTTTAATCAATAATATCTTCATTAACCTAACTTTTTTAATATACAATGTTAAAACATGATGTTTGATTGTTTATTTCAACCACTTGCATAAACTTTTCTAATTCGAATTTTTGGATAATTCGAATTTTTTTCTGGTCCCCTGAGGTTCGAATTATCCAAGTTCTACTGTACGAGACATAGAGACACTTTGGGATATGATAACAACAACTTAAGATTTTATGAAAAAAACAGTATTACGTATGAATTAGATTTTTCAATTTATTAACATTAGATTTAAAAATATACAATAAATTTAAAAAATAAAAAATTTTTATGTTTAATAAGCCTTTGTACTGGTTTTTTTCAATAGAAATTTATATTTCAATCGTATTAATGCCACCTAAATAATTAAGATTATATGTTTAGATTCATTAGTACCTGGTGATCAAGCTTTGCTCAGATAGAATAAGACATGTATTATACAAGTTAATTAGCAAAACTGAAACATATTTATTACTCAATGAAAACATTTAAGTGGTTTGAATAAAACCGATTAAATACACCTTTAGTAATATAGTAAAACACTGAACAAAAATGTGTTGTCCCCGGATGGGAAACAATCTCATTACCTTCAACATGTGAATACTATGCGCTAGCACTGAGCTGCGGCGTCGGCCAAGTTCGTGTTGTCGTATAAGGTCTTTTAGCCAATCTCAATTGTTTTAGCTGATCATATACTGTTTAATTATCCATACAGTTATTATTAGCCTGTGATCAACTAATTTTGTCGGAAACGGAATGAGTATTGAAAAGCAAAAGAGAAATTTAATTTACACTAATTAATTGGTTTGTTACAGTGGCTTCAAGCAATACAATGTATACGTTTTCTATCAAAACACAAAAGATTTTGAAAATACTTTTCTCTGCTATTATTTTGCACGGTTATTTTACACTGTAGTTTTTACTTAATTATCTAGTAATTTGATAATTTTTCATTTATACATAAAATATATATATATATGCAAAACCTCTATTCACATATTGTTCACCACCATCTTCAATCAACAACTCTCTAACGGTTATAAACAGATGTTTTGATTTGTATTGTTTACATTTGATTCTCAATAAGTGTAATGTTAACATTTTAGATTTTAAACTTAACCCTAGAAGTGATAAGCTTTTTACTCTTAACTGTAACATAAAAATAATTAGTAATATCTTCTTGAAATATCAAAGTTTAAACCAAAAAAAGCTTAAAACATGCCCCCCCCCTTATAACCACTAACCACAAAAGCAAAACAGGTGTCCACTGCAATCCCAATTAAGCCTACAAATGCCGTCAACTTCCACCCAAGCCGGTCACCGTTTATTTAAGGTGGGCCCTCCACTCCGCTATACCGCACATTTGCAAGCCAAATTGGGATTGCTCATGGTCGGGATTCGAACCCTAGCACTTCCGAATGGCTAGAACGTTACGCTCGTCAGCGTAGCGCGTTAGCCACCTCGGCCATCCAGTGCCTAGGAAAAGAAAGCGCTTACTTGGTTATAAACCTGCCCGGTGGCAGGCTCGTGTACTACAAGAGCAGTTTCGGTTGTTGGCCCCCAGAGGGAAACACGGTCGCGTAGGCGATAGTGTCTAACAATTCCACAAAACTGACGACAGATGCCTCCACCTGCCAATTCTTATTGAATATGTAAATGCGTCGTAAATTACGACTTTGCCATTTCTAGGGTTAATATTTCAAGAAAACCGGAATTTTCCTGGACATTAGACCTATCTAGAACTTATTTTCAACTCGGAAATTAGTTATTTCCAAAATTTAAAGAAATTCGTTAGAGCCGTTTTTGAGATCCGCGTAGAAATATATATATATATATATTTATCTTTAAATAAATCAACCGAGTACCCTTAGTAAACATTTTAATTATTTCTTCGACATGTTTCGGGAATTATCCCATCTTCAAGAAGTACAAAAATGTTTAACCTAATTTGATAATCTTATATATATATAATATATATACAAACCTGCTTGTATTGTAGTATTGGATAAAATATACTGTAAATAATTTGACACCATTCTGTACTCTCTGTATAAAATGAATAAAGTGTATTTTGATTTTGATTTGATTTGGTGAGTTGACCACAGGTAATGCTTTATAGCCTTGGCCAAACTGAACACTATGGTACTTTTAACCTGTAAGAATTTTTCTGTTGCTATATACTTCAATGTGGCCCTTCAAGACATATATACTGATTATTATTTGGCCTGTCTACCACTTGACCAAAATCCAGAGTGGCAGTCAGTGTGTTTTGTTTTTCTTGACAGTCAATCATGCTTTATAAAGCATGATTATTAAAAGAGAAAAAAGATTTGGGATTGTTTAAATTGTATTTGAATATTATATTTTATGTTAAGCAAATTAATATAGACTATTATTTAGATTCTTATTGCGGACATTTTCCATCACGATATTATGTAAAACAAAGTTTCACGACGTTTCGGGATCTGGAATCTGATCCCGTCCTCAGGTGAACTAATATCTAAAACATAGCACAATTAATTAACATACAATCCGGACCAAACCGGTATAAAGCTGAAAACATAAAAGTTTAAAGCAGTAAAAAAAACTTACAAACGAACCATACACTAACCATTACACACAAAAGAAACCAAACACGTCCGCTTGTCACGGAGACTCAAAGACAACTGAAAGGAATGGGCGTGTCCCACCAGAACCGGAAACAAAATGGCCGCCGCCAAAATCCTAAATCCAGGCGAAACACGTCCAACAGGATTTATTATTATTATTTTATATTAAAATGCAAATCCTATCTAATGTACATGAAAAAATTTATTGTAGTACAAAGTTAACTTTACAGAGCAAAAAACCCATTATTTTTACAATTTTATGCTTAAAACAAAAAGCTAATGCCCCTTATGAGCTTTACTACGAGTTAGCATACCATGAGAATTTTGTTTTGGATTTATATGAATATCATTTACCGGTACTTTATTTTCCCTATCCTTAAGTTCTTTACTAAGAATTAGTAATATAGACTAGTAATATAATATTAGTAATATAGACTCATCAACTTCGTTTACTTTTTAAAAGTAAGTAAAATTAGTGTTTTAAATGTAGAACTTCATATGAGAGAGAAGAATGATAAGATATTCAATTCATTAATGTTATCGGTGCCTATTGATTACATAAAGCATGGTTCTCTGCAGGGATGGGTGACTCTACATGGGTTCATCTGCTTCTGGATGTTGACTACTCTTCACGATCTACCCACCACTCTCGAGTACCTCGCCTACCTCGGGTACCCCATCACCGACGATGACAACCAGCTCTCCGCCATCACTGGTGAGTCAAACCACTTATGGCACTTCAAGTGATTGATAATCTATTGCTGTTTCTTATAACTTAATCACTTCAGTCGTTATCAGTCAGACGATGCGAAAGGTTGCTCCGATAAGCCGCTCCTGAGTGTGTTTGCCAGTCTACCTGCCTGTGTTAAAACGTGTCCACTGACATATTTTATAATCAAATGGCATCTTTAGTGGTTTTTTTCCGTTTCTCTCAGAATTTTGTTCCAGTTGGTGATTTATACAGGCACTTCACCCAGCTGCCTATTTTCTGTATTGTGGTGTCAGGCTTACTTTATAGGCAAGGTGACAGACAATAATTGTTTTACGCGGTTATAAAATTTTAAAGTTTGTCTTTAGTGTCAAAAGTAGCCTAATGTGAATTGTCCAAAGTGCAACCATGGGGGTTACCTTTGAGTTACCTTGACCGTCAGTCCATCTCCATAGCGCATCGGCTCCCATTTGTGAAAGCGAAACTGTTCCAAGTTTCCATAATCTGCCAATTCGTCAGTCGTACCACCAAGGCCGAAGGGATAGCCGCCGCCAAAACGAAGAGACTGCAATCCTCTGACGTTAATCCGCCGCTATGCCTATCTCCCGTGTTCGTCGTAGACCACCTTACACTGCACAACAAACGTGCCCTCGGACATGTTAGAGCTCAAGTAAAAATCGGACTCCTTACCTTTGCTTGGTCGACGGACGAGAAGTTCCTAGTCAGGAAGACGACGGACTCTGACTTCATGAGAGTGAGGTGTTCAAACGACATGGACAGCATCATAGGGTCCAATGGAGTCAACAGCGCCGACAGAAGATCACGGGCTACAGTCACCGCCACAGCCAGCCCCGCTGCCCGAGCCGCCCCAGCCGGACCAAGAGGACAGCCCCAGACCACCCCAATGAATCATTCATAATATCATGAATCATCGGATACCCATCATCAGGTATTTTTACTTATTTATCGTTCACCTTTTATTATTTTAAGAATTTTTTCCTATATTAATTCAAGAGTTTTTCTTTTTATTAGTCTATAAAAAGTTTCTGTTCTTTAATTATATCTTGGTCCGTCAGCCGGTTCATAAGAATTTTGGATTAATTTTAACTAAAGTTTCTTGTATTATGCTTATTTTGTATGCATTAAAATGTATACAATGGTCTCTGTTTTAATTTTATGATCAGGGTCTCGAGACTAGGAATTCGAACCAAAAACATTTTAAAGATTAGGTATGTCTGCTGTGTACAAACATTATTGTGATTAAAGTTTGCTTAACATATTTATAAAGATTATTTTTATTTTAATTGTGTATGTATATGTAAATGGAGATTAATAATATACATCAATTAACTAAGTTTTGTTTTAATGTAATAGGCGTTTCAAATATATTCTATGGTTAATATTATATAAATCATTTTTATTCATTATCATTTCAAATATTCAGTTACCTTTTTTGAAATTATTTTTAGGGCAGTAATAACTTTCAAACCATAGATCTGTAAATGTTTGCGTATATGGGGAGACAGGAGTTTAATCCAAAAGGAGGGTGTTGACATAAACATTTCCAAAACAATTTTAAGTGTTAACATCCAAAGTTTCAACAAAAACTTTGTTGAATTGATGGTTATCCTTGGTAGTTATAAGTATAAATTTAATATTATTATATTAACTGAGACCAGGCTTGATGAGAGTTGTGCGAATGTGTGTATGGAAGGGTATGATGTGACTGTGAATAGGATTAGCAAAAATAAGAATGATGGTGTGATTGTGTTTGTGAATAAATGTCTAGCTGTGAGTGAGGAGGAGGTGAGTCTGCATGGCCCTACATGTATAAAAGCGGACATCAGGTTTGGCCGTGAGCGGCTGTCAGTGTACAGGAGTCTGTCCAGGGACCTTGGGATGTTTATCGACGATCTCGAGACCTATCTGGAGGGTCGGTGCAGGGGGGTCACTCACTGGTTAGTCGGCGATATTAATTGTTGTATTTTGTCTCAATCTATGGTTTATCTAGCCAGAAATATCTTGATGTTTTATACAGTGCAGGTTTTGTCAGCTGTATAAATACTCAGACTAGGGTTACAGGCACCTCAGCCAGTTGTATTGATCATATTTTCACTGACATAAAAGATACAAATCTAATAAAATCTGCTGTAATTGAATGTGGACTAACTGATCACTACTTTACCGTTGATCAGTTCCAGTCTTGTTTAGGAAATAAATTTAAATCCAACAACAAACTTTCTTATCTAAATTTGGAATCCGCTGGCTGCCTTATCTCTGAATGGAATTGGTCTCCAGTTCTTAACACCTTGGATGTTGATCGTAGTTGTAATACTTTTGTTGTTGAAAACCTTACAAACATAATTGACATTTCTAAAAAAATAAAAACATTCGCTGCTAAAGTATCCCAATTGAAACCCTGGATGACTGCCGGTTTTATGAGATCAGTTTAAACTAGAGACGTAATGAGCCGAAAATTTGGTTTGGAAAAAATGGGGTTTGGACCGTTCCCCATCAAAACGTTAAAAATGCCACTGGCGTAGAAATACACAAAATAAAATAAATTAAAAAATCAACCTTTTAACACAACATTAAAGAATTGTTTTAAATTATAGGCCTACCGTAATATGTTAACTAAAACAATCAGATCTGCAAAACAACTTTACTACCAAAGGAAAATCAATGAATCTCAATGTAAAATGTGGAAAAATATTGTTGAAGCACTTGTAAAAAAAAGATGGATTTCCTATTGAACATTTTTTTAAGGACAAGGAAACCATAGAATCTGATGATATAAAGTATGTAGCAAATTTACTTAACGATTATTATGTTAGTGTTGGTGCTAAACTAGCCAGTGCAGTTCTCCCTGTATCTGGGGTTGTGGTCGACCAGGAGTTAAGGGTGGACGCCGACTTCCGGCTGGAACCAGTCTATGAGGAGGTGCTGTATCGTATGGTATCAGACTTGAAGGATGGGTCTTCTCCAGGTGTTGACAAGATTCCGGCTTCTTTAATTAAAACTAATTTTGATACACTGAAAGCACCTTCATTACGTATAATAAATTTAAGTATAAATCAAGGTGTTTTCCCTAATAGCTTTAAACTTGGTAAAGTGATACCTATTTACAAAGGTTGACCTAAAGATGAGTATATTAATTTCAGACCAATTACATTAGCTAGCGTTTTGTCAAAATTACTGGAAAAATGTATATGATTTCAACTTGAAATTCCTTTGTACGATCATAATATCTTATTTCAAAACCAATTTGGATTTAGGAGTGATAAAAATTTAAATGTCAACCTATTTCTCTTAACAAAAAATATTCTGGGCGCGATTGAACGTAACAAAATATCTGTTCTAGTATTTATAGATCTTGCCAATGCTTTTGATACCATTGATCAAACCCTATTAATAGAGAAGCTTGAATGTATCGGTGTAAAAATACAGCTTTGAACTGGTTTTGAAGGTACTTGAGTAATTGATATCAAATTGTTTCAATGTATGAGATCAGACTAGCTTGCCCAGAAAAATAGACTATGGAGTTTTACAGGGTAGCACGCTTGGGCCCCTTCTTTTTCTAATCTTTGTCAACAACCTGGGGAGAATTGTTTTGGAGGGCGGACAGATCTTTCTTTATGCCGACGACACGGCCCTGCTTTACGAGGGCGACAGTTGGAAGGAGGCTTTTGACTTGGCGGAGCGCGGCCTACTTGCTGCCAAGCGTTGGCTTGATCAAAGTCGACTCACAGATAATATTTCAAAAACCAAATGTTGCCTAACTCGACAAGAGCCCACCACGATCCGATCAACATTAATCTGCGGCTGCATACATTTGGCGGCTGTCGCAATTTCTCGACATATGAATCTGTGGAGATTATGTGTGAGTATAAATATTTGGGTGTTACTTTTGACAACCGAATGAAATGGGTCAATCACATAACCTATTTGAGAAATAAACTTCTGAAATTCATTTATATTTTTCATCAGTTAACACAGTTCTTCCTCCACATTTACTTAAAATGATTTTCTACTCGACACTCGTATATACAATCGTTGTTACAGTACGGAATCCTGGCTTAGGTTGGTTGTTTCAAAACCATTTTACCTCCTCCAATTAATTCTAAAAGCAATAATTAAAGCAGCCTTACAAAAAAATCGCCTTTTTCCATCTGAACAACTTTTGAAGATTTTCAGGTTTTAAATATTCCTCAACTCTATATGAGGAATCTTCTCCATATATATTTTCAATAATAGAGATAATCTGTTCAATCCGATATCACACCAGTATTCAACATGAGTGTCAACTACAATTAGTATTAATGCACCTCGATTGGTAAAAACCATAACTTCCATTTCATCCCATTATATAGCTAGTATGCTCTTTCCGAAAATTCCTGAAAATTAAAAAATCCACAACCTTGCAGCCTCGAAACTTACAAAAAATGCATCAATGAATGGCTTCATCTTGTTGGTCGTCGGGATATTCAAAACTATTTTTATTCACAATATAGATAAGTTTGGCCAAAATGTTTATTTTTTGTGTGTGTGTGTATGTGTGCATGCGAGCGTGGGTGCGTGCGTGAGTGTGCGTGAGCTGGAAGTCAGGTCTCGTACGTTTTGAAATTCTTTCTCCCCCAGAATGCACTTACTTAATACTTCAGTGTATTATATATTTTGTTTTGTGTATGTTATGTTGAGTTTATTTGTTTTCCTTCATTGTACCACCAAGTTGTGCAGCAATAGAAAGTTTGACTCTTTCCCCACACAGAGGCCGTAGCCCATGTGGGGAAAATTTCAGTTTCTTCATTAGATTATTGTATATTGTTATTGTATATATTTCTTGAAATAAAGGTGTTATTATTACTATTATTATTATTATCGATTTCTCCAGGATCCCCAATCTCTATTCAGAGTGAAAATTAAATCAAAATTTCTTTATTGCTACTCTTTTGGTCACTTGCTTGTAAAACAAAGAAAGATACAAAACCATAAAATGTTCTTTATGTTTTGGGGATGAATTAAAATATGAGCTAAGTCTGATTGTCAATGAGACGAGGAATGTCACCAATCGATTACGACCGCACCTGACCGAACAGCCCACCAATTGGTCCCAGCCGAAATGAACGTGTTAATTTACTTGCTCTCCCTAAGATTTAAAATGGTAAATCAAAAGGTTGGGTTGCCTCCACAAGGGGAGGGGTTTAATTATTCGTTTCCTTTCTTGAGGAACAAAACCTACATTTTTCAGTATACATTATTATAACTTTATTAAATGAAGTTGTGTACAAAACTTTATCACAATATTTCAAACGATAAATGAGACGTCAATTTTTATCCTTTTTCCATTCAGACTCTAAATTATGTTCATATACACACACACACACACACACATATACACATTTTTAGAAATTCAATTAATTATTCAATTAGTTCTTATCAATTAGTGATACAAAGAGGTAATTCAGAAAGATTCTAAATTATAAATATATTCAGAGCAAGAAATTATATATATTCAGAAGCAATACTATAATACAAGCAAGGTTTTTATATATATTTGCACACGGATCTCGAAAACGGCTCTAACGAATAATTTCTTTAAATTTTGGAAATAACTAATTTCCGAGTAGAAAATAAGTTCTAGATAGGTCTAATGTACAGGTAAATGCTGTTTTTCTTGTAATATTAAGTTTAAAATCTAAAAAATTAACATTACCCTTATGGAGAATCAAATGTAAATAATACAAATCAAAACATCTGTTTATAACCGTTTGACAGCTGTTGTTTGAAGATGGTGGTTTACAATATGTGAATAGAGGTTTTGCATGAATATTTATTTTATGTATAGATGAAAAATTATCATATTGCTAAACAATTTGTAAAAACTAAAGGGTAAAATAACTGTGCGAAATAAAAGCAGAGAAAAGTATTTATAAAATCTTTCGTGTTTTGATAGAAAACATAATAATCATTCTATTGCTTGAAGCCACTGTAACAAACCAATTAATTGGTGTAAATTAAATTTCTCTTTTGCTTTTCAATCCTCATTCCGTTTCTAATGAAATCAGTTGATCACAGTTAATAATAACTGTATGGATAATTAAACAGTATATGATCGGCTAAAACAATTGATGTTGGCCAAATGACCTTAAACAACATTACAAATTTGGCCGTTGCCACAGCTCATTGGTGCCGCATTGGCTTCGTGATTGATAGGTTGCGCAGTCGATACCCACCAGGGGACAATACTTTTTGTTCAGTGTTTATGCTATATTAATGATGGTTTATTAAATCGGTTTTATTTAAACCACATAAATGTTTTCGTTGAGTAATAATAAATGTGTTTTAATTTTGCTAATTAACTTCTAAAATACATGTCTTAATTATAAATATATTCAGAGCAAGAAATTATAATAGCAAAATAATATTTACTCTAAAAGAACTGTGACTATCTGAATGGTTAATTATCCAAATTGATTTTTGATAATTTTTTGGATAAGTTTTTTCTATCCAAGCAAAGCTCGGTCATCAGGTACTTATCTTTTTAAGTAATTAATTATCTGCAAAAATCGTATAATTAAATTAGTTGTAACTGTCATTATGTCAAAATAAAGTTAAGGAAAGTGGATTATCTGTCTTGCAGTGACAAGAGAAAAGCGAGTCGACTTGCTCAAGCGTCAGTCGACTCGTAATGTGTATGAGTGCCATGTGATGGGAGCCATTGGAGTGGGCAAGTCTATGTTGTGCAGAAGTCATATTGGGCAGTATTTAGAGGTTAGTTGTACAAAGCTTACTTTTTTGAAATAAATCATTTCAGTTAAGAGTCCCTGTTGGTAGTTGTGTACTTTTGATTATTATTTCTAACAGTAATAGTGAATGAATAGTAAATTGAGGTATTTTATTATTAAATGAATCTTTTAAATATGAAAAAATCTCCTCTGAGATGCAATTAATATCATTATCAAACCATTTTTGGCTAAAACATTAAAGGGATAGTCAAAACAGGATAGTAGGGATTGTTAAAGATATAGTTAAGTGATGGTTAAATCATTAAGGGGGGTAGAGGGATTGAAAATATAATTTTTATTCAATCCATATTTAAACAAGGTCATATATATATATTATTATTATTAAATTAAAAGAACTTGAGCTCCCTTTAAACATTTTATTTTGTACATGATACACGACACGTGTTTCGAATCTTAGTTCATTTTCACAGTGAATATATAACTTATTTATATATAACTTAGTTCACATATATATATATATATATATATATATATATATATATATATATATATAAATTTGGGATGGCTAATAATGGTGAAAAAAGAAATTAAAAATAGAAATATTTTTAAAAGGAGGACCCAATCATTCAGTGCATTTTAACTTTAATATGAGTCAGATAATTTTGATAATCTTAAGTTTTTTTTACTTTTATTACTGGCAAAACACCAGCAAAGCATTTGTTGGATTGTTGATCACAAGGGAAAAAATTCTTTATTTAAGAATATATTTGCAATAGTTGTATTTTTTCTTATTAAAAAATACATGAGAAACATCTGTTAAAATAAGCTTTACAGCATATTATCCCTTCGAGGCGGTTTGATGAGGGTTCCACGTCACACAAAAAAGACATTGCTGCCGTTTGACGAGTTTCTTGTCATCACGCAACCCGTCAGCTGGTGCATTCTAGCGACTTTCTAGTGAACTTTTTTGAACTCGGGCCGTTTGGAGAATATTGCTTATAAGTTTCTCTACATTTTCTGACCAATTTTGATCAGCTGTGAGTTTGACAGAGATAGAGATATGTTGTTTATAAGCACAGTCTTTGTTTGATGCGTCGACTTGGTGTTCATATGACCTGTTTACTGTAATTTATTGCGTATGTTTCTTTCTTTTTGTTTGAAGATTTATATTAATGATATGTTTGTGGGTGACCCATATGTGTTGAAGTGTAATGTTAGTGAGCCGGTTTATTGTAACTGAAAATTGGGTGGCTAGTTTTTAGACTATTATTTTATTTCAGTAGTTTTTTATGATGCCTAGATATAGTGAAATAGACCGTTGATTAGACATAGATGATATATGGTTATTATCAGGTGAAAGTGAGAAGGACGAAGTGGACTTCTCCCACACTCTGTAAAAACTACTGTAGTAGGGTCCGGCAGCCTTGAAAATATTACCGCCTTGAAGGGTTAAGCTTCATCTGTAGGGTGGCTGATGATATTTCTTTGTATGACTATGACAGGACGTGCCGGACGCAGAGATCCAAGGAGTGACTCAGTGCACTATCAATATGGTGCATGTATACGGCCAGGAGAAGTACCTTGTATTGAAGGACGTTGACTTACCCAACAGTGATGCAGTGTTACATCCAGTGGATGTCACTTGTGATGTAGTATGCCTCGTCTACGATGGTACTGATTCCAAGTCATTTGAGTACGTCGCTAACGTATTTCTGGTGAGTGAAGTGCTTAAGTACTTATTTTTTAAGTGTTTTAAACTGGACCTAATTTACAGTTTTTTGAGAAGTTCCAGAAGCCCTGAAGCAGAACAACGGGCGACAGTGCAACATTGTTGCAGAAAGTACAAGCAGGCTGCAGAAAGATCAGCCCATATAAACCTAGCAACACCATAGTTTTAACTTGACTTTTATGAAAATATGTGCGTTAAAAAACTAAAGTTTGAATTGAAGAAAATGTACGGAAAATAATTCAATAGCACTATATTGAAAATCTAGCATTTATTAAGATCAGAAGTGATATAGTTTTCGAAATGATACATTTGACAAATACTTAAAAAAACAAGTACTTAACACAATAAATATTGATCAGATGGCCATGATTATATAATTTACCAAACAAACTGTAATTAAGCCTGAACAAGGATGTGATATGTTGTATTAGAAATTCAGTCTCTCCTGCCTATACCCCGCAAGAGGTGATTTTTAAATGTTTAGATATTATTATTTGGTTGCATAAGCGTCACAATTTTAAGAATATCTGCGAACCGGCCTGTTCTGTTACAAAGGGAAATCCAGACTGAGCAAGTGTTAGTGCTGAGTCCCCTAGGCGGGGGTGGGACTGGTGTCAACTCCTGAGTCAGACACTAATTGATATTTAGTTTAATTTGTTATTTTTAATGTTATTGACACTGTTCCCTAAGCAACATTTTGGGCAGGCAGGTACAATTTGACCTAGTAGGGAAATTTATAAGTTCAGGCACTGAAATTAAATATCACTAATGAAATTTAATTGTCCCTGAGGCCACCTTACACTTGTACTGAACAGAATATATTTTAAAGTTTGTAATTAATTAAGCTGAAATAACATGTCAGTTGTATGAGAAACGTGTCAACGTCACAAAAAACTACGATGCCGTGAGTTGGAAACCAAAACCTGTAATGTTTGGAAAAGTATGGTTTAAAAACGTTATAAAATGTGATATATATATAGATACTGTACGTTATTACAGGTTATAAATACATAAACGCCGGATGGTCCGGAATTTTTTTAATCCGGATATGGGTCCGGTCTCGAGGTGTTCGGATTAGAGGGAGTCAACTGTAGGTCATTTTTATTGTCATATGACATATGAAAGTGGGACTTGTGATCTTATCAAAATTATTAATTTTAATTCAATCTGAGACATGTGAAACCATAAGTAGGTCATGGCTACCTAGTTCTAACACAGTCATGGTTAAGTGGTTACAGTCCACGACTCCCAATCCGGGTTTGAATCTGCTCCAAGGCTAATATTCTTGTTGCTGACCAAAGGTTTTCTGAGTTTGTCGATTCCATTTTCCAAATATTTCAGCATACTCATAGTGTATAGAGTAGTAGTATACAGTTTTCACCTTAAACATACCGCCTGCATTCATCACATACTAATACTTGTGTCTGTCATGCGTTTATAGAAGTACTACAAAGAGGGCAAGATACCGGTGATGGTGGTGTGCACCAAGGCAGAAAAACCTCAGGTAAGAATTGTATTTTTGACAAAAATCGTTATATCTGAAAAACTATTTAGGCTACAGAAACCAAACTTGGCACACATCTATATTGGTAAGGAGAAAAATATCCTTAAAGTATCATTTAGTTTGCTTATATGTTTCAAAAATGGCGGCGGTTAAAAATCTTTTTAATTTAAATAACAATAAAACCACTTTATAAAATATTTTCAAGATATGAAAAAGATTTTAATTTCTAATCTAACAATACTTTGGTGAACAAAATCCATCCACATATAAGTGAGAATATGCACTTTTAATGTTAGCTTATGGAGCCCATGCCGAATCTTCACCAAGGTCACTGCCCTTTCGAACGCTGCGTCACCAAGCCTGTATAACCCCAATCGCCACGTCTTCCGTTGCTTACTGCGAATACAGTGACGAAATAAGTGTGTGATATTATTTCCCGGGAAATCTGAACACTCCTAAATCCGAACAGGCTTCAGCCCCAATTATTTCAGATTTGAAGGGTTCCACTGTATTTATATTCCTAACCCTTATTAAATTTTGAATGAAGTGAATAAATTTGAAATATTTTAAATTCTGTATAGAGCTACAAGTGAAATATTTTTTATGATAAAATTTCACAAAACCTTTATAGCATATTATTTTACAAGTTTTACTGACTTCTTATATTCTTATATGATGAAGTTGTTTCTATATTTTTACTTAGTAGAATATTTTATGTTGATTGATTTGATGTATAGTTTGAAATATTTTGAGCATTTTCATAATAATGTTTTTGTTTTATGAATTTTCTTTTGAAACATTGCAAAATGGCTCAAAACAGCTTGCTGTTCAAGGTTAATTTATATGCCACTTTGATGGTTAGTTTATTTTCTCTTAGTAAATTTGCTAAAGCACTCGTAAGTTGTGATCATCAGGTATTTGTTACTTAATTATTTATAAACATTTAATTAATTAAATTTTCTAAGCACAAAAGAATTTAACAACGTGAAATTTTGAATCAACACAAGTAAAAATAATGGTAATAAAGTGAATTACGAAAATGGGCAAATGTCATTTATTAGGCATCCTTATATCATTTTACTCAAAACCGACAAATTTTTAAATGCAATTCTGAAAAGTATTCTACTATGTTGAAATTAAGTTATGAAACCATAAGTGTAGACAATTAAACTGAAGTAGTCAATTATTTTTTTACTGCAAATCCTGTCATTTAGTCATTAATGTAAACTATTACGCTTTGCTTTTGAATTCATGATCCACGTTCATGGTTTTTGGTTGCAGAAAACTTAATTTTTTCAAAATAATACCGATGCTTAACATAACTTTCGGGGACAATATGATTTGTATTTCAAAGTGTTCTATGCTTTATATATTGTGTTTCAATTAATTTATTATTGATGCCCAGGTGAAGCAGGAATACCACATTCAACCAGTGGATTTCTGTGATGCCCAGAAGTTGTCACCACCCCATGCCTTCACTGCTAACAAGGAATCTGCCTCTGAGCTGTTTGTCAAGTTAGCAACAATGGCTGCGTTTCCGTAAGTTTTCATATCATTTTGAATTTTGCATTATTTGCACTCCTATTTGTTTTTTTCTATGTGAGAATCCCACATTATTTAATTCAACCTTACTTATTGTTGAAAAATATGTATTAACATATTGTAAAATATTGAAAAAGTTTATTACTTGGTATTGAATTTAGAGGTGTGCGGATATCCAAAAAGTCAGATTGGATACCCGGCTCCGATCTGAATGCAAAATAAGTATCCGAAAAAGTCCTCGGAGTCGTAGTCGAATCCGATCCGAAAAAAATTTACTATCCGCACACCTCTAATTTTTTTGCAAGTTTTTTTATGAAGCATGTTTTTTACAAATTGAGAGTTGGGGTGGATTTATGGATCAAATTCATATTTCCACAAAATCATTATCAGAATATTTAGACTGTCATATCAGCCTTTTTAACATATGAACAGTTTGAGTTTTCATGACAATGCCAACTGGATTTAATTAAATAAATAATTCAGTTAATGGCCTACTTAAACAATTGTATCATTACTACTTCAAATTTTTATGTTAATTGTTAACTTTTAACTTCACTAAAGTTGCTTGAGAACATTTTAAAATATTCTACATGCTTGTAACTATGCTTCCGATTTTTTATTTTTTATAAGTTGATGTTTTATTTACAAAATACAGTTACAGTGAACTTCAAGGGTCCTGATTCAGACAGGATAGCATATTTTTAAAGATTTTTCAGTCGATTGTTATATTCATTTGGTAACTTGATTTAGTCTTCCTTATAGGATGGATATGAATTAAAGGCAATATAAGATTAGTACTGTCAGTCTTATTAGTTTTCTCGATGTTTTCAACAGCACTATTATTTTTTACCTTTTAATAATATATCAGTCCTAGGGTATTTTTGTATTGAAAGAGCAGAAAGATTGATTATTTGTAGAAGTTTTCCTCAGAACAAATTTTACTTGTCATCTCTATATCAATCTCTGTCACACTCTCCTCTCCAGGCATCTACATCTCCCTTCCGCTCCCTCCTTTCCTCCTCCTTGGGTTATTACTTCTCCACTGTTGTGACTGTGTCATGTGTTGCCAGACGGTTCCATGCGGCTTGGCTGCTCTTCTATCAACACACCAGGTTTGTATTAGATGGTTACTACTCTCACTCATTTGTATATCTCTTACAGCTCTATGCAGATGGTCATTCACATCATGTTGAATTGCGCACCAGTTCAGTTCATCTCACACCTTTCAAGGTTGCTTTGTGTGATTGTTTATTTTGCCCACTGATTTCCTTCTTCTGTTTGGCTTTCTGGCTTGTTTCATCTAATAACTTTTCCTATTGTTATGTTGTTAAAAATTGTTTGCATGTTTTTATTTTGATTACCTCTACTCTTAAGGGTTTGTATTTGTTTATAACTTCTCCACAGATTGATTTGATTTTTTAATTTCAAAAATGATTTAACCCTTAATGCGCTACTGAAAATCACAGTCCTTTCTCAATTAGTGTAAAAAATCAAAGTATTATTTATCCAATGTTTTTTTTATTTAGGTAGCTTTCATAAAGTATCATAAAGTATAAAATAGAAATTTCATTCATTTATAATTAT
The DNA here is from genome assembly GCA_023375725.1 of Nephotettix cincticeps. Taxonomy (NCBI): domain Eukaryota; kingdom Metazoa; phylum Arthropoda; class Insecta; order Hemiptera; family Cicadellidae; genus Nephotettix; species Nephotettix cincticeps. Next base: position 46,887,650 of record CM041791.1, read on the forward strand.
TGAAGATTTTAAGACTATTTTTAGGTATTAAAAAAAGTATTTTTTTCATCTGGATGAGCCATTTCAGTTAATAATAATTACTCAATAAATCCTATTTATTAAAAACATTCACACAATTTACACTATTTACTGCTAAAACACAATGAAAATAAACATATATCGATAAATAAGGTTAGCGAAAGTGGAACAGCTGGCCGTAGTGACACCGCGAGTTTTGTCGTTGTTAAAAGCAGTACAGGAGCGCACGAATACGGACCAAAGTCGCCTAGAAACTAATTTCAGTCACTAAATATTTCTAACAAAGTCACCATATTGGTTTTGTGAGTGCATAGAGGCTAAAGCAACATAACCATGCACTCTATCTATAGTTTCACAAAATATAGCGCAGTAAATGCTTGGCAAAATGATTGATCGCAAATAAACTCGTTTACCGCGTCCTATGGTCCTGCTGTGCTGCGAGAAATGTCGTCAGCCGCCCAGTATGGGATAATATATTAATGTATAAACTTAACCCCCTAGTTATTCTGAATAGTTAGCTTTTTATAGTTCTGTAGTGCAATTTTTCACAACTAACAATGTTATTATATTTATATTTACGATTTTTTCTATAATACCTTTTTTTCAACTTATTATCAGCAACAAACTATTCACAATACTTTTATATTGAAAATACAAATTAAATAATAAGTAATTTATAAAACAGAGTGCTTATATAGAATTTCAAAACTTGGAACAAATCTTAAAAAATTTCCCCCTCCCCCCCAAAAAAAGGTCCATTAGATACTGTCTAAGGAAAATGGCAGTCTTAGTCAGTAACAGGACTACAATTTTGTACCACAATCATACATAATCACTAATTTCTCATTCATACTCGGCATAAAATACATACCTGGATAAGTCACCACTCCAGTAAAACGTAAAAGTAATGATGGCTGTTTAAAATTTTTTTACTATTTTTTGGCTAAGAAAGTCATTTTGCATTTACTAATTGTATTTAAATTTCATATTTTTTTTATTAATATGTTTTGAAACACTTTTAAACTCAGAAGACCCTAACTCTTTTTGTTTGAGATGCTTTTACATTATGTGTGTTGTGTGCATGAGAACAGCGGGTGAGAGAGAGTGTAGAGATGCAAGCTCTCTCTTAATACCACCTCAATCTTCACCTCAAAATCTTAACTAACAAACTAAAACATTAGTTAAACTAACATTAGCTTCTTAACTGCATTATAATATTAAAAAGCAATAAAATTGAGTAGAAATAATGTATAAAATGTATTCTTATTCCTTTTTTAACCAAGAAAAAATTTGCAAATAAGCAAAACTACAAAAATTGTGTTTTTAGCGTTACATAGCAACCATGCCCATTTAAACTATAGATTATAATTAGTCTTTACAATAGGCACTATTTAATAGTGTGTTAAAAATTACAATAAATTAATGATAAACATTAAAATGTTGTTATACAAATGAGCTGTCTTTGTTATTGATCGTCGAAGCTGTCTCTGAATTGATCTCAGAAAGCATTCCGTCATAGAGTAAGATGCATAAAAATAAAGCCCTTTTGTTTCTGAAATTTTTGTGTAATTTAAGCCAGTTACAATAACTGCTACATACTTATTTTACTATAAACAGTGATTTTCTGAGTCTCAAAGCGAAATGTCATTTCTCGCACAGGTATGACCGTCTCGATCCGAGACGCTCGGCACTTAATTTTAAAGGTTTAAAAATATTGTAGAGGTGTGTGGATATCCGAAAATTCGGTTCGGATCGGATATCCGAAACCGATCCGAATGTATTTAAGATATCCGATCCGATCCGATAAATATCCGAATTTTCGGATAGACTGTATAATACAGCAATTTGAACAAAAACAACGAGATTTTCGTCGAGTTAATACCCGCGAAGCTGGAATAATTTTTGCTTAAACCTTGATAAGACGACGAAATTACGTAACGTAGTCTTTCATCAAAACAATGTCGTTGACTGGTAGACGCGATACACTTATAGCGATTCGAATGACGAATGACGATCGCAGATGACGAAATTACGCAATTCATATCCAATCGGAATGTAAGAACGTCATTGGGCGGTCCAAGGATGCGGTATGATTATTCGATTCTTCAACTACGCATTTAAGTAACCGTAAATTCAACACGATATTGCATTTTGAAATACAAAGCATAGCGTCATCGATAGTTGCACCGAGTATCAGATTGCGGTTTGATATTGTTCCATATAAAATTTCATTTCGGCTACGAAGAAACTTGAATTGTTGATTTAATGTTACTGGTAACAAACCATCATAATAGCTCGTGTTGCGACGCGGTTTCCGGCAAAAATAATACTACTTCATTCTGATCGTCTACGTAGACGATCAATTGTTTAGTTATCGCATTCTCAACTACTCCGGGTTTGAGCAATACGATAAAGTGTTGCCAAATTTACATTTGGCCTATTTCGTCGTTCAGTGTTCACATTACCAACAAATTTTCCACTTGTTTTCAATCTACATTTTCTCTTTGTTATATGAATTTAAGCGTTATTAGTTTTACATTTTTTATATAATTTTAAGATGAATAACTAACTATATTACGACAAGGTACCATAATTTCACGGGTTTCAATATTGTTACTCAGCCAATCGGGGTGCGCACAGGCCTTTGTTTGATAGCAGCTGCACTGTCAACTGTCACTGCCCTTGCCGATACGCAGATAGCCGATGGCATCGAGCCAACGGCGTCTGTCAAATCTTAATTCTTTGTTAATGGTGATTTGTTTTTATCATTGTAATAAATAAAATAATTGAATCGTGAAATAAAATTGAGAATTAGTTGATTATTAGTAGAATGAATTGATGAATTAGTAGAAAGTTGATGTCATTTAATGACGAATTATAAGGTTTCTGTTGATTTAATTTGTGAATTACGCCATATTAAAATTTGTTACTGGTAATTGTTATTTTGTAGATTTGTATTTATTGATCGAATAAACTTATTATTATTATTAATTTTAAATGCAGTGAAGTAAAAATTTTAGTTTTGTTATTCATCCTATGAAGAATTTATGATTTTTTATGTAGGCCTACCATTTAATAATTTTGATAAAATTTTATTGATTTTTTCCTAATTTATTCTTAGATAAGTCTGATTTCACTTTTTTATTGCGAGTATCCGAATCCGAAAACTATCCGATCCGAACCCAAACTATCCGATCCGAACCTGAGCTATCCGATCCGAATCTGATCCGAAAAAAAAATTCACTATCCGCACACCTCTAAAATATTGTCTCTTTTATCGCCTGTTCCACATTACAAATGCATATTAGTTCTTTAACTGACACTGTGTTGTGTTCATACTAGCCACCTCCGGGACCTATCCATCTTGTCCAACGAGTCCATCGTGTGGAAGGCTGGTATCGGCATAGCGTTTGTAGCAGCCATTGGAATGCTCGTCTCCAGGATCCTGCGGCCGTCGTCATCCAGATAGTTCCCATACCTGACCGAAAGCACAATCACTAGTCATGTACATAATAGTTTAGACAACTAGCCTAGGTGTGAGACTGAATACTTGTTCATCGCCTGTTCAATCAACATGTTCCATTTGTAAATAATATTTCAGAGTATTTATGAAATAGAGTATGCGCTCATCGATTAAAGTCTGACCAGGTCCGTTTCAGGTATCAAATGAACTGTTTTCATTGTGAACGGTTAAGGTTGAATGAGTGTTGTATACATTGTTTATGTGAGGGATTACATTTTATGATTCAATATCAAATTCAATTTACTTTTAGGTCAGTAAGTACTGTATTTTTTATTGACTTTTTTCTATGAATAATGTTATCACACTTGATTTTTTATCGTTGTTAAGTGCTGTACATCATTTTCACATTTAAATCACTTAAAATATTTTTATATATTATTTTAATATTTTTTTCTAAAACAAATTAAATATTGTATCATAATAAACAACCATTTCTTCTCCAGATAGTTATTTTCAAACCCCAAAAATGTGAATTCAATGCATTAACGTATATTGAGAATTAATTACTGAGCATGCAGATTATTACTTGAAGTGTCTTTGTGGGAAGAGTTTGTTTGGAGTTGTTGAAAATCACGTCAGGTTGTATGTATAAAATATTGATGAAATTAAAAGGATGATAATGATGATGGATGATAATTATTACATTCATATATCTTGATTTTGTTTCCCTTCTTTTGTATTTCGTTTTAATTTTCAGGCTAAGATAGGACAACAATTTCATTTGCTTCCATGTAGGCTTTAAAATCATTTCTCTATTAGAAAGGGTGTGGTTTATATTAATTTAAGTTGGTTATTATAGTTAAATTGCTAAATTTGATTTTAATTAAATTTTCCTAGTTGTATTTTATGATCTTTCACAATAAAACATAATTCTTTGCTAGTAGAAATGAATTCCATTTGTAAAATATGACCACTTCAAGAATGGTTTACAAAAAAAATTAATTGTTTTTCTTCTGCATTAAGAGTTATTTTTATTATTTATGATGCATTATACATTTTCAATGAAAATATTACCATTTTATGGTTAATTAAGAGTTGAGACTTGAAATTTATACTCATCCTCCCTTTTTTAGAAGTATGTTTTGTCTATTATCTAGTCTTTCGAGGTGCATTGAAATGGCTGTTCCTTACTATGTTTGTGCCAACTAATTCTTAGAAAGGGACAAGGAAATTTCTTAACTAATCCATGAATTTTTATTGATTATTAAAATTATAGCCCCGTTAATTCGTTAGGTTTTTCAGTTATTTTATTCCTGCAGGGGTAAATTGTATTGCAAGTATTCATAACTGCAAATCAAGCATTTAAAAACCTAAGTGTTCTGAAACAAGTTGCAGAAATTTTGCCTTTTCATCTTTACCCTAACACTCACTACTCAGTTTGAGGTGTTATGTGTGGATTGTAGTAACACACTCTAGTAATTTGGATTCTATGTGGAGTAGTTGTTGAAATTTCCTACTTAGCTTTAATCACCAGTTTTTTTATGATATGAAAGAGTGCTATTTTTTGTAGTGAGATTTATCTATTTAAGTTCAACCACTTAGAATCTTAATTTTTTCTGAATAAATAACAGTAAGAGTTAATTTAGAATTAATTTGTTCTGTTATTTAGTGAAGTTTACAGTTATATTGTAATTATATTTTAACTAAAATCATCTGTTTCAAATTTAAGTTATTTTCTTAATGTAGGTATGTAAATAAAACCATGGTGTTACATGTTGCCAAAGTACCAGATTTATATTTAAAGCTTTTTAAGAAGTGTAAATTATTTTGTGAATTTTACAGTCAATAAAATTAATGATTAAGTAAAATTAAGACTTTATTTTTAACTATGTAACCCTGCCTCACCTTATCTAAAAAAATAATCTAGTGATTAAAGGAATACATCAATTGATTTCATCTAGTTTTTTGTCTCTTTTTGATGACTTTGTGTCTATTTAAAAAAAAGATCAAATGAGCTACAAAATGAATTTAACTCTTCAAGGACCATCGTCAGTACCCGGTACTGTGAAAAACGCCGCTGACGATATATTGTCAGCTGGCAATACTTTGTATAATATGTAATCTACGGCGCTTTGAATGCTCCCCTATGTTGTTTTGAACGTCTTTGGTTTCCTTCTTCACTGTCTGGACAATTTGTTTTCTGTTGTGTTTTAGTTGTATAGTGTGGTGAGTTGTATATGTGTTCAAAACACATATACACATATATAAGTTGACTGGGAGTTGTTGCTAAGCGATGAGTCTGATCCTGATGGTTCCAACAGTTCAAATAAATTCAGGTATTTGAATATTGATGACAGTTCCTCATGAAGTGATGAATCTGATGTAGGTATAGGCCCTTCTCTTCCGGTGCCTTTTGTCATATGTATTTACAAACATTTTTTACCTTAACATTTTTATTTAATGTCCAAATGCTTTAAAACTTTATATACATACTCTTCATAATATTAGTAATTATAAAAACTAGTTTCCCACGTTAAAATTTTTTTAGTTTTTTTGTATAGGTAACTCAATTAAAAAATTATGAACAAAATTTATTTAATTTTTATTTTTTTTATTATAATTACCATGACAATATTTTTAGTTTTAAAATCAAACAACAATTTACCAACAGTAGTTGTTAGGGTAACCAATCACAACTATTTTGGTAAAAAAATTATTAAGATATCTTAAAAAATGAAGGTAGTACAGACTTGTTTACAAACCTTTGCAAAATGCTTAGTTTCATGTGGTCTTTTTTACATATCAAATTGACTCTTGGTATTTAAAACTTTTTTCAACATATCTAAAAATTAAAAAATGGCTCTAGTCCCCAAAGAATTAAATATTAATCCTCCAACTTAAATCAAATTAAAAAGAAAGCAATTAGTTTACAATGATTCTCTAATGAATCCTATAAATCACATCTTAACACGTTCTCTGCTAAAATGAATGCAATAGAGAGTGGTATATATGCTACAATTTTTTATGTTTTTATTCACCATTTGACATCTTTTGATGATGGAAAACAGTGAAGAAACACCATAACGGACAAAAAAACTGGCATTTACAGCCATTTTTTTTGCAACAATCGTTGCCACCCGTACCTGATAACGTTCTTTTACCGATCCAAACTTTTTGGTTCTAATATTTTAAAAAGACTCTTTGTTTTAAGTCAAAAACACATATATTTAATTTCAAATCACAAAAATACTACACTAACATAAAAATATACTATTTACAACACCGCCAGCTCACCCTGATGTTACGTTCACTTATACCAGTCATCAAACTACTTACGCATGCATGACACACAATCCCGGCTGGTCCTCACACTTGGCGCAATGCCAAACAACTCTGTAATGGATATTTTTCTTGCTGCATTTGTGGCACCTTTTATTTTTTACCCTTTTGTTGTAATTGCTTTTTTGATGATTCAAAAAAACAGTATTTACTATTTACAAATCCACAATGTTTACACAAACATACATATAATTTTTTAAACATTGTGTACACATTTCTATGAAAACATTTTCAAAGAAATGTGTAATCAAAAACTGACAACGCCAAATATGAAAGAAATGTACCTGCCACAAGATCAATAATGAAGACAGGCACCGAAGAAGTGCTAGCAGCTCACTGACATATTTAAACAACAACGAAATTGTTGTGTGATAATGATCATTGCCGCACACACCTGGGGAGGCCGGCACGGCAGAGATCGTTACCGCCCGCAGCGAACGTGTTAATTATATATGTCATTTATTTCTCAGGTTACATTGAAATACTCGGTAAATTAATACACTAAAGTTGATGTATATAATACATACTTTATTCACAAATCTAATAGTGATGTTGAACAAGTATTATCAAATTATTTATTTAACTTTTAAATACTAAATTAAATCTACCCTGTCACAATGAAGCCAATGAAGAGCATTATTCAGACTGTCTTTGTACACATTCTAACACACTTTTGAATCAAAAACAGTAGGTAAAGTATGTCAATTTCACATTTGATATGACAGTGACATAGGGATCAGGATAGAGATACAACCCTCAATATATTTTAAAGATTTATAATATTATCAAACTACTTTTGAATAGCTCACATCTGGCGTAAGGGTGCTTTGGCAGCTAAATACTGCCTTAATCTAGACAGTACCTTTTAGGAAGCTTAAAAAAATAAATACCTCTTCTGCCCGTCACACAGGGCTATCATCACTAGATAGCCTGAGTCTAGCTCATGATCTGACAGTCAACATGATCACCTGCTTGGAACGTTTAGCTAACTGCATGCTAACACAACATATATTTGATGGGAAGATTTTAATTAATGACAAGTGTGTACACTTGTCATTAGTAATAAGTGGTACACAAAGAGTCTTCAATTTATTGCAATAAATGTGATCATTCATTAAATGTGATGCTACCTGATGAAAGTATTAACTTTGAAATTACAATGAAGGAAAACTTTTATCACAAAGATTATAATAACAGTTAATAATTCAACAACTTTCTATGTGTCCCAGTTATTGACAGAAAAAGTGGCCTCATACTCCTTTATTACCTAATTAAGAATTACACTCTCTTAAAGCAAAGAAACGCCTATAAAATATTCTTCATTTGCTTCTTAATAGTCGTCTATATACAGGATTACCTAATTATTGAAACTAAGCAATATTTATAAAGCTCATGGAAAACAAAATAAAGCACACACACACATATATATATGTGTATGTATGTATATAAAATAAAGAAATAACTTTACTATTAAAGCCAAAGTAATAATAACATCTAATTTATAAGAGTAATTATTGTATGTACAGTACTTAAAAGCATTTTCATTTCATATAAAGCCACATGTATAACAAATATATAGGTTTTATATGAACATCATTATACTAGATTAAACATCTTAAACTTAATAACAGAAGTTGGAAAATTCTTGAGTAATACTTAAAACTGACACTCTTGACTGGAGGACCTTATTTCCATTTTTTAAGTGAAATAAAGAAATGTATTTTTATTGAGAAGTAAAATTAATTAAAGACAGAATAATCACAGTAATTTTCACAGGCGAATAATTAAATGAAACTTAGAATGAACATTGTTCATCACAAGGTATAAGAAATTATATTATCAATTAAAAACTAGTATCACTCCTCACAGCTCCACTTGGTTATATTTCAAAATCCTAAATATTAACTCTCACCGTCAATAAAATAATTTTTAACCCCTTAAAAACTAGTATTTTGTCCCAGAATTTGTTACTTTGTAAAATAGTTTAAACTCAATAAGTAAAATAGACACTTTAAAAATTATTAAAAAATAAAATCCACTAATGAGAAAGATGAATCTAATTTTACAGGATAGATAACCTGTAACAATGACATCTTTTTACAAAATCAATATGTGGTTTTTCTGTTGACTCATAAAATGTTACATGAATTATTACAAAGTTCATTTTTCTTAAAAAGAACTCTCTTCACACTTTGTGGCAATTGTTAAATACTACATAGGATATCTACGAGAAACCATATTAAAACCGAAATTGAAAATCGAGTTGAAATTTTAATTTCAGTTTATACTTTATATGAGCATGATTTATACTTTATATTTAAGTAGATTCAACAAAGTAAAATAATTATTTCATTCATTCGCTTCAACACTCTGTTCAACACACAATTACAATAATTTTGTTTCACCATTATTCTCGATCTTTTTGTAGATGATATTAAGATGTTGGAAGCTATTTTGATTTATTTGCAAAAAATTCTATACCTGATCTCTGACTTCACTCTGGTGATCTCTGAGCTTGTAATTTTGAGTAAGATAAACGGTGTCACTGGACTGACACATACTTTCTCCCTTAAGTAAATTTTAAAACCACAATCTGCAATAAAACCATCATATTCTTTAAAGATAATCTAAATACCATTTAAAAGTTATTTATTTTTTCAAATATAATAATCCAATTTTTTGGGTAATTTGACCTTATGCTTCATACCAGGTTTGGGAGGTTGGAAAATAATGAAGAAATTGATTTTTTAATATCCTCCATAAGAATAACATTGGACGCTCTTAGAAAATGTTAGTTTTAGACAAATAATTCAAATTAGTTTGTTTAGTTTTTAAGCTGGTTTCAATGGTGATAGTCAAATTATTCTTAACTTTAATTTTATTGTTTTTGCTGAAAATTTAAAAAATTGATTTTTTGACATTTAAAAGCCCATAACTTTTGAACCATTATTTTTACAGAAATGCAGGTGGTGTCATATTATTTAGTACTCTGTGAACTATATAAACTATCAAATTTTAATCAAAATCGTTAGAGCCATTTTTGAGAAATTTGGATTTTTGACGTTTTTATGGTTTTTAGTGGTGAACTACCCTTAAAAATAAAAAAATAAAAAAAATTAATAAAAATACCTGGAGATACGGTGAATATATACATACATGCCAAATTTCATCTAAATCGGACCAACGGGGTAGGTTGTGGCTCTGTACACATCCAGACACACACACACACACACACACAGATAGACAGACACACGGACAGACAGACATAACGTTGAAACCCACTTTTTTGGATTCAGGGGACCCCAAAATGGATATATCCTCTCTCAACTCAAATTAGAAAATTTTGACGAAAACAATACTTTCTCCATATAGGCTCACTATGTTACTATGTCACTATGTTACACTATGTCACTAGGCTACTATGTACGAGGGCCATTCAGAAAGTAACCTCCGATCGGTCACAGTGGGGGGAGTAGCGATGCCATCTTTTCAACCATCCACCTTACAGCCCAGGTCTGGCGCTAAGTGATTATCACCTCTTTATGCATATGAAAAAATGGCTCGGGTCCCATCACTTTGATGACAACGAAGAATTCAAAGATGCGGTCACAGGCTGGCTCCAGGCACAGGCAGGTGATTTTTATGAAGAATGAATTTCAAAGCTTGTGAAGAGATATGTAAGTGCCTCAATCGTTATGGGGACTATGTAGAAAAATAGTGCAAAGATATAGTTTTAAGATGTATACAATAAAATATTTTTATTTAACTTGGAGTATATTTTTTAATTAACCAGAGGTTACTTTCCGAATGGCCCTGGTATAAGGGGAGAAAGTAAAAAAGGTACAAATAAATAAAATAAAATATGTCCTGATTAAAAATATTATAGGGATAGAACATAATATAAATAAAATATTAATTATCAGAGGATTGAAAAATATCATGTATGTATAATACCCTTATTAAAACAATTTTCAATTAAAAAATTTATTTTCTCACATAATAATGTCTGATTAACTCATAAGATTAACTCCTTCAGACATAAAAAAACTAGCGTCAACTCTAACACACAGATCTATTATGTAATTCATTTGTACTATATATCTAATAAAACATACAAATTGCAGTCAAAATGGAATAACCTTGAAAAATTTGTAAAAAAAACTAAATAATTTTCACACTGGATATTCCGCTAACTCTAAACTTTTATATTTGATTGACTCCTACTTCTTAAGATTAAATAATTTTACTACACTAGAACATATAAAAATTCAACACGAAAAACTCAACATTAATATTCCCTTGAGGACGCTATATTTAGAACATTCGATAAGTTACGCTAACGCTTGAGCCTTCACTTTCTCTATAATAAAAATATGTACAAATTTATTAATAATTTATCTGAAGAAGTGTTGTCAGTTTAGACGGTCGGAGGCGCGGCAAGGGGAGATTCCACATCTTCGAACCATCATCTGGACGGACATGAGTTGCTCAAACTGTTGCCAGACTGCAGACTGGACATGGAGCCCCTGCACAACCAAACACTACTGCACCATACATACATCTACACTTACTCTACGTATTATAAATAGACAATGTATTTTCCTTTTAAAAGTATACTAAATAATGCATACCTTTATTACAACTATCACAATTCTTTATGCTTATTAACCCATTCCCGTCTAATGACGTACATTGTACGTCAGCGTATTTCGCTAGACAGATGTCTAATGACGTGCACCGTGCGTCCCGCGGCGCGGTCCGCGGGGTGGTTATGAGCAAACAATGTACGTTGCCTGCTTATATTTCGACATAGTTCTTTTTTTCCGCCATTAGGGGCTCTAGTTCATTTCTCATCCGATAGATGGTGTTGGCGTCCTCTTTTATCATCTTATTTAGTGTCAAATGTTCCGTATTGACAGTAAATTATTTTCTCGTTCGCACAATTTGTTTAGCAATTATTGTATTTATTGATGATAATACAGTCATAATGATTATTATTTAAAGATTTATCATTAACTATTTATTACTGCAGGTAACTAGAAGTAGATCTGCCAAGTAAAATAAAGGAATCCTTTGAAAATAAAGTAAAATTTGACAAAACAAAAATACCTACTTGTTTCTAAGTCTACAGCTTGGAACTGGTGAAAAAGTACAGTAATAATTTTTTTTCTTGTTATAAGTGATTGTATACGCAGTTAAAGAGTATAAGGAACAGAGCAAAGAAATCAAAACATATAATTCACGAAGTTACTGTTAATTCTTTCACGCTAATAGTGACGCGCGGTCGTAGTGAACGAGGCTCGATTTTCGTTCATCCCGGGTGGCCTCAGGCGTCGACCATTCTGCCAGACAGGAATGGGTTAAAATAACATGAAAAATCTAGCGTTTTAAAAATAGTCCTAAATTTGTTCCAGACTAATAAAATTACCTCTACGTTATTTTCTGTAATTATTCTTGATTTAACATAGGGCACCTCATACTATAAAATTCTAGAGTTTATGGTTTCTAGAGCAATCACTTTATGTATCGTGTTCTAGGTGTTCTAGGAATCTAGGTCGCAACACGGTGAAACTTTCTTACTATATGTTGTGTTTTGACTCTTTGGTATTACGAGGATAATTTTCTACTGATCAAGTTTGTCTAGCTCTGAGATGGAATACGTGAATGGTATCGAACCACTGAATGGGCAGAAGCTGTGGCCCACCTGGAAGGATACAATGTTGGAGGAGTATCCTTCCTTTCTTTCCTCCACAATACTGGTGAAGGAATACCTTCTGAAAGACAGAGAAAATAGAAACAACCCGGTATTGTCAAGAACTGCTCTAAGAGATGGCTATGATACAAATAACCCTAAACAAAACACACCTAATCATGGGCATATACAGACCACCAGACGCAGACGTGGACGAGGCATCAAATCAACCCTCAAATGCCATTGAAGAAACAAAAATAGAAAACTCTCGCACAATCATTATGGGAGACATAAACATAGATCTCCTTAACTCAGATAGGAAAACCGTTCAACTAAACTAAACATTTGCCTCCCATAACATCTACAGATTAAACATACCAGCGACACCGACAACCCAAAATTCGAGAACATCAATCGAACCACTATACATCGAACGTCGAACATTTGTATCTGAACCAACTTCTCACAGGAACAAACCACAAAAAGCAAATTAATAGAGGGTAGACTATCGGACCACACCGCACAACTCTACACACTCTGTGTAGAACCACCGGCTTAAGATATGCAGAACCCTCCAAGAAGAAAACCTAAACCAACTTAAACTCCTCTTCTCAAATGAATCATGGGAGAACCTAATTGAAGCTTCAACGGTCGAGGAGGCTTATAACAGTTTTAATTAAACTTGAACACAGGCCCTGAACACAACATGTCCCAACAAGAAAAAAATATCTAAAAAAAAGTACAAGCCAAAACACTTTTTACATGAAGAAGCAATCAGGCTCTAAAAGGAATACTTTAAAACATAGCTAGCCAATTTAACACATATTTAGTAAATGTAGCAGAGGAAACTCTCCAAAAACTTCCAGCCACGAGAGGAAACCAACACATCCCACAACTCATGAACCAACTGAAAAACTTTATATCATCGCAGACACAAGCGAAGACGAGGTCAAGGCATGGAAATGAAGACAAAAAATTCAGCTGGCATCGATGAAATATCCATAAAAAAACTGAAGCACTGTGCAGATGGAATCACATCCCCCCTTGCCACCCTTTTTAACAGACCTCAAAGAAGGGAGGCTAACCTCAAAACTAAAAATTTCAAAGGTCTATCCAAAATTCAAAAATGGTGAAGAACGCAAATTAGTAATTACAGGCCCATCTCACTTATCTCAACATTCTCAAAAGTGTGTGGAAAATTGGCCTCAAGAGACTCTTAGACCACTGTACCAGAAATAACCTACTGAACGACGACCAGCATGGGTTTTCTTCAAGGAAATCAACTACCACAGCTGTAATAAAGCTAATTGAAACTGTGGTAGATAATTTGGAAGCAGGGAGACTACCAACTACCATAGTACTCGACCTAAGTAAGGTGTTTGATTGTGTAATTGTCTCAGCCATAGTCTTATCATGAACAAATTGGGACACCTAGGAGTAAGAAGCGCAGCAAAAAATTGGTTTAAAAACTAATGAGTGGACATTGTGTTTCCACGTAGACGATCAAATGTTTCGTTATCCCATTCTCAAGTTCTTCGGGTTTGAGCAATACGATAGTGTTGCCAAATTTAACTTTTGGTCTGTTTCGTCGTTTGGTGTACACATAACAAACAAATTTTCCACTTGTTTTCATGCTACATTTTCTCTTTGTTGAATGAATTTACGCGTTATTAGTTTTGTAATTTTAGATAATTTTAAGATGAATAACTGACTACATTACGACAAGGTACGATAAACGGGTTTCAATATTGTTACACAGCCGATCGGGGTATTTTTATCTGCCCGATATTCCACCTCTGCGAACAGGCCTTTGTTTGATAGCAGCTGTGCTGTCACTGCTTTTTCTAGTTCCTTGTCACCGATATATCAGTGACAGAACCATATCGGTAATTTTGTCACCGGTACAGAAATATTGCATATCCCTACCAATACGCAGATAGCCGATGGCATCGAGCTTAAGTCATCTGTGAAATCTCAGTTCTTTATTAATGGTGATTTGTTTTTATCATTGTAATAAATAAAAATAGTTAAATCATGAAATAAAATTGAGAATTATTACTCATCAATCTATCATGGTTTATGTAACTAACATTTAAGAACTGTTTATGTAATTTATTGGTGAATTATAAGGTTTCTGTTGATTCCATTTGTGAATTACGCCATATTAAAATTTGTTACCGGTACTTTTAAATGCAGTGAAGTAAAAATTTTAGTTTTGTTGTTCATCCTATGAAGAATTTATGATTTTTTATGTACCATTTAATAATTTTGATAACATTTTATTACATTTTTCCTAATTTATTCTTAGATGAGTGTGATTCCACTATGTTATTGCGAGTATCCGAATCTGAAAACTAACTATCCGATCCGAACTTGAGCTATCCGATCCGAAAAAATAATTCACTATCCACACACCTCTAATTTTCACTTTTCAGTTTATCTAAACAGCTGTTCTTATGTTTCAAATTTTCATCTTACAAATTGCTAACACCCCTCCCCAGAGCTAAGATATATCCATGTCAAAAGGCTGAGGACATTACATCTGATTCTCCATGAGCACAATGTTACTCCGATATAAAAATCTAATGACCTCAAGTCAAAATATGATATTCTTAACGTCACAAATATTACGTGATCTCCATAAGAAGAGGAATAAAAAATGTGACACAGTTTGCAGATTAGCTCAAAGTTTAGTTTAGCTAAAGGTTAAGAATTCACCAGTCCACGTGGAACGCTGATGGCAAACCTTTGTTTGCAGTGCCTGCGTCTTCTTATGACTTCCGCATTAAATACTCTCATCACAATAGAAAGAACACAAACTAATACTAACAATACTCTTCTTTGATATCTAAAAGTAGTGACGTAAATGTTGCGACTATAAGTGATCAGTGGTGGATCCACGATGGCACTTGGCACAGACGTCTACTATGAGCATATATAAGGACTTAACACCTTTTCCTGAAAATTCAAATAATAAGGTGATAGCGGTAAGAAAGGAGGTCATAAAAGCTCTTGGAAGTGGAACATATGAAGTTTTATTCACACTTACTATGACGTCTGGTATAATCCTGACATATATAAAGAAATCTTTTTTTGTACTTGCTACTCATGATTGGAACTCTCAAAGAAAATTTTAATCTACTAATACTGAATCAAGGCATAAAGTGAAAGACAATATTCAAAGGCACTCGGAACTCAGGTGGAACTCGGTATCAAGCATTGTTTCAATCACCAAAGGCGTTTAATGTTAATGTGTGCGTGCTAATGTGGTGAATGGTAACAGACAAGGAAATTATCATCAGTAATGGAGTCACATGTATAAGCGTTTTGTCAGACCAGACTCAAATCTAGATTTTTTTAAAGAGCGAATTGATAAGAAAATGTATGGTTCATATCAATTTGGGAAAGCGCATCCAACAAATTATTTTTTCAGAAGAAACCAAATCAGATTGGGACTGTTGGCTGTTCAGCACGTTGGATCAGCTCAGCTACTGGCTGATATACTGACCAAACTAACACCTGAACCAAAACTTCTCAAAGGTTATCAGTAGAAGAATTGGTCTCTTGGAGTATATTTAAATAAGGCAAAGTATTGAAATGACGTCTTTGTTATAAGTATCATATGACAGATCTTATTTAAAAATCAGCTGTCATTTTGTTCCAAAATTTTGAAATATATTTGTTATGTTACAAAGTTACATTTCGCTCTTCCCAACTGGGGATGAAACGAAGGGAAAACCCATGCAAAAATGTTTGTTATCAACTAAAAAAGCATGGGCTTTTTTGAGTTGTGTTGCCTTACACTGCATACTAAGTTTTATTGTTCACTTGGAACATACAGTAGGAAATAAGAAAGTAAGTAATTGATTTTTTTGTATTCATAATAATAACATTGGGCGCTCTTAAACAACTGTGTTTTAACTGAAATAAAACTTTTCTCTGAATAGTCGTAAACCAATAATTCAAAATATTAAATTGTTTAATTTTTTGAGCTAATATTGATTGTTAATAGTCAACTTTTTTTTATTTTTTCTTTTGCTAGAAAATTTTAACAAATTGATAACTTATTGCCTAACCAAACGTATGTATGTTATATTTAAAAACTCATAACTTCTGAACTGTCATGTTTAACAAACATACGTGTGATGTCATATAATTTGGGGCCCTAAGCTTTTAGAAATTTCATTCAAAATCATTTCACCCATTTATGATCAATTTGTATTTTTGTCTCATTAATTTAGCTCCACTAATCCAGCCTTTATAATTCAAATTTAGGGGTCAGATGTACTGTGATGCAAATTTCAATCCAATTATAAACTAATGTTAACTACATTAAAATTTATATGTCCGTATCAGTGCACAATCCTTTTATTAAAGTTATATTTTATTTGCCCATATTACAGTAAAAATGTTTGTTCCAACTGTTTGAAACAAAATATTGAGCATACATCAATAAATAAACAAATCTGACAACAGAATAGGGTACACAAACGTTCCCATACGGTTTCTAATAGGATTGACTAATTCACTCCACCTGTTGAGGTCCTCTTTGCCTTCAGTATAATTAGCTAACCCAAAATTTAAATCCTGTTCAAAGTAACAGAGAAGCCAGTCTAATGCCTGACTGGCTTCTCTAGATAGACTTCTTCTAGATAGACTGGCTTTCTTAGATAGACAGACTCGCTTCACTCGCTGGGGCTACCCAGGCCCCCTTATAGTTGTCGGCCGAAATCCACAACGGAAACTCAAAAACAGCTAGGGGTCTGCGGTGTACCGAAAAAATCGGTACGGTACGGTTCCAGCCTTGTACCGAACCTCGGTACGGTACAAGAATTTTTTCGGTATATGTTCGGTACGGTACAAATAAGGAAAAATTAAGTCACTATCCAGTCTAGGTTGCCATCACATATAACTATGGAACATCTCCTGCCGAAAACATTGAATAAAACCCAACCGTTAAAGGCTTTATTCTCTACAAGTAATATAGAATTACAACACTGCCCAGATGTATGGCAAATACTGAACGTAAGACTGAATCATAGCGTGTTGGTGAATGATCATTTAAAATAAAACAATTTCACCAGGACTTTAGGAAAATCGGGCAACCAGCCATCTCCCTACCGGCTCTAAATTATTGTGCATTCGCGGTTTATTATCGTATCCACGTATAGCAGCATACGCGATCAGGGAACCGTTCCTCTTTTTGACGCAACAAAATAGTCGTACCAGTATGAGGCTCGTATTAGTCATGTTTCAAATAGTGATGGGAATACCTGTGATTTTTCAATCACAATGAAAACCTTTTAAACTGTGATTCATGATTCTTTCAATTGATTCGTTCTTTTTCCTCTGACAGCCTGTAGACGATGTTATAAGACCAATACAGAACTGTGATTTGCCGTATTGATCTCGCTCTTTCGGGATTTTCACTCAAATAAAATAAAAATCATAATGTTAAGGATATAACTGAATAAATGAAATAAATAAACAGTTTTATTTTTAATTTTTTACGGTATGTTCTGGATTTCCTCATTAGTGTAACCCCTCAAATCCGAACTAATTAGGACTGAAGCCTGTTCTTCCCGGTAAATAATATTACACACTTATTTCGTCACTGTATTTGCGCGGTAAGCGACGCGGTGATTGGGATTATACAGACTGTGCGTGAATCAATAAATTCATAAGGGCAGTGACCTTGGCGCGTGGAGGTACGTCCCATGACATGCAATTTTTTCTAGTAGTCGAGCCTGTGCTAAAAATAAATCACTCTCCCCCTACCCCCGCCCTTACTGCGATGTGTATCGGATCTGTCTACTGTATGTGTCTAGTTTAGTCAGCGTTTACCAGTTGATAAGTGCGTATCGCCAGTATGCTAACAACCGACGTGGCTTGGAATTATGCCCGTGTGAAGATTTTCTTCACTTCAACAGTTAAAGATAACAGACTTTAAGCAAAAAACCCTGACTTTGTTAAACCTTGAAAAATAAGTTTATGTGATTAAATTTTTTCTTTATTTCCAGCTATTTCTTTTTTTGATTCCCTGAGAACATTTTCAGATTTGAGGGGTTCCACTGTAATATTAAAATACTAAACCACTTTATACTAAAATAACTATTTTAGTCTAAATAGCTCTTTGAAATTTTATGAAAGTGTTTGATTTATTGATTTGAACAATGATTATGATTGGTTGGATTAAAAATAATAAACCAGGACAATATATAAAATAGGTCTAATGAACCCTCGGCTAAGGGTATTTACTCAGTATACTTTCTGTATTTTTTGTTCTGCAATAAAATACATTATAGTTTTTTTTATTTTGTTTGTTCATCCTTAGTTTCATATAGACTTGAGAAAATTATTTCCCATTATTAATAATTTACAACATAAATTATAATGATATAGTTGATTAAATGGATAAAACTGTTGGGGTTAATATACCAAACAGAGAACTGTACATAATGTGTTTAATGACGTTATGGCCTATATGTGAAATAAATAAGTTGGTAAATGCAATGACAGGTTTCTGGTTTGCATCAATAATACTAAGTAAGTCAATCAAAATTTATTTAAATTAATATATTGCTTACTAATAAAACCCAAAGCCAACCTGAATTTTAGGCTTACAATACCCGAATCGACTCAAATATTAACTTGTATCTAATATGGATAATGGATTTAAAAAATCATATTACAGTTTGAAAATTAGTACAGTAAAATATTTCTTCTAACATTGTATATCTTTTTTTAAACTCCTTTATCTATGTTTTCACTAATTAAGTTCTGGAAAATACTTATGAATAAAAGGATGAGATCAGTCAATGTTACTAGCGGCATTATTCTCGTGTACCGTACCGTACCAAATTTGTACCGAGAACCGAGATACAACAATTTGTACCGTACCGTACCGTACCGACCTCCTAATTTCCTGTAACGCAGACCCCTAAAAACAGCCAAACTCTAAACAGATAATTTGTATATATCAAAATAAGACATTGAAGCCTGAGTTAAATCAAAAGACAACTCACTACCGAGGCGCTCTGGGTACCGTAATTAAAAGAATAATCACCAAACACCACCTAACCTACAATTGAAAGAACAGGTATAGTGAGAGATTGCAATAAACAATTTTACATACAACATTTAAGCCATGGCTACAAACAAATTCCACACCTTTAGTATCTCAGTAAGTCGTTAGAGGTGATAGTATTGTATAATGTTGCTTCAAATGAAATATATATTTAGTCTAAGGAGGATTTCATTGAAAATTGTACGTGTTATACTCATAAAACCACATTTTAAGGCAAAATGTAAACAAACACAACGTAAAAGCCTGCCCCAATATCTATATCCTTCTATTATAAATTACATAGGTTATCTATGGACCTACAATTAAGAGTACACGTAAATTACCAACATACCCAGAAATGGAGAAATTGAAATATCCCTGTCCTTAATAATTATAAATAATAGAAGTATAGATATTGCCACATTGATACAGATCTTTTTGTTTTCTCATCAGCCATTCCTTTACATCAGCAGAGCTCAAAAACCTTTGTTAAACACCTTAATTTTGGAGTTAAACTTAGTTTTATTTGGTGCTCTTTCTCTGAAATGCGACAATACTGGGATGGTATGTTTGTATGGAAACAGAACTACAATCCTTGAAAACGAGTATAACTGAAACAACATCAATTGAGAGAGACCTGATTGAGGGGTAACTTATAATGTGTCTTACCTGTAGTCAGCACTACTAAGGACCTCGTAATAGTACATGACTCGGGCCCTGTGCGCCATAGTGCTGTCTCCATTGCACCGCCACTGCCACTGAAGCACGTAGGTGCTCTTGGCTGACGTCACATGTGACCCCTGGATACTCTCTCCATCGTGACACGTGACCAATGGCTCCACACGTGACCACTCTTCCCCCTCCACCCATGACTTGTCTATCACTGAACGAGTTTCCCCATCTAAGACACACATAATATGCAATCAGTGAGACTGAGTGAGCTATATATTCTCAGAATGCAGGTTTCATAGTCAAAGTTTTGGGTCTTAGCCAAATTATTATTAGATGTTAAACATACTAAATCTTAATAATACTTTTTAAAATTTAATCATAATCTTAACCTGTAAATCAAATTCCAACAAACTTTCATCCTAATAATAATCCTTTCTATAGTTTTATTTTATAATACAAATACTTCAAGTAGAGGTCTGCGGGTAGGGATTTTTCTTGCCGGGTTGGGTAGTGGATTACCGTCAATTTTCGGGTCGGGTTCGGGTATCATAAGCTTAATAAAAATTCAGGTCGGGTCGGGTTTGAATATGTAAGTTAAAAGAAATTTGAGTCGGGTTTGGGTATTATAGGTTAAAATTCGGGTCGGGTTCGGGTATTAGAAGTTGAATCTCTGGTTGGCTTCAGATATATTTATTAGCAAAATGTTAATTTAATTAAGTTTTGATGCCTACTAAGCGGTAAAAAAGCTAAAACCTATCATAACATTTACCAACTTATTTATTGTGTGCCAAGTACAGTAAAGTCTGTGTGCGGAGTTATTGTGTTAATTAATTAAAATTTGAAGGTCCGAAAATAAAGAGAACAATGGAGGCAATAGACTGAGGCAGAGCTTATTTTTTAATTCAACAGTAGAATGAAAACAAAAACGAGTATTAAGTTGAAAAACATGTGTTAATAATAAACCTTGTGATTATGATTGATTATAGGCCATGAAAATATAGTTAAGTACAGATCATGGAAAATCCGGTTCATCTGAACCAATGTCTGACTAATGTGATCAGAATAGCCAAAAATTCAGATAGTCTGACACTATACTAAAAATATACCAAAATAGATAACGATTATGCATGGCGCCTGCAATATTAGTGCTGCAGACTGCTTATAACCTCTGTACAACAACATAGTCGAGTCGTGAAATATTACAAGCTTATAACGTGTTAAAAATTGGTTTTTAGTAAAAAAGTGATTATTATTAGTTTTAGGTAGGAAATAAAACGCTCTTCTGACGTTAAAACAACCTTTTTCCTTTTACAACCAGTCATGACCACAGATTCATTATGCACTTTGATAATAAAAAGAATTACAAAACAAACAACCACTGTATGTCTAACCTCAAACACCTATACTTTGACAGTTCAGTATTAAAAATTTGTTTTTTAAACCCTGATCCAGATGATTCAGATCCGGATAAACTGACTTTACTGTACATAAAAGGCTGAGAAGTGTACTGATACATTTAAATTAATGACAATTAATGTTTTACTATTTACAAAATGACAAAACACGAGTGTCTACAACATGACAAAGTAACACCTGTCAAATATTGGGAAAGGATAAGGATTAACGTAATAAAGTCAGGCATCGGAAAAAAACATAAAATCTATCTTTCCACTATTTCAAACTAATAATTTGATCTACAGTTTCGATATAGCAGTTTATCTGTAAAAATGAACTTTATTTATTCTTCTTCCCAAACTGTCAAAATGTAGTGTAAACAGATGACATTAGATAATGTAAACATTGAAACCTAGGACGGTTAAGGCAGCTCTTTCTTCTTCTTCCCTAACTGTCAAATTGTAGTGTTCACAGCCAATTGTAGTGTTGACATTCAAGTAATTGTTTGTTTTTATTCTTTGAAAAAACGGGGCGTAGCCTGAGGGGATTTGAAGGAAATGAATATGCCTATGAGTTGCATTAGTAAAAGATCTACCTTTGTGTAAAATTTCAAACCGGACGGTTCAGTATTTTTTTCGTTTACTTGCTACAACAAACCCACAAACAGAAACCACCCTTCTTTATAATATTATAGGTCATTAAACAAGTATTCCATTTGATATAATAAAACCTTACAGTTTATTTATTATATTATGTGCTAAATAAAATAATCAATAAGGAGAAACATTTTCTTAACCCTAAATGACATTTGTAAACTTACAACCTGCAATAAAACTTTTTAAGGTAGCTACTGAACAAAAAAAAGTATGTCTTAACCCTTTAACGAGTAATGTTAACTATTGTAAATGCTATCCTGGAATCTCATTACAATAAAGTATTAAAATGAGTACCGCTGTTCCAAAACGTTTTTGTGTGCTAGTCAGCTGGCTCCTATATCATTAGACTACAGTCGATTCCGCGCCCAAACTTTGCACACATAAATTTTATTGTTTGGCGTGTCCAAACAATCAATCTTTCCAAAAAAATTCTTGAGTCCCCATTTAATACTTTCAAACAAAAGATTTTGCAATGGATGCTCGAGAACCCATTTTACAACATAAGTGAGTTTTTCCACGCCAATCTAGACTTAAATTAAAAATCCTTCTCTCTTTTTAACGCTTTTTTCTATTTTGGCCCTCCTGCTTGTTCTTCTTGATGTGTTTTATTATTTATATCTGTTATTTTGTACTTCTATGATTTTAATTGTAATTTGTAAATTTATTGACTAATGTTGATTCCTAAACATTTTCCTGATCTTTGACGTGTCCAAATGCATACACTGTATATCTGTGTGGGAATAAAGATTCTGGATTCTGGCGGGAGTAATATTCCAAATGTAGCGTCATTTGGACTATTATTCTATCTACTTTTGTGTTTTTTTTACTTAATAAAAGTGTGGTTACAGATGTGTTTTTTACTTACCAAAGTCGTTTACATATGTATTATTTATTACATTGTGTCTAATATTGTTGGGAACTGGCTTGACCGAAGTGATGAGATCAGAAATTGTATATACGATTTGAGCGAGGGTGATCAACTTGTTGATAACCAGGATGAAATTTTGCACTTTGATGAGGAACTATTTTTAACAGTGGGGAAGAGGATTGTGATGGTGAATGGTGATTTATCTGACATATTCAACGTTCTTGTGAGTTCTCAAGTATGTGACAATGATCCATGTATGTTTACATTGATCCAAATGAAGGTGACACTCATTCTCCACAAATATCACAGGCAGGTAATGAATCACCTATGTATACATTTGTAAGAAAGGTAAACATAAGGTGGATTTTCACCCCAAATTGTTTGATTTTGACTCCACAAACTCAGGTCTTAAATTAGGATTTTGCCAACTGTAAGGGGAAAGAAATAGATTTTTTTTCATCATTTATTTGATTATGATCTTATGTTATACATAGTAAATGAGACAAATAAATACTCTGCCAAATACAGGGAAACAGAGAACCTTACTGAGTTTTCAAAACTGCAGTGCTTGAAAGACACAAATGCTCATGAATTGCACATATGTTTAGCCTGATTACAAGTCTAAAGTTATATTGGTAATTTGACTGTAGAGTATCGACAAAATGATGAGCCAAGATAGGTTCCTTACTTTACACCTGGATGACAATTCACTAGCTAGTGAAGGACAAACTCTCTAAGATAAGAATTGTAATTGAGATTGAACTGTAATAACTGATCTTATTTATTCATTTTTATTTATAAGCCTCCTGAATTTGTGTATATATATTGAATAACAGGTTACTAACCTGTTAATTGATCATATTATTGATGAGAGTTTGATATTGTGGAAGGGGTGCCTTGGCTTCAAGCAGTACATTCCTAATAAGCGCAACCAGTTTGAAATCAAATTGTTTGTACTCTATGGCAGCAATCAAATTATATTGTAATTTTATTTGTATGTATAAATATTATACTAATACAAATACAGGCACTTCAGCTAAAGTAATAGTAAATTAATATCTTATTACAAAAAACATGTGCTTTTAGATAACCGGTACAGCAACCATATTGACAGGTTTTCTTTAATTTGACTTGTAACTTGGTAAATACTAATAAAATGATATGTTTCCCTAAATAAATGAAAAAATGATGTATGGAGACTATGAAAATGACAACAGTTTGTAGTATAAAAAAAGTCATGTGCATAATATGAGCCGCAAATGCAAAATGTTGTGGGTAGGTGAGCCAAGCTGCAAATAGCATATTTATAGACATTGAACTGTTATGTTCACATGCATTATGTACATGATAATAATGAATATAGAATTAGAATATTATATATAAGATCTCAAGTCGTACATGATATCTCATTTAACAGCTCTGCAAGGAAGTCTAAAAAGTGGTTTTGCAAGTTATTTTTCTACATTACAGACATCTTTTTCCTCAATGCATTTCACATGTTTTAACAACACCATGAAACGAAGTTCAAACATAATATTAATATAGTAATATATCCTCAAATATATTTCATTATAGTAAAAAAAGACAGAAAATGCACTGAGCCTATATCCTGAGCCAATGGTTCATAATGTCTTTGTTACCCATCGTTCTGGTATCTGATTTTCATTTCAAACAATTTAGCACTCAAAATCACTCTTGAAACTAAATCAAGCACTTATAAAATATTATAGTGCTCTAGAAGCAAATTTAAATTATTTCTCCTATAGAGAATTATTTTTTAGTATAGAGGTTAATAGCTTTTTCCTGACTTAATAGGACCAAGCCTATCAATCAATTATATTAATAGATGTCTGCAATGTATTGAAAATAAGTATAAATACCACTATCACAGCAGACCTGCATACTCAGCGAATTTCCAAATCAATAAAATAATAATAATATATGACAAGTTTTATCATTATCTGTCGACAAATATGAGAGTTATTTGTCTATTCTCCATGAGATTAACATGGGAAAGAGTATGCAGGCTAGCTGCCATGACAAACACATAAACTATAATTTTTAAGCATAAATGGATGGATCTAAACCACGTGAAGCTAAATATAAAGTTTCATCTAAAAACCTTGGTTAATAAGCAAAACATTAATTTTTCCTTATCCTCCATAAGATTAACATTGGAGCCCCAAAATACAACGTACTGTGTTTAGATTTTTTAATACCTCTGTAACCGTTGGAGATGGAGAAAAACTTCTTTTGAAATTAAATTTTTTATTTTAAAAATTTAACAAATATATGGTGCGAAATTGTTTAGTACATTATGGTTTGGTATTGTATATTTTGTTAAAGCCTAGTTAATCCTAGATTTAATGGTGAAAAAGATAAGAATAAGGTAATATTTACAATTTTACGAGTCTTTTTGAAAAGGCTCTCAAATTACCTAATTTTTACTGACCACTCTAAGCCAAGTCAGGCCTGGGTTAGTATAGCAATGGGTTAAGAATGATTTTTGGTTATGAGAACTCTTTAAGCAATTTTTCCTTTGCTTCTTTAATCTCTATAGAAAACAAATGTTGTATTACTGTGGTAATTATTTAAATACCTGTTACAGTCTGTTATAGTTGCCTCAATAGTAACCGTTCACTACTCCGGCTGGCACACCGGTAATCCAAAGCCAAAGCCGTGTTTTTCTTCATATGATTCACTAAATTTTCCTGTCTAGATTTCTCCACTACAATTAGTAAGTGAAAGTGGAATGTCGATTATTAGAGAACCTTTTTTTGATTCGAACCCTTTTACTCTGAAGTGTAAATTTATTCATTTTGTACTTCACCTTCATTATCCTTCCCTTCTATTCTCGATATAGAGCAACAATATCCTACTAATAACTGTAGTTTAATTATTCTCTTTTGGTAATGAAATCCATGAATAAACTATGAACCTTTTAATCAGGCTCATTTTATTACCTTGACTGCCTGGACTGAGGTCTTTGGAAAGAGGTTTCTCAGTTCGCAGCACAGTGAATGTGACATCTTGCCTCATCACATCAAAGTCCCAGGTAATGACACAGCCGGGATCCTCCACACAGACCAAAACCTCATGGACCTGATACAAAGTCCCAATGTGATGTTGCGCAACAATATCTAATGCTTACTAAAATAAATTTTAAAAATCTCAAAATTCAAAATAGTCAATCAATTTAATTCACACACACCTCTTACTACAAGTTAAACAAAATTTTTAACATGTTTGCGCCTGATCAGGTACACGGGTGTTTCTTTAACCCTTTAAAGAGTACCGTATTTTACGTCAAAATAGTATTGACGTTTTAAAACGTCTTTTAATGGTTCCGCAAAAAGGAGTAGCGACTTTTTAAAACATCATTTGACAAAATTTGTTCTAATACATATATATATATATATACATATACAGGGTGTTCATTAAAGTCGGGGGCAAACTTCGAGGGGTGATAGTACTCATCAAAACAAACAAAAAATTTCCTATAGACATATGTCGAAAAATCCTTTGTTTAGCCGCTAGCCGCCATTTTTTATTTTATACAAAAAACTATATATATATAAAAAATATTTAGGATACAGAAACCAAACTTTGAACACATATTTATTGACCAAGGAGAAAAATATTCTCAAAGTATACAATACCAGTTATCAAGTTTTTATCTTGATAAAACTTTGCTGACTCGTTTGTTGATTTTAAGAAAGGATTTAAAATAAGTTTAAATAACCAAAAGGAAAAGGAAAAAAGGAAAATTGGAATGCAAAAAACACAGACATTAAAAAAATTTGTTTCAAAACCTGAAATTCGGTATAAGCTTTGCCATTACTCTCCTCACAATAAAAGAGTGTATAATATTGCATCACAATAAAAGAGTACCCGATGCATCGCCTGTTGCATCGATTCGTGATTTGACGCATCGAATCGAATTGAATCAAAATTTTAATACATTGTTGAAGCATCGCACACCCCTACTATGATGAGATGCTGTATCCTCATTTCTCTCACCTGTCCCTTTGCCAGGCTTACGGAGTGGTAGATGGTGTCATCAGTCATGTGACCCCCTTCTCTCTCCATTTCACCTTCTGTCAGGTAGAGATTCTTGGGCACCAGTCCACCCTCCATCACCTTAGTCTGTGAAGGAAGAAAACAAAACAGATGACTAACAAGAGATTTAAATTATCACATATTTTTCACTCACTCTAAAATTTATTTTGTATAAGCCCTACAATAAGCAACTAGTTCATTTTTCTATTCATTAAAAATAGTATCACAATAATTATTAAAATACATTGTTTGGTTACGATTGGAATTGCAGTGCTAAAAGTGTGTGGGATTATATTATAACCCCACATAATAAAAGTTAAATTATTAAATAATCAGAAAAATTTTAAAGTATTTTTTAACACTAATTTAATGGTATTTGAATGTGAAGTTTCATGTAACATGTTTTCCATAACTTCTTTAGTATTTAATTTAAATTTCTTTTTTTTCCTTGCATGACGTACTGTTTTAAGTTTACTTTGACTATTTTCAACAGTTTTTAAAGAAATTGCATTAGGTATTGGATGAGTGTATAAACGTGAAAGGAATAAATAAACACAGCATATATTGAGATTCGCTTACGAAGGAATGATGGTAGAACTCCGCAGGAACATCGTTAGTAACATGCACAGAGGTCTGGCAGCATGCACACAAACACACATATGCTACACAATCATGCACACACCAACACTATAACACTAGGAATGTACGGCTTATCAATATCTATTATTTTATATTTTAAGTACAAATTATTTATTTTTGTAAAATCAAAAAAGAGGATGGACTAGTTTTTGAAAAGAAGGTGAACAGTAGCAGAACAAGAAAATGTATTCAAAATAACACTGTAGCATAAAAATGGTTATTTTACAAATATTGCATATGTTACTAAATACATATCTTTACTATCATAAAATATTAGTAACTGATATAGTAAGAAAATTATATCGCAGACCTCAGAGGTGAATGACATTACTTCATTTTAGAAGGATAGATGGATCGTTTGTTTGAATGAAAATG
Organism: Nephotettix cincticeps; assembly: GCA_023375725.1. Taxonomy (NCBI): domain Eukaryota; kingdom Metazoa; phylum Arthropoda; class Insecta; order Hemiptera; family Cicadellidae; genus Nephotettix; species Nephotettix cincticeps. Next base: position 46,915,892 of record CM041791.1, read on the forward strand.
AAAACTTGTTTATTCCCAAAAAACTTATAGATACCGTGTACAACATTTTTAAATCTAATTGGAATTGGTTCCTCACATGGACCGAAGTCTGTGTATGGGGAAACGAGCTGTAAAAATCAGTCCACAATCACAAACAGAATCACCAAAAAAAACAGAAAGATTTCAACAGTAAAAAATTGAGAACGAAAAAGTACAGAAAGAAGAAAATGCACACATATATGATGGGAGATTTGTGAGATAAAACAAAGATGAAATGGAAAAAAATTTCAAATTACGAAACTGAAGGAACCGAGAACTTGGTCCTTGCACACTCAAGCCTGTTTCATCTGAATGTAGTGAAAAATAAGTTGTCAGAAGCAGAGTAGTCTTTGGCATGAGTCGTAACCTTGACATATCATAAGTTTTGTCACTAAACAAAAAAATTTTGTTTAACACGTTTGTTACCAAAATGCATGCAATATAGAGTGGTATATGTTTAAAATTGTTTTAACGGTTTTTTTATGCCTTATGGTGGAAAACATTGAAAAAACGCCACCCGGACCAAATAAAACAACTGGGGACGTTCTTTTACCAAACTACATGTGCTACAATCAAATGATTTGGTAATGTGAACTGAATTCTGGCCCAATTGGTTTTTTATTACACGTTAACTGCAATACCTATTTCAGGCCTGATTACTTAAGTGCCAAATATAAGTGTATGTTTTTTCCAGTTAAAATTTTTTCTTTACTCTTTAACTCAGTTAAAAATGATTCTAAATTCTGTCCAGATCCAAAAATGTAGATTTTTTCCAATTACATAATTTTTTCTGTACTTATTCAGCTTATTAGAAATGATTCTAAATTCTGGCTAGATTCGGTCACTAATAATATTTTCTTAATATTATATTTCATGTGGTTGGTAGTAGCGCCATTCATGCAACAACTGACTACACAACTTGTTTTCGTTATAATCCTGCGCTTATCTCATCATTCCACCCGTCATTCCTTCCTTGAGGTGGCATTTTTTTACTGTACTGACTATTAATTTTGAGACAGATGTTGGAGCATCAGAAAGCTACCTATGAGGCACGGTAGCTACTTGTGAATTTAGTTTATCAGGGAGTGCTCAATCAATTGTGTCTATCGCCAAACTTGTAAAACACTGCACAGCCTTTGCCACCTAACCAAATGGGTTGGTACAACAATCCAGCTGAACTACATGATTGGGCCGGTGTGGCAGTTATGATGGTAAGAGGTTCTACATCTAATTGTAATCTTTTATGCAATTTATGACAACAAAATTACGAGCACATGGGTGATTGATCATCAGTATTTTTCTTGTATCTCTCTCCTGCGACATATAATTCACTACAATCTGCCAACTATCCTAAGTAGTCTAAGTGTGATCAATGGATATAAATTAAAATTAAAATTAAAATTGTTTAACTATGCAAACAAATTTCCAAATTTAATGTCAACATTTCTATATTTTATTGATTGAAAAACAAGGGTCAAGAGGAAAGTGTGCCAAAAGTATTCACAGATGGTTTAAACACATGACACTCACTAACAAATTCAGCCACATGCTATATTTTTCTTGAGTAGACACATACCTTGCATGATCCACCTAGGAAATCCGGGATGTATTCCTCTGGGATAAAGTTACTTAGTCCTCCTGGGCCTTGATAGTCATTACCTCCATAAAACAGGAACTTGCTTCGAGTTGTATCATCTAAAAATAGTGGAAGGATGAATATATTTTTAAATAATAAACAACAATTATAAAAATTATACATGTTATTAAGTATATATTTAAATAAAAATTATACAATAATGTTGGGTGAAAATCACTCTTCAGCATTTGTATAAAAGTGATACCCGTCCTAAACCAGTTCTGTTTTTTCTCCCACATGATCTCTCCATCCTTGGTGTTCTACAGGTCTTCTTCCATTCACTCATACCATTATAAATCTCTCTCAATTTATAATTTCTTAACAAATTTCCAATTTGTTGTGACACTAATGAAACAAATCTCTTCCTTGTAAAATGTAAAACTTTAAATCCTATCCTAGATTTAACCCTTACTGTGCGGCTAGCGCCTTTAGACGCAGCGCAGTAGGGTCACACACCACGGCTAAAGCCTTTCGGCGCAATCAGTCATTTCGCAACATTTACTTCACTGTAGTTCACAAAACAACCAATAGAGTGCATGGTGATGTTGCTTTAGCCTTTTTGCACTCACAAAACTGATATGGCGGCTTTATTAAAATATTTAGTGACTGAAATTAGTTGTTTTGCAACTTTGACCAGTATTGGTTCGCTCCAGAAATGGCTCACCCAGACGAAAAAAAATTACTTTTTTTAGGGATGGGTCGATTCCAATTTTTTCCGATTCCGATTCTGTAAAATCGATTCCCGATTCCGATGATTCCAGGCATTGATTTGCCCTCTGCCAAAGAATGTAACGCTTTAACCCTAGAAGTGTCCAATATATGTTTTTTAGTGTCACCAGGTTTATAGCGATTTGCAAGCCTTTAAAAAAAATCTTTAATAATTCAGGAAGTTAAGATTTATAATTTTGTTTAGTACTAAAATGAAGAATTAAGAAATGTTAAAAAAAGTATGTAAATTATAAATATAAATATATTTAGCATTTACATGACCAAATAAATAGATACATATATGAAAATCTTTTTTGTTTATGTTATGTTTTTTGTTTTGTTTGTTATTTGTGTTATGTGTACTTTATATATATATACATACACAACATACATAGCAAAAATTAAAAGAGCAAATTTGTTTAAAATGTAATGGTGAAACCAAAAGTATATATATGTATGGTTAATTTGAACAAAATTGCCTAACAAAATTAATATAAACCGTTGCTAGTGGTAAAATCATGAAAATTGCAAAAATATAAAAAAACTCTTGTTTGAGTCAAAGCAAATTCCATTATATCTCTTTCAAAAATAATCCCCTATTTTGATGACAAAACAATAAATAATAACTAATTAATACATTTATCCATTAAAAGCTATTTTAAACACAAATATAAATAAACACTGTAAACAAATGTGTTGCTCAACAATAACAGTCAACAGCATGACGACAGCGGATAGACAATGCTATTAGGGAAAAATAATATTGCAATCCATCATCCTTCAATGTTCCATATTTTGATTTCACCACTGAAACCTTGTTGCACAATAATAACAGACGACAAAGACAATGAATTAATTACGAATCCATGATCAGACAGTGGTAGACGACATGGGCAACAAGTGTTTTCGCAATACAATTATACCCGCAAAATGATTGTGCCGGCTTTTAGAGTAAATTGATACAATCGGATTATTGTAACTTACTGATCAGAGAACACGCTTTTTAACTATCAATGTTTAAAAACTCCTATAAAATTAGCATCACGTTAGCAAATTCATCAACAGACAGATGAAAATGACACTATATCGTGTAGACTACTTGGTATCCTTGGTACTTGATATCGTATGGTAGTTTGTGAATCTAATTTAGACAAATAGTCCATTGTATCGAAATATTGTAAACAATTATTTTAATGAAAACAAAAGTATTAAATGGGCTTATTATTTTTTACAACTAATCCCGTTAATAATTATCATACTTATAATAATTATACTTTGCTGTAGAATTGCAGATCTTCTTAGTTTTGTTGCCGAAAAGCTCATTTCACGTAATAATATAATAAACAGTATTCTGATAATCGGCATCAACGACAACATTCAATATCGTATTGCAGATTATCAGAAACTGAAATAAGAATAATTACGAGGTATGTTGAACCTTGAACTGACCAATAGACGTTCTTGCCCTATTTTAAAAAGGATACGAATTACGTCATTTGTCGTCTGCACTTTATTCGAGCAAAGATATTTTGTATTGACGATGTAATCAGAAACGCAAAGTTGGAGTGCTAATTTTTAATTTGGCCTCTCAGTAAATTCGGATATTTATTGAATTCTACTGGGTACTTGTTACTTTCATAACGTCATCAAAACAATGACGACTGTATCTTATTACGGCATCATGACGAGGAAGACGAACATAATTCTTTCTTTCGCCGTTCGTCTTTGACAGAATAACAAACGCTTGGAATCAAAGAATCGGAATCTACCTTAGACCCATCATTTTTGATTCTGATTCCAACCCCGAGAATCGGTGGAATGGAGAATCAATGTTTGGAATCTACCCAACGCTACTTTTTCCCCCCTAAGAATAGTCCTAAAATCTTCAATAAATAAAAATGAACCGAATTTCTGATTTCTACATCATTCAAGCAACCTAAATCCAAAAAAATACACTAAATGAGCAGGGACCGTGATTTTCAGTAGGACTTTAAGGGTTAAGCTTTTATTTCAAACAAAAAATAATAAACCTTAAAATAAGCACCTCAGTATTTTTTTATGACCACTTTCATTTCTTAACTTACCAATGAATGTGCTGACCAGAGTCCAGAGTATAGGGAAGACACGAGGTGCTCTGATGATAAGGACTCGGCCCAATGTCTCCGGGTAATTGGCCTCCACGATTTCTATGATTCTCAAGAGAGCCTGAACAATACAACTAAATTTTCTCGGGAACAATTTTAACGATATTCTACAAAAATTGCGGGGACTGATTTTGTGAGAAATATTGTCAACAAACACAAGTTTGGTTATTTATAGACAGATAAGTTTGTAGGATTTGAAAAGCTGGAGAAGAGTTGCAGTAGGGGTATTAATGCATTGAGGTAGTAATTATTTAGAACATAGGCAGACCCTGAGGTGGCAATTAAAATGGCCTGTTTTGTGGTATTTTAGAAAAAGATGCATAAAATTGCTTGTATATAAGATAAGTAGACAATTTATTTTTATTCGCTAGTAATATATAAGAAGGCATAGTATTTATTATGTTTTATTTTCCAAGTACTATTTTTATGAATTCTAAAAATGATGAAAGTCTATAAAAAGATTCAACCTTTTTACTTTTTGATGTTTTAAAGTAGGGGATATATTTTTATTGGTATATTCTTTAAACCCATCTGAATCATACTCTTAAACTTCACAGTATTTTTTACATATAAAATAACACCATGCATTTATAATAAAAAATTATTTTAGAAAAATAAAATAAAAAGTACTCAAAACTAACGAACCAGCAAATTACATCCGAGACTATCAGCTGACAAATCAAAAAATTGCGAAATGACAACTCAACAGGTTAGTTGAACGAGCAAAACAATATTTATAAAAGGTTTTGAAAGACATAGAAACACCATCTGTTGGAAAAATTTGGAAATAAGGGGAGAAATACTGTTTATTTACTGATTTAGTAACTCTGCATTCGCTACACGCTCAAGTGTCTAGCCCAATGGATTAGGAAGCTAATTTACAGCACAAACCAAAAAATTCAAGTTTAAAGTATAAACACATAAAACCAAGGTATACATTTACCCGCAAAATATGGAAAGTAGAAACTAACAAATTTGACGCACAGGTTTTAAGCTTTAGATTTTTTGTTTTGTCTACTTTGATAGATTTTCAATAATTATATGTGCTCTTTACTGTTTACAGTACAGATAGTATTTTTAAATATTCATTACTAGTCAATAGATTGTTAAGTTTTGGAAAAATTCAAGTGTTTTAGTAAATTTTATTTTGTGACTGTTAAATTGTAAAAAAAGTTAATTTGTATTTAGTGTCTGTAAATTTTTATTTAGTTTTTCCTGTTTAGGTTCATTTATAAGTTTGGTAAATAACTGACCCTGATGCCAGGCCGCCAGAGGTGGCGCATGTTGAGGCCTTCCAGGTCCACCAACAGACACCAGGTGGAAATGGGGCGGCCACGCACCCTGGTGGCTTCCTCCGTTAGCTTCAGCCCTTCCTCACAGACATGCAGAGTCTGCAACACACACCACACCATAAACTTACACACACAAGTAGCACTTTTCAAGCAATGATTTAATAATAGTAGATACAAACTATAGATACTAATTATTCAACTATGTATGTGTTCATGTATCAGTTTCTTTTTCAATTTTCTATAGCTATAAACTATAATATTTTCAATTTTTACAAAATGGATCTTGAGGCTTTTGATATACTATTGCAGAAAAAGTATAAGTAGTACACCAACACTCCCTAACAACAATACACTTTTGTAATACTTTTTTTATATTTTCTTTTAATGACAGAATTACCAACCAATTTCAACAGTCCATCTTCTCCGATGGTTTTGAGAAGCCCCTTCACATCCATCTGTCCCAACCGAAGCAAATACAGAGGCTGACCATCTGGAAAGAATGTTCTTAATAAAAGAAAAATCGCCAAAAACTTAAAATTATGTTTCTACAAACTATTTTCCTTTTGAAATAATGTTTTATTTCACAGAAACAACTAAAAAAACTATACTAACTAATTAACAGTCCATTAAACCATATGGTTTGATGGACTGTTAATTGGTTTGTATACAACTTTTGATTTTTTAATGCATTGACTGTATAGTCAATGCATTAAAAAATCAAAAGTCGTCAAAAGTTATGCATAACTCGATTAATTTACTTTTTAACTTAAAGTTCTTAAGAGTCTGCAGTGCCTGAATCTTCTTTTCTTTTATTAACCTAGTCTTAATCAGAAGCCATGTACTTGGTGTCATTGAAAGGGCATATAATCTCTTTAATGATCTATATATAGAATTTAAATTTTTCTATTTACTCAGCGGATTGATAATAAACTACTTATAAAAATTAATATTACAAAAAAATATTATGGACAAACTGCACAATAGTTAACACTTTGAGTGCTGACCGTAATATTACAGAACCTTTATAAAATGCTGAATTGTTTTCCTTATATTCAAAAATTCATAGAATAAAAACTATAAAAAATGAAAAGTTGGTATCTACTCGGTTTTGAAGAGTCAAGTATCCTCTTTAATTTGGTATATAATACATCGAGACAACAAAAAAATTCTTATTTTGCTCTTTTATAGAACAAACTACTGTTTGTGAAAAAATAAAAAATTTGCTAAAAGCCTTTATTTTCACTTTTACTGTTTATAACTTGCAAAAAACAAACAAAATTAGTTGAGGGAATGAACAAAGGTATCCATGAAAACTGTAGTAACTTGTTTACTAATTTAAAACTCTATAATATAAACCTACAAACGAAAAAACATTACATCTGGCCATTCTGTTTTGTTGTGCCTTCGTCTGCTGCGAACAGCTGACCTTGACACATCAAAACATTGCATTGCGTAACCACACTCAGACCAAAATATAAATGTATTAAGTTCGTATTACAGGTAAAATATATTACATAACACTCTAAGAACTTTGTTCATTCACAATCACGGTAAAATAGAACAAAATTACAGCCAACAAAAATTGTATTTTTAAACCCGTCAAATGGCGGGTTCAGCACTCTATGGAAGTTTTAGTTGCCAGTCAAGTGATGGGCTTAGCACTCAAAGTGTTAATAAACATTTTAATCACACAGCTTGACGTCTTAAGAGTCTTCTTCACCCTTGCAGAAACACAAAGAACATGCCTCGGCTGTCCCTTGTTCCGGATGATATGAGTAAAGATGTAATGTTAAAACCTTTTTTGTCTTACAGACAAATGTTGCTTCTAGGGCCCTCACATCTGAAATATCCGAAAAAATCAATTGTGTAAGTACAAATAAATCTTAAAAGTAACAAAAATAGTTACTTTTAAACAACGCTGTAACTAATCAAAATCCATGTTTTCTAGCCCCTGAGCTGATTTATTGACTATCTACTTGCTATAAATACCTCGTCAACAGATCAAATTTCATAGTATTAAGTTACGGCCATTTCGGCATTAAGATGCCATTATCAGACAATAATGTTCAGCCACTTATTTAATAAAAGAAGTTCTAAAGCATAATTATTTCAGTTTCAATGAAAAATACTACACCCTACCAGAAGGCGATGGGTTATCCACTATAATTTATATTAGCAGATATTTATTTGAACTATATAGAAAATAAGTTTATACTTTCTGACCATAACAAACAGGCTCAAAAATATCATGTTACCACCGGTACATTGATGACACCATTTTGTTATTCAATGGAAATTCTAGACAACTTGATATATTACATAAGTATCTCAATAGCCTGTCACCTAATCCTGAATTTACCATGGAAATAGAGGAACAGAATAAAATAAACTTTTTGGATTTAACTGTGGAGAACATAAATAGTAAGTTGGAGTTTAGTATATTTAGAAAACCCACCTCTTCAGGACAAACTATCCACAACACATCCTACCATCCTATGTCACAGAAGTTAGCGGCTTACAACAATATGGTTTACAGGCTTAAATGTCCCGATGTCACAAAATATTTACGAAAAAGAAGTAAAATCAATCAAACAAATTGCAATTAGGAATGGATACGAAAGTAATATTATTAATAGGCTTTAAAAATAAGATATAAAAAAGATGATAAGAAATAACGATAATAAAAAGAAATATGTTTGTGTAAAGTATTCTCATTGTATACAAAGTGGACTAAGTAAAGAATTAAAGAAACATAGCATCAAGCTAGTTTTTAAGATAAATAATAAATCTGTGAATAAATTAAATGTTTTAAATTCTGAAAAAGATAAAGGGGACAAATCAGGTGTTTATCAGATTACGTATGCTAGTTGTCCGAGCATGTATTGAGCAACGGATTGTTCATTTAGACCGAGATACAAAGAACACCATCCGAACACGAAAGCTGACAAACAAAAATCTTCTTTTGCCCAACACCTGGTAGATTTGAATCACGACATAAATAATCTGGACACTGGCGTTAAAATATTCCACACATACAGGAACAGAATTAAACACATACCTAGGAAGAATACGAAATATACAAAGGCCATACCTAAAACTATAGTAGTAATCATATTTTAAATGACAAATTACAGTTTAAATCGATTATTATATTCAATAGTATTTTGAATCGCCAAGTGGAACCTATACCGGGAGGGCTAAGTTCAAGAGATTACATTACAGCACACAGGACCCCGCAGACATGAGACTAGTCAGCTAGCTACCAGCTTGGGCCACGTAAACATGTGCAAGACAGGCCTGTAGAATAAATTTAACGTGGTTTTTTTTAGTGTTGTATGCATATATGTGTTTAAATTTAACGACGCCAAGTGGCTGAACATTATTGTCTGATGATGGCATCTTAATCCCTAAAAGGCCGTAACTTAATACTACGAAATTTGAGCTGTTGACGAGGTATTTATAGCAAGTAGTTAGTGAAACTAATTGTTTTCTCATTTTAAATTTTTTGAGGTATGAGGGCTCTAGTATAATTATTGAACAACATGGTTTCCGAGTTTCAAGAAAATCTTATGAAAAACAGCGTTCGAAACGAGAATCAAAACTAACATGTTTCGTTTCAAAAGCCGGCCGGCTTGCGGGAGGCTACTGCGCTACTAGCCTTTTTACAACAGAGGTGAAGAAGACTCTTAATGATAGCATGCTAAAAATTCAAACTAATCTGATTTGTTTGTCGTAATTCAAAAACTCTTGTTTGAAGAGAGGCATGTTTTATAGTGATTAACATTGATCATAAGGGGCTAAGATCCAAGACAAGGGGTGTAAAGCAGACTCTTAACAGTAGAGCTTTAATAAAAAATAAGTTAGTATTAGGACATAAGTGAAGCCAAACAATCTTACACCATCAACAGTAAGTGTTCATTAGCATGTGTGAATTGTAAATTTGTTTTATGAGATTAAATATTTTTACTACTGTAAAGACACTACACTAAGTTTTATGCAAAAAAATTCCTTAAATAAAGGAAATAATTCAGCCATTAGCGAGAGGGGTAGCTGAACTTGTCTATGACATACCCTTGTCGCTGTGGTGCCAGCTACCAGGAAAGTAGTCCTTGACCACCTGTGGAGCCTGGTACTCGCCTATGATACGGTCCACAGCGTGCTTCTTGCGCCAAGTCAAAGACTCGGATAACATCCCTCGTGCCTTCTCCACATTGAAATCTCTCGCACGTAAGAATCGCAACAGCATTGTATCACTTGGAACCTGAGTGAAAGTTATTATGATTTTAAACTACAACATGTGGCATTAATAATAAACAAATTCCTTCAACTGGAATTGGGTAATTTTAAAGAAACAGTAACAATATTTAAATAATTATTATAATTCATCAAGGTTACAATGAGGTTCTTTAAAACATAACTACTTTACTGCAATATTATGTTCACTCAAAAAATGTCTGGTTATAATCTTTAAATATCTAAAATTAAATAAATAATATTACTTCACCTAATTGGTATTGTGTAAATCAGTAAATAAATGTTAATAGTTGTAGTTTCATCATTGTTCTTCTTTTTATCGAAGAGCATGATATAAGAAATCAATAATTTCTCACTGTAAGCATGAAATATTAAAATATTATAATTGTATTTTTTTAATTTAGCTTTGCAATTTTTGCAATTTTTGCTTTTTTGCGCTTGCAAGGTTAAAAACAACGTCTTTCAAATTAGTTTCCTTCAAAGCTTTAACAACGCTCCCCTCTTTTGATAACACACTGTACAATAAACTTTTTTGTAGCTTGTTTTTATTGTTTGGATGGGAGCGTTTCACAAACCCGAGTTTTCACTACGCCGAGTAAGGCTAAAAATCTAATAAATATTGAAATTTCACTACGCCGAGGTTTCACAAAACCGAATTCGTTATAAAATTCAACAGTTTCACTAAACCGAGTTTCACAAAACCGAGTAAGGGGCTGGGTACCGTCTGCTTTAGAAGTGACTGTAGAAGCCTGTGTAGCGTGCAGTATTACGTGCTTTGCAGGCACTCGCTGTCCAGTCGTGTAGTGAACATAACGCGTGACACATAATTTATATTGAAGATTTAATAATAAATAGTTTATAGTTTATATTTTAGTTAATAAAAATAAGTTAATAATAGTTAATACATTTAGTTGATAAAATGTTGCAAATTAAAATAATTTTGAGAGCTTTATGATTCTTTAAAACCATAAGATCCCAAAAATGTATTAAATACAAATCCTATGTTGTTTCTAGTGTTTCAAGTGCTATTCGCCGTTTTGTATAGCTAAAATATATTAATATATTTCAATAGTTACCAAGTTCATAAACATTTGAAACGCAGTACCCTTTTTTAAAATATTGATTAAAATTCAGGGTACTACGTTTCAAATTTTTATATTATTTTTTAATTATAATAGTAGCCCTCCTTATATATATATATATATATATATATATATATATATATATATATATCAATTTTTATAGCTAAAATTAAAAAAGAAATTTAGAAAAAGAAATATTTAGGCTTACATTGGTAGTGATTTTGAAATAATTTTTTATTTAAACTTAAGTTTCTTACTCCTAGACCTTATTTAACAGACATTGCTAGAAAATTATCAAATTTACAGTTCAACTGTCTAATCTTGAACCAATCTCCAATATTTGGTACGAATTACAAATATTCATCAATAATAAATGCTTTCAGCTTTTAATATGTACATTTATGTAATTTATTCAAAAATTTAGTTAGACATTTCCTGTAATGCCATTTGGTGTTATAAGTGTGCCCAGTTTCTGAGTTTTACCAAACATTAGCATTCAGAACTGACCCTTCTCGAAAGGCCGATATACCTTTCCAATAATCCCATTTTTTGTTCTATGGGCATCCGGTGTTGGTGGTTTACAGCTTTAAGTCTCACAGTTTTGAACTGTCCCTTCTGAAAAGACAATTTGACAAATCTAGTAATCCTTGCATTGTCTTCTATCTCCAGAGAATAGTAATCTCCAGAAAATTTTCTTTTATCAATAACTTATAGCTTGTTATTGTGATAAGTTCTATTTTTACATGCAAGAAAAAACTGAAATGTTCTAAATAGAAAAATCGTTCTTATAAACAATCAAATTCTCTCTGCTTTGGAGTATACAATTATTTTCGTTTACTATTTTCTATAATTTTCTTTTTAACATTCATCCATGGACAGTTTTATTTCTGTATAATATATTAAAACAGTATAAAGTGGCTTAAGTTATTAGATCAATAATGTAATTTACACAGATTTCAGGCAGTGAATGCCTTCAAAGCGCATGATACTGCACGTTGTTGGCCTGCCGGCCGACATGCTCTTGGTGCGAACTCACTTCTAGAGCGGACGGTACCCAGCCCCTTACTCGGTTTTGTGAAACTCGGTTTAGTGAAACAGTTGAATTTTATAACGTACTCGGTTTTGTGAAACCTCGGCGTAGTGAAATTTCGATACTTATTAGAATTTTAGCCTTACTCGGCGTAGTGAAAACTCGGTTTTGATAATCTGGCCTGGGCCTAAACCCATTTCTTCAACAGTGTCCTTAAATTTCTTAAGAAAAGGCTCAACAGCCTGTACATTACTTGAAAATTTTTTTCCTGTTAGAGCAATCAATTTTTAAAGCCCCTTTTGAACTTGTCCAACAACCCGATACTAGCGTGGAAATTGTCCTTTTGCATAATTTTACTATAAAATAGTTTCGCTTTTTCCATTAGTATCTCACCTGATATTGGTGTGTGCCGGTTTCTTTTCTGTATGAACTAAGCATTAGGGGTCTGCGGTGCACCGAAAAAATCGGTACGGTACGGTTCCAGTCTGTACCGAGCCCCGGTACGGTACAAGAATTTTTTCGGTACAAGTTCGGTACGGTACAAATAAGGAAAAATTAAGTCACTATCCAAACTAGGTTGCCATCAAATATAACTATGGAACATCTCCTGCGAAAACATTAAATAAAACCCGACCGTTAAAGGCTTTATACTCAACAAGTAATATAGAATTACAACACTGCCCAGATGTACGGCAAATACTGAACGTAAGATTGACTCATAGCGTGTGTGTTGGTGAATGATCATTTAAAATAAAACAATTTCACCAGGACTTCAGGAAAATCGGGCAACCAGCCATCTCCCTGCCGGCTCTAAATTATTGTGCATTCCCGGCTTATTATCGTATCCACATGTAGCAGCTTACGCGATCAGGGAACCGTTCCTCCTTTTGACGTAACAAAATAGTCGTACCAGAATGAAGCTCGTATTAGTTGTGTTTCAAATATGGATGGGAATATCTGTGATTTTTCAATCACAGTGAAAACATTTTAAACTGTGATTCATGATTCTTTCAATTGATTCGTTCTTTTTCCTCTGACAGCCTGTTGACAATGTTATATGACCGACCAATACAGAACTGAGATTTGCCGTATTGATCTCGCTCTTTCGGGATTTTCACTCAAATAAAATAAAAAATCATAATTTTAAGGATATAATTGAATAAAGGAAATAAATAACTTTTATTTTTTAACAATATGTTCTGTATTTCCTCATTAGTGGAACCCCTAAAATCCGAACTAATTGGGACTGAAGCCTGTTCTTCCAGGGAAATAAATACTACGCACTTATTTCGTCACTATATTCGCGCGGTAACCGACGGTTATACAGGCTGTGCGTGACTCGATAAGTTCATTATGGGCAGTGACCTTGGCGGGTCGAGCCTGTGCTAAAAATAAACCATTCTCCCCCTACCCTTACTAACAGGGATGCGTATCGCGTCTGTCTACTGTCTGTGTCTAGTTTAGTGAGCGTTTACCTGCTGATAAGTGCGTATCTATAACAACCGACGTGGAATTACGGTCGTGTGAAGATTTTCTTCATTTCAACAGTTAAAGATAACAGACTTTAAGCGAAAACCCCCTGACTTTGTTAAACCTTGAAAAATAAGTTTATGTGATTATTTTTTTTTAATTTCCAGCTATTTCTTTTTTTGATTTCCCGAGAACATGTTCAGATTTGAGGGGTTCCACTGTAATATTAAAATATTAACCACTTTATACTAAAATAACTATTTTAGTCTAAAGAGCCCTTTGACATTTTATGAAAGTGTTTGATTTAATTTGAACAATTATTGTGATTGGTTGAATTAAAAATAATAAACCAGGACAATATAAAACATAGGTCTTGGCTAGGGGGTATTGACTCAGTATATTTTCTGTATTTTTTGTTCTGCAATAAAATACATCAAGTTTTTTATTTTGTTTGTTCATCCTTAGTTTCATATAGACTTGAGAAGATTATTTCCCCTTATTAATTAGTTACAACATGAATTATAATGTTTAAATAATTATTAATATGTTTAATGTGATATGTTTTTTAAAGAATGGATTTAAAAATCATATTACAGTTTGAAAATTAGTACAGTAAAATATTTCTTCTGACATTGTATATCTTTTTTTTAAACTCCTTTCTGTATGATTTCACTAATTAAATTCTGGAAAATACTTATGAATAAAAGGATGAGATCAGTCAATGTTACTGGTGGCATTATTTTCGTGTACCATACCCTACCGAATTTGTACCGAGAACCGAGGTACAACAATTTGTACCGTACCGTACCGACCTCATAATTTCCTGTACCGCAGACCCCTACTAAGCATAAAGTGTGTCTTCTACTTGCGGAATTCCACTGCTTTTAAAGTCTTTCTTACTGTAGAAGATGACACATTCCTCTTTTTGTAAAATGATTGGATCTGCTCCTTTTTTGTTTTATATTGTGCATTGTCGTATGACCATGTTATACTCCTTAGACAAATGAGTTAACTTGTCACCATGTCACCCCTTTCTAAACGTTTTAAAATTTCATACTTCTTATCCAATGTCAGAGTTACATGCTTACGTTTTTGTGACATCGCAAAACACTTCACTTATGTCTATGTCAGTAAACGTCTTCACTCAACAGTCAACACACTCATTACATTCACAACGGCAACACGCACGAACTACCAATGCACTGTCACACACTGCAGACAACACGATGATGCACTGCTCTGTTGTTGTGTAGACAACGCCCTTTATACATACTTGAAAAATGCCAGGTCATCAACCCCTACACAGTACCGGATTACTGGACGTGCCGGAGTACTACACGGCCGAATTATAGAGGTTACTGTACCACAAAAAGGTTTTCCAAATGTTTATTTTCAAAATGACTCAAATTGATTTTTTGATTCTAACTTCATAAAAAATTAACAAGAATAATAAATCACAATAATTACTCTTTACTTAACATAGAGTTTAACAATGAAAATATTAAATCATTCAAAATCATCTGATAACATTAATGTTACAAAACAATTTCATTTTATGGAATGGAAAACATACAAAAACTCGAAAACATGTTTTTACGAAATAAAAAACATGATAAATATATGATATTAAAAAAAAATTTTATTTTAAAACAGATCGATTAAGCCTTGTTCGTATTTCGTTGTATTTCCAAATCCCACTGTTAGGGTTTACAGGATGAAATTTTGAAGGCCAGTTAATTACATTAGATTAATCATTCTGAAAATCTTTCTTTAACATGTTCAGAGCTGGATATCATTTAGGGTGTATTGGTAAAGTGCACTGTCAATAACACGAAAGCATCATTATAGCACGGAATGAATGACGGATAAGAAGTGCACCAAACACACATAAAACGCGACAATCAGATCAACGTTCTCAGTACGAGGCTGAGCTCACACTGAAGCTGTGTTGTTGACATTACTCAAGGACGATATTTTCTGCCCCGCAGCAGTGGTACTGTCACCACGGGATGGATATTCCCACCCAGCACAGGGGATGTATTAACTAAGATCTATTTCAATGACAAACATTGGTGTGTAGGTACCTTTCCCTTCTGCAGCTGGGAGACACAGTTGCGCAGCTGAATAAGCCGGGATTCCTGCATGGGAGTAAGCTCACCCAGGTATCTCTGGATGTAGTCTGTGTCCAGTTGGTACTGGCATTCTGTCAAACAAATAATATAAATTTAGCTTGTAAGCCATCTCACACTGAGAAACTGTATACTAAGCTTCTAACTCACTGTCCCACTGTAAACGTTTTAGTTAATTAATATTCTTAATCCTAAAATATAAAATATATTTTATTATTTATATTAGAGGTGTGCGGATATCCAAAAAGTCAGATCGGTTTCGGATCGGATCGGATATCCGGCTCCAATCCGAATGCAAAACAAGTAAAAAAAAAAAAGTCTGAAAAAGTCCTATAAGTATCCATACTTTCGGATAAACTGAAAATTAGGTTAAAACCGAAAGACAAACGCTTAACTTTTCGATACGTCAGCGATACGGCTCAACAGAAATGTTTAAGCGGATGACGAAATTTCGTAATTCATAACCTATTGGAATGTAAGAAAGTCTTTGCGCAGTTCGAGAATGCGGTATGATTATTCGATTCTTCAACTACTTATTTAAGTTACCTATTAGGTTCAACACAATATTACATTTTGAAATACAACTAATACAAGGCATAGGGTCATCGATAGTTGCACCGAATATCAGATTGCGGTTTGATATTATTTCGTATAAAATGTGATTTTGGCTACGAAAAACCGTGAATTGTCGATTTAATATTTGGTAGCAAAGCTCAACCATCATAATAGTTCTGGTATTTGCAGCAAAAATATATACTATTTAATTTTGATCGTCTACATAATTTGATCGTCTGATCGAATCAAACTAAATATTTTCACATAATGGACAATTTTTTGTTATCACATTCTTGAGCTCTCCGGGTTTGAACAATACGATAAATTGTTGTCAAATTTACATTTGGCCTATTTCGTCTATAAGTGTTTACATAACCAACAAATTTTCCACTCGTTTTCATTCTACATTTTCTCTTTATTGAATGATTTTACACGTCATTCGTTTTTAAATGGAACATTTGAGATAATTTTAATGCCCGATACTTCAACTATTTCGTCCAATAGTCGGCGACAGCGCTGTCACTGCTTTTTCTAGTTCTTCACAGATATATCAGTGACAGAACCATATCGGTGACTTTGTCACCGGTACAAAAATATCGCATATCCCTGCCGATACGCAGATAGCCGATGGCAACGAGGTGATGTCGTCTGTCAAATCTTGGTTCTTTGTTTATGGCGATTCGTTTTGTCATTGTAATAAATAAAATAGTTGAATCATGAAATAAAACTGAGAATTATTATTTATCACTCTATCCATGGTTTTTTATATCTAATTTAAGAACTGTTTATGTAATTTATTGGCGAATTATAAGGTTTCTGTTGATTTCATTCCGTGAATAATATGGCGTATATTAAAATTTGTTACTTTTAAATGCAGTGAAGTAAAAATTTTAGTTTTTTTGTTCAGCCTATGCCGAATTTATGATTTTTTATGTCCCATCTAATAACTTTGATAACATTTTATCGATTTTTTTCTCATTTATTCTTAGATAAGTGTGATTCCACTGTGTTATTGCGAGTATCCGAATCCAAAAATTATCCGATCCGAACCCTAACTATCCAATCCGGATCCGATCCGAAAAAAATTCACTGTCCGCACACCTCTGATTTATATAAAATAATTCTAAACGGTTTCTTACGACATAAAGTATTTTTTCTTGAAAATTCATCCTACTACAAAGGCTAAAAAAGTTGTGAACTAACCTCCTAACTCACCAACTGTGCTTTGCTGTCCAGAATTGCGTCTGTTCGGTTGAGCAGAAAGTGACATTTTCTCAACGGAAGTAGCTAGATCTCCTCCCCCATTAGACATCACACCACTGAAACAAAAATAGATTATTAGCCTGACATTGCAATAAAAGAATCTCATCTCAAAGAACTATCATTTTAGTTGAATACTACAAGATTAAATTATATTTTTAATTAGCAGTTGTTTTTCCATTACCAAATAGGTCGAGAACTCAAGAATATATTCTATTACAAAATACTCCAATCTGACAAATTTTTATCACTATGTAAATTTGAGTGATAGTTAATTAAAACACACAATTTTTCAAGAATAGAAGTACTATTAAGAAGTATAAACTACTTAAAGAAAAATTAAACTAAAGATTAAAGTCCCTGATTTCCAATACAAATAAGATTTCTAACAAAGAAACAAAATGCCCAAACAGCATTGAAAGCTCAGCCATCCATCAAACTTATTTATTTATTTCAATAAAACCACCCTTTAAATGTAATTTCTTTATGAAATAAATCCAGCAGGACTAGGACTAGGATTAGTTTGCCACTTAAAAATTACCCCAAACTAAACATTTACAATTAGAAATCTTTTGAATATAATTTAGAGCCTGTAGAAACAAGTTTATAGTCTCATTCAAAGATTTTGTTATCTTATCGCACCAATAATTTCCTGTTTATCCAGTACTAAACAGCTACATTTTAGCCCGTAATAAAATGGAACAGATATGTAAAAAAAGTAGTGATTTACAGTACTTTTATATCACCATCTATCGGTAACAACACTTCTGGGCTCAAGACCCAAGATTCATTTGAGTTGTTATAATTAAAATGTTATACCGTAGAAACTCTTCAACTTGACTCAATGTGTATTTACATGGTGGTCGAGTATGGGGTAACTTGAATAACTTGATTTTTTTTCAAAAATTCTCATACCATAAAAATTGTTGCACAGTAATTACATTGTAAATTTAGTGATTTTCTTCAATAAATCCATTAATTAAAATATTAATTAGCTATGCATATATTATTGATGTAAGATAAAAAAATTGCAGATTTGTCAATCTATTATATTGTCTTGAGTCTCAAGAACACTGACAGTAAAATGAAATGTTTGAAAAAGTTGAAACGAAATGTAATTTGACTTCAAAAACACCATTAGCAACATTAAGCTTATCAACTATATAACTATAGCCTTGGAGTAATAAAAATTATTTTATGGCAATGAATTACTTCGAAATACGAGGGTTGTTTTTTAAGTAAGGGCCGCTCGCACGTATAGTCCCGTAGTTCGCGTGGACGCCGCAAAAAGCCACCGCGCCACTTGCCAGCATCCTTCCTGTTCACACTGATGCCATTTGTAGCTCTGTAGCTGACGTGTATGCATCGCTGTGCTTCTTTATAACGTTTAGGATTATTGAATCGCCCACCGCTTGTTAGACACGGTCATTTAGATTTGCCACTTCATTGGACTTTTTGATTCGTTACGAGAAAGAAGGGGATGACATGTTGAGTCAAATTGTCACTGGTGATGAAACATGGGTATCCCATATCACTCCCAAGCAAGCGACAATCAATGGAATGGCGATACACAACCCAACCTGTCAAGGTCAAAGCCAAACAGACACTGTCAAAGCACAAGATTATGGCAACTGTGTTCTGGGACCAGCACGGTGTTTTGCTAGTGGAATTTATGCCACGAGGAACAACAATCAAATCAGATAACTACTGTGCAACTCTAAAGAAGCTCTGCAGAGCTATTCAAAACAAAAGGCGCAACATGCTGTCAAAAGGAGTTTTTTACGATAACACTAAGCCTCACTCAGGCTTTGATTTATTCTTTTGGCTGAGAAGTTTTGGACCATGCACCATACAGCACCGACCTTGCTCCAAGCGATTTTCACCTTTTCCGGTAACTGAAACACCATCTTAGCGGGCAGCGCTTCAATGACGTCGATAAAGTGAAAGCAGCCGTGAACTCTTGGCTGTCGGAGCAGGCAGCCAAATTCTTTGAAGAAGGAATTAAAAACTCAGTTCTACAGTATGACAAGTGCATAAGGTATGAGAAGTGTAAATAAACAAGGCAACTATTTAGAAAAATAGATAAAAGTGTGTAGAATCAGAAAATAAAAAGTTTTTTTACAAAAGTTTTTCTATCTTTTTTTAAAAATAAACGGTCCTTACTAAAAAAACAACCCTCGTAATTGTCATTGCAAGGAAATTATTGACATAAGTTTCGGAAACAACCCTCTAGTGCAACAATAAGAAAATGTAAATGATCCCTATAAATTCCAAGAGCCTCTAACGTCTTAGGCGTACTATCTGCCACTGACTTCTCAGACAAAATAACAAATACATCAGGTCACTAACTGTGTTGGTCTTGAGAGATTCTTCTTTATGTTTAATGTTCCATGAAATTATTTATGGGAAAACTCACCAGTGTACTTCCTCCTAAAAAAACACTCAAAAAATACCACTACAAACAAATGCAAGACATGCGATTAGATTCCCAAGCCATAACATAAGGGAATAGGCACCATGGATTTATGATATGTACTGGGGACTATATGATGGCATTTTAAAAGCTTCTAAAACAAAATATATTTTTAACTACAATGCTGAATGATAACAGGAACATTCATTCATATTTAAGTATTAATATTATTAAACTAAAGTAGATAGCAAGCCATCAATGTTAATGTGGATCTAAAAGTGCATGGCAAGATATAAGACTATGTCCCCAAAAACCACCATAAGTTTTAAGTTAACAAACTCAAATCAATAAAATAAATGAATCTATATAAATAAAATTAGAGTTTTGCCTGTACATTGAATTATGATACTTTAGGTTATTTTCACATCTTATGCTCTCAAAGAGCAGAAATGTGTCTGATCTCAATTTTTGCCTGTCTGAATCTCTATAACCCTAAAGTAGACATTTGCGTTTGTCTTCTATACATACAACATTCTAAATTATTATTTTAACTTGACAAATTTTACTTTTGATTGAGCAAATGTACTTGAGTAACAAATAATATTATCAATTTATTCAACAAATGTTATTTTATTACAAAAAAATTGAGTTGTTTTAGTTTTTTTTTATTTATTTTTTAGCAATTTTAGGTTAATATTTTGTCACAATAATGAGCGTTTTGTTTCTTTTAAAACTAAAACAAAGCATCATCAACCATCTCATAAGAAGGTTTTCTCAAGTATCATTGCTCGGATAAAACCTTTTCAGTCGATATCTCTGTACTGAAGTCAATCAAACTTTTTTTATTTCGACATCAGTCATTAACCGTGTTTTTTCATAACATATTCAGTTCATTACATATTTTTGCCACAGGTTCACCTTTGCTACAGGTTTGTTCTTTCAATCGCATTAACCTTTTGTTTGAACTTTCCATCATTTTTTCTACACTACCGTTAAGTAAACTGAACATAAAATGCAGCACTAAACACAAATCTCTTGATAACAATAATTGGGGTGGCAATGAACTGTCTTGACAGTGAACAAGTAAACAAACCCCCAAAAAATTCCAGTATTTATGAGGAAAAAACTTTTATGAACAAAGAATAAAGGAGCTTGATTATTATGCTAGAAAAAACATTTGCTGTGGATGAATGTAAAAAACATATGCTCTTTCCAGCAGAGCTAAAAATAGTGAGTGGTTCTTGATAACCAACAGTTTAACGCGATTTCCGATAACATGACAAGATAAAGCACATTACTAAAAAAGATTGTAGGATAACCTCTTTAGGTTAGATCGGTGGTTTTAGTTTTTGGTGGGATACAGCCTTTAAAACTAGTGCAGTAGATCAACTGAGTAGTAATTTCCGACAACCATGTGAGCGGTCAAGTAGGGGAAGCTAATGCGAACTTTACGCATCCGTAAGCCATGGGAAATACATTTAATAACTCTTCTAGAAAGTGGCTGGATATTTCAAGCACCGGGAAAACCGAGGCCGGTTATGAGGAGTTCTACTGTATTAATATTCTGAAAACTATAAAAAAATTATCATAAAACAGCATTGATGTTAACAAGACAAGCAACAAAGTTTAAAAGAAAATGTAATTTTACACAGTTAGTTGTTTTAAAATATTAATCCCAGTCTTAAATTTTATCATCAATTTTTACTTAGGTAATGAGGATTTGACTTTGAAGTAGTGGGGATATTACTTTCAAATTGAATCAAATTTACTAACTATTGGAATCATATTTGCAGGTTGCACTTAATTGAAGCTCATTGAAAATCGAAATGGGTTAATGTTCTGATGAGTTAAATGTTGGATTAACATAAAAAAGCCAAGTAACTGCTCAAAAGCTACTCACTTTTCAGATTTTGCCCCTCCGTTTTCTCGAGGGGTAGAAGAGGGATCTAGGCTTGACCCAGGGAGGGAATCTGAGGGTAATCTGCCGAAAACATTCAGTCTATGTAAAATATCACTCAACACCATCCTCGGAAGGAAAAATGAGGAAAACCGAGTGATATGTATGATGTAACACATACAAACTGGTGGGAAGTACCTCAGTATTAGTAAAAACCCGTCTTGGAAGCATCTGCTTTTGGAAAAGCAACAATTTTTATGGGGAATGATTGGAGATTTGAAAACCATTTATTTAGGAGTACAGGGTTGGGACAATAGGAACATATGCACAATACCATACGTTTTTACACTACACATATAGTTCCTTAAAATAAAGTTTTATCTAATAGCAAAATAATCTACAGCTTAACTTAAATAACTTATGAGTTACATGTGTGTCTAATTGATGGACAAATGATATGAGATCATAAATGAATCCTGTTAGCAGGGTCACAATTCTAATTAAATTATAAGGTTACAATACCTGCCCTCTTCAATCCAATAGTCTTTTGAACGTGTCTAGTTTCGGGGGAAAATGTTCCCATTATAAAGCGTAATTCATGATAAATGTACGCTTGATAATGGGAACACTTTGTTCCCGAAACTAGTCACGTTCAAAAGACTATTGGATTGATAACGGCAGTCAATACTCAACCCTGAAGATGAAAATGTTTACATTACAATTTTAATATCCAGCAATGTGTCTAAATCAATTTAGTATATTAGCAGCGGTAGTATATATAGGATTTAGTAAATTCAAATTCCTTATTTATTATATTCTATTTTTTTAATTCAAACACATGATGAACAGAATCACTTTCCCAAAACAACAAAAAGATTTCTGACAATGTTGCTGTAAATAAATTGAACAGTTTTGCTATTTTATCCATCTCATTAAGCTGTTCCAGTGTACTGTGATTGTATAAAGGTCTTTATCTGTATTGAATTTATGTTTTTATTATGTTTGATTGTGTATTGGTAGTCAATATACTACTGGAATAAGCCTGAGCATACTTGTGATTGAACCCTGTTGAATAGGTTAATATGATAAAATAAATGATAAGTACATGAAAATGTTATGTAATTGACACATTTCCAGCAACTAATTTAAGGAAAATCAATTCATGAACACAAATAATTAAATGTTCCATCATAAAATCAAATTTAGATTAGAGAAGAGGCACCATTTTACATGAACGCAATGCTCTTCCAATGGATATAAATGTAGAAAAGAATAGATAGTTAAAATGTTCAAACTGTACATTAAAAAAAATATTCTGGACCACTCAAAGGTGGAACTATAAAGATTACAAAAGTATCTTTTTTTTCAATCCATAGGTTTTAAAAAGCTGTTATTATTTCATTTCTTTAATATTTTAAACAAAACTAAAATAAAGAACAGAAACTGAACCACTGAGAAAGGTTGCAAGAAGCAACCCTTCCGTATGTATAACATACATACTTCAAGAAAGGACGTGCCATTGTACAATGGTCTTTTGTCCATGTTGTTGTCACGGACCACAAAAGAAAGGGAATCAGTAATCTCCCTATTCATGTGACGAACAAGTACCATTCTATATGCATGATTGGTTTAAAAATGTTCATTGAATTCAAAGCTGCAGTTGTGAGACGATCATAGACAATTTATTAAAAATGATCACTCATGGGTTAAAAATTAGGGGTTTTGTGGGCATTAATTCTAATTTCTCAAGTCTAAGGTCACAAATATATTTGCAGCTTTTAATGTTACAGCAGGTGCCCAATTATTCGAGGTCTGGTTATCCGAGCTCGTCCTTGAAAAATAAAAAAAGCTCTTAAAATTATAAAAATTAAGACAAGTGGATTTTATTTGCAGACCCTGTAATATTTTTAATTGATCGCTGTTAACAGGTCGAGTTATTTGCCTCTACTGGTTGTTAGGTTAAGTAGTTCATTTCCGGGAATATTACTTCGGCTAATTCTAGGAATCGTTTGCCCACCTTGTTTTTTTACAGTGTTGCATGATTACGAGATTTTGAAACATCTAAATGAAACACAGAAATTAATATTGGTATTGCCATATTTACAAAACCTGTATTAATGTAATCACCAGTCGCAAACGTCAAACTACTCAAACCTTAGTTGACGAAGCTTTTATTAATTGGCCTAAATTTTTTTTGACGATTTGTTCTCTTATGTATTTGTTTGCAGTGATGTGAAATTGAGGATTGCAAGTTTTTCTTTCTATAAATAAGTACACCTGAGTCCCGGTAATCCGAACCCTTGTAATCCGAACATTTGACTAATCATAACTACCTGATGGGGAAAACGGTAACAGAGTTTATATTAAAAACGAAGCAATGTAATCTGAATTACAACACTTAAATCTACAGCACATTATCACTAATCATACAGAACTACATATACAATGTTAGTTAAACACAATAACGTACTTTTTTGAACATAAGAAACATATAATAGCCAACACAGTTATGACAGTTTCATAAGGTTAAATTAGTAATATGTCTTTCCAATTACAGTAGAACCTCGATTATCCGGGGTAATCAGTGGGAGAGGGGGCACGGATAACTGAAAACACAGTTAATCCGAATGAAGAAAAAAATTCAAAGTATTCACGTAAAAACCGCCCTAGTTTATTATTAATACATCATTAGTCGTCAGCACGCTTTAAACAGATCTTCGTCACTGATAACTTCGAATGCGGGCAGTTTGTTATCGCATACAAACCATTATCTGACATTTTTACAAGGATTATAAACAACTTAATTTAATTAAAAATATTACAATATACAGACAAACAAACAATTAAATTGAAACAATAAATTTAATTAAATTAATTGAAAAACTAGTTCAAAACTGTAACTCATCGACAGAATAATCAAAACTGGCAACTAAAAAATCAAGTCAGCTGAGCTGTTGTTCAAACAAAACACGGCTGAGGGGAGAGGTGATGACTCATCGACTTCTGGCAGTCTCCTTCCTTATCTCTCTTCCTTTGTCCGTCTTCTCTCTCCCCGCTCATACACATGCGCAGTATCTATTGCGCAATCTAGTGCATGTGTTGTCATGGCCACGGGCCAATCAGATACTGAGTTGTGTTGTGAACAGCCGTGGAATGAAGAAATATTGATAGTCTAGCGCTTGCTTATTTCGTCAGAATGTTGATCGATATTTTATTTTTCATTCAAGTTCGTGTTTATCTACTCTTTAGTTAATACCCAGAATATTTTCAGTAAAATTACTATAATAATGTTCAGTTTGTTTCAAAACTAATTTTAAGTTAGTATAGAGTATTATTATCACGTATTTGAGATTAAAAAAGTTTTCATGAGAAAATTGACGATGAAAAACTTCTTTTAAAATAATAATTTTTTGCCAGTTTGGGACCCTGGTTAACCCACGCCCGGTTGATCCACCCCCGGATAATCGAGGTTCTACTGTATAATTCTTAAATTTGGATTTCACTGTGCAAATCTGTTAATAGTGGGTAAAAATACCCTCATGACAGCAGACCTGCAAACTCCAAAAATGTGTATTCATTTATGAACTATACAAGGTAATAGAGGGGAGCGCGCTGGTCTAGGGGTAGAGCGCGGGGTTTTGATGCCCAAGGTCCCGGGTTCAAATCCCGCCAATCACCAATGGCTTTTTGCTATGTGATAATGCCGCAACCCACACAGGGGTGCGCAAAAAGCTGCTACGGTTGAAGTGCTTTGGGAGTAATCTGCCCATTCCAATAAAAAAAAATAAAAAAGGTAATAGAAAGAAACTTAACTTAATGATTGATGATGATGAAGCTTAAGATTAGTCATATACTAAATTGTTAATGAAACACAGTTTAACCCATTCTTTATAGCACCGAGTTCCTCAGAAATCCAATAGATCGCATATGCTTATTATTCAGGCTTTATTTTGGTTATAGTTTTATCCTCTATGACAATGATAGTCAGGCCTTATCGCTAAAATCAGCCAATTGAAAAATTTGTTTCAAAAGCTGACATCGTCTGCTTTGTTGTGTTTACGTTGTTGTTCTAAATAATGTTTCTTAAAGAGTTATTAAGATGTTTATGCATGTTATTTTTGCATTTTTTTATTGTAAATTAGTTGTAAAATGAGTGGAAATAACTTCATTTTTGTTGATGAGTGTGGGAAGGAGTTAAATGATCTTAAAATTGAAAGAATAATTGGCGAATGTGATGGTGACAGTGATGATAGGTTTATAGTGGTGAATTTAATTAATGTTAGCAAACAGATTGATCCTACAGTTCATTCTGAATAAAAAAATAACAATACATCCCTCAAAATTCAAATATATAGGCAGTTATATCAAGAAATTGGCCTTTTTTAAAATCCCCAAATAAAGTTATTCTTGGCCTGACGAATGTCAAATAAAAGGTAAATGAAAGGTTTAAATGAAACACAGTATAGTGAACACAGTTACACAGAAACAGTTAATGAATCCAGGCATTAACGAACAACAAGTTAGGTTGAATGAATAAAAATTAAAGGTATTTCATCAACAATATTATTGAATAGTTGCATCATCAGACCAAACAATTTAGTTATCATTTTCCTAACATCTGTAAAAGCCACGAGACAGAGAAAAATTTTATTAAAATCTAACAAGAACAGATTTAATTCTTACATAGGTAATTTAAAAATCAAAGCAAAAAACTAATTTATAAGTTGCAAGGATAAAATAGGCAAGTTGAAACTAAAACAAACAGAAATATATGAAAAAATGTTCAAAATATGCCAAAACTATCTTTAATTCAATGAAGATGATTCTTCTATGTTCTATGTTCTATGTTGTTCCATGTATGTTCTATCTATGTGTTAGGCTATTAATAATAAACAACAAAGATCCAACGATAACAGGTATTTTAAACTGTTTCATTTATGATATTTTTATCTTTTAAATGAAACACTATCCAACAAAAACTTGAAAAAATAAAGTTGTATTGATTGTAAGAAACATAACTTTAAAATACCATACTAATAAAAAAACAGCAGATATGGTTGAAGCTTTGTAAGCCAAACAAATTGATGTCAATACAGATTACAAATTCTGATCATAATCACCTGTTGAACCACAGTGAAAGTATGTGATTCTAATGTCTTACTTACTTTCTTACCTTAATGTGTTGCAGGTATAGCTATTCACATAGACCTTGTTCATACATAAAGCCCAACCTACAACCCACCTCTCCTCCGAGGAGTTCCATAGCTCCACTTGGGTGATGCCCTCCTTGCGCAGCTCGTCCATGAAGTGCTCGATGATCTCCTTCCCGCGGGCGATGTTGTCACCATATTGTTTCATCGCCAACTTCTCAATGCTGTGTTCAAAACCGAAGAAAAACTTTATATCAACACTGGCATTCTGCTCGAAACACGTCCAGTCCGGGTTCTCGGGATGAACCTGCAAAAATAATAGATTACTATTATTACTTTGGATCCAAAATTATAAAATATAGATATAACTAGTTTCATAATATCCAATTCCACAAGATCCAAAAGTACATTCAGTTTTGAAACTGAAACAAAACAGTTTGTTTTGAAACAAAAGTGACCTTTTGTACAGGTTTTGAGAATCTTATTTGACTAATAGGACAATCAAAGTGATCAAAAATAATAAAATGGTAAGAAAAAATTTTAAAAGTGCTAAGCCTGAAAGAGGTGACCAAGTTAACAGACTTCTAATTTTAACAATTTATTTACTATCTACATTAAAAATGATGTTCTGTGTAGTAGGTATGTTCAATATTATTAACTTACCTCCCTATATGTATTCAAATGAAATGCCCAAAGTAAATCTTTTTACATGCATGAAAGGTTGCTCATATTTTTTATATAATAAAACTTCAACTTTGTACAGTTTAATTTGTTGCGCTTACTACTTCCATTATTACAACAGAAGTTTATGTTATAAAAATAAAGTTTCCAAGTTATTTAACATGAAATACTAATTTGCCTACAATAAATAAATAATATGGCCTAAATTTTAAATAAGTAACCGCTACCAAACTATAAATATAATTATTAATAAATTTAACTGGAATTCACATTGCTAAAAAAATAGTATAATTATTTTTATTGATTTTGATAAACATTTTGATTACTTTAAGTGATTTCAGTTTAAATGGAACCTGCAGGAAACTGAGCTGCAAACATTAATAAATGTAACAGCTAGGGTAAAGTTTAGAGTTGTCTTTTATTCAAATTGGCACAGTATATCAACTTATATTAAATAACTGCACAGAAACGATTACTATCTCTTTTATTCAAGGCTGATTATCATTATCATTTCATAGTTGAGTGTCTAAGGCTTGGCAGCCGCTAGCCTTCACACAGTAGCCTGATAATAGAGACACAACAATATTAGATAACAGGCAAAACAGTATATTTTAGATATGATATCTGGCCTCCAAACTATAAAAAAATCAAACATGAAAAAGAACCCTTCATTTTACTATAATACCTGTTGTTTAGTATGAATAAACAAGATCTAGTGCTTAGCAAATTTTGTGTTTGACTGTGATTTAGTTAAATTTAAATAATTAATATCTACCATAGTAAAAAACAATTAAAATTACATAAAGAAACTAAATACCCCCATCGCAGCAGACCCGTATACTTAGCGAAATTTCCAAATAAATAATTTAATAATGATATATGACAAGTTTTATCAATATCTGACGATAAATATGAGAATTATTTGTCTATTCCCCATAAGATTAACATGGGAAAGAGTGTGCAGGTATGCTGCTGTGAGGAACATTGAAAGTAGGCATTTCTAGCATAAAAAATTTTTATTTTGACCAATTATACCAAGTTTCATCAACATCTGTCCATAAATAAAGGAGTTTACCTATTCCCTGTATGATTAACATGGGAAAAGAGTATGCAGGTTAGCTGCCGTGATAAACACATAAACTATGATTTCTAAGCATAAATGAATGGATATCAATCACGTGAAGGTAAATATCAAGTTTCATGCAAAAATGTTTCCTTATCCTCCATAAGATTAACATTGGAGCCCAAAAATACAACGTACTGTGTTTAGATTTTTTAATATCTCGGTAACCGTTGGGAGATGGAACCAAATTGTTTAGTTTTGTAAGCTGATTTTAATGGTGAAACATAAAATTTGAAATTTTTTTAAATTACATATGAAAAACGCAAAAACCCCAATATTTGAGTACACAACCCTCACATACTACCCTTTCCGACTCTTGCATTATTTAATTTTATTTTAACACTACATGTTTCGGGGATTATACCATACTGAAGACGTATTCTAAAATCAGATATGGGTTGCTTAGAATTTTCTATCAGAAAACTTTGAGAATATATTTTAAATTAAGAATACCATTGATAACTTTTATTTTTCTCACAGTAATAAAGTCTCCTTTACAATGATTCTTTTAGTTTTATTTATTTATTACAGCTACTAAGTTTAAATAAAAAACATTATACCATAACCTAAAATATTTCAATGGTGTAGAATTTCTGTAAACACACAGAGCTCAAGTAACAAGTCCTGTGAAGATAGCAGTGTATGGTTTTGGCAGAGTTCCACAGCTTAGATGCTGTTTGGATCAAGGGATAAAACGATTCTTTGATTCATGTAACCCACTTCCAGTTATGTTCCACATTACCATTCTTTTATGTGGGATGTATCGTGAAGCTAAAATGTTTTTTTTAATTACCTATTACTTTTAGTATACTAAAATAATATTCTTCCAATTATTATTATTACAGTACTAAGATTTCTTAGTACTGAATATATTTCTCTTAATACTGAAAGATGTATTTCACATTGCAATATCAATCAATCTCCTTAAGTTAATAAGTAAATAAGACTCAGAGAAGAACTGTTGCACAGATTATTGACATGGAGTGAAAACTCCACATTTGTGAAAGAATATTAACATAGTATTCCCAAGGATGACAACTATAAATTTAAATACTTAAACATTGATAGATTTAACAGTACACTATAGGCCTATACATGTGAAGCTAATATTTTTGTACCTAAAAACAACAAAATACTATAACTTTTACAATAAAATTCAATGTTATTCACCCCACAGATAAAAATTAACTTATTAGAGTACATCTTAGAGCAATCTTTAACATTTTAACTCAACATGAAGATAATTTTAGTCTAACATTTTATATTTTAACTTTTTCTGTGATAAACCAAACTCCTTTAGAGTAATATAAATGTAAATTCCCTTAAATTTTGTGACCACTTAAATTCAACACCTAATTTAATAATTTATTTATCCAGTATCATTAAAATAAGTGTACAGAAGAAACTTTACCATTAATTGTAGAGTAGAATTACAATTAAACAAAAATTGTTATTTGTTTAAATTTATAGCTAATATTTTTTATATTTCCTCACAATGAATATGTCTATATTTAATTTCTGTAATTTAATTTATATGTGTTGCAATTATGCAACACGTACATTTATACAACATTTATATATAGGCTACATATACATTTATACAACATCAACAATTTTAAAACAGCAACAAAAGATATGATGGAAATGGCAAGAAAATAAACAAAACATTATTGTTTTCTCCTTCGGTCACTGCCTCAATCCTGAGAAAATTAAGTTAGATATTTAGCTCGATCTTATATATTACTTAGTTTTTCCGATTGAAATCACTTAAAAAATAAATACCCCCATCAAAACCAACCTGCATACCCAGCGAATTTCCATTTTTAATTATTATTCTGCTGCTACGCATCTATGATGGATAAACTTTCTGTCTAGTTTAGGATAATATTACAAATAATTTCTTTTTTTGTTTTTGGCTCCAATTTCATCCACAATTGATGATTTTCCCTACTGGATAATGATGAAGCTCAAATGAATTGTTTTTGTGCCAAATTGCACACAAATTAACATTTAATTCAATCAATTTTTATGATCATAGTTTTATTTACTCAAATCAAAATATATATTATTGTTTATTTTTTTAAAGTCAAATTTATTTAAAAAATAAAATTTACTTTTTTATCAAAGTGCAATAATAAACTTTAAATAAATCAAATTCTATTAGTCAAATATCATTTACCTAGAAATACAACATATGTTCATGGGTAATCTAATAAGTTTCATGTCTAAACAAAGAAGACATCAATTCAACCAATTTTCAATTGTTCGCTGAATTACACATGTTCAAAATATGAACTAACTTGCCTCCTTCCCTGATAATGGGAACAAGTCTTATATTTATTCTCCATAACGATAGCATGGTAAGCTACTTTAAAAACTAAGAAAATTTGATATCTTGGTAACCAACTTAGAGCAATCATTTTTAAAACAAAAATTTTTATCGGGATCCAATGACTAAATGAAATAAAGGTTTCCAAAATAAATTATTGGTGAAAAGTTGAAAAAGCCTAATAAATGTCAAAATCTTCAGACGAGTCCTTCAGACTGAGTGATATACATCTGTACCAAATTTTGTCTCGATCAGATCATTTTTGCAAGAGATATTGCGTTTACTGAGAAATATTAAATATAGATGTAAATTTTTATGACTATTGTTTTTTGTCTACAGATACCTCAAAAGGAAAAACAATTTGGTCCTGGATTACGTCTTTCCATATGTACTACATTAATTAATAGCTCTATTTTATTTAGGTTGTTTGGTACAAAAGTCCCAATTAAAAAAAACACTAAAAAATTTATAATGTAAACTTTTATTGGTTATAACGAGCATTGTTATACAGTAAAATAGTAACTTAAAATCCACTCATAAGAAAAATAACTATATGGTTAAAAACCTAGAAATATATTTTACAAGCCTAATCTATTTAAATCAAGATGAATTCAATTTTATTTATTTTTAGAATTTTTTTCTTTTATCCATAAATTATAACAAGACAGACTCAATCCTTGTATAAAAATAATCAGCTTTGATGCTCATCAGTCTTAAATTAAGACTAGGCACCAAATAGATTTGTAATATTAATGTAAAACATTAGAAATGACATTTCTATTCATTTTTACAATAGCTAAACTAAACTACAACTGTATAATATTTTAATATTAACTACCACTATCAATTTTACATTGACAGTACTTTGTTTTTATTTTGGTTTTAATTCATTAATATTCTAAAAGATAATAATTGTGCTAAATCTTACAAAATAGGCAAAATGTAAATGATTAAGAGTTTATGAGATTGTTTCTATAATTACTGAAGATAGATGCAAGATAACTTACAAAGTATCGGCATTTCTCAAGAACTTCTACTCTGTTTGAGAAGCTCTCATTGTAAGCCTCGATGTTCAATGTACGGGTTTTCAGATTAAGTTCATTCTTCTGGATGAAAAATACATGATCCACTCCAATTATCTGTAAAACAACAATAAATCTTAATTTGTAGTACAAATATTGGATTATGAATTAGAAAATATGAATATTAGGAATTAAGCCACTCATACCACTATAGCAAAAATTTAAGTTAGTGTCATGCTAACCTAGTGGTTACTGTCTTAGACATCAGCACAATAGGTCACGGGTTTAAATCATGGGATGCCCTAAAGGGTTTAGAATGCTTTTCCGGAAATAGTTTGTGCTATACCTACTCTATTTTTCAGTGATGGGTTTTGTAGGGTTTATTAGGGTTTTTTATAGCCCTAACACAAATCTGGATTGGTTATGAGGTTGCTGAAAACGAGGTACAGCCTTTCCCATCTTTATGAATGAATGCTTCCCAGTGGCTATACAAAATTCTTCCACCTGAATTACGTAAATTTAAAACTATGACTTTGTAAGTGTTTTGTGGCTGCAAACGTTACAATGATAGTTTTATTATTAAATTGCATGCTTTTTGTGAATTATAATATGTAATCTACAAGTTTGTCCGTAAAGTAATGTTCCCATGGCACTACAGTCGTGAAAAGCGTAGTTACAGTGGATCCTGTGCTGCTGCAGAGTACCTTGTTTCCCCCACTCCAAATCCCTTCCCTAACGAGCCACCTGTGGAGCTTGGCTTGGTGACCATACGTGATGGGTCTGCCCCTCGCTTATCCTGGCAGGTGCGAGCTACGCTCGGTGATCAGTTTCCTGTCTGTAAAAAACATTCTGCCGGTAGAAATCCATTCCCAGCAATGCGAAATCTATGAAGATAAGTTTATGAGCGTACAACACATACGCAAATGGGTCAAAAAGTTTCAGAACGGGCATACTGACATCCATGATGAAGACTGTTCCGGACAACCAACTGTTTCTGACAAAACAATCGCAAAAAAAATTGGGTCTTTGGTCAACGTTCTCAGCACCCACCTCGTGAAAACCTTAGCATACCCTAGACTCTCTCTAAAAACCTTGTCAATAGAGGTTTTGCTGACTTCGGGGATCATTTTCACGAACCATCACTCTTCGATCTGAGAGCATCGCTGCTTCCACTTTTGCGATACGCCTATTCTGAAACTCTTTGACCCATTTGCATACGTGTTGTACGCTCATACACTTGTCTCCATATATTTGGCATACCGGTGGAATGTTTTTTGGAGACAGGAAACGGATAACCGAGCGCAGCTCGCACTTGGCAGGCGAAGCGATGGGCAGATCCATGAGGCTGTCAAGCCAAGACTGAGCTCTGTAGGTGGCTCGCTAGGGAGGGCATTTGAAACTTTCCAAACTTTATTTATCTTATTAGACCTACTGAAAATCTAAACAATTGAACTATTGAATGTTTATTTACTTCCCATTGTAGCAAACAATACATTTTACTGAGAAAAAAATACTTTGTGATCTTCGATTTTTTTCATTTTAATTTCTTCTCAATGCATCTTCGTCACGTATCCTTCAAAGGCACAGAATATCCATTATAGATACTCCCTGCTTCTGTAGGTATTGGAGGGCTCCTTAATGAAAAGAACTGGTCTAGGTCACTGACCAGCACGAAGAGGTGACGCAGGTCTTTGTTGGAAAATACAAATCACTATGGTTTTAACTTTTGACACGTGGCATTTTTAATCCTATTGAAGAATAAGGGATGTCAAAGTATCGAGAGTCTAACTATCGAAAGTTTACTGAACTAGAATTATGATTTAAAAATCGACAGGTTTATCAGCCGAACCCTATATTTTCTTTTATCTAGTACACTAAACTCAGAAAGTTATTTAATTTATACAAAAGAGCTCTAGTGTTTGTATTCGTGTCGTACAAAAAAATACATTTTGGAAATATGAGACTTAATATATCTACGGCCTTGTAACTAGCAATTATGTAATAAGAACTAAATAATTGCTTAATTACTAGCAAGATACTAGCTTAGTTGTATGAAAGCTTATGTAAAAAAATTATATTTATGGATTATTTTATCAGGGATGATAATTAAAAAATTGTATTGTAAATACAATAAATAGATGCCGTGAAAATGTTTAACAAGAAGTATTTATTTACTTATATATTAAATGGTTGAAATTCTACTTAACAATTTGTACAAATATGTAAAAATCTCCATTACATGATTTTCAATTTCAGGATTTTTTTCCGTCGCATGGGAAATTCACACTAATTAAAGAAGAAACTTAAAGAACTGAACTAAAAGAAACTTTGGGTAATTCATTAACTAGAAGATCAAAATTAATTGTCTTTGTAAAACAAGGTAATTTTAAGGTAAGGTACACCAATCAGCATCCTAAAACCCATTTCATGGTTTTTGACATGTATTGAAAAAAACAAATGGTTTAGTTTATTTTCATAGAATTTGAATTATTAACCGTATAATGAATGAGTTTTACTCACTAAGTTAACATTTACACCAGTCAGTTAAGTATATATGCAAAATATAAGAGAAACACAATGCCACACATAAAAATGGTCAAGGGTATTATTTATATTCATTGACTTTTCTTATCATTATAAGGTTTTCTTGTGCTCAAACCAGCAAGAAGACATGTGAAGCATGTTTGGACAGAGGTCATACGGCAACACAAGGCCAATAACATGGTAGCTACAAGGTTTACGATCGCATGCTTTGTGACATTCCTACAAAGATTGTTTACTCTGAAAAAATTCATTTATCACACTTTCTACTTGAATATTTTTCATTGGAAATATTTTAATTGTTAAAAAATTATAACAATAAAAATTAAGCTAAACCTACAGTCAAACATTATTTATTATTTATCATATTTCTTCAAACAAAGCAAATATTATCTCAGAATCTGAATCAGAATAATTTAATAACCTATAATAAATTAATTTTAAATAGAACAGATTGTTAGCATGAGCCTACTGGCTTGTCACGGCAGAAACACCTTAATATATACGGTTTTTATTCCCCTTGAGCTTCTCTAGCTTTTGCAGTCTTATTTTACCTCTGCAAATTGACTATTTCATGAGAAACACCTTGTTTGTAAATCTAAGTTTTACAGAACTTTTTATCACTTTGAGTACTTCTATAAATTGAAGGTATAGCTCAAAAACCTCAATAGTTACGAATTGTGCAACCACCACATCTGTACAAGTCAAACCTAAAAAAATCTAAGTTTTCTGGAATATGTTATGATTCAAAACATCAATACCGTATTTTACTGCACCATGTTTGAACAGGAAATAGCAATTTTTATCATGTTCAAAATTTGCTCCTAATGTGATTAATCTCTGTACTGATTGATTATATGATAGTAAAGTAATCAATTGAGAATCAAGTTAAAAGAGACTTAAAATGAGTTCAAATAAAAGAATGAATAAGATCTCAGAGATATGAAAGCTGTTTGAGAGAAAACCTCCTGCAGATTAATAGCAAATGTTAAATCTCAATCTGTAACTTGAATAATATAATATGAAAATCTAGAGGTTCATAAAAAGTTGCAGATTATTTTTACTGAGAGTTCAGTACAAGAAGTCATGGTACAGTTCCCAGGATGTCTATAAATATTTGAGAGTTTATACCACATTTTCTGCGGATCACGACGTCAGGTTATGAAAATGGCGTTCCGGGTGATTCTAATTGGCGCGCTCATGCCATATTATTTATATTGTATGAATAATATTATACACTATAAATATATTATACTTAGAATATAATATATATTTTAAAATATAAAATATATTGTAAATAACTTAACCCAGCAAAACTATATTCCAAACAACCAACACGGTAATAATAGACAGATTACTCAAAGTTGAAAGGAGGATAGTCACAACATACATAAATAAAAGATAACAGAAGGATAAAGTTTGGAGAATAGCTTCGAAACAGTTTATGAAAACAGCTATGAAACAGTTTATAAGGAAAAAGAACTGGTAACAAGCACAATGAAAAAGAAACGGATTTAATTTCTGGGATATTTAATAAGAACGCCAGAGAATAAAATAAAAATAATATAGAAGTTATTGAATAGTAAGAGTAGCATTTGATGGATCACATAAATCAAGGAGGACATGAGGACCCTACATATAACAATGGATGATTAAAAAGAAAAGAGATTCTCTAAAAATCCTTCATGCAAAATTAGCCTTGAAAAAACAATCAGAGAATGGGACAGATGGTTTCAGATGCAGTGAGGACAGCACAATCAGAACGAATAAAGTAATATTGGGGTAGTAGCAAAAATAAAAAGACTTAAATCATAAAAAACCATGACTAAAGTGGTCCAATGTTGGCCATAAAAGCATAATAATAATATTATTATAAAACATAAATATTTATTTCAGTAAAAAAATCATAAAAAAATAATTACAGCATTGGCCGTAATCCTATACATTTTTACCAGCAGATAATGTGTTAAAATCTTTTACGATCCTCTTCCAATGAAAACTGAAACTAATAAAAAGTGGTCCTTAACATTATACATTTATACCAAGGTGACATTCATGGTGTTACCACATATTTATATTTTCCCCTAACTGCAGACTGAACTGGATACAAACTAATTGTTTGATTCTTCTTCCCAAAACAAATCACTTAACATAAATTTGAAAGGAGGATTACTAAATTAGCCTATTTGACTTTTAAGAATCCAGCTGTAAAATGATTTCTAGAGAGCTTTTCAAGTTTTAAGTAACAGCTTCATGCTATCTTGAAACCCAAACAATAAAGCATTTTAATTTTAACTAATTTTCTAAATACAAATTGCATTAAATGTAAAAAGCTGTAAAAGTAATAAAAAATGAGTTTGAGACAGTTGTGGCAGTGGTAGTGTGGGGAAGCCTTGAAAGCTGTGGGCGGCTAACATGCGACAGACAGCAATCTAGATGCTAATGATCCAACAGTCACACGTTATATAAACTGATACAAAATGACTATCGTCGCAGGCCACACACCTTCTATCAAGCTGAGACATGTACTGCAGAAAGTTATTGTCAACTTTGGAACTTCTGTACCGGTAATCAAACATACTTTAAATTTAAGACACTCAATTTATGGTTATTACATTCTTTGATTAATTAGTATTCAGTAAACTATATTGAAATTATTACTTATACTTTAAAATGCGAAAGAAGTAAGATAAATAAAGAATTCATCATCCACAGCTTTCTCAATATTTAAATATCCCTATGAATTTTGTACGGAAATATAAAAAAATAACCAAATAAATAAAAAACCATTCCAATTGGAATAATCGATATTCCAAATGTCGGGAATAAAAAATGTCTTGTAATGAATAATGGATGTGAGAGAACCTCATGGCTCCTTAACATTTCTACACCGGTTTGGATACTCCGGTAAAATAAAACTAACCATGATATATTTAATTTTGTAATGAAAGTATAGCATATTAAATTTGTAATTCATATTTTTGGTTAATATAAGGAAACAGAAGTTACCAAAGTTTTATTGCGTATAGTCATGTAATGTAAACGATTATTGTAACGCTATCAGTTTTCAAGATAGTTTAGACATTATATTATATATTTATACCACAATAGAGATGAAGACAGATCTTTAAAAATTGATTTATCCAAAAAAAATTTATGACAAGGTGTCAGTACAATGGCTGAACAATGTGTCATTAATTTTGATTCAAAGCCTGAACGCAGGGGGATATTTCAATTGAAATGCCCTCGTGCCTATATGACGGCCTTGTAGGCATAACCTGCTTGATTGGTAACACTGTTCAGCTTCAAGGGCTTACATATTAAGTCCACCTTACATACCTAAACATATTTAATAAAATTAATTAAACTATATTTAACTAAATAAACTATGTTATAAAAAATTATATATATTTTTTATTACATGATATTATTATTTATTTATTTATATATGTAAATATAATACAGCAGTATATCTTGCACAAATTCAATGAATTCACTTAGTACCTTTGTAACCATAGCTTTATTAGACCGAATTCATGTAAAGGTGATTAATATAAACTGAAATCTATATAGATTCTTAAAATGTCAGTGAGTTAAATTTTAAAAACTTTTTTAATCTCAATGGAAGAAAAGGCCACCTTGACATTTTTGGTTTCCATGTAAAAGTTTAAAAAATCAAACAGAGTATTAAAATCACTAATTTTAAATTCTAAGCCTAATTCTTTTTATTGACACTATGATAACAATACCCTAATTAGAATCAGACAAGTTCCAAAGTTGCACAAGTGAGAAGTAATAATTAGATTTTTGTGTGATTTTAAATTAGTTTTGTTTAGTTATAAATTTATTCTTCCTTTAGTACAGGCCAATATTATTACACTTTATTTGTTGAAACAATGAATCTATGACGATGTTTGAACAGCCTCGTACAAAGGTTAAAGTTCACTGGGGTTAGGAAACAGCCTGGTATTGACCTCATGATTAGCAGACACCTCACATGTGCGAAACAAACATGTGAATACATGGGATGCATTCACATTATCAGCTGATAGCTTATCACTACTAGCTGTCCTAACAATGTCCTATCACAAATTGGATACTACAAATAACAAAACCCAGCCAATTCATCATTGAACCTTACACATCTTTATCTTACAAAAGATTCACTAATTTTGCCAGCCATAACTAATGGTTTAAATACATGATAGGATAGGAACCAAGTGGTTAGGTCATAAAATGTTATTAACATGATTTCAGAGACCAACTCACTATGAAAAAAATTTTTTTCCATCCAGGGCATTTGACTGTGTTATCCATTAATTACTGTAATTTTAAGTATAATGTTTGATTTGGATGTAACACGGCTTTAAAAGTGATTGAATCACACCGTAACGACAATAAAACAAGGTATTGTTAAAATGAAAACTTATCCCATCATGTTACAAAATGAGCTGATATAAAGTTTAAAGTTCTACAATACCTTCTTGATGAGGAAAGGCGCATCGACGTTCAGTTTGCACCGTCGCTCCGTGACCCTGATCGCTCCATCAGGAGTAGTCGTGTCGTTGATGACCTCACATGCTAACACTACAGGAATAAGCTTGCACGTTGGGAACCGTCTCTCGTAAGCCTGTAACAATAAACACTTTGAGATCATTTTTATCTTACAATTTTTCTAGACAACAGTTGTCGAGTGCTAATTCCAGGCCCCTAACTTACAAAAACAAAAAATTTAAGTGTGAAACTTAACTCCTTAATCACGTCGCCCATGTTTATCCATGCAATACCCTTGCCGCAGCAACTGCGACGCACTGTTTAGATGTTTTTAATGTTCTCAGCTGATTCTCTCATGAATACAAGTCGTCTGCTAGTTTTTTCTCAAGCTATGGCTGTTACATTGACCATGAGAAGTGACAGATCTTTTGATGCTGCATTCTAGTAGATTTTTATGAAACTACGTCCATTACACATGTTCTGCAGTACCGGTATCAAATGTCGTGCAAAATGAAAAAACCCCGCGCTACTGAGCTGCAGTGCGCCAACTTACGCCGCAGTTAAAGAGTTAACTGATTAGTTATGAAATTTTTATATAGGCGAAACAATAGTGGTCAATTCATTGAATCAAATTATAAATAACTTAATAAGTGAGTCAAATAATAATCATTTGATTCAATGAATTTATTGATTTTCGTACATAAAAATTTAATTTAGTGTATATAACATTAATACTGAATAATAATTTCAGATGAAGACTAGATAAAAAAATCTGCAAAGGCATTCAATATTCTTCAATGGTAGTTAATTTTATTTTATCTATACAAATGCAGTAAAACTTAAATCACCAGGAATTCAAAAAGAGAATGAATGGAGGTTAGCTTGCAAAATGTAGTGACCCAATGACATCTATTGAGGGAGAGAGTGGCAACAGTTAAAGGCAGGAAGGTAGTAGCCTGCCAGTACCAGTTGATGAAGAGGCTGGGGACCGTCACTTTATTACATAACCTTCCACCGCATCATGATACAAGGGACCATTCACTGCATGATGATAAAATTTAATCAATAGTTTTATTGGCTTGATATGCTGATAAATCTACATATAAAATAAATATAAAATCTAGCAGTTATATTAATTAATCTTTCACCAATTTATTACCATCCTTAATTAGAGGTGTTGAAGATGAATTGTATCAGTATAATAGTTTGAACACAAGTCTAAAGAATTAACTTGCAGTTGCAGCAGTTCTGTTCATTGGCTGGAGTGAACTGCAGTTGCGCATGCAAGACCCCAACACGACCTGACCTTATTATAATTATTGCATATTTGATACCAATATGTAATTTTTGATGTTTTGAGTTGATTTTAAGACACTGTAGGTGAAATTTAATGATTTAGTTCTTCATATTAGCAGCCTAAAATAAGCCTTCTGTATAATATTAATGATTCAATTTCTTCAAAAAACATATTTTACACAAAAAATTACAGATTTTAAATAACTTAGCACTGGAGTACAATTTTTTAGAGCTAAATGTGGAAATGGAATGTACATTTAAATACTGTACATGTACTTTATCCCAGAGGAAAGATGGTAAATTTTATTTAACTAGAAAATGGCATTTGCTGCTAAGGTTTGGCTCCCTCTCAAATTAAAAATTCAGAGATAAATGCTTTCAAACTGTCGTACGAGTACCCATTTATGAGTACGAGTACTCAGTTTGGTTCTCTCTCAAATTAAATATTCAGAGATAAAAGCTTTCAAACTGTCGTACAAGTACCCATTTATGGGTACGAGTACTCAGTTTGGTTCTCTCTCAAATTAAATATTCAGAGATAAAAGCTTTCAAACTGTCGTACGAGTACCCATTTATGAGTACGAGTACTCAGTTTGGTTCTCTCTCAAATTAAATATTCAGAGATAAAAGCTTTCAAACTGTCGTACGAGTACCCATTTATGAGTACGAGTACTCAGTTTGGTTCTCTCTCAAATTAAATATTCAGAGATAAAAGCTTTCAAACTGACATACGAGTACAGTATAACATAAACTATCGTCATTCAGAGAAGTGGTAATTTCACACGTAATTTTTGAACATAGCTTTATTTCTTATGAGAACAAATTTCTATGCAGTATTAATATAACAAATAACTTACTTACTTACTATTGTCAGAAGTTTCAAAGTACACAGTGTTTTTATTGTGCCAACCTCTTTAGGCCACATACTTATGTCTCTACATAATCATCATACATAAACTAACATCTGAGCTATTATACTGTATTTTAACACTACAATACATAATACATTCACTTTTAAGAGAGATGAAATAAAAATAAGTGCACGTGAAATTTTATGATTTTTTTTTATAATTTATAGTCCATTATTTTAATTTAAAAAAATGATCAGTCAGCTAATCATAAATTCAAATTTAACTGAAACAAACTTTTATGAACTGTATAAAGCTACTGTAATTATTTTTGAGGAAACTTCTTAAATGCAATCACTAACAACATAAAGACATTCAAAATTTGCAAGTGGGTTTGTAATTAATGAAGTAGTCTCCTTGACAAAATGATGACAGTTGGTAGTAGGCCTACCCGTACCACAGATTAATTGATGTTTTATTTTAACAGAAATGCTATGGCTCTTACCTAAAAATGGGATCAGGGAGCTTTAGATTTAGATTTTTGAAATGGCAACCTACCCAGGTAGCTATTTTAAGCCAAGTATGAATGAGAAATGTGTGTAGGATGATTGTGGCGCGATCTTGTAGTCTTGTTACTGACTAAGGCTGACATGTTCCTTAGACAGGACTTTTAATTAATAGCCCAACAGCCGATGGCAACTAAGGGACCTACAGTTTAACGTGGAATCCAAACCACGGCCTCTGAATTACGAACTGGTCTAACTATGAGGATGGTCTTTGCGGATTAACGTATTACTCAATAGTGCGGACGTTAATCCACACAAGAGAACACTACACCCACCAACCATCGCTCATAACTATCCACAATTCGTGACCTCCAAGTAGCTGGATTACAGGATGACGCCACCATCCCAGTCAGGGAATATACACCTAATTGTTTACAACTCACACTATATAATAACAGTAACATGTGCAGAGTCTTGAATAATTAAAATTATTCCTAGAAACCCATTACATTTCAATAATGAATCATTTATATAGACTCCTTGACAGGAATAAATAAGGCAAAGACCTTTCTATTTCAGTAATTACAGCATGTTATAGAATAAAAACTAGACACTTTACTGTGAGGGGAAGTTTTAAAAAGGTAAAATGTATACATTACAACCATCTACAATCTACCTAGATATTTGGGTTGTTTTTATATCTTGGTTATGGCAAACTCTAATAAAGTGGAGATAGTTTCTCCTAGTCACCGATATTACCTAAATAATTAAATTAAAATATTAACTTGTGTCATTAGGAGAGGTTAGACTGCCTTTTTTCAAACGGTATAAATAAAACACTACAAAATCAGCTCCCAAAACACAATAAATCAGAATGTTTTGTTATACATGAAATTAAATGAAATAATGATCTATGATCTAATGATCTATAGCAGCTTTTTACAGAAAACATTACAGTGATCTATGTGCTTCTAGGACCTGTGGATCTGAATTTACATATTATAACTTTACATTTATTTATAGCACAACAGTCTTTTCTCAATCTTAACTCCCAAAAGTCTGCGTTAGCTCAGGTAAGTAACAAAACTTATTATGTATACCGATTGAATTTATATTGGAAGTTGTATTTTGTTGATTGGTAACACTGATGGCCTTGATGCTAAGTTAAATCATCAGCAAAAAGATACATTTCTATTTGTTTTTATTTGTTTTTGGTTATTTATTTGACATTAGTTTTGCCAAGGCCTGCTCTTACAAATGCCTTTTTCAGACAAAATCAATTAAAACTTAATAAAATTAAATTAAATTTTAAAAATAAAATTTTATACTATGAAAAATGTTACCAAACAATCATTTTTT
The DNA here is from genome assembly GCA_023375725.1 of Nephotettix cincticeps. Taxonomy (NCBI): domain Eukaryota; kingdom Metazoa; phylum Arthropoda; class Insecta; order Hemiptera; family Cicadellidae; genus Nephotettix; species Nephotettix cincticeps. Next base: position 46,959,129 of record CM041791.1, read on the forward strand.
GGTAAAACAATTTAAATTATCGCTGAATATCAATTTTAACACTCACCGGCCGGCTTGGGTGAAAGTTGGCATTTGTTGGCTTAATTGGGATTGCAGTAGACACCTGTTTTGCTTTTCTGCTTAGTGGTTTTAAGGAAGGAGGCACGTGTTATGATTTTTTTTGTTTATACTTAATATTTTAAGAAGATATACACAATTTAGTGAATGGTACAATTAAAGGGGAAAAGACTTGCCAGTTCCTGGGTTAAAAATATTTTTTAATATATATTATTTAATCTCAGATCTCAACAATATAAAATATAATTTTCATTTCAAATTTGTGAAACTATTTATTTATGTTTATTATTTCATCATCGATCTAAAATAGGCTAAAACTTTAGTTCAAACCAAGTACTGAATCAAGTTGTAAAAAAGCTTTCAATTGTATCATTATCTTTGAACATTAGAATTAGTCATAATGTTGACAATGGCCCATAACAGGACTGATAGCAGTAACATGCTAGCATCATCAGGCGCAAGTCAACTTCTACCAATCAAATCCATTTATGATGGGAGAACTTGAATCATTTGAAAACTCATCATACTCTAAAAGTTTCACAATGTTCAGGGCTATGGTACTGAATAATTCATCCATGTAACCAAACTTTGAGATATTAACTTTCTAGAAAATGTTATAATATAGACTGGGACGGTGGCGACGTCCTGTAATCCAGCTACTTGGAGGTCACGAATTGTGGATAGTTGTGAGAGATGTGGATGTAGTGTTCTCTTGTGTGGATTAACGTCCGCACTATTGAATGTTAATCCACAAAGACCATCCTCATAATTAGACCAATTCGTAATTCAGAGGCCGTGGTTCGGATTCCACGTTAAACTGTAGGTCCATTAGATGCCATCGGCTGTTGGGCTATTAATTAACAGTCCTGTCTAAGGAACATGTCAGCCTTAGTCAGTAACAAGACTACAAGATCGCGCCACAATCATCCTACACACATTCCTCATTCATACTTGGCTTAAAATACCTACCTGGGTAGGTCGCCATTTCAATTAAAAGTATAAAGTATTTCAGTTTATTCTTAAACAAAACCTTCATTTGCTGCTCCATCGATTTGGGCAGCAGTATTAATTATTTCAATAATTGTTTAAAAATACAAATAAACAGCCCTATAGCCCAGATCTGCTTACTCAGTATTCAGTACTTATGAAATTTAAAAAAATAAGAGTAACTAAAAATAAAATTAAAAAAAAATACATATTGTATCTGATTCCGAAATTTGATAAAATTTGTTTAAATCTGAAACAGCAACTGAAAAAGGTAAGTAAAATGCATACATACTTTAAAAATCCATCATTACTATATTTATTTTTAGCCCCAAAACGTTTCTCCATTTTTAAATTCAGGTTTAGAGCTGATATCCCAAAAACGAAACCAGTCAGAGTTCATACCTCGCTAGGCAGGAGTGTATCAGAAAAAAAATTGCCAAAAAACCAGTTTGGTCGGCATTGTTGGCATGTTACACCACACACAAACCCTCCCAATATTCCAACAATTGATCGTACACTTACAAAGCTGCAAGGACACATTATCTACTTAAGTATTTAAAAACTGATATTTTGTAGACTTATTTTGTCTGTACAATTAACGACAACAGGGTAAAATTTTATCATATGCTTGCGGTTTGCTTTCATTATTAAATATTGTAACCGAGATTTGATTTGATTTTACATGGAATGAGTAAAAATTCAAATATCTAGTAAGAATTAAATAATATATGATGAACGCAACAAATCTAAAACCTTTCTTTAATAAAATATTTGTTTCCAATCATTTCTTCCTTAATTTAGAAATAATAATCCATGACTTTTAAATTTCTTATTTGATAAAAATGTTATCTATTATATTAAGACTAGCAGTTAGCTTGTTAGGTTGTATGACTCAGTGTTATGATGCATGATGCTTGTTATTACGGCAAAATATTAACCAAAAATTGGAAACAAAGCAACAACAAAAATTGTCCATGGTAACCTAAACAGTGCTATAGTAACTGTAGACAGTAAGTTTAACTTCTTTTGTAATTATTATGTGTAGACTAATAATTCAAAATACTAATTCTCTGGGATTTTAAGTGGGTTTTAATTGTAATAGTCAAATTATTTTATAAATTTATCGTTTCCACAAAAATTTTAATGAGTAAAAACTATTGTCAATTTTTTATTGCCAACTCAATTTGAATGGTGAAGTAATGGTATATCAGATGGTCAGTGGTCATATCTATTTTAAGTTCATATGAAGTTTAAATTCTAAAGAAATACATAAAAATAAGCAGGTTAAGTGTAACTTTTCCTCTTAAAATAAAGAAAGTTTGATTTCATTTTCAGTAGAACTTCCCCTATCTGACCTCCTGATATCCGAACGTTCTGTCCGTCTGTTTATCAATGATTCCCACGCTCCCGTCGTTGCCGAGCATGACAAAACATAAAATACTTATTCTTTAATTACATATAAATATTTTTTTCAGTTAATATACATGTCTTCATGTTTTAATAGATGTAATATAGGTACGTTAAAGTTTATTACAATGATGCATAACTATTTTTCTTCCTACGGAATGTGTTTAATTTGCTCCTTGTAATATCTGACTTTTTGGCCGTAGGGGCCTGGTCCAGTCCCGCCAAGGTCGGATATGGAAGGTTCATTTCAAAAATAAATTTTTTTAACTCGAACTCAAAGTCTTTAGAAAAATTGAGGTGGTCTGGTTACGGACTGTGGTCTGCCATTTGAGGACCACTGGCACCAGGGAAAACTAAATTATACACCATAATAAATTTCTGTTGTTTTTTTAAATATTGTTGATTAGTAATGAGACAATGAAATTTTGTATTGAAAAAATAATGACCTGGTGTTTGAAGTCATTTATTTAAAAAAATCTCAATAATTTAAATTATGATATGTAAAAGCTCATAATTTTTAACCGTTATTTTTACGCATGCCTGCAGGTGATGCTATATTATTTAGATTCTTTAAAAATTGTTAGAGACATTTGGATATTTCATGTACGGTATTTTATTTTTTTTGGGAAGTCCTGCCATAGCTCTCATGACTTACACCTGGGACCATGTTACTTATTCGTTTTGAGGAGCCTAGAGAGCAAAAACAATAGTCGTTAACAATTTTATGTATATATATATATTTTTTTTTGTTTTATTAACGTTCGCTAATAGGGCTACTATTAATATTATTATTCATATTACTATGTTCTTCATTTACAATATAATAATATATATATACAGGGTGTTCATAAAAGTCGGAAACAAACTTCGAGGGCTAATAGTGCTCATCAAAATAAACAATCAAATAACTATAAACATATGTCGAAAATTTCTTTGTTTAGCCGCTAGCCGCCATTTTGTATTTTATAAAAACAAACGTTATATTAAGAACTGTTTAAGATACAGAAACCAAACTTTGTAAACATATTTATTGGGCAAAGAGAAAAATATTCTCAAAGTATCATTTAATTTGCTTTTATATTTTCAAAATGGCGGCGGTTAAAAATATTTTAATTAAAATTACAAAAAAACCATTAACTTTATAAAACTTTTACAAGCCATAAAAAATATTGCAATTTTAATTTCAAAACGAACGATTTTTTGGTGAGCAAAATCCGTCCACGGAACATCGTAATACTTTAAAAAATCACACTAAGAATCTTAACTTAAATTTACGTAACAAAATAAAATCTATATTCTTTTAAGGGAAAATTGATAATTTTTATTATAAAATTAGCATTAAAATAATAGTTTTGAATTTAATTTTACTCGTATTAAAAATTCCTAAGATTAATTATTTACAAAAAGCACATTTGAATATTTCATTATAAAATCGCATTATCCGTTCAAAGGAAATATCGCATGGGTCAGTGTATGTGCATAGTACATAGAGTACAATGATGCTAAACAAATAAGCTAACAATGATACAGTTTAGCTGATGAAAGCCAGAGCACGAAATGATAAGCTTTGTCCGGGTCATCCAACATTCTATTGATCAATTTAAAAAGAATCATCAGGGTGATCAATTTCCTTCTTTCATAAAGCCGTTTAAGTCAAATAATAACAATAAATCATCATAGAACTTTATAGGGATTTACATGATATCATTTAAAATAAACTAATCTGAGGTATTTAAATTGTAGGTTTTCAACTATCCTTTGTACGTTGACATGTAGGATGGATTTAAGACTAATCTAAAACTCACACATTTTAGAGTGTAATTCTTAAACTAATCCAAACAATTTTGAGTATATGTAACAATGTAATTGTCAGATGTATGTAATAAATTATTATTACATTGGATTTAAACCCAATTTCGGATATCAATAAAACCCTTCTCCAGATCATTCATTACAAATGAAAGAAACGGTTATAAATGTTGAATTTTCATTTGTTTTCTGATATAAGCATATCAAACTTAATTTTTTAAACCTTTATTTTATATATTCACAGAATTATATATTTTTAATATAAAAAGGGGAATCAATGGTCCTATCTCATCAATGCTATTGTTGTTAACTTCCAGAACAATTTTCTCAAAAACCATATAAGAGATATTTATATTTTTCTTCAAAAAAGGCCTAATAAACTATGTATTTTTTTAAATTGCTAAAAAATGTTTTTATGGTTTTTTTATTTAAAAAAAATTGTAAAAAATATCATATAAAATGTTGAACCAAAATTTCTTAGCAAACATATTGTGGATTCCTCAATAAAGAACTAATGTCAAAAAAAAATATAAAAAAAGTATAAGAAGATATGTTGAGTAGTTTATGAAAAATATGTTCTGATGTGGGATGAAACATAGTTTTTCAGGTAACGTATTTTAACCTTTTTAACAACTTGTTTGTTGTGTAAAGGTTTAGGAATAAGGCTGATTAAAAACTAATCAACAACAATATATAGATTTATGTTAAATTTTAGGTAAAATTATGAAGCAATTCACGACGCATCTACGAATTCAATAACAAGTGGCAGGTGGAGGCATCAGTCGTCAATTTAGTGAACCTATCACCTTTGACACGTTTTGCCCTCTACGTGACGGTGTCGCAACCGAACCTGCTCACGAAGTGCACTAGACTGCCACCAGCATGTCTTATAACCAAGTAAGCGCTTTCTACTCCTATGCACTGGTGGCTGAACCGGCTAAAGCGCTGCACTGACGAGCGTAACATTCTAGCCATTCGGAAGTGCTAGGGTTTGAATCCCGACCATAAGCAATCCCAATTTGGCTTGCAAATGTGTGGTATAGCGGAATGGGGTCTACCTTAAATAAATGGTGGCCGGCTTGGGTGGAAGTTGACAGCATTTGTAGCCTTAATTGGGATTGCAGTGGACACCTGTTTTATGCTTTTGGTGTTTATACTTAATATTTCAAGAAGATATTAGTAATTATTTTTATGTTACAGTTAAAAGTAAAAAGCTTACCACTTCTAGGGTTAAATCGACTGCCACTATCTGATTAAATATGTCTCGTAATTAGACATTTTATGTTAGAGTTTAGCGTGTAGAATATTTTTTCTATATTTTAATACACTATTGAATATAAAATAAGAGTTAATTTGTCAAAAATTTTTCAAGGGAAAATAAACTTGAGCACACTATTTTTTTAGATGTAGGAGATAGCATATTATTATATTTAATTTATTTCTTTAAGTAAAGGAAACTATCAGTAATATGAAAACTTGGTTTTCAAAAACAAAAGCCCCAAATGATCAGCCAGAGTAAACCTGTCACCAATTACCAAGAGGAAGGAAGTCCTTTAACAAAGTGAACAGGCTGTACAAACCAGACACTCCAAGGTCAGTGGCAAGGTGGCAATAGCACACACAGTCACACAACTGAGCTGACTTCACTAACACTCCTAACTGACACCTACAACATCACATCACTAAACCATCACAAATACCCACGTCGCACCAGATAACATTTTTTTAATGTTATCAAAGGATACTCAGTGATTTTTTTTAATTATAATTAAAATAACAATAACAGTGAACACTATAGATTAAATTTAAATATAAACACACACACACACACACACACACACACACACACACACACACACATATATATATATATTTTAAGAGCTATTGTTTTTGGTCTCTGGGCACCTAAAGACGAAAAAATAACATGGTCCCGGGCTTAAGTCTTGCCATGAGACCTACGGTAATAGCTTCTTCCCTATGGCAAATTTGCTAAAACTACCCTACTTTAAATTTTTTAGCTTCAGGAAGGTAGTATCAATTTAAGGCCAGAAGTAAATTTGGATCTAAGTGTCTTTCTCAACGTTTTGAGATAACAAGGTTTTTTCACCAACAGAATGCATGGGCACATACGGCTCACATGTTGGTGGCCATAGCAACTCATAGGAACAGTTAAGGCACTTAGATCAGAATATACCCTAAACTGGCTTGCTTCATAGATCACATTTCCGGTTATAACTAAAAAATTCAAAAATGGCACTTATCTCCAAATTTACTTCAGGTTTTTCCTACTAAAATTACTAAAATGGGATTAATTTTCTCCTGAACAAACTTTGTTGGGAGTTACACAAAATGAAAATCCAGTACATACCTAACAGGGTCATAACATATTCTGAGCCACAAACTTGGACAGCTTAGGCATTTTTTTAGTTACCAATCCAACAATAGGTGGAAGTTAAGAAGTAACATGAAAACAAACAAAAATATAGTTCTAAGTCTATAATTTTCTCATGAATACCACAATAGAGCCTCTATTTTCATATTGGAAATCCCTTAAAACCATGAAAATAACTGATCGTACAAACAAGTGAGCTATTTGCTTTTATCAGTAACAAGGCTACACACATTTCATCACAACCATTCTACACATCCAATTGCAATCATATGGTGGTAACTTAAGATTTGTCCAGCTGTGTGGTCCTAAGCTTTAACATTATTTTAATGTAATGAACTGTAATTTTTCAGATAGTAAACTAAGATCCCATTTTTGATCAATTTAAATAATGATAGGACGGAGAAACAAAATACAAAAAATTGCCAACTTTCTTATAGGCCTACGCAAATAAATTTTGTTACCATTAAGATAAACTAGTTGTGAAGCTTCTTATAATTAAACCATTTAATTTTCTAACTGAAACACCACAAGATATGTAGGTAACATAGATTTCTTAGTTATCACATCAAGAGTTTTTTCACTGCAGCATCACTGCTGTAATTAATCAATGCCCGCAGTTGTTTATGACCTTGCCAACCTTTGATAATAAAACTTTATATTTCGATTATGTTAATTATATATGATTATGCTAAAAAGCTAACTTTCGTAAGGATTTTATTTTTCTAATGTTGTTCTTATTTTTGTAATTTTACTGTAATATATATTATGTACAATATATTCTGTTATATATTATGAACACAATAATATTGTAATAATGCATTTAATACCTAACACTATACCTAGTTCCCATGCAAAATTTGCATATAAATAGGTTAATGAGTCAGTGAAAAAATTCTTCACATTTTATTTTTCATTACAACTTCAAAACTACATTTTTTGTACTAAACTGTTAGTAGTGGTTGAAAAACCAATCGAAACTGAATTGAGAGAAAAAGATTACTGACTATAGAAAACATTAGATTTTTAGTAGTAAAATTCTATGCTCGGTAGTATGCATCATTACGTAGCAATATTCTTGCTTTTTTTGCTGTAAATACATTTACAGGTTTTGTCACACAAACGTTGCAGAAGCCCATATATCATATATGTTATCATTAAAGGTTTAATGCCAATTTGCCACTTTCAAGGCCAAGTTTTCCACATTGAAAGTACTATAATTGTATGTACTATATACTCCTAAAGGTTACTAATGATAATGATTTATTGGACGTAAAATAGCTTGAACAATAGTGATTGATTTTGGTTTCTAAAACCATTCAATTTCACCGACATTTTAACAATTCCATTAAATCCAAAACTTAATTTGAAAAATGTCATGAATAATTCCAATTACTGAAATTACCATTCTGTTAAATTTAGATTTCAAATCCAAATTTAAATCCCTAATCTACCTATATTCTAAAAATTATAAATTAACCTTAGACAGATGATAATTAATCATAAATTAAATTATTATGACTACTGTATATGTCTTTTTTAAATTTATCGATTTTTTTAGGCCTTCAAGACAATACAATTTGCAAGTAAATGCCAGGGGGTATTGGAGTGTCAATATATAAATATTTTAAACTATATTATATTATTGCATTTATGTATCAAGAAGAAACCCAAAATAGATTATACAAGTGTAAATGTGATTTACTAACATTTTATCCTTTCATATTTTCATTAGTTATGATCATACTTCCAGTATAATCCATAATCATTCATAAATACAACAATACATATAGATCAGGATGGTTAAATACCACATATGCGAGTCTCACAGGGATCAATTATTGGCTCTTGTTAATTCATAGTTTACATTAATAACCTCTGTAACTTTTGTAATTTAACAACTTTTCAATATGAAGATGATACAGCAATAACTTTTAAAGAACCTCAGGATAACTCCCTGCTTGCCACTATCTTCACAGGATTGCAGAACTTAGAGGACTGGTTTGTGGCTAATGGTTTATCCATGAATGTGTCAAAGACACAAATGATAGAATGTTCAGCCTCATTTTTAATAAAACAATTACTATTAATTCAAACTCATCCTCAATAAATAATGTTGATTTTCTTGGACTAAAATAGATTCACATCTAAATTGGAAGTTACACATAGAAACAATCTGTTCATACACTTATCAAATCAATTTAATAGTTACTTATAGGTATTTCGGGCATTTAATCAAAAAAACATAATTCAAAAGGATCCGAAAAAGATGGCAGCTTTACTAGCAAGCCCGAGGCCATCATATGTGTCGGAAGTAAGGTCTTTTGTAGGAGTGGTGAACTAATTTGGAAAATTTATCAAGGGAGTTCCTGATCTTTCTTGAACCTTTATACAGACTTTTAACCCTTTGTGTACAGGCTGTGCCAATTCCGCAGGCAGCTCGGAATTATTTCCCGTAATGTTGTCCTCACCGTAGAACAGCAGTACTGGCCGCGCTACACTCCTTTGTCAGCTCGGCAGTCATGATCGACAACCTTTCTCACCAGCGCGGAATTATTTGTGTCAAGCCTGGTTTGTCAACATTGTGGTAAAACAATGTTTGTGAGGACAATAAAAAACAAATAACAAGCGAAAACAACAAATAATGTCAATACAACACTATCTATTTCACAATTAAATAATTTGAGGAATCATTTTTGTTATACTCTTCCAACAATTGCCTCAAGTAATCTGAATTTAAATTATAATTCCTTTGTTTGTTTACGTTTAGGCCTATTATCTACTGTGGTTACTACTAAAATAAATAATTATCAATAAAATATAAATTTATTTATAAAAAAACCGGCTGTTATTAGCATTAAATATCACCACTTTTCAGTAAACGCAACAGTAGAACAGCAGAACAAAAAACTAAGCACAACCTTAATTTCCAACACATGTATGGTTTTAGGAGCGGAAATTCATCTGATTGACTAGTTCCTTAGTTCCCGAAAGATTGCAGCATATGCCAAACATAACACATAATATCCAAAAAAGAAACAAATGATTATATTATGTAGTGGCCAGTAGGCTACTGCTGGCCTTCTAACCTCAACTAGGATTTAATCTCGTCCAGCACCACTGGCCACCCGAGCGGTGAGGACAGCTCATATAATAATTAATTCGACTTGACGAGAAAAATGTCGATGGCCAGTGCAGATGGACATCCGAGTGCACAGGACAAGCTATAAATACTCGATCCGAGCACAAAGGGTTAAAGAAAGGCAATGTTTTCAAGTAGGATAATCGATGTGACAAAGCTTTTCTGATGAAAGCAAAGAAATAAATAGCATCGGATAAACTTCTAACTCATTTCAACTCTTCATTGTCTTTATGTTTGTATTGTGATGCATCTAATAATGGAATTGGTGCAATTTTAGTTCACGAGATGGCACACTTTTATATTAAAATTTCAATGCAATAGTTCTGGTAGTTTCTATGTAAACCTGTTACATATTTTCCATCTTAAAAATCACAAACACCCCCACCCCACCAGAGCTAAGACATATCCATGTTAAAAGGTATGAGGGCAATGCTATGGTAAGTACTTAACTTGCCAAACATTTTTTCCAGTTCTTTATAAATAAAATAGGTTAAATAAAATGTTGCATGGCTTTAACCTATTACATTGAAGATAGGGCCTATAGGCCTACAGAGCATTTTGCATTTTTCAATACTGAGAATTGCCTCAATAGGCCTTCGAATATAACCTAATAAACAAACTGATTCAACTCAAACTTGTACTAAAAAATGTTAAATATTACTTTAGTTATTGAATCACAATATGTTTTAATTATGCTGTTGAATGTCTAGAGATAATTTAAAAAATGCTTAGCTAAGCTTGATAACAAAATTTAGCTATAAGTGGAAATAGTAAAATTACTCTATACTAGAGACTAAGTAACACTTCAAATCAAGTATTAAAATCCAACTTGCCTTCATAACGAGTTCAAAGGGATACTTGTAGACCCTTACAGGCGATGTATAATTTTGAACCATTTTAGTGTTTTCACAGACACACACACATACACTAAAATGAAATTACTCACAAAGGAAAGAACATAACTAATTTAAGAAGAGAGTCACACGAACAAATCAAACAACACAATTTGGAACAGTGTAAACGAAAGGATGCTGCAATCCTAAATCTGTCTAACACTTCCTTTTTCTTTGACAGTTAGTTGTGACAGAACGGAATGAAATGAATGGAATAGAATGAAGTATTTTAGCAAAGCAGAGGGAGGGTTCAAGTAGACAGAACAGAATGTTTTCTTCACTTGACAGTTCTATACAGGTTAGCCAGCGAAAAATATCTAACAAATATTCCCTCACACAAATGATGGACTAGTGGGTAAACTAGTTGTTGATACTAAAATTATTACAGTATAATTTATTGCTGTGTTCAAAGTTTTACGCATTCATTTATTAGATGTTACATTTTTTAGATGATGAATGATTTTGAGACCAAAAACGCGGCTTGACATGTTTTCCTACGAAATTTTTAAAGCCACAGAAAAAGGATTTCATAAGAGTGGAGAGTTCCTTCCGACCCCTACTTTTTATAGATAATTTATAGGCGATTTTCAACTGCGGTATTCAAAAAATAGGTTCATATTTTAACCTTTATTGCATTTAAAAATATTAGAAGTTCCCTGCATGAGGTTCAAAATTCAGGAGTGACCTAAAAATGTTTTGAAAGAAGCTTGTATTACAAAATATCACGTCAACATTGCCACTCTCCCTGAATACTGTACCACAATTAAATTCAAGAAGATATAACATTATAAAATCCAAGCTGGTTATATACAGAAAGATTAAATTTTCCTTATCCTCCATAAGATTAACAGTACCTGGTGACCGAGCTTTGCTCGGATAGAATAAGACATGTATTATACAAGTTAGTAAAATTAAAACGCATTTATTACTCAATGAAAACATTTATGTGAAAAAATAAAACCGCTTTCATACACCTTAATTTAGTATAGCATAAACACTGAACGAAAATATAGTCTCGAAGTGGGAATCGACTTCACAACCTCCAGAACATGAACCCTTCGCACTACCACTGAGCTACGGCGTCAGCTGATTTCGTTAGAAACGGAATAAGGATTGAAAAACAGAAGAGAAATTTAATTTACACCAATTAATTGGTTTGTTACAGTGGCTTCAAGCAATATAATGAATACGTTTTTTATCAAAACACGAAAGATTTTGGAAATACTTTTTCTCTGCTTTTATTTCGCTCAGTTATTTTATCCTTATTTAGTTTTTACAAACTGTTTAGTAATTTTATAATTTTTCATTTATACATAAAATAAATATTTATTATTTATATTTATTAGCTTGTTATGCCAAATATCAGATAGTCATGTGTGTTCAGTCAGTGAATCATTGGAAGAGTTAATTACGTGTGACATCCCTGTAATGTCCCGATGAGCGACGTTATTGGTTTCTATTATTTTCTAGACTTTATCTTGTTGTATACTTACTTTCATAATCACAATTTAAAGGACTTTTCATGCTATCTGTCCATTGACTAAACCGTTGCCATGGCAACTGGCCAAGCTCTGTCAGACCTACCTCAAATCTTAGTTTTTGTTTACATCATATCAAAATTAACTGTGCATTAGATTATTCTATTTTGCAAAGATAAAATTGTAAGTTAATTAAAGTTGTTGGATTTAGTTAAAATTGGTGGGTTTGCATTCTAAAATATTATGCCATTTCTGAAAAACTTTAAGGAACCTAGGTCAAGAATTTTGGAAGAATTGACAAAAAAGAATGGGTTGAGGCATGCAATCTTCAGTATTAAAGGAGACAAGTATGTGGGTGAATGGAAAAACAATCTTAAACATGGTCAGTGATCTTTTAGAAAAAGTATATTTTCTCAAAATATTGTAAGGTTTAATTTGATACTAATCAGTTTCAATAAAACATTTTATGTATAATATTTAATAATGTGCAAGTTTCACTAATAGGTAAATACACTCACATATATACACAGTAGCCAACAGTTAATGTAACATGTCCTATTAACTGTATGACTGGAGTTTTAATTGGTTTAATAGATTCTTTCATGACTAAACTATTATATTGGCAGTGTCATGTCTCTTCGATGAACTTTTATGTCCAAATTTCCATTCCCTATCATTCAAAACTGAAACTCAAAAGGTTTAGTTTTATTTTAGTATTTCCAATGAGCAATTAATGGTTTTCCATCCCTTCTAAAAAAAAAAAACTACCACACTCCTCGCTTACCCTTCTCACTCAACTACCATTTTCTACCACAATACTAATGAAATTTGTATTAATACACACAATATCTTTAAATGAAGCTAACACTTTTTGGATACTTTCACTGGTCAGAAAGCTGGCTCAGATATTTGTATATATCAACAGACTTAAATTTTTAGCACTGCTTGTTAACTTCATGAGTTGGCTGACCAACTAGCCAAATTACAGTATGACGTTATTGTATGGTTTCTACAGTATGGCAAATTACGCAGCCATACACTAGCTGCTTATCTGTCTATTCTTAGTGCTGAAAAAAGTTTGCACATAGAATCTGATCTGTGAAAAAAGATATTTGGCAAGCTAAATTTCCATTTACTCAGATTTTGATTTCTATCTACTTTTGTTCAAGTAAAGGTAAATTTATAGGCTGGTTGATGTCTTATAGTAGGTTAATATTGTATCAGTTTAAACTGTCAATAATTTAACTACTCATTTACCTTTAAATCACTTTACGTAATACGATATGAGTATTTCCAGGAAAAGGGGCACAGTTATGGAGAAATAGACATGTTTACGAAGGTGACTGGGCATATGGAAAGCGGCATGGTTATGGAATGCTGTCAAAGATACTTGAGGATGGCGCTACTCAAATCCTTCTCTACGAAGGTGACTGGAAGTATGGGAAACCAGAGGTGTATTTATCATGTATTTACTAACAACCAGTATACGTTTAAAATCCTTCAAATTCTGTTATTTTATCTAGATTAGATTATTGAAATGGCGACCAACCACCAAGGTAGGTATTTTAAGCCAAGTATGAATGAGAATTGAATGTAAGATGATTGTGGCACGATCTTGTAGTCTTGTTACTGACTAAAGGCCGACATGTTCCTTAGACAGGACTGTTAATTAATAGCCCAAAAGCCGATGGCAACTAAGTGTCCTACAGTTTAACGTGGAATTCGAACCACGACCTCTGAATTACGAATTGGTCTAGTTATGACGATAGTCTTTGAGGAGTAACGTAGGATTCAATAGTGCGGACGTTAATCTACTCAAGAGAACACTACACCCACTGACCATCACTCACAACTATCCACAATTCGTGACCTGCAAGTAGCTGGACTATAGGTCGTTGCCACCATCTCAGTCGTAATACATTCCAAATCATTTATATTTGGAAAGTCAGCTCAGGCTGCTTATTGCCTTGATACCAAGATGGGCGCACTAGCCCCGACTCTTGCGGACACATACGAAAACGTAATCTGTTTTCTGGCCTCATAATAGTCTGTAATTTTCGAGTCAAATCTTTACAAGGCTATGTCTTAAAAGTCTCATTATACATAATTTTTCTTCATCCCAATATTTACGAGCCTTCTACAAGCTTAAAAAACTGATAAAGGCAACAAATTCTCTTATAAGATATACATCTAGTCAGACATTTAAGACATAATTTTAAAAACTCAATTAAATGAAAAGTATTTCAGGACACTTTGTTTATTTTAAACCTTATCAAGGTTTTAACAAAGGTGCAATAGGAGGCTGTAAAACAGGTGCTCTTTCATGTATAACAATGTTACAAATGTTAATGTAGACTAAAAAATTTTTCAAGGGCTTTGGAAGAAAACATTCTGGAGAAGAATATTATGAAGGGGAGTTCAAAGCAGGAAAACGTCATGGCCAAGGTAGAATATGGTATGCGGATAGATCTTTCTACAATGGATCCTGGGCAGATGACATGAGAGATGGGCTAGGGCTGTTTGTATATCGTGAGTTACTCACATACCACTTAATCATCTTTATTTTGTCTAAAAAATCGGAGAAAATTCCTTAACCATGATTTTTTGCTTGCTATAAGGAAACATTTTATAATCCTTATCAAGTTTTGGTGTCAATGTATATTAAAAAAATACATATATTTGTGGACCATGCACTAAAATTAAGAGAGTGGATTAAGATTTTCGGGAAGGAATATATTTTGAACCATCAAATGAGACTGAAATTATTAACATAGTAAAACAGTTTAAAAATAGTCAAAGAACGTACCAGTTTCTGAACTATTAGTTTTTTGTTGTTGTACCTATCTAACAAAAGATTCCAAGCTACAGTATAATTATTTTATGTCAACTCTAAAGATGAAATCATGCCTCATTTTTCAGGCATGATTTGAGGTACTGTAGTTTCGGAATGTCAGAAAAGGATGTATTTTCATGTATCGTTACCTTGAACATGTCATGAAATGAGGACCAAATATCAAATAAACCATCAAAAGATGGTAAATCAAGTTTAGGTAGTTTGACCAATGCTTGATGATGGAAGTTCTGGCTATGAGATGGAGTTTCATTTGAAGTTGATGTTGATTGATGAATGATTTTGCCTTACCAATCGTCCTGTCATAGGTTGCTTCAAAATGTTCTCTCCCTTGTGATCGAGCTTTGCCGACATTCTTTAGTTCTATCTCTTGCTGAATGTCCTCGAGTTTTTCCAGCAGAGTTTCGGCCTTAGGAAGTCAGACAGCCAATTCCTCCAGAAATTAATCAGCCAATCTTGAATTTTCAATAATATTTCAAAACTTAGTGAACCTTGATCGTGCTTCTTTTTTTGATAAGATCATCCATTGATGTGGTCAGTGTATGCACTTGTTGTCCACTTTTAGTAATTGAGTTGAAATTAACTGTTATGAAATTAAATTTGAAAATATAAGGGGAAAACAGTACAACATAAAAACTTAATTTAAACACACATGATTATGTTATTCCGGTTTAAAAGGACCAAAAATGACTTAAAAATGGATTGTATAAAGAAAAGGGTTCATAGTTTTACAAAGAATGAAATAAAAACATAGAAGTATTTACATTTTAAGTAATATTATTAACAAGAACATTTGGTCATTTTGTATTCATGTAAGACAGGCTGTTTTGTAACACTGACCGAAACCAATTTCCATTTTTCTATATCACACAGGACTCTTGGTAATGTGATTTTTTTAGATTTGTTCTTAAAATATAAATGAAACACAGAATAGGCTTAAAAAGATTGGTTTTAATGAATTCATGATTGTACTACGATAGTACAGAAATAGCAAAACAGTTGAAAGGTAAACTAAAAGAATAAAATGATTGATAAGTGGTGGTAATACGAGGGCTATTCAGAAAGTAACAAACGTTGTGAAATAAAATAAAAATATTTAATGAGAAAATAATTGTTATAGATACAATTGAAAGAGCAAAAAATACTATTTTTTTCTTCATAGTCAACAAACAGGTTGAGGCACTTATCATAGCGGTAGACTAGCTTTAAAATTCCTTTGTCATAGAATGCCTGTGACTTCAGCCACCAGGTGACACACAACTGCAACTCCTTGTCGTCACCAAAGCGCTGTGCTGTTAACCTAGCCTTCATTTTCAGGAACAAGTGAAGTCACTTGGAGCATGGTCTGGACTGTAGGGTGGACGAGGGAAAATCTCCCTTTTGAATGAGCGGAGAAGATCTTGCGTGCGATTTGCAGAGTGAGGTTGGGCAGTTTCATGCAAAAACTAAATTTTTGATGTCAACTTTCCTTTACATTTGTTTTGAATTGCTCTTCTAAGGTTGAGCAAAGTTGGACAGTACTGCTCAGAGTTTATTTTTGCACCACGTTCAAGATAGTCAATAAGCACACCATGCCTATCCCAAAACACAGTCGCCATAATCTTTGTGTTTGACAAAGTCTGTAAGCATTTTCTTGGTTTCTTTGGGGGACCCATGTGCAGGCATTTATGCTGGTCAGTAAGCATTTTCGGCACCCATCATGCTCAAAATTTGTGATAACCTAGCTTTTGCGTGACAATTTCAAACAACAAAGTCTTTGAAACCTGTGTGAAACAAAGTGAAAGTTCTGTTATTGTAAAGCGGCCATTTTTGAACTGTATACACCATCTCCGGACCGAACTTTCATTCATAACATCGTTTGCGTACACATCGCACAATGACGATAAATTTCAATCGGTTTTAGGTTTTAGCCTAACAAAAACCATATTACTGATCTGACTTGCAGGATTTTCAATTGCAACACACATTTTAAACTTGAATGGTGCAACAACGTGCAGCGCAACGTCACTTTCGCTGGTACAGCTGGAATCCACTGAATAGGAGAACACGTCTGTTCTTGAAAGTACGCGATTGGCACGCGCCTAGCGGTGTCAGACGGAACCGTTTGTTACTTTGTGAATAGCCCTCGTAATTCTAAAAGAATATGATAGTTGAATATTATAACAGTTATTTTGTTCTTCAATATAAGGTTTTGCTTTCCAATATAATTTGTAGAATCCAATATCACTTATTAAATTCAATATCCTTGTTTCTATTTTTAATTAATTTTTCTCTATTCTGTCCATCACATGCAATACCTAAATAAATTATTTGAATTTTTACTTTCCTTTATATATATATATCTGCAATCAAACTTTAGTAGTCTTAGTCTTTATTACATTCCCAGAGTCAAACATAATACCCCCTGAAGTAACATTTAGAAGGCTGAGATGGGCAGAATATGTAAATCGGAGAGAATAGGAATCTCTGGTAAAAAAAGGAATTGGAGAGGAGTCGAGCAGGTAGAGGACCAAGATGTAGAGACCAGTTAGAGAGGGACATAAGGAAGCTGGGGATGGAAGGGTAGATGCCGGAGAGGAAAAAATAAAGGTGAATAGTTGGTGAGGCCAAGGTTTGGTCATCATTAACAAGTAATAACACACAGTTATTAGTAATAGCAATGATCAAAATTGTTTTACCATTAAAACAAATATCATACATGTGCATTTTGTTGTTAGCAGCAAACGGTAACAGATACGAGGGCTATTGGCGTACCGACCAGAAGCATGGTTACGGTGAGTTCTACCATTTGCTGACAGGCCAGATGCAAGCCGGAGTGTGGAACAAAGGAACCGTTGTGTGTTCAAACATGACAGACATTATGTTCAGACAAGCATGTGTCCAACCTTCTCATCACCCTATTACGAAGGTAATATGCTAGCATCTACAGCGAGCGGTTGTGTAGTGTGACAGCCACAGCAATGTCCCTGGTTCGGATGCCAGTGTTGCGTTGTGTAACGGTACAAAACGAAAGGGGTGTACATTACGCGTGTTTTATGATTGCTCACGGATAGCCTCAGGGACACTGAGCTGTCCAGGGTTCGTTAATTTAATTTTGAGAAACTAATTTACTTTTATTTTTATATAGTTCGTGAGGGCTCAGAAATCCTTTACCATTTAATTCACAAATCTCAGAGGTTAGGTATCATCCTCGCCCGCGAACTCCTATACAATTTTGAAAAGATCTTTTTTTATTATTTTATAATTATTATTAATTGAATTACCTTAATTCAATCTTCAGGCTTTTTCAGCCTGGATCCTAGCTGTCTCACAACACCAGACTTCTTTTAGTCTTACACTATAACTGAATTGTTAATAAGACACCAGACTTCTTTCAGTCTTGTATCCTACTGAATGAATACACGACCTGGGTGCTTACTTAATTCGTCTACTGCAAAACTCAACTCAACGCTAGTAATTAATTAAAGGTTGCTTTCTCGGACAAACTAAAATCTCTTTATTAATCAAAATAATAATTTCTCTATTACTCGCACAATGTTAGTATCTAGGAACAAGGAGGCTATCCCGGCCAAACTACCGTGGACCACGTTGCCTACCCCTTGGTCTCCTAACTAAATCGGATGCGAGTTGCCTACTACCTTCAGGCCCAAGAGCCGACGAGCGAGTGTCTACTACCTACAGGCCCGAGAGCCGACGAGCGAGTGCCCGCTGGAGCTGCTCTCGGTCGTCGTCTCCAGGGCTCCCCACTCCTTCCCCCACCACCGACGGTGGCGCGGTTCGTGGCGGCTCCTTGAACTACGGCGCCAGCTGTTTGCCCTCAAGTGGCGCGAACATTTAAATTTAACTTAAATTAAAACTAAACTAGACCCACCTTATTTTTGCTTCTCACAGTTGCTTATTAGTTTTCATAAGTACTGTCCACCAAATCCCTAGTGAGGTCACCCCTACCTTTTTTATATACATCCCACGAACAGATCTGACATCTATGTGGGTGGGAAGACCTAACGACAAGCCTATTTTGTGAGGGGTAAAATATTCCTAACCTAAAGGGTACCTGGTGATTTCAGTTGAGTTTGCAACCTTCGTGTGGTCCTAGCCAAGCCTAGGAGGGGTGTTTACCTAGGTTAGGTAAAGAAACACAACAAAGGAAGGTAGTTCAAACTGAATGATATTTATTTTAACTGGGTTCTCATTGCTGTGGTGACGATTAAGAGCAATAGGTATTAAACCAACAAGATTTATTTAACACACCGATACTTCGCAGCACCGACATAACCTCAAACGCCATGTAGACGAAACATAACAGCAGACAACGAGTGACAGGTGTCCTTTCTCCAGCAGACGTTTTCCTGGGGAAGAAGAACATATCCGGAGGGCCACATTAACCTATTGGGAAGCCGTGGAACTGGGTATGTGGGCCCCGATTTTTGTTCTATCAGGAACGGTGGCCAAGGTGGGTGATAAGCTTAAGACCGGCACTTGTTGGTGAACCAGGATAGTCAATGGGAGTGTGATCCGTGCTTTTGATTTGATTTGAGCTGTACGTAACCGACAACGATAATCAGGTAGCTTGGCCTAAAAGTTATCTTAATTTCTATTTGATACCCAACTTATTTAGTTAGACAACATAAATAAACTTTGTTTCGGTTTTAACCCAGGAACTGGCAGTCACTCTGCAGTGGCAGGCTGATTTTTGAAATTTTACAGTGCATATTGTTTATATGTATGTTTTTGGTGTTTTCAGCATTACTTGTAGAACAAGAAAATATAATAATTTATATAAGGTTTTATTGAGGAGAAATATATATTATAAACATACATAAAAACCTTTTAGTGTTGCTTACCTTTTAAAAAAATCAATAAAAAACTTTTAGTTATATTACAAAATTAGTTAAAAAACTAATTACATCTTTCACTAATAAAAATACTAGTGAAATATATTAAACAATAGGTTTTTCTCCTAAAACACCAATAAATAACAAAACACAATGTAAGGGTTTACTTCACCGAGAAGTGTAATCATTATAGGACGCAGACGACAGGGTAAACCAAACAATGGGTAATATCTCTTTGTATTTTGCAGCTGTTTGGTTAGTGTAGGAAAAAATTAAACTTGATATACTGAAATAAAAACTCTTTGTCATAAATGTTATATAAATATCACCACCTATACCAGTTCAAAAGATTATAATAAATTGATTACGCGATCCTTGCACATCGCCGCTTTTCTGACGACTGCCAATACAGCCACGGCCGGTATCGACGACTGCCAGTTCAAGGGTTAAAGTTGTTCTAGGGGATAGATCTTTAAGCTGTCCCTCACCAGTCGCCAGCAACCAAGCCTTTTCGTACTTGGTAACGGTCAGTGATTTCAAATAAATTTTTGTAATAAAGAACTATCAGAACCAGAAACTCTTTATTACAATTTCGTTGAGAAATACCCAGCGTCAATAATTAAGAGAATTTTTTTAGCGAGTTTCCCATAGGAGCCATTTCCCATTAGAGCTATTACCGTAGGTCTCATGGTAAGACTTAAGCCCGTGACCATGTTATATTTTTGTCTTTAGGTGCCCAGAGACCAAAAACAAGTTGTTAAAATTTTTATGTGTATATATATATATATATTATGTGTGTGTGTGTGTGTCTGTGAACACGATAACTCTTGTAAAAATGGTCTGATTGAGACCAAATTTGGTAGAGACGTGTATTCCTAAATTTGCTCGAACGAGTTTGTAAACCAGACATATCTGTCAATGTCTATCTGAACCTTAAGTGCCAAGACTATTATTAGTAAACAAATTTGCATGTTTCTTGAAAAACTTAAATGTTTCAAAAATGTAAAGCGCTGGTACTGTCAATAGCTTAGAACTTTTGAATTGTTGTTTACGTGATGCTCTAAATTTTAGTTTAAATATTGCTTGAATGGCCTGTTTTTAAAGTTTGAATATTTTATCGATTAGTGATGTGCCTCCCCCAAGGGTGATACTATATCTTATAATTGATAAAAAATAACCATGGTATACTAGAAGACCTGTTTTAGCGAATTTCCCATAGGGAAGAAGCTATTACCGTAGGTCTCATGGTAAGACTTAAGCCCGGGACCATGTTATTTTTTCGTCTTTAGGTGCCCAGAGACCAAAAACAAGTTGTTAAAATTTTTATGTGTATATATATATATATATTATGTGTGTGTGTGTGTGTCTGTGAACACGATAACTCTTGTAAAAATGGTCTGATTGAGACCAAATTTGGTAGAGACGTGTATTCCTAAATTTGCTCGAACGAGTTTGTAAACCAGACATATCTGTCAATGTAGTCTGAACCTTTTGTATGGGGTTTTGTATTAATCATATGGGGAATAGGCAAACTCCTTTATTTATGGACAGATGTTGATGAAAGTTGGTATGAATGTTAAGATAAAAACTATTTATGGTAGAAATGACTACTTTCAGTGTTTCTCACTGCAGCTAACCTGCATACTCTTTCCCATGTTAATATTATGGAGAATAGGCAAATAATTCTCATGTTTATGGACAGATTTTGATAAAACTTGTCATATATTTATTATTATTATTATTATATTATTGATTTGGAAATTCGCTGAGTACGCAGGTCTGCTGCGACGGGGGTATTTATATCTGATATGTTTGCTATTGTCCTAATAGCGTACAAAGATTTACTCAGCCTTTTTTTCATGACCAGAATCAGTTCATGCCATTTTAAATTATCTTAAAAAGTTTATGGGAGTTTGTGAACAGTAACTCCAGGCATAAGAAATTCCTCAGCCAGTTTTTATTCCTAATTAGAAGTGAAAGCAAGTATTTTTATTGACAATTCAAACTAAGACATATTGTTAACCAATCAGATAGTTGGGTGTGTTTATAAGTTTTATTTTTGTTGCATCTTTAGTTTGACCGTTATAAATCTGTTTTATGAAAGGTAAACTTTATTGATGTTAATGGAAATCATTAATGTATAAAAACTATTTTAGTATAGACCTGCATACAGCAATTCAATTTAAAAATAGAATTGTCATGTTACATTTGATTAATCAGCTTGTTAAGTACGATACATTTAATATTATTAAAGTAGCATTCAGCTTGGTCAGCAAAAATCTGATTGACATAATAAAGCCTTGGACAAATCACAAGAATACACCTTTTTCATGCGATCCATCCAAGGCATTCAAAATTATCTTAATATAAAACCTAAATTCACACTGCTGGAGTTGATCTGTGTCTAAAACCAAATAGTTTTTCATTGATTTTGTTTCTCTCTAGAAGTGACTATTTTTTTATTAATTTCTCTAAGACATTAAAAAAGATGGTAGCAATGTACTGGTTATAAGTTTTAATTGTGCATGTTTGCTCTGTGCTATTTTTGTGTATTAATGGGTGGTGCGGTACAATTTAATTTGTCAGGAAAAACTCCAGTATAAAGCACTGTATTAGTGATGTGTACAAAGGGTGTCAAAATAATAGTAGCTACTTCTTTAATCAATGAAACTGGGATTTCACCCAAAACCATGACTGTTAGCTGACATCATAGTCTTGATCAATCTCTTTTTGTCTGGACTAAGTAGTGATTCTTGTTAATAAATTTAACTCATATTAATAAAAATATTATTGCATAAACAAAAATGTCAATAATTACTGGTTTATTATTATGTTTCTATTTTTTAATAAAAATAAATATACAGAATGTATATGATGTCTATAAAGTGATGTTAAAAAGGGAAAAATCTACTTCTTAATCAAACTGACCCCCAACCCAACCACAAATGCCATATTTACAGAATAGCTGGATGCCATCCGATGTCTATGAGATGGAAGCTGGATCTCAAAGAGCAGCAAAATGTCACTGAAATTGACTCAAGTCTATTCTCATGTTACTCACAAATTAATTTACAGAATGACTGGAGGAAATGGCAATGGTGAGGTTGCATCCTCACAGAGCAAGCAGAGCCCGAGCCTGTCACTGATCCACCACCTCTGACTCCCATGTCTACTCTGACTCTGTGGTTCTAGTCACAAATGCCAAATATTACAGAATGAGCTGGAGGCACCATCCGATGTCTATGAGATGGAGGCTGACTGCATCCTCACAGAGCAAGCAGAGCCCGAGCGTGAGGCTGTCATTGATCCACCACCTCAGACTCCCATGCCTAATCTGTCTCCATGATTCTAGTCACAAATGCCATATATTACAGAATGAGCTGGAGGCACCATCCGATGTCTATGAGATGGAAGCTGACCGCATCCTCAAAGAGCAAGCAGAGCCCGAGCCTGTCACTGATCCACCACCTCTGACTCCCATGTCTACTCTGACTCCGTGGTTCTAGTCACAAATGCCATATATTACAGAATGAGCTGGAGGCACCATCCGATGTCTATGAGATGGAGGCTGAACGCATCCTCACAGAGCAAGCAGAGCCCGAGCCTGAGGCTGTCACTGATCCACCACCTCTGACTCCCTTGCCTACTCTGTCTCCGTGGTTTTATGTGGAGTAAGTATTGTCAACCTAAAACTATCCAGTTTTAACAAATCCACAACCTTGAATCAATAAGCAAAGTTACAAACTGTCTGAAATACTTATTTAAATAACTAGTGATGTTAATCTCAGAAATAAGTCTTCAGCTTCATGATAACTCATGTCGGTTGTAATGAAATAATTCAAATCATTATACGCCTTTCTTCTCTATTAACAATATATCTATAATATTATAAAGAAGAGGTTATTTTATGTTTGTATGTTGTGGCAAGTAAATGCAAAAATACTGAACCGACCGGTTTTAAATTTTACTCAAAGGCAGATGTTAAACGCATGCAATTCATAGGCATATTCATTTCCATAAGATCCCCTCGGGGTTCAGTGTTCATATTTTCAAAGAATGAAAACATAAAATTACTTGAATGTCAACAGCTGTGAACACTCATATTTGAAAGTTTGGGAAGAAGAAGAAATAGCTGCCGTGACCGTCATGGGTTTCAATGTTTACATTTTCTAATGTCTAAATCTGTTTACACTACATTTTGACAGTTCAGGAAGAAGAATAAATAACGTTCATTTTTACAGATAACAGCTAGATCGAATTATTATTTTGAATTAGTGGAATGGTAGATTTTAAGTTTTCTCCCGATGTCTGCGTCTATTACGTTTATCTTTATCCTTTCCCAATATTTGACAGGTGCTACTTTGTCATGTTGTAGACACTCATATTTTGTGATTTTGTAAATAATAATTAATTAACAATAATTTAAATGTATTAGTAAACCTCTCAGCCCTTTTTACCCGTTCTCCGAACGGGTACTTTGGCTAATCTCTAATAATATCCACATTATTTTTAACAGGTTTGAAAAAGCTTTTCAGCAAATATCCCATAGGGAAGAAGCTATTACCCTAGGTATTATGGCAAGACTTAAGCCATGAGACCTACACAGAGAGACACAAACACACACACACACACACTTATATATATATATATGTGTGTGTGTGTGTCTGTGAACACGATAATACTTGTAAAAACGGACCGATCGAGACCAAATTTGGTAGAGACGTGTATTCTTTACATTTGCTCGGGCGAGTTTGTAATCCAGACATATCAGTTAATAGGAACGGGTTGTTTGGGGGGGTTTTGTACCCCAAAATGGGGTTTTTTGTGTTTTTCATGTGTAATTTAAGTTTTTCTTTGATTTTTTTTATCTTTCACCATTATTATCAGCTGAAAAAACTACACAAAGTTTCTTAAAGTTTTGCTCTATCTCTAACGGTTACCGAGATATTAGAAAATCTAAACACAGTATATTGTATTTTGGAGCTCCAATGTCAATCTTATGGAGGATACGGAAAAATTAATATTTCATTTATAAATACAGTAGAACCTCGATTATCCGGGGTAATCAGCGGGAGAGGGGGCACGGATAACTGAAAACACGGTTAATCCGAATGAAAAAAATAATTCAAAGTATTCACGTAAAAACCGCGCTAGTTCATTATTAATACATCATTAGTCGTCAGCACGCTTTAAACAGATCTTCGTCACTGATAACTTGATAACTTCGAATGCGGGCATTTTGTTATCGCATACAAACCACTATCTGACATTTTTACAAGGATTATAAACAACTTAATTTAATGAAAAATATTACAATATACAGACAAATAAACAGTTAAATTGAAACAATATATTTAATGAAATTAATTGAAAAACTAGTTCAAAACTGTAACTCATCGACAGAATAATCAAAACTGGCAACTAAAAAATCAAGTCAGCTGAGCTGTTGTTCAAACAAAACACGGCTGAGGAGAGGGGTGATGACTCATCGACTTCTGGCAGTCTCCTTCCTTATCTCTCTTCCTTTGTCCGTCTTCTCTCTCCCCGCTCATACACATGCACAGTATCTAGTGCATGTGTTGTCATGGCCACGGGCCAATCAGATAATGAGTTGTGTTGTGAACAGCCGTGGAATGAAGAAATATTGATAGTCTAGCGCTTGCTTATGTCGTCAGAATGTTGATCGATATTTTATTTTGCATTCAAGTTCGTGTTAATCTACTCTTTAGTTAGTACCCAGAATATTTTCAGTAAAATTATTATAATAATTTTCAGTTTGTTTCAAAACTAATTTTACGCTAGTATAGAGTATTATTATCACGTATATGAGATTAAAAAAGTTTTCATGAGAAAATTGACGATGAAAAACTTCTTTTAAAATAATAAATTTTTGCCAGTTTTGGACCCCGGTTAACCCGCCGCCCGGGGAATCGAGGTTCTACTGTATATATTTTTGGATGAAACTTGATATTTAGCTTCATGTGGTTGAGATACATCCAGGTTATGTGTTTATCACCCCAGCTAACCTGCATACTATTTTCCCATGTTAATCAAATAGGGAATAGGCAAACTTTATTTATGGTCAGATGTTAATGAAAGTTGGTATAAATGATCAAAATGTTTATGGTAGAAATGCCTACTTTCAGTGTTCCTCACATCAGCAAACCTGCTCTTTCTTTCCTATATTAATCTTAGATAAAATTTGTCATATATTATTATTATTATATTATTGATTTAGAAATTTGCTGATTACGCAGGTCTGCTGCATTGGGGGTATTTTTATTATTACATTATAATATGCCTTTCTTTTACAGTTGCTGCAACAAAAAGTTTCTCCAGAAGTATTAATGAAATAGATAAGGATAAGTAGTACTACAGAAATATATTCTTTATATTTAAATATATAACTGTTACAATGTTATCATCTTTATTGTTGTTGTTACTGTTGTTGCTTAATAATTACAAAATCATATATTCATTTTACTGAATAAAGTCTATATAGTTTACAAGACTGTAATTATTTATTGATAGTTCGAGTTTCCATATTTTTGAGGAAATATAAATTAATTTTGTATTACAATTGATTCTAATTGGTCTAGAGCCTATATCTATTCATAGACAAACTGTGATCCACTGCCAATTTTCTAGTTTGGAAGAAAGTAGCTGGAGGAAGCACTTTTTTAATTACTCTACGATTAAATACATTATTGTAACCACCCTATGAAATTTTGCTGAAAATTTATCAACAAACTTTTAACAGCTTAATATTACAGCTGTTTACTAGCAAAATATCTATGTCGGTTATCCAAAGTTTATGCATCTTAGTTTTTATGGTAAATGCAAAATAAACTAAAATTAGGGCGGATTATTTCATTAAAAGGATTGATTAAGAGACTCAGTAGAATGTTTGTACAGACGCATGTCTGATGAGTATATTTTTTACAAAAAAAATTGTAAAACTTTTACAAAACCACTTACCCAAAATATATTTTGTATGGAATTTATTAATAAAGGAATGTGAGGTTGGAATGGCATGTTCCAAATATTTTTGTTCAGCTCATCAGCTCTCTATAAGACTGTTGATCGTTGACCATTTTTAAGAAGACTTTGTATTTTTTGTTGTGGTACCTAGAAAACGTCAATTTTTAAAGAATATTCTTAAATATTAGACCAAATTCACCTTAACATTGAAATTTAATGATGTGTGCAAATTACAAATTATATTAATAATTAAAAAGTATAAAGTATAAAGTACCTGTGTAAAAAACACTGTGTAATGATTTAAAATACTAATTAATTTCCATAATTATAATAATAATCATGTAACATTCATACATCTCTAGAGGAGTTTTGCCTGCTAGCCATAGCTTTTGTTGTTTTAGTGTATTTTACTACTATTTGAATTACATGTTTTAGGACAGAAAAGTCAGAAAAGTTAACTTTTTTTCAAGATCTTGTAGTTGTATTTGTACCAAGACTACTTGTCTAAAAGTGATTAAAATAAACTGCCTTTAGCATTCCAAAAAGCTATGTAATCCACTGCTAGGTTCCAGTGCTCATCGCACCAAGTTCATGAAGTCGTCATTAGCTGCCTCTGTGATTCTTTTTGTGTGATTATTTTTCATTATTGTGTATAAAATAATATGATTGTTTTTCGTTAGTGTGTATAAAATAATATGATTGTTTTTTATCTTTTATACATTTTACAATGTATTGCCAACAGAAATTAATGTGGCATAAATTATTTCATGACCAAGTAACCATGATGCAATGAGCGTTAAAACCTAGTAGCATTAAAACAATACAACTTTTTTTTTATTGCTTAAAGCAATTAATTTAAAACCATTAATAATATGCTGAGAGAGTTAATATTAACAGCTTCATTATTAATTAGATTAATTTATGAGTTTATAAAAGCTAAAAAATCTTTTGGAGCAATTTGAGGTTAGGATAAAACTTACAGTACCTGGTGACCGAGCTTTGCTCGTTTAGAATAATACATGTATCATAAAAATTAATTAGAAAAATTAAAACACATTTATTACTCAATGAAAACATTTATGTGTTTAAAATAAAACCGATTTAATACACCATAATTAATACAGCACTGAACAAAAAGTATTGCCTCTGATGGGGTAAGAAGTCGCGGCCTATAGTTCTTGAGACCGACACGCTACAACTCGGCTACGACGTTAGTCAATTGAGCGATGCCGTTTAACGTCTTTTAGCCAAAGCCGATCATTTACTGTTTAATTATCCATACCGTTATTATTAGCCTGTGATCAACTGATTTTGTTATAAACGGAATGAGGATTGAAAAGCAAAAGAGAAATTTAATTTACATAAATTAATTAGCTTCAAGCAATACAATGAATAAGTTTTCTATCAAAACACGGAAGATTTTGGAAATACTTTTTTCTGCTTTTATTTCGCACAGCTATGTTATCCTTAAGTTTTTATAAATTGTTTAGTAACCTGATAATTTTGCATTTATCATTGCATTTATTCATAAAATAAATATTAATGCATAACATCTATATTGTTCCCCGCAGTCTTCAATCGAGAACTGTCAAACGGTTATAAACAGCTGTTTTGGTTTCTATTGTTTACATTTTATTCTCCATAAGCGTAATGTTAAATTTTTAGATTTTAAACTTAATATTACAGTAAAACACGAATTTTCCTGGACATTAGACCTATCTAGAACTTATTTTCTACTCGGAAATTAGTTATTTCGAAAATTTAAAGAAATTCCTCGGTGTCGTTTTCGAGATCCGTGTGCAAATATATATATATATATATATATACAAACCTTGCTCGTATTATAGTATTGGATTTCTTATACAGTATCATACTCTTATGCTAGCAAAACCAACTAATGAAGATCATCAACCGAAGGCATTGCCAGTAAGTATTAGAATATGATGGGTATTGAATATAAGTACTATAAGTAGGTTAAAGAAACAGCTATTACTCACACTATTTTGCTTGATGTTGTTGTTGTCATAAATCTAATGTAAAATAAATATCTCACGATTTTGATTAGATAAAAAAATACAATTGGCCCTACAATAAATTTGTTTAGCTTTCCCTCAATTTATACCTAAAAGGGAGCAAAGGTTTTCATACAACTAATTCGTAAGTCTATGAAACTTACTCTATATGGCTCATGTCAGGTTGTATGATATCTGCTGGCCCCGCCATAGCCATGACTGCTGCCTCTACAGATGGATAAACCCCTGCCGCGTATGCTGCTAGCATGGCTGCTCCACCCAGAACTGCATACATTTCCATTATAATTATGAAGCTCCTTTAACTGTGATGCACATATTTATCCATGCAACACCCTTGCCACAAGAACCACGATGCAAGTGTTTAGACGGATATGACATTTGACGTTCTCAGCTGATTCTCTCATGAATACAGGTTGTCTGCTAGTTTTATCTCAAGCAATGACTGTTACATTGACCATGAGAAGTGACAGACCATTTGGTGCTGCATTCTAGTGGCTTTTTACGAAACTACGGCGATGCCACATGCTCTGCAGTATCAAATGTCCCGCTTTTGCGAAAAAACCCTGCGCTACTGAACTGTGGTACGCCAACCTACGTTGGGGTTAAAGGGTTAAAAATATGTTAGTTTTATACTTTTTAAAGTCATATCAATTAGTTACTTTGTTATATTACTTTTAACTTTAAAATAAACTCCTCAGAGCCTATAAAGCTTAATTAAGCCCCAAAAATAGATATTGTAGCGAATCTAATTTACCAGTGCTGTGTCAGACAACCAAGAAATTAATATAGTACGAGTAAAGTTGGAATTTTATCTACTGTATGCATTTGTAAATTCTACTTGTTGAATTGAACAATTGCTTGTAAACAATATGTTTATATTAATAATTTAGCTGTAATTAGGTTACAGAACCTTTAGTTTTCAATTCTTTGTTTTAGTCAGCAGGTTACTAGTTTCCAGACGTTCATAAGCCTTTGTTAGTCACTTCAAACAAGTCATGACAAAGGAGTTAAAATTTATACTACAATTAAACATTAATACATACAAAAATATATACAAAAATACATACAAAAATTTACGAACAAATACACCAACAGTGTAGAAGACCACAACATGACTAGTTTCATGGTCTTCTATAAAGACGTTGTAGGTCTTTGTGACATGACTAATATGAAGTGACTGACAAAGGCTTGAGAATGTGAATATAACGTCTCAAAAATAGTCACCTACTGACTAAAGGAATTGAAGACAAAATTAATGTAATCTAATTATAGTTATTTATCCAATCCTTGAGGCAAGAATGTTTGCAATAATTTAGAATTTTTAAGGACTTAAGAGTTACTATAAAATTGACATGAAACAACTATAAGTTAATCTGAAGCAATAGTAAAAAATCCCCTTACAATCATATTGACAAATCCACAGCCCTCCCCCCCCCAAAAAAAAATGAATCAACAAACACCAAAACTCTTCAGTCCTTGGAGTTTGCGTGCTCAATAAGTTCGGATTGAGTTACAAAAGAAAATTTCTAACAAGAGATCAATTTTGGGCAGAATAGAGCTCTATCCAAATCCTAAAACTAAAACATTTAAAAAAATCCACAAATGTAGAATCGATAAGTTAGTTATAAACCTATTACAGTATTGACTAGCTGGTTAAATTATCATCATACAAAACATTGTTTCTGATTTTAATTTTGCAGTTATTACAAGCCTGTTTTTTTTATATTTTCCCGTGCATAGTTCAAATGACTCAAATGTTCAGATACCCTGAGAACGTGAGGAAAATGTTTTTCTTAATAGTAAAAACTTATGTCATTCACTGTTCATTTAAGAAGATGTCCACTACATGTTTCGCCTGGACGGCATTATCAAGTGGTGATGCAGGGACGCTCCATCCTTTATTGTTCAAAGTGAATCCAATCTACGGGGGGGTACCCAAAAATAAATGGAATTTGTTTTTGTAAGCTGTATATTTACAAATATTTACAAAACAACCATATCCCCTTCAAAATACTCTCCATTATGTGCTATACACTTGTCCTAGCGGTGTTTCCACTGTTCAAAACATGTTTTGAACTCATCTTCAGAAATGGCTGCAAGCACAGGTTGACGATGGTGTTTTCCAATGGCTTGATTGTTATTTTGTCTCTGGATCATAACCATAGAACCATGATTCATCACCAAGAAGAAAATCTGGATTGATTCTGAGCTGTTCTTTCAGTTCATGACATGTTTCGACTCAACGTGATTTTTGATTGTCAGTCAGAGCCTGAGGAACAAATTTGGCAGCAATGCATCTCATTCCTAAATCTTCAGTTAAAATTCGCTGAACCAAGCTCCCAAGTTATTGCACTAATTTCTGACAGTTGATCAATTGTCTGTCGACGGTCTGTGAGCAGAAGCTCTCACATTTTTTCGATATTTTCATCAATTCGGGCAGTTGATGGACGTCCGAAACAACGTTTGACATCAATCGAAAGGTCCCCATTTTTAAATGGAAAAAACCAGTCATACACTTGAGTTTTCCCCAAAGCATCATCTTTGTAAGCAGTTTTGAACATTGAAACAGCAGCGTGTTGTTCACTTAAACTTACCATCATAAAAAAACGAAGCAACAGTAACAGCTAAAGCAAAAAATGACGCTACAGACGAACAGAGTGTGCTAGCTAAACAACCCGCACAGGACTGAACTGGCAAAGAGTTGCGGTAGACACGCCCTAGTGGCGCTCACCCGTACTACCAAAGCTCCGCGCTCAACAGACAAATTCCGGTTACTTTTGGGTACTCTCTCGTATTTTCCAATTAGAAATATATAATAGCTTTAACGACAGTGACGAGAAGAACCATATTTAAAATGATAAGTTAAATTTAAAATCACATTCAATATTTAATACAATAATAGGCCACAGCACAGGACAACGGAAGATTAACCTTCGTACCCTAGATAGCGCAGTCGGTGACGGGGCTACTTTATTTCAACCAGTTCGTCTCCAGCTATGACCGCGATCGCGTTAAGAGTAGGCCTACAGACAGAACTGTTTTTATCAATTTTTGTTTTTAGGTGTAGATGTGTTGTGTGTGTAATTTGTATTTTCAATTGATGACGAGTCCTAATGGATGGAGCGTCCCTGCATCACCACTTGATATTGCCATCCAGGCGAAAAATCTAGTGAGCATCTTTTTAAATGAACTGTGAATGAGGTAAGGTTTGTCAGGTTTTTAAACTTGGAAGGTCCGTGAAACATTCAATCAACAGGGGTGCACAAAAAGCCACTTGGCTGACGTGCTATAGGAACTCTGTTCCGCCCCTTTGTGTAATGTAATGTAATGAGGTAAATTTTTACTATTAAGTCTTACACATACTTCGGGGCTACAACAATGGATTTTAAATTTTTTCACACCTGATTCTGTACGTTCAGGCAGCAGCACAGCCCGGCCTATCACAGAGGCTTGTGTCTTCACAAACAAGGGGTTCTTACTCAGTCCTCCACATATCAGTAAACACTCCATTTTGCAGTGGCCAGCTGACTCCATGCTTTCAATGATGTGACGAGTCCCATACTAAAATAAAAATAAAAAAATAAATGTTAAGGAGTCCTCACTAAGTTGCTGGATAAATCAGCATCAATTGCCAGATTGTTTATTGGCAATGGACTGATTTCACTTCCTTTTTTGAGAAACTAGGAAATTTTCTGGATGTAAAGGCGCTTCCCTGTGATGCCAATGACCACTTCATGTCAATCACCAAACAATGGAGCACAGGTTTAAAAATTATGTTCAAAAGAATGGCTTCTTTCAGCCACTCCTGGCTGTAAAGGAGGAAAAATAAATGGTGAAGGATTTAAAATCAAGTCATGAAAAAGAGCATTTGATACAGATGATGCACAATTGCAATCCTCTGCAAAGACTACAACCTCAAAATAGAATTTTAGTAAGTAAAATCATAATTAATGAACACATCATTTTGATACTTTAATTAGGTTAGGTTGACCTTATTAACACTTATACCAAAACATGGTTTTGTAAAATGCTAATAGAAACACCTTGTCTCAGAAGCAATTTACTATTTCTGAAAAAAAAAAAATATATATATATATATATATCTTGATGTTTGTAGAAATGTGTCAGATGACTTAATACAATTTGAATGTATTAATAATGTATAGCAAATTGAATATATATATATATATATATATTATTTAAAAATTCACAATTTAGGGCTACTTTTAGTAATGTAATAAATAATGAAACAATTAGTACCCTTTTTTTATTCTTTTTTGGCAACATGTTTCGGCATTCATGCCATTTTCAAGCCATATTTATTTACCTAATAAATCAACTTGACAAATTTGACACAACCGGAATATATCAGATCAACTGTTCAGACTGCCCGAAATTTTACATAGGCCAAACTGGTCGTTCAATAAAATCACGCTTTAAAGAACACATTCAAGCTTTCAAAAGTAACAACAGAACATCAATGAAATCAAACTTTGCAGAACATTTATTACATACAGATCACAGTTTCAAAAGCATACATGAAAACTTAAATATATTGAAACCCATGAACAAAGGACTAATAATGGACTCTACAGAAGAATACCTTATCTACAAAGCACATAAAGAACACCCACAGGACATATTAAATAACCATATAAACATGAACAACCCTATTTTTGAAAAAATCACACAATTTGAAAGCACCACCCACTAGTCTGTCCTAAGTTAACATATGATACAAATCTCATCTTATCAACTCAACATTATAAACACATTTGATAAAAATTGTAAATAAAAAATAGATTAGGTAAATAAATATGGCTTGAAAATGGCATGAATGCCGAAACATGTTGCCAATAAAGAATAAAAAAAGGGTACTAATTGTTTCATTATTTATTACATATATATATATATATATATATATATATATATATATATATATTAAATTTTTACTTTATCAATATGTATAATTATTACAACTGTTACTGTTAACCGGTTAGTTTCCCTAGGCTAACCAAAACACCCTGTTTATCAGACTAGTAATTCTTAGAAATTTAGTTATTGAAGGAAGCAGAATTTTAATAATTTACTTATGAGTACTTTTGGTAGATACTGTGGAATTAGATGTAACTGTATTAAATTTGTAAACAAAAGTTAATATAAGTAATAGAGGTGTGCGGATAGTGAATTATTTTTTCGGATCGGATAGCTCAGATTCGGGTCGGATCCGGATCGGATAGTTTGGGTTCGGATCGGATAGTTTTCGGATTCGGATACTCGCAATAAAAAAGTGAAATCAGACTTATCTAAGAATAAATTAGGAAAAAATCAATAAAATGTTATCAAAATTATTAAATGGTACATAAAAAATCATAAATTCTTCATAGGATGAACAACGAAACTAAAAATTTTACTTCACTGCATTTAAAATTAATAATAATAATAATAAGTTTATTCCATCAATAAATACAAATTTACAAAATAACAATTACCAGTACATACATACATATCCTGTCCCGTTCCGATTATCTTCGGGTCTGGGTAATAATTGTGGGGGTGTACTAGGCTGTGTACTAGGTGTATAAGGGTGTTTACTAGGCCTCTCCATCTTCTTCTGTCCTTCCACAATTCTTCTTCCTCCACATACTGCCATTGTACTCCTCTTGCTTCTACATCCCGTTTCACCTCGTTGATCCACCTTCTTCTGGGTCTTCCTCTAGGTCTTCTTCCATTCATTTGCAGCTCGCTCATTCTCTTTGGGATTCTTACATCTTCCATTCTCTTTACGTGACCGAACCATCTCAATCTCGACTTCTCTACTCGTTCTCTCAAACTTTCTTCGATTATTCCTCCTCTCAGCTCCAATTATTTTAGTAACAAATTACTCCAATTATTACCAGTAACAAATTTTAATATGGCGTAATTCACAAATTAAATCAACAGAAACCTTATAATTCGCCATTAAATGACATCAACTTTCTACTAATTCATCAATTCATTCTACTAATAATCAACTAATTCTCAATTTTATTTCACGATTCAATTATTTTATTTATTACAATGATAAAAACAAATCACCATTAACAAAGAATTAAGATTTGACAGATGCCATCGGCTATCTGCGTATCG
Source organism: Nephotettix cincticeps (assembly GCA_023375725.1). Classification (NCBI taxonomy): domain Eukaryota; kingdom Metazoa; phylum Arthropoda; class Insecta; order Hemiptera; family Cicadellidae; genus Nephotettix; species Nephotettix cincticeps. Next base: position 46,994,120 of record CM041791.1, read on the forward strand.
GCAAGGGCAGTAACAGTCGACAGTGCTATCAAACAAAGGCCTGTGCGCAGGCGCAGAGTTGGAATATTTGGCAGATAAAATACCCCGGTCGGCTGTGTAACAATATTGAAACCTGTGAAATTATGATACCTCGTCGTAATCTAGTTAGTTATTCATCTTAAAATTATCTAAAAATGTAAAACTAATAACGCTTAAATTCATTTAACAAAGATAAAATGTAGATTGAAAACAAGTGGAAAATTTGTTGGTTATGTGAACACTGAACGACGAAATAGGCCAAATGTAAATTTGGCAACACTTTTTCGTATTGCTCAAACCCGGAGTAGTTGAGAATGCGATAACTAAACAATTGATCGTCTACTAGACGATCAGAATGAAGTAGTATTATTTTTGTCGGAAAGCCCGTCGCAAAACGAGCTATTATTATGGTTTGTTACCAGTATCATTAAATCAACAATTCAAGTTTTTTTGTAGCCGAAATGAAATTTTATATTTAACAATATCAAACCGCAATCTGATATTCGGTGCAACTATCGATGACGCTATGCTTTGTATTTCAAAGTGCAATATCGTGTTGAACTTACGGTTACTTAAATGCGTAGTTGAAGAATCGAATAATCATACCCCATCCTCGGACCGCCCAATGACGTTCTTACATTCCGATTGGATATGAATTGCGTAATTTCGTCATCTGCGGTCGTCATTCGAATCGCTATAAGTGTATCGCGTCTACCAGTCAACGACATTGTTTTGATGAAAGACTACGTAATTTCGTCGTCTTATCAAGGTTTAAGCAAAAATTATTCCAGCTTCGCGGGTATTAACTCGACGAAAATCTCGTTGTTTTTGTTCAAATTGCTGTATTATACAGTCTATCCGAAAATTCGGATATTTATCGGATCGGATATCTTAAATACATTCGGATCGGTTTCGGATATCCGATCCGAACCGAATTTTCGTATATCCGCACACCTCTAATAAGTAACCTATTGGTCTCACAGACCGATGTTTTGGTATAAGTGTAAAAATCTAAAAGATTGATTTCAAAACAGGTACTATAAACAGTTATAAACATTATCAAATTTTAAATTTGTTGTGGAGGATGCCAATCCAAAGGAAGGTGTTTTGTTTTTCCAAATTTTCTCAAAACCTTGCAAGACTGTCCAATTTTCAAAAAAGTTTCATGGAAAACAGTTAAGAAATAAGGAAGGAATTGATTTTTTTATATTCTCCATTAGAATAACATTGGGCGCTCTCAGATAACGTACTATAATTTAGGGATGTGCGAATAGAAAATAGAGAATAGTGATTTTTGGGATCAAATCAAATCAAACCAAATCGAATATTTATTTACTTTTCCGAATATTGAATATTTTCAAACCAATTGTTACCGTAAGGTTTATTTTCATTCATTTAGATGATTTTCATAACTTGTGCATGTAAACAGCTTAATTAAAAAAATGTAATAATAGCATGGCTTAAATTATGTAGGGCTTGTAGGCTATATATGATTTGCTATCCAATCCTCTCAATTAAAAATACAAACCCTGTTTTAACCTTTGTTACAATAAAAAATTAATCTATTTAAAAAATAATACATATTAAAATAAGTAAACTTTGACATATTACTTATAGTTATTTTTTTTACAATGCTCAAACTCTAGGCCTAAATATTTTTATTACTTCATCAATTTATTGATGAACCAATAAAATTAAAAAGATCCTTTTAAAAGAAAATATTGTAAATACAAATGCAATTTATATATGGAAATAGAATATAGGTTAACTATTCCCCCATAATAAGTCACTAGGAACAGTTGTCACTGTTAAAGGGTTCTTGTCGGCAGCTGGATTTCCCCATCCTGTCTTCGAGCTATCGAGCCTACCTGTCACTCTGCGGGGATCACATCTCTTTCGGTTCCCGATAAGCTGACCTGGACGTGGAATGCGGGTTTCTGTTGTTACATAGTAAGTGATATCTCATAGACTTAGACACCTGAATATCAGTTGAGTTCCTCTCTCGCCAAAGGTGGTGCATGTACCTAGCAAAAGTGAATGACTTGTCCGAGCCATGCAATACTTTGCAAGGCAGAGGCAGTTTTTCTAGCAAACAGTTGGAATCCCTGGCCTCTAGACTCTAGTGATCACTGAGAACAGCTATGCTTCGGTTAGCTTTAAATATTGTGGCGACCACCAACCTAATTGCTTGAGTTTGAACCCTTAAGTTTGAACTTATTGTTATCTATTTATTTATTTTATTTATTTATTTAGCTTGGTCTATTCATATAAGGTAGGTGAAATTGCTTGCTCCAAATCATTTGTATGATTCCCCAAATTATTTATTACAGTTATAACATGTTTAGAAGATTCTGCATGTATTAGACTATCCTATTGATCCTCATTATTAATTTTGCATTTTTTCTTGTACTTGTAATTGTATTGAAGCATGCTTGTATAGTTGTTTCTGGAGGCAAATAACATTTTATTGGTCTGTAGTCAGTTGATAAAGCAATAGTTACATTTAGTTTTCAACTGAATTAGCTGCAAAATGGTATGATAATTCTGAACTTTAAAATGGAAACTATAGCTTATAACTATAGACAGACGTCACTTTTATATTATTTATCTTCGAAAATTCGACCGACATCGAACATTGTCAGAAATCTCGAGTTGGACTGAATATTCGAGATTCGAATTTTAGAAGTTTGAATGTTCAGTATGGACAGTAAAATTAACTTTTGTCTGGAACCGTCGTAGAAAAATTACTAAATACTAAATTACAAAATTCAAAACACTAGTTTGTTCATTTTTATAAGCTGGTTTTAACGGTGGCAGTCAAATTATACCTAACCTTGTTTTCGCAGAAAACTTAAAAAATAGATTTTTTGACATTTAAAAGCCCAGACTTTAAAGGGTTTAAAATTATTTTTTCCCTTATGTACTTACAAAGGTGTCATCAGCATATATATAAGAGGAAGCACGAACATTATAAGGCTGATCATTGATCGAGATTAAACAAGTAGTCCCAAAATGGACTCCAGCATTTATAGCATAGTGTATTTATAGAACCCGTGGTGGAGCGACCTCTGCGAAAAACAAACTGAGAATAGGTGAAAACACCAGAACTTTAGAAAAATGTGCTTACCTATTCAAATATAATGTACTCAAACACGTTTGCCAAAACACGAATTAGTGAAAACGGACAAAAATGTGCTTACCTATTCAAATATAATGTACTCAAACACTTTTGCCAAAACACGAATTAGTGAAAACGGACAAAAATGTGCTTACCTATTCAAATATAATGTACTCAAACACGTTTGCCAACGCAGGAATCAATGAATCCGGACTATAATTAGATGTGACCATTTTTATTCTCTATTTTGAATATCGAACACAGTTGTGAGATTTTCAGAAATTTTGGAAAAACAAAAACACCATCTACAACAGATTGAAAACTTGATTATGTTTATAGCTGTTTATAGTTGCTGTATTGAAATTAACCATTTAGATTCTAACTTTAGCCACTTAAACCAAAACATTGTCGGTTTGTGAGACCAATACGTTACTTATTTTAATTTTTTTTACAAGTTTAATACAGTTACAGCTAACTCCACAGTAGCTTCCAAAAGTACTCTCATAAGTAACTTACTAAAATTCTGTTTGTTTTCTTCACTAACTTCTTTTTTATGCAAGAATTTGTAAAAATTGCCGGTCTGATAGGTAGGGTGTTTTAATTAGCGTAGTTAAGCTACATTGTTTTAAATGGGAGCTGGTCTCCCAGATTGGTATTTCGGTTTACGTAACTGTACCAAAACTGGTAAACTTACTGGTAGCTTAACCTAGGTAAGCTTATTAACATGCTTAATACTTACAGATAAAGCCTGCACTGTAGCTAAGTACAATAGGGCCAAGTCCTTTTCATCAGAAGATAATGTTAAACCAGATACCTGAAACAGTTGGTGAGAGATTGGACTTAATTTGAAAAAATAATTTTTTGTCCCAATAAGAATTTTATCCACTTAAAAGATCAATTAATTTTTTACTTTCTCTAAGATCCACCATTGGAATCATAGCTGGTCTTTGTCAGTCAAGATAATAGGTACATTAAAGAATGTTGTCACAATCAGACAATTACTAAGTTAGAACACAAAGTAAACATTCATCAGGAGAGGTTAGTGCTAGAGTAAAAGTTTGAGTGGTTTGGGCTCGAAACCTAGCTGAAGAACCAAGATTCTGTAGAGGACAAAGGCTCCCGAATTTGTATGGAGCGGCTTCTTCGCCATGGCCGTGCTGCGGTGGCGTATGGGCCCTGTATTCCAACATTAAAAGTGCATTTTCTCGATTATCCTTGGAAGGATTTCGTTCACCAAAAATTTGTTCGATTTGAAATTTCAATTTCAATCTTGTTTATATCTTGTAAAAATTTTATGAAGTTAATCAAATCAAGTTTATTGTCTTAGTTCTTTTACAAGCATTGACAACGTCAGAATGCCGCCGATGGCCAAGTCAAAGTATACAAATAATATTGCCCTTAATTATCGACTAGTGCCTGCATAAGACTTAAACCCTCAACATACCTCATTGGTTTAACAAGCTTGGTTTTTTAAGCTCCATTAAAACTAGTCAACAATCAGTAAAATTTAAAAAAAGTAACAATAACAATCAATTTAACAAAATGGCTAAAAAATAACTAAATAGACCACCCTCGTTTAACGATCATTCGACTTTACCTTCAAAGCCCTCGCTTAAAGGGCCCTCGCTTCACCTTTAAACTTAGCAATTCTAACAACAAAGCCAATCAAGTAAATTTCCATAGTAAAATTAACATTTTCCATCAAAATATTGTTCACCTTTCCTCCCGAATAAACTCCTTGGAAATTATTCTTGATGAAATAAAACCACAAATAATAATATTAACTGAACATGATATAAAGGAGGAAGAGATAGAACGTGTCAACATTAGTAATTATATGATTAGAGCACATTTCTCAAGGAAAAATAAAATAAAAGGGGGGGTTATGATCTTGTCTGAGATCGGTTTTGAGTTGCAGAGGGTGCCTGTGCCGGCTTCACTGACGGACGAATTGTTGGAAGAAATGCAGTTTGAGTTCTGTGCATGTAGACTAATTACAAGTAAATGCAAAATTGTTATTATTGGTATATATAGATCACCTAACTCAGATATTAATATATTTTTGGATAGGCTAAGCCGTTTAGTTAATTATTTTAACAAAAAATTTGATAAAATTATTATTGGCGGAGATTTTAATATAGACGTTTTAAAGAATGATAGCAAACATAAAGTGTTCAAAGAAATATTAAATGGTCTAAACATGAGATATTTAGTTGATTTCCCTACTAGAGTTACAGAAAATACAAAGACCGCAATCGATAACTTTTTGATTCAAAATATTAAGTCTACTAACATCAGAGTACAGGGATTAATAACGGCACTTTCTGACCATGACGGACAACTTTTGCAATTAAAAACTAAAATTTCAAAGGTCACTGAAAACATTCCCATAAAACAGGGAATTCGAAAATTTACCCCAGAAAATTTAAAACACTTTTCGGATTTACTATCAAAAGAGACATGGTGTGAGGTTTACTTTGCATCAGTTGAAGAAAAATATAACAAGTTTCACAATTTATTCTCTTTTTATTTTGATCAAGCTTTTCCAAGAACCTTGGTTACAAGGAAAAATAAGAGAAATAATTGGATATCAAAAGAATTAAAATCTGAAAAAGGGAATATTATTAAGCTAACAAGAGAGTTTAGGAAAAATAAAGATGTTAATTTAAAAACAAGACTAAACTATGCAAAGAAAGACTATAAACTGAAACTAAATCAAGCTAAATCAAAATACTTTCAAAACAAAATAATTACATCCACCAACATTCAAAAAACTGTTTGGGGGTTGATTAATTCTGAAGTTGGGACAAAAAATAAGGAAAACAGAGCTAACATTTCTTTGATGGACGGAATGAAAACCATCTCAGATCCTAAGCATATAGCCAATATATTTGTTGATCACTTTGCAAATGTTGTTAAAGATCTAGGTGTAGGTGGTAGGGATGATTGTGAGATCGTTGATTTAGTTGATAGTTTGTGTAAAGAGTTTCCTATAAAGCCAACATTTAATTTGAGGCCAATAGACAAAAGGGAGGTGGAAAAAATAATAGATTCATGTAAAAACAAAAACTCTAGTGGACATGATGAGGTACCAATTACAGTAGTTAAATTTGTAAAAACAAATATAAGCACCGTCTTATGTCATCTAATAAATTCCTCATTTATTTCGGGTATTTTCCCATTTCAATTAAAAAAGGCAAAAATAATTCCCATTCATAAAAAAGATGATAAAAAATTGTTTTAACTATAGACCAATTTCTATTCTGCCAACCTTTTCAAAAATTTATGAAAGGGCAGTACACTCGCAATTTTCCGATTATTTAGAAAAATTTAATCTGTTTGACGATAAACAACATGGTTTTCGAACTGGGAGGTCTGTTGTGAGTTTCTTTCTGAAAGAAGGTCTGTTTCTTTCATAAACTCAATTATAGAATCAATAGATAAAGGGAATCACACTATTGGGATTTTTATGGACATATCAAAGGCTTTTGATAGTGTCAATCATTCAAAACTAATAGAAAAATTGTATTCGCTTGGATGTACTAAAAATACACTAAAATGGTTTAAATCTTACATTACTGACCGATCCCAATTTGTAGAAATCACTCACTTAAACCGTAACAATAAAATTCTAAAAGTTAGATCACATAACAAACTTCTTAAATTTGGAGTCCCCCAAGGGTCCATTTTGGGGCCTTTGCTTTTTTTGTGCTATTTGGGTGGTCTAAATAAAGCCTTAAAACATAAGGAAGACAATAGTGATCTTTGCTTGTATGCCGATGATGCAAATATGATAATTTCATCGAAATCACCCAAAGAAACAGAAATTTATGCAAACAATGAATTACAAAATATAGGAAGTTATTTTAAAAACTATAATTTAATCTTAAACACACAAAAAACTAACTACGTTCATTTTAAAACCTCTCAAAATCGATTACTGAGAGATCCTATTTTAATTAATGATTCACATCATATTATGAAAAAAAACAAGCACTAATTTCTTGGGACTGAAGATAGACCAGCATTTGAATTGGGATGACCATACACATGGTATTCTAATGAAAATAAATTCTGGAATCTATGCCTTGTCTCAAATGAGATACTACTGTAATTTAAAAACATTAAAAAACATTTACTTTGCTCATGTGCATTCACACATTTCATATTGTATAGGACTATATGGTTCAACAAAAAAAACTAATATGGATAACATCTTAAAACAACAAAAAAAAGCTATAAGAATCATGTTGAGATTAAAACCTGATGCATCAGCAAGGAAACATTTCAGAGAACTGAAAATTTTCACTGTTTATAGCCAATACATTTTTGAGACCATACTGATAGCAAAAAAAGGGGAAACAATGAGTAATTCTAAGCAGCCTCAACACTCCCATTTTACACGAAGAAAAAATGAAACTATTAGCACACACAGACTTAAATTTTTTGAAAAAACCCCAAACTACATGGGGAATAAATTTTTGAAGTACGTCCCTATAAATATCAAATTAATCCCCAGTGAGACTAAATTTGTCAGAAGTCTAAAAGACTATTTGATAAACAAAGCCTTTTATTCTCTTGAAGAACTTTCTACCTCCCTTTAATAAAAACAAATAAAAAAATTGTAAACAAATTATTTATTCATTAATTTATTTATTTTTTAGTCACTATCGTTTCAGTGTTACAGTGCTTTCATATGTCAGGATGACTGTTTTGTATTATTTTTAACATTATTTTATATGAATGTGATACAGGATTGACAAAACATTTTGTGTTCTATTTTGATTTTGTTTCTGTCTATGGTAGGTCTGTATTTTGTATTTATACGCTGACACTATTACTTGTACCATTTGTACATAGAAATGAATAAAGAAATATGACTATGACTTTACACATCAAAAAACAAAATTTTACAATCATTAGACTTTTGACAAAAACAACAACAATTTAACAATAATTAGACTTTAGTCAGAAAAAAACATGAAAATTTTTGATAACGAGATGGATTAAAATTGTATATTTGAAGCAAAAAAATTACTCTAATGAATACAAAGGGGAATTTAGGAGCCATTTAGTTTCTGTTTGAATAACTTCTCTGGATATTTAGTCATGATATATTCAAGTTTATTATAAATATTTAGTGATATTACTACATGACTGTTCAAAGATTGACTAAGCCTGTGAAAGTTAATTGTTGTTTTTGTTTTGAATCCCACTTTTAGAGATTAATCTCTAAATAGTCAATAACATAATAGTCAATCTTAGACTTTACAGGATATTTTTGAAGACATTCTGGGGATTGAACTCATAAAAAGCCCCCCCTTGAACTAGGTTGAACCATGGTTTGTAACCATGATGTTGTAGGTTGTATGGTTTTAAATGAGAGCCTCTAGAGTGTAAATTTAACTTTAGGTTAAATCATACCATAGGTATATGTATCAGTAAAAATACTTAAAATATTCATATTAAACTTTTTAACCCATCCTGTCTGAATTTCCGTCAGGCACTTGGGGCCCTCCGGTCTCAATTAAAATCTAGCCTTGGTCGCGCTGGGACGCTGGACACTGAAAAATTAGAAATACGATGATTTGAAGGAGAAGCCAACGCTATCTATCAGATGAGAAAAAAACTTGCACTTTTTTTTTTTAACTGAAATGGCGACCTACCCAAGTAGATATTTTAAGCGAAGTATAAATGAGTATTGAATGTAGGATGATTGTGGCGCGATCTGTAGTCTTGTTACTGACTAAGGCTGACATGTTCCTTAGACAGGACTGTTAATTAATAGCCCAACAGCCGATGGCAACTAATGGACCTACAGTTTAACGTGGAATCCGAACCACGACCTCTGAATTACGAATTGGTCTAATTATGAGGATGGTCTTTGTGGATTAACGTAGTATTCAATAGTGCGGACGTTAATCCACACAAGAGAACACTACATCCACCGACCATCTGTCACAACTATCCACAATTCGTGACCTCCAAGTAGCTGGATTTCAGGACGTCGCCACCGACCCAGTCAAAAAAGAACCTGACAGCGGAAAAAAGAACTACTTCAAAATATAAGCAGGAAACGCACATTGTTGCAATGTACGTCCTTGGACAGGAATGGGTTAATAGTAAGTTCTAATCAAGATCATGAAAGAAAAACTAGATCCACGTATAACTCACCATTCCTCGAAGAGTGTTGTCTGCCAGCGGGGAGCGATTACCATGAAAATCTGGCCAGATATGTACTTCTCTAGTTAGCTGATCCACATTCTCCAACCCTTCTGATAGTGCCATCTGCTGAAGTAGTTGGTTTAGGTAGGTTACTACATGCCTAACAATCAGACATGGACTTCTTTAACACTACAAATAAGACTAATTAATGTTAACCCTAGAAATGATAAAGTCGTAATTTACGACGCATTTACATATTCAATAAGAATTGGCAGGTGGAGGCATCTGTCGTCAGTTTTGTGGAATTGTTAGACACTATCGCCTACGCGACCTTGTTTCCATCTGGGGGCCAACAACCGAAACTGCTCTTTTAGTACACGAGCCTGCCACCGGGCAGGTCTATAACCAAGTAAGCACTTTCTTTTCCTAGGCACTGGATGGCCGTGGTGGCTAAAGCGCTGCGCTGACGAGCGTAACGTTCTAGCCATTCGGAAGTGCTAGGGTTCGAATCCCGACCATGAGCAATCCCAATTTGGCTTGCAAATGTGTGGTGTAGCGGAGTGGAGGGCCCACCTTAAATAAACGGTGACCGGCTTGGGTGGAAGTTGAAGGCATTTGTAGGCTTAATTGGGATTGCAGTGGACACCTGTTTTGCTTTTGTGGTTAGTGGTTATAAGGGGGGGGCATGTTTAAGCTTTTTTTTTTGTTTAAGCTCATGTTTTAAGCTTTTTTTGTTTAAACTTTGATATTTCAAGAAGATATTAGTAATTATTTTTATGTTACAGTTAAGAGTAAAAAGCTTATCACTTCTAGGGTTAATTTAATTATAACATAACCTAGAGAATGTTAATTAAAATATATTCTTTCTCCAGTATTTATTAAACTAATCACTATTAGTATTATTACTCTTTGTACACAGTCAGTTAATAATTATTAGGGGTCTGCAGGACCTCAAATTTTTCGGTTCAGGTTTGGTCACCATCAGCTGGTTGAGATATCGGGTCGGGCCGAAGAATTTGTTAGGCCTACATGGGGTAGGGCCAAAGGACAAATCCATCACCCCTATCCAAGGATCTAATATTGTTTACCAAGCTAATTCCTACTGTTGCTTCCAAATATCCTCTGTTGTAACTAAACGTTTGCTAGAGTTTATGTAATAAGGTAAGGGCATGTTTTTAGCGAATTTCCTATAGGAAAGAAGCTATTACCGTAGGTCTCATGGTAAGACTTAAGCCCGGGACCATGTTATATTTTCATCTTAGGTGCCCAGAGCCCAAAAACAATAGTTGTTAAAATTTATACATGTGTATATATATATAGATCTAGACCAAATTTAATAGAGACGTGTATTCCTACAAATTCTCGGACGAGTTCGTAAACCAGACATATCGGTCAATGGGAACGGGTAGTTTGGGGGGGGTTTTGTACCCCAAAATGGGGTTTTTTGCGTTTTTCACATGTAATGTTTAAAAATTTCTAATTTTATATTTCACCATTGGAATCAGCTTAAAAAACTACACAATTAGGTTTCTTAAAGTTGCTCTATCTCCAACGGTTGCCGAGATATTAAAAAATCTAAATACAGTACGTTGTATTGTGGGGCTCCAATGTTAATCTTATGGAGGATAAGGAAAAATTAATATTTCCCATATTAATCAATATTTTCGGATAAAACTCGATATTTAGCTTCATGTGGTTGAGATCTATCCATTTATGCTTAAAAATCATAGTTTATGTGTTTATCTTATATGATCTTATATCTTATCTTATATGATCTTATATGATTATATCATGGCAGCAAACCTGCATACTCTTTTCCCATATTAATCATATAAGGAATAGGCAAACTCCTTTATTTATGGACAGATGTTGATGAAAGTTGGTATGAATGTTAAGATAAAAATTATTTATGGTAGAAATGACTACTTTCAATGTTCCTCACAGCAGCTAACCTGCACACTCTTTCTAATGTTAATCTTACGGAGAATAGGCAAATAATTCTCATGTTTATGGACAGATTTTTATAAAACTTGTCATATATTATTTTTATTATTATTATACAGTATTATTGATTTGGGAATTCGCTGGGTACGCAGGTCTGCTGCGTTATTTCAGTTTCCCATGTAATTTTTAAAAAATTCTAATGTGTGTAATTTATCTTTTATTATTACAATCAGCTCAAAAACTACATAATTTAGTTATTAAAGGTTTTCTATATCTCCAATGGTTACCGAGATATTAAAAAATCTAAACACAGTACATTGTATTTAGGGGCTCCAATGATAATCTTATGGAGGATAAGGAAAAATTGATATTTCCATTATTAATCAATAGTTTTGAATGAAACCTGGTATTTAGCTTCACGTGGTTGGAATCCATACGTTTATGCTAAAAAACCGTAGTTTATGTGTTCCTCACAGCAGCAAACCTGCATACTCTTTCCCATGTTAATCTCATGGAGTACAAGCAATCTCATTTATCTATGATAAAACTTGGTGTATGGTCAAAATTAAAATAGTTTATGGTAAAAATGCCTACTTTCAGTAGTCGTCAAAGCAGCAAACCTGCATACTCTTTCCGGTATTTAGAAAATATAACACTGCGGTTACAAAGTAATTCAGTTACATTAATGTTCAATGCCATTTGTAATGATGAAACCACTTCTATCCTCAGTTTCATCTTCTGATCTGATGATTTTTTAACTTTAGTATTTAACATATACTTTTTAAATCCAATTTATTTCTTCTCTGATGTCATGTGATACGATTAAGTGATGCCAAAATAAGATACTTATAATCCGTAAATATCGATACCAAATATTCTCGACATGTTTAATACTATGTATCCAGATTATTTTAAGTTTCTATACATTACCCGTCGCAGCAGATCTAGCGAACTCAGTGAAATTCCACCTCAAACATATGGTAATAATAATACAAGTATGTGACACGATTGATCAATCAATACTTGTTGATAAATAAATAAGAATATTTGCTTAAATACAAAGTACTGTGTTTACATTTTTAACATCTCGGGAAACCGTAGGAGATAGAGAGAAACTTTAAGGAACTAAATAGTGTAGTTTTTAGAGCTGATTCTAATGGTGAGAAAGATAAAATTTGAAAGTCTTAAAAATTTCATGAGAAAAACCCCATTTTTGGGGTACACAACCCCCCCAAACTACCTGTTCTGATTGACTGATATGTCTGGAATACAAACTCGTCAGAGCAAATGTAGGAATACATGTCTCTACCAAATTTGGTCCCCCACACCAATCCTCTACTGCTCATAAATCACAACATGACATCTCTAGTCTGTCACTACACGGCGCCGGCGAAGTTCAGTAGTGTATGTATCATTGATGGTGGTTTGTTCCGATATTCATCGTCTTTGTTTCGTGTTGGCATTTGTGACTTCGGCAGCGTTCATGTTAACACGTCGTATGTATGATGGCTTCGTCAAAGCCATCATACATACGATACATAGGATTTTTAATCAATAATATCTTCATTATCCCAACTTTTTTTTAAATACAATGCTAAAACATGATGTTTTACTGTTTATTTCAACCACTTGCAAAAACTTTTCTAATTTGAATTTTTGGATATTTAAATTTTTTTCTGGTCCCTTGAGGTTTGAATTATCTAAGTTCTAATGTAAAATTTTATTTTAAAACAACGATGATATGTATTTTTTATTTTTCACTAAACCTTTACTAAAAATTGTTGAAGAAAAAACTCTTTACAGATTTTAACTTTTGTATTTTTTGTTTTAGTTTTAACAATTATTTCACAAATTATAATTTATTTTAGAAAGCTTAATGTGCGTAATAAACCACTAAAAAACCATGTATAAGAAAAATTAATATTTTTTAACATTAAAAAACTGGTGTCAAAATAATGAATAATGTTGTGACTTAAATGTATGTTCAGTAATCTAGGGTTAAAAACAAATGCATAAAACCAAGCTCATAATGACGGATGAAGCAATGCTGTGACAAAACTTAGAAAAGCAGACATTAACAATGCAACAATTGTTAACTCGGCACAATTATGTAGACTATTTGTCTACGGACAGGAACAATCGCACACAATGACTTGTTCTCTTTATAGATTTACGCTACAAAAAATTTGAATTATCCAAATAATTATTTGAATTAACCAGGATATTTTAACATTGTTTTTATATAAAATTCTAGGGACCAAGTCGAAACTTCGAAATAAAGAAGTTTTCGAATTACAGAAGTTCAAATTATCCAAGTTCCACTGTATTTTTATTTTAGAACTATGGACTACAAGGTACAAGAAAATGTATTTATTATATGGAAAATATAGGTTTTTCATATTGCGGTGCATCTTTTAAAACCACTAATTTACGAATGAATTTTCAACAGCTAAACATAATACTACAATTATTTACACTAGATATAATATATTTTTAAGTGTATTAGAATAATGAAAAGGACAATGTGAAAGCAGGTATTACTGATAAAAATAAAAATAACAGTAACTGGGGAAAGAATGTTAGAACTCAGATTCTTGTTAAAATACAATCAAATTTTCGCAGATTAGATTTCTTCATCATGTATAAAAAATTGTAAATAATTGACATATCAACAGTTTAAGCTTACTCACTTTATACACTAAAAAACTATTTAGTAACTCAAACTGTCAATGATTGACAATGTAATGTTCTTACTGAGCATTCGTCGATTCGACAACAGGAGGAATATTCATGCCACAACAATGTGAGCTACACGGATGTGAAACCGATACTGAGCTTAGGGCGGGGCAGGAAGAAGATACTGAGAAGTATGGCGCGGTGTGCAGTGATCCAGGGTTAAAAATTGCTAACTTTATATACACTATAAAATTGTTTACGATATAAAAATTAGATTTCTTTTACTTTGTGTGAAAATTGAGTTTTTCTTTTGGTAGTTTAACCCTAGAAGTGATAAAGTCGTAATTCACGGTGCATTTACAAATACAATAAGAAGTGGCAGGTGGAGGCGTCTGTCGTCAATTTAGTGAACTTGTTAGACACCAGTGCCTTCTTGACCGTATTTCCCTCTGGGGGCAAGCAACCGAACCTGCTCACGCAGTTCGCTAAACTGCCAATAGGGCATGTCTTACAGCCAAGTAAGCGCTTTCTACTCCTAAGCATGGGGGCTGTATGGGTTAACGCGCTAAACTGACAAACGTATTGTTTTAGCCATTCGGAAGTGTTAGGGTTCGAATCCTGACCATGAGCAATCCCAATTTGGCATGCAAATGTGTGGTATAGCAGAGTGGGGGCCCACCTTAAATAATCAGTGGCCAGCTTGGGTGAAAGTTGACGGTATTTGTAGGCTTAATGGGATTGTTTTTTTTTCCGTTTACACTTAATATTTCAAGAATATATAAGTAATTATTTGCATATTACAGTTAAAAGTAAAAAGCTTGCCACTTCTAGGGTTAATATGTTCGCTGCCAGCGGCAACGTCAGTTGCCGCTCTGACCTTCCCCCAGGTTCACCCATACACGATCGTTGCCACCATTTCATTGTTACTTAAATACGTTAGTGAGCTGCTAACACTTCTGCGGATCCTGTGTTTGTTATTAGGCTTGAGACGAGGTACATTTCTTTAATTTTTGGCAGTTTCAGTTTTTTTTATTTTTTTTATTCTGTTTTGCCAATGGCAGGCTAAGCTTAAGCTATGCAGCCTAGAAGTACACTATATTTCATGGTTTGATTCACATATTTCTATGGAAACATATGTTTGTATAAACATTGTTTATTTGAAAATAGTAAATACTATTTTGTTGAAACAGTGAAAAGGCAAGTACAGGTAAAAGGGTTAAAAATAAAAGGTGCCACAAATGCAGCAAAAGAAATATCCATAACAGGGTCATTTTAGCATTACACTGAGTTTGAAGACCAGCCAGGGAGGTGTATTATGTGTAAGTGTTTTGATGACTGGCACAAGCGAATGTAACACATCAGGGTGGGCTGGCAGTGTTGTAAATAGTATATTTTTATGTTAGTGTAGAATTTTTATAATTTCAAATTAAATAAATGTGTTTTATGACTTATAAAATTGGGTTTTTTTAATATTAGAACAAAAAAATTGTGTGGATCAGTAAAAGAATTTCTTCAGGTGTGGGAGTATGTTACCTTACAAAAAGTGGCCGTAAATGTCATTTTTTTGTTCAGATGGTGTTTCTTCACTGTTTTAAATGATGTGATGATGTGATGAGATGTGATGTGATGTGATGTGATGTGATGAGTGAATTGCATTACATGCATTTTAGCATCATACGTTTAAAGATTTTTATATTTTTATTTTAAAGACTAAGTAGGCTATCTTATCTAGAACAACTGAGAGGTTAGGAACATTATGGGTGAATTATTCAAGCTGATGATCCAATAAATAATTTTAGTGAAGGCCCTTTGATTCTTATATATCAAGGCATAATTTAAGATAAAGAACTCGAGGAAAATTGTAGATTAGTTTGCTACATTGTACATAATCATTATACATAATCTCATGACAAAAACCAACCAAGTAAAGTAAACAATGGAAATGGCGCTAAAATAAGTATTGCTTGTCAGTTAATCGTTACATTGCTCATGACCAACACATCTTACTCACACTCCGTGATTCTTCCTTAGTATGTGGTCGTATGCAGGGTGTTTCTCAACAATGTGGTCCAGCAGCTTCCCTGTGGCGCTCTGTCCTCCCTCGCTGAGCCAAAGTGATGGAACCATCGCACTAAAATACGGACCCCATACACCTGGCACCATGACTGGCGATCGGCTAACGGCCATGTGACACGAGGACGTACCACAGATCAAACCTAACAAATATTGTTTAATAATCCCTTGTTCAATTATTCATTTCTGCTTAACCTAATGAAACTAGTAACTTACTTCAAGTCTAATAATATTAAAACTTTTATTTGGAGTAGAAAATACTTTTTTTATCTTGTAATCAGGTTACCTCGGTAGTATAGAGAGGTTTTCATAAAAATAGGAAAATTTTCTTATGTGATTTACCTCACAGAATATTTTTTGATTTGGGATAGTCTCATTTATGGATTTTGAACTTAAATGGAAACTTGAAATTTATCACAGTAAGATTATGAGTTTCCTAACATACCCGGACATAACATAACGGAAAATTTTATTTGTATTTACATAAAAAAGTCTCCTTTTTTACTAATGTTAAAATGTTTCATTGAAAAAAAAATAAAAAATTATATAATTTGGCTTAGACAGTCCTGTGCAAGGGACATGCACAAGGCTATGTTGTTTAGACTGTAGAGAACAAAGAACCCTAGTCATCTGAGTGCTGTAGAGCTCACTTAGTCTTGAGGAGAAGTCAGATGACAAGCCAGGTACATTGCAGCCAATCAGACCCAAACCACCGGCATGTGCGTCAATTATTGAAGTGGCAACAGGGGTTCCCACCAATAGTCCTGCAAATCAATAAAACTCCATCAGCTATGATGAGTGACAAATTATACTTTTTTTTAGCAGGCTAGAGATTATGATCACATATTAAATACACATGTACAAGCTTAAGTACAGTAAAATCTACTGAAAAAAGCTGAACAGTAAAATATGAAAGTGTTACATTATAAAAAGGTTGAAACATATTTAAATAAAGGTAACATGTTCACTTACCTAATTGTTTGGCTGCTTCCACACTTAAACCTGAGCCGCACGGGGTGCCTGGGGCGAGGACCTTTTGTCCTGGGAAGAAAAAAAATTGTTAGTTACTTCAAAAACACAGAAAAAATCTAACTACCATAATACAAGCATTGAAATAATGCTAATGCCAATAATATGTGTCTCAATAAGACGAGGGGGTACCCAAAAGTAACCGGAATTACGCTGCCAAAGCCGTGGCCTGTGTAGTATGCATGTCTGCCGCTACGTGTGTGTAGCGCAGCTCATCCGGAGTTCATTGGCGCTAGTACCGTCGCCGTGGGTGGACGTGTTCGTCTGCAGTGAGTTTTTAAGTGAACACTGTTTTGCCATTTCCTCGTTTTTTCATTTTGACGGACATAAATGAACAGTGCCCTCTGAAGTTTTGTTTCTTCTTAGGGAAAAGTGCTGCAGATGCCATCATCATGTTGAAAACTGCTTACAAAGATGAAGCGAATTTTAATTCCGCAGTGTAATTCCGGTTACTTTTGGGTACTCCCTCGTAAAATTTAAGTAAAATCCATAAAGTACTTTTTGGACTAATTATTATCTGTATACAGTTCTTCCTAATTTTTTCAAGACATATTAAGCTGTTGTATTTTAGAATATAAACAAATAGGTCAACCATAAAATGAATCTCAGTAAAGGAAAGGTTTGTTTAAATAACAGGAATTCCACCAAAACATGCCAAGTCTTATAGAAATTAGAACAGTCCTAGGTGACGCTTAACTACAAACTACTGCTCACGGCTACCGAAACTGATCTCTTTTATATCAGACTCAGAAAATTATGTGTTTTCCTATTACATTGATGCATCTTAACCCATTTACATACAACTACAAGATATCTCGTATTGAACAAAAGGTGCCCATAATTGCAACTACGAGTTATCTCATAGTTACATAGTTATTTTAATCATATAACTATATTACATACATCAACTTGTAATACAGCTGTTTTTTACGATCAATATTAATTTTAACACCTAAATTGATGATATTTGTGGGTAAATATAACATAATGTGACAAGGAAAAATAAATACTGCTGATGTATACAGCTGTCCATTGTAGTCAACTGTCTGCCGTAAAGTGATGGCAGTAGTGAAGTGTCTGTCGTTGTCTGCCGCCGTAATTCAGGTTATGTGTTAAAAAAACAATATCACTTATGGCATATACTTATGAAAGTCTTAAAACATTGGTTAACTATTATCAGAGGTCTTGGAATCAACATACAGTTAAAGAATAACACAAAAATCATTGACCAATCCACAATGCATATTGAATTGAATAATATAGTTTTTGAATTAAAATTTGACAGTTAGTGAGTTAAGTGTCGTATGATAAAATTGGTAATTGGTAATCTCATTTTATTCTTAATAAATATTTTGTTAAATAGTTTTATATGAAAACATCTTTTATTTGTTATATTTAAACAAGTCTTAACTATTAACCTTGGTAAAAAAACTTAGTGTTGAACTAATACAATCTTATACGAAGCATGAGTTAAAACATTCAATGAATGGTTAGAATTCCATTAAACTATATGAAGGTTAATTGCCGTCAACACAATACAGTGAACATTAGTAGCAGAATACAAATTCTACAAAAGCATCAGATGAACTTAAAATACCTGCAGAAGGGAGGAGGTTAAGGAGGAAAAGGGAGGAGGTTATATGAAGGTTAATTGCCATCATCACAATACAGTGAACATTAGTAGCAGAATACAAATTCCACAAAAGCATCAGATGAACTTATAATACCTGCAGAAAAGTTTCACCTATTTTGGCAAAATTGTTGTCAATCAAGTCAGAAAGACCGATTTGAGTCAGGAATTTCTCATTCCAACCTTTAACTCCCTCACTGTCCACCTCATACGTCCACTTACAAACCACAGAGCACAAGGACCTATAAAACACAGAGTTCAGTATTTACACATATGTTAGTATTAAATTTTCTAACCAAATCCTTGATGCAAATCGTTAATATAACTCTGATGATCTACATACTCATGGCAGTCCATAAAATACATACACAAGACTAACAAATCTGTATTTCACGTAATTTGTTTGATCAGAATATATGTGGGTCCCTGTTGAAAACTTTGACCAAAAGTTACGGGAAGTGAATGTTACTGTCTTTGTTAACCCCACTATATATCTCTTCTGCTCTCATAAAGTTAAGTTCGATCATTGAAATTACATAATGATTAGTAAAGCATTAAATGGTGATTACAGATAATATGTTTTAATAAAACAGTTCTTGCAGTTATCTAATAAAGGATATAATTATAAAAACAATTTCATCTGCATAAATAGCATAAATATATCAACAGTTTTTTTTTATAAAACAATGTTATTAGATTTTACATATCCGCTACCACTTGTTATGATTCAAATATATATATTTTTAAAACTGATTGGTAGCTTGTAGGCCGGTGCTGGGAACCAGAGGAAAGTGCTAAAACCCTGGGTTCAGTGCCGGGAAACTGGGGGCGGTGGTGGAAACTCTCAATCGGAGCTGGAGCCTGGGGCGGTATCAGAAACATGGAAGCGGTGTCAGGATTATAGAGGCGGTACCAAAAACATGGAAGCAGTACCAGGAATCTTGAGGCGGTTTCGGAAACCTGGAGGTGGTGCCGGAAACCCCTAGGTGGTGCTGGGAACCTGGGGTCGGTGCCGGGAACCTGGAGTTGGTGCCGAAAACTCTTAAACAGAGCTGGGAATGTGGGTGCAGTACTGGGAATCTGGGGCGTTGTTAGAAAAACTGGAGGCTGTACTGGAAACTGGGGGGAACAGTGTTGGGACCCTAGGGGCAGTGTTCAAAACATAGAGGTGGTACTAGGAACATAGAAGCAGTACTGGGAACATGGAGGCCGTACATGGGCGGTACTAGGAATTTGGAGACGGTATTGGGAACTTGTATGTGGTGCTCGGAACATGCAGCCTTGCTGGAACCTGGAGGCATTGCTGGGAACTGGGGATAATATTTAGCAATCAAACCCAACCCTTTTTGCTTAGGGTTTCCACTTAGTTTAGCCCGTTGTGTTTGTTCGGGAGAACTGCACTAGGTTCAAATTGCGTGTCAGGGCACTTTGGCTAAGCAGAAAAGGTCAACAAACACGCCACCTGTCACTATGCCTCTGAGACATAACCTTAGACGTTCATAGTTGAGTTTTTTTAAACCTTTGGGGACCTACTGACGATATATTGTAGTACAGTTTATTGTCGAAAAAGCGCACACTGACAATATATATCGTCAGTAGCTAGTACTCTAAATGTCTACTAAGGACTATGTCATAGCTCTAATTTTCAATAATAGGCTCAATTTTTCCCGATGGAAAATTTGTTTAGAAATCAAATATTTTCATTAAATAATACACTTCAAAATAAAGAAATCATACCTTGAGTCAGACCCAGTAGCCTTCCAAGTCAAAAAATCTGGAAGGTCAAAAAACTTTCCCACTTTTCTCCACGTATCGGGTAAATTTTTCTTCAACCACATAAGTTTTGGTACTTCCATCTCAAGAGAAATTTTTCCTCCAACATACTTCAGCACAGGATGGTTAGTTTCATTAATAATTCTTGCCTCTTCACGTGCTCTATGATCCATCCAAAGAATTACATCTTGATCAACTTCACCTGAGAGAAGCACAGGACATGATTAACCTGGATCTGGAATCTAAAATTTTCTATATTAATAGGGTATTTTTTAGCGTTAGGATAAGGGTTGTTTTAGAGCTTAAAATTTTACTTTTTACAGAAAATTACCCCTGGGATAGTACCCTCCCCCCATTAGTAACTCTTATGGTATTTAAGTGATGATGGGCAGGGCCTAAACCCACCTTGATGCTAGCCTGCGACTCGAAAAGCACACCAATTATACCAAAAATACCAAATTGTGTTTTGAAGGATATGAAGCTGAATTAATTTTACTTATTTTGGTTGAAATGTAGCCTAATGGTTTTATAAAATAAGAAGAACCTCACTAACACTAACTTCCTTTCCCGGAATGTCCAGCGTAATTTTTGGTTCATATTACGCGGTGGTCCTTGACGTTTCGCCCGTCATGTGTTGTGCGCCCTCAGGAGGTCACTACGAGAGGTGGTTGCACGGTGACCACGGGGTACGGTAGCGGGGTTGGGGGTTGGGGTTTCTCGGGTCAGCGACTCAAGGAATGGTTGTGAGGGATGCCATCGCCGGCTGGTTCGTCTCCCCACTGATGCGTTTTTCTGAAGCGCTGTCGCTATGAATTTTTTATTTATTTATTATTGGGGCCCAGGTGCTTGATAATTTTAATCCTTGTTGCAATTATTGGGGTGTTTTCTACTTTTTACTGCCTCTCTTTTTTTCCTCTATATTTAATTATTTTTGATAAGACACTGATCTGATCAAAGTTAATAGTATGTTTAGTTTCGAAGGAGTGTTCAACTAGAGCGTATTTATTTATAATATCTGGTCTATTGCTTTTTGAGTTGTCCAGGGATTTACTGCTCTGATGAGCTCACTGAGTCTAGTGGAGATAAGTCTACATCAAGGTTTCACTGTACATGTATTGATATATGACTCAGTAAATTAACAAGTTTTACTTACTTGCACACAGTAAACATCTAAAATTGCTCGATTTTTAATAACCCATGCTATAACACGAGCAAGGTTTGTATATATATATATATATTTTATGAATGTTTACTATTAGGGCTACTTTTATTGTTATTTTGTAAATGAATACCATAGTACCCTTGCATTATTTCATTTTATTTCACACAACATGTTTCGAGGATTATCCCATTTTCAAGTGTGTACAAAAATTTAACCTCTAAAAATAATTACATAATAAATTTAATTTTTGGTTTAAGAAACATGTGTTGATTTTTTCATGCAGTGCAATAGAAAAGATATGTATATTAATATTATAGTTTCTTCAATTCTTCAATTTTATCAAATATGGGGTTG
The DNA here is from genome assembly GCA_023375725.1 of Nephotettix cincticeps. Classification (NCBI taxonomy): domain Eukaryota; kingdom Metazoa; phylum Arthropoda; class Insecta; order Hemiptera; family Cicadellidae; genus Nephotettix; species Nephotettix cincticeps. The sequence continues at coordinate 47,016,062 of CM041791.1, forward strand.
GTTTTATCCAATTGCATTATGTTCAATATGTTTTCTGGTTCATGTTTGTAGTGTGAATATATTTCAAATTCTTCCAAAACAAAACTTACGAAAAACCAAAACGAAAACGAAACTTTTGAAATTTAAAACTAAAAATTAAAAATATTTAAAACATGAAAAATTTAAATATTATCAAAAAGGGAGAAAAAATGAACGTTTTGGAAGAATTTGAAAGAATTTTGATTTATTTTATTCATGTATTAAATGAAAAATCATCAAATTAGTAAACAATTTGTAAAAACTTAAAGGTAATCGTGCAGGGCAAAGCAGCGGCGGTGGCAGCATCAGGAGCGATAGCAGTGAATTCGACATGGCTAGACTAAGGTTATAATACCTGCAGTCTTCAATCCATAGTTCTTTTTACACTACTAGTTTCAGGAACAATGTTCCCATTTTCAAGTGTACTTCAAGGTCCTACTGTCTTTAGGTCCTAAAGACAAACTTGAAGTACAACAAGTATTTATAACAAGTTATAAATGAAATATTGCGTATGAATCCAAAACAAAGTTCCCATGGTATGCTAACTCATAGTAAAGCTCGTAAGGGGCATTAGGTTTTTGTTTTAAGTATAAAATTGTAAAAATAATGTGCTTTTGCTCTGTAAAGTTAATTTTGTACTGCAATATTTCATTTATATTTGGAAGAATTTGTATTTGAATAAAAATAACAATAAAATAAATAAATCTATTAGACATATTTCGCCTGGATTTCAGGTTTTGGCCACGCCATTTTGTTTCCGGTTCCGGTGGCACACGCCCACTCCTACTTTTGGCCTACCCTTTTTTTCCTAACTATTTGTGAGTTGAAATAAAAAACTATATGTCAAATTAAAATGCTAGAATATCTAAACCAAAATGGTGTGAAGGATTTTAAAAGGTTTTCAATGTTACAGTGTTGTTTTCAATTGAAAACATACTGACAATTGAATCAATGTATGATCGACTTGTATCTAGTTGTTGACATTAAAGTAACCACTTTTAGCAACTACTCAATAGTCGATTATCAGATCACCCTTACCAAGCGGCTGACGAACTACAGCACAGTACGCTTCGCACGACACGGATTATGTGTTTACCCGCGATGAATTTAGTCACATTTACTGCGCTGTAGTTCGCGAAACAACCGATAGAGTGCATGGTGATGTTGCTTTAGCCTCAATGCACTCACAAAACCAATATGGCAGCTTTTGGAATATTCAGTAAATGAAATCAGTTGTTAGGCGATATTGGCTAGTATTGGTTCGCTACCATACTGCTTTTAACGCATATATACGCATGTAATACATTTACTTTAAATAGTTTTCCCTCTTGTATTGTATGGTAAAGTATCTAATTAAAGTACCTTTAAGACTGATGGTGACAGATTTTCCGTTGTCATCCACAGCAACAAGAGAGCAAGTTGCATCAAAGCCCAAACCTTTCACATTCTCTGGTGGAACATCCTTTACTACTTCCTGGAAAATGAAATCAAAGATTTAATTGTATATTTATTTACAGTCACACCAGACATCATCAGGCCCAAATGGAGACAGTCTCCGTTTCGGCCTGGTGTGACTGGACAAAATCGATCACCAATTTAACACCTCTTGGATATATATTTACTGTTTGTATATAATTTCAATGTAAGTGTAAATATATTAAGTAGTGTTGGAAGAAGTGAGTTTTTAATTTGTCCTATATATTAATAGATATAAAAACTTTAACAAAAGTGTAATTTTAATAAATTTACTTAGTTAAATTATTTTTACTCCAAAATGGGTTTTTGCGTTTTCATATGTAATTTATAAAAAAATTTATATTTCATTTTTTATCATTAAAATCAGCTCAAAAAGCTACACATTTTAATATTCTTACGTTTTGCTCTATCTCCAACGGTTACCGAGATATTAATAATCTAAACACAGTACGTTGTATTTTGGGGCTCCAATTTTAATCTTATGGAGGATAAGAAAAATTAATATTCAACTTATTAATCTATATTTTTTTATAAAACTTTGTATTTAGCTTCATGTGGTTGAAATCCATCCATTTATGCTTAGAAATCATAGTTTATGTGTTTATCATGGCAGCTAACCTGCATACTCTTTTCACATGTTAATCAAACGGAGAGTAGGCAAACTCATTCTTTGAGTGCCTCAGCGTCGCTCACACCGACGCTAGGCCCTTAACCATATAAAGTGCTGGCGTCACTGACAGAGACTCTCCTTAAATCGGTTATAACTAAGTTATTATTTAATGTACTGGCTTACTTTTTGCCTAGTTTTGTTCCAAAAACCATTGGCAATTAATTTATGATGTTTATTTTGCCTTTAGTCTGTTTTTTAGTTTTCGTACTGTTTTTACTGTAACGGTTTTGTAGTCGTATGCCGCGGCTATTTTATTTGCGGTTATGTTACAAATGTTTGTTTACAATGGTTAAAAGCTGTAAAATTGTTTAAAAAGTCTTCTTATATTAATACTAGTTTGTTATCATTGGTTTAAAGCTGTTTTTTCCTATGAGTAACAATAATCATTGCATCAAAGCATGTAAAAATGTGTCGTATTCAATAAACACGGCAAAAACGGTAACCATGACACAAAACTACGTACAAAACTTTGTTTTAGCGAATTTTCCATAGGGAAGAAGCTATTATCGTAGTTCTCATGGTAAGACTTAAGCCTGGGACTATGTTTTTCATCATTTTTTCATCTTTAGGTGCACAGGGGCCAAAAACAATAGTCGTTAAAATTTATATATAAATAATGGATCTCAACCACATGAAAGTAAAAATCAAGCCAAAAATATCAATTCATAAGTGAAACATTAATTTTTCCTTATCCTCCATAAGATTAACATTGGAGCCCCGAAATACAACGTACTGTGCTTAGATTTTTTAATATCTCGGTAACCGTTGGAGATAGAGCAAAACGTAAGAATATTAAAATGTGTAGCTTTTTGAGCTGATTTTAATGATAAAAAATGAAATATAAATTTTTTTATAAATTACATATGAAAACGCATTATGTTATTTTTTTGTATTTAGGTGCCCAGAGACCAAAAACAATAGTCGTTAAAGTTTTGCTGTATCTTCAATAGTTAGTTTCTGAGATATTAAAAATCTAAACACAGTATATTGTATTTAGGAGCTCCAATGCTAATCTAATGGAATGGATAGGGAAAAAATAATCTTTCCCTTAATAACCAATAGTTTTGGATGAAACATTTAGCTTCATGCGGTTGGGATCCATACGTTTATGCCAAAAATAATGTTTTATTTGTTCCTCACAGCAGCAAACCTGCATACTCTTTCCCATGTTAGTCTTATGGAGATTAGGCAAACTCCTTTATTTATGTCCAGATAATGATAAAACTAGGTATACGGTCAGAATAAACATAGTTTATGGTAAAAATGGCTACTTTCAGCATTCCTCAAAGGAGCAAACCTGCATATTCTTTCCCTAGTTAATTACAGGACTAACTATTAAAGATTACAATGAAAAAAAAACTACAGTATCTGTAACGACAAATGTGTAAGTATTTTGAAAGATTCAACCCAAGAATACAGTAGAGATATAAATAAAATTTTAACTAAATGTAAATTAATCTCCATTGTATAAAAAATTAAATTGAAAATGATAAATCCATCCATCTCAAAATTTATGTAGGCAACCAAAAGTGCATAAAGTAGGAATACAAATTATACCGAATTATCACGATGCTTCAGCATATAATGTATGTAGTTTTTTAAATTAAAGCCTAAAAATCAAATAACAAATACAGACACTAATCGTAGTATTTCAAATACATACCAACTGGTACAAAATATGAAATATTTGACGATACCAGAAAACGATATATTCTTATCATTTGGTGTAACCAACATGTACACAAATATTCCAACAGGAGAAACTATACAAATATTGAAGGACAATTTTGATAGACATATCGGAACGGGTAGTTTGGGGGGGTTTACTTACAAGTTTATTTTTTGGGTTTTCCCTTTGTAATTTAAAAGATTTTTTAAACTTTATATTTTATCTTTACAGTCAGCTTTAAAAACTACACTATTTGGTAATTTAAGGTTTTGCTCTAAACTTACCTCAAACGGTTACCGAGATACAAAAAAATCTAAACACAGTACATTATATTTTGGAGCCCCAAAATGTTAATCAGATTAGATTAGATTATTTGAAATGGCGACCATACCACAAGGTAGGTATTTTAAGCCAAGTATGAATGAGGATTGAATGTCTTGAGGATAAGGAAAAATTAATATTTCACTTATTTATCAAGATGAAACTTGATACAGTATTTAGCTTCATGTTATTGAGATCCATACATTCATGCTAAAAAATAGTAGTTTATGTGCTTAACATGGCAGCTAACCTGCATACTACTTTCCTTTGATAATCATATACCTAATAGGCAAATTCCTTTATTTATGGACAGATGTTGATGAAACTTGGATAAATGGTCAAAATAAAAATTGTTAATGCTAGGATTGCCTACTTTCAGTGATCCACACAGCAGCAAACCTGCATACTCTTTCCCATGTTTAATCTTATGTAGAATTTGCGAATAAATCTCATGTTTATCGACAGTTATTAATAAAACCTGTCATATATAATTATTATATCATTGATTTGAAAATTCGTTGAATATGCAGGTCTGCTGCGACAGGGATATTTAGTTTTAACTAAGATATATTCGTTATATATAGGGGTATACTTAAAAACGAGGTTGGTTAAAATGACATTAATTTCTGCAGAAATCCCTAATGTCGATGTTAGTTTTACCCTTTAAATAAAGAATATTGAGCACATCCAACCTCTATTTAATGTAGATTTTTAGGCATCTGTTAGGTTTGTTATATGTTTTACTGCTACTGATTTGAACAATATTTACTTTTGAAAAGTAAATATATCCACTGTATTATTGTAGGGTACCGTACGTTATTTACGTGTGTTATTACGTTTTTGTCACAGCATTGTTTGAGCCATAACACGACAGAAGTTTCAACGTCCCGTAATTCGGATCATCTAGTTTTTTTACACTGACCAGAAGGTCTACCTTCGTCTTCATATTTCTTTTTAATTTTGATAATCGTTGCAAGAATTGGCGTAATGTTAATTTCCTTTGGAATGTATACTTTCTTGTTATGTAGGTTTTCTTATAGGGTTTTTTTAATACTTTATATTTGAATTGAACACTAAAAGCCTTTCTACTACTTTTCTCTGCAATGACCCACAAAAACATAAAATACACCAACTTTTCAACCATATACGAAAAACAGCTAAAATACGTACCTCAGTCTTTATACTGTGATAGATCTGCACCTTCTACGAATATTACAGGTGGCAGGCGGAAGGTAGGGAAATGAAAACATTCAAGTCTATATTTACTCGAGTGTTGGCCTAGATAAGAATAAAATACATAATACAGGGGTTTGACTGTAGGAATGTGTTATATAGAAGTTATGTTCTTTATGTAGGGGTTTCTTACTTTGGGTATTCGTTATACAGGGAAGTAAAATTACTGACACACTACATATTAGTTGTATAGAGGGGTTTATAAGTATTCTGTTCACTAAATAGGGATAAATTTTCTATTGAGTTATATTACGTTTTCAAGGGGATTGAAAAATAATGGGTTATACCAGGTAATTCGTTACATTGAGGTTCAATATAGAGAGGTTCCACTGTATTAGAGAGAGAGAGTAATGCATAACTGTTTAATTTATTGAATTTTAGAAATTAGCTTATTCACATCTTTATGAATACCAAAACAATATCAATACCTTGATGACTGTGCAACAGCAGTTCCAAATGTCTGAGGAGGATTGCTGGTACAATCCTGGTCCTGGGTTCCATGTCTGAGTGGGGTGAGTAGCAATCCTGATAGGAGACCCACCTGTTGAGATAAGGGCTGCTCGAACACTCCCTGTGCCCACGTCCACACCAACTACATATGTGTCCATACTAAAAAAGAAAAACAAACTGCTTAAAATATTTTCATCATGATAAATTAAGAAAATAAGAGTAGGACGAGCTATAGTGAGGGAATTGGGAGAAATATTTTTAGAGTTTACCAAAAATAATTTCTTGATCCAAAATGTATTTAAGATTAATTGAGAACTATTTAATTTCATCCATCCAGAACACCTTTGAAGAAAGAACTAAAATTTAATTTTTGAATCGTCCTTTTATGAGGTGTTACTCGCTAAAATCATATTAATTTACTCTTAGAATTTCAGAGAATAAGTATAGCTTCTTTTTAGTGAATTTCCCACTGGGAAGAAGCTATTACTGTAGGTCTCATGGCAAGACTTAAGCCCGGGTCCATGTTATTTTTTCGTCTTTAGGTGCCCAGAGGCCCTAACCATAGTTGTTAAAATTTATACATACATATATATATATATATATATTAACTTAATTAAATTTTTTTAGGGTATTTCAGAACAATATGTTCAATGTTCTGAAATGACCTAAAAGACTTCTGTACATTTGATGATGGGAACATTTTGTTCCCGAAACTAGTCATGTTGAAAAGACTATTGGATTGAAGACGACAGGTAATGTAACCTTACAATATATTAATGTTCATATTAATTAATTTCCTTTCTCTTTATACAAATTTTAATTACTAGTTATAGGCTCACTCTCCCAAACGGGAATCGTTTCTGTTGGGACTACACACCGTAGCGAAATGTACATTGGGAGAGTAAAGATTTTTTAGATCTAGAGGCAAAGAAAGGTAAAAAAAAATTACAGTACAGCCTACGTGATAGTTAGTCCCTTTTATTGGGAAACTCGCTAAAAGGAATTTTCAGGAATGTTTGAAAGTAATGAGACACCTGGTGCCCAGTTCAACAAACGCATGAGCTTTTGATAGGGCTTGGCTAAACTTGCTGACAAGTAAAACTGTTAAAACGACAAGTGGCCTTACTGAATTGTTATGAAACTGGTTTGTTATAAAAACTCAGTCTTAACATAATCCTTTGTAGTTATGACTGTCCCAAATAAAATTTATGTAATAAACTAACACCTCTTATATAAATGCGTTTCTGAATGGACAATAAATAAACAGTATCAGTGGACTGACACATACTTTCTCCCTTAAGTAAATTTAAAATACCCCCGTCGTAGCAGTTGCGTACTCAGCAAATTGCTAAATCAATAATATAATAATAATTATAATATATAACAAATTTTATTAAAATCTGTCCATGAACATGAGAATTATTTGCCTATTCACTATAAGATTAACATGGGAAAGAGTGTGCAGGTTTGCTGCTGGGAGGAACACTGAAAGTAGGCATTTATACCATAAACAATTTTTATTTTTAAAATTTATACCAACTTTCATCAACGTCGGTTCATAAATAAAGGAGTTTGCCTATTTCCTATATGATTTAATATGGGAAAAGAGTATGCAGGTTTGCTGCCATAATAAACACATAAACTATGATTTTTAAGCTTAAATGGATGGATCTCAACAACATGAAGGTAAAAACCCAAGTTTAATCCAACAATATTGATTGATATGGGAGATATTAATTTTTCCTTATCCTCCATAAGATTAAAATTGGAGCCCCAAAATATAAAGTACTGCGTTTTTTTAAATATCTCAGTAACCATTGGAGATAGAGGAAAACTTTAAGTTAATAAAAAGTGTAGTTTTGTTTGGTGATTCTAATGGTGAATGATAAAATTTAAAATTTTTGAATTACATAAGAAAACCCCAATTTTTGACTACAAACCCCCCTCCGTCAACTACCTATATGTCTGATTTACGAACTCATCTGAGAAAATGTAGGAATACACGTCTTTACCAAATTTGGTCTCGGTCGGACCATTTTTGCGAGAGTTATCGTTTTCACAAACATTTATGTATATATACATACATATATTTATAAATTTTAACGACTATTGTTTTTGGTTTCTGGGCACCTAAGGACAAAAAATAAGATGATCTTGGACTTAAGTCTTGCCATGAGACCTACGGTAATAGCTTCTTCCCCATGGGAAGTTCGCTAAAAGACAATCTCTCAACTTAAATTTTGACGAAAACAATACTTTCTCCATGTACTATGTATAAGGGGATAAAGTAAAAAGGAAGTTTTCATGTAACATTGGAGCAGTTGTAAAAGAGATGTCAGTGCATAGGTGTACTCATTTGATCTCATGAATTTAGAAATTTCCGTTTTTAATTGTATGATAAAACAGATACACAAAAGGGCATTAAGAGTAAGGGATCATGTTAAGCATTAACCTTCAACTTCCTTAACTTCAGCTACACTCATGGTCCCAGAAAACCCCATTTATGAGTTTGCAGATGAAATAAAGAAACTTGTTTCTCTCAAACGATAAAGAAAATACAATAATTAATAATTAGTACTGTTCAGTAAAGTGCTCTTTACAAAAAACTCAATGTATTTCTATAAGTTTGTTCATGTTGGTTATCTTCTACCTATAACCAATATGTAACATCCAAAAAAAACCCTAGAGAAAAGTTTATGATTGATAAGTTTTCTTACGAAACAATGATAAGTAAGTAGAAAAATCAATAGAAATGACCGTTGGCCAATTAAGTGAACAAAATCACAAATAATATTAATTTACCTAAAACAAGAAATAAGACATTTGATAAATAAATAGAGTCAACAGTCAGTCGATCACACTACGATTTTTTTTAATCCGTGTTTCTACTGGCTGGCTCAGCTTAAGCTAAGAACTACATAGCTTAAACATTTCACTTTGAAATTTCAAAGTACAAAATTTTTTATGAAAATTCTCATCTAAATTTTGTGGCCATCCCGGGTATCAAACCCGTCACCTGTTGAACCGAAGTCCAAGACGCTAACCGATCGTCTAGCAGATGTCGTGTCAGCATAGAAGAACGGATAGTAAAGACGTTATTTTAATCCGTTCCTGTCTGGTGTCATGGTCACAGACAATGTTTGCTGTTTGACTTGGCTTGACCGTGGGTTCCCATCTTGTAGAATCCTATTTTGTAGAAAATGAAGGTTTCCCATTCTGTAGAAAATTAAGGTTTCCAATCGTGTAGAATTATATAGTTTTTCCTTGTTTTGTAGGCAATTTTCCTTGTTTAGTTGGCATAGCTTGCATTTCTACACGTTTGGACACCCTAACCTTTCTACAAAATAGGAAACCTCCTTTTTCTACGAGATGGGAAACCCGCATTTTCTACAAAATAACACTCATCCATTTTCGGAATATAGCACTGATATTGTTATATATTCTGAGCGAAACTATAAATTATTGCAACCTATTATTATAAACTAGCCAAAGTATCCGTTCTTCGCACGGGTAAAAAAGGCAGAGAGGTGTAGGCTCTACAGATACATTTAAGTTATTGATAATTAATTCTTTATTGTTTACAAAATGACAAAACACGTGTCTAAGTATATATCTAAACATGACAAAGTAACATACAGTATGTCAAATATTGGGAGAGGATAAGCATTAACGTAATAGAGGCAGGCATCGGGAGAAAATTAAAAATCTACCATTCCACTATTTCGAACTAATAATTCACTAATTTCGATCCAGCAGTTTATGTGTAAAAATTAACTTTATTTCTTTTTCTTCCCGAACTGTCAAAATGTAAAGTAAACGGATGTTGACATTAAAAACTGTAAACATTGAATCCCAGGGTATTTACAGCAACCATGTCTTCTGCTTCTCGAACTGTCAAATTTAGTGTTCACAGCTGTTGACATTCAAGTTATTTTATGTTTTCATTTTCTAAAAATGTAAACATTGAAACTTAGGACCTTCACAGGGCGTAGCCCGAGAGGATTTTAAGGAAATGAGTATGCCTATGTGTTGCATGAGTTTAAGATCTGTCTTTGTGTAAAATTTCAAACTGTTTGGTTCAGTATTTTTTGCGTTCACTTGCCACAACAAACCTACAAACACACAAACCCACAAACATACAGAAACCACCTCTTCTTTATAATAATATTATTATTATAGATAGATTAATGATTATTTGTAACGGATGTTTTTTTAGAGGTAAAGAAAGAGAAGAAGATTTTTAGAGGTAAACATCCGAGCCGCCACGGCTGGCTCGGATGTAGTTCAATTTGGACGTTTAATTTTCGATGCTTTTTTCCAAAATTTGTGGCCGTATATCGGCAATAACACGGCGAATGTTGTCTTCCAAATGGTTAAGCGTTTGTGACTTATCCGCAAAGACCAATGGATTTACATAGCCCCACAGAAAGTAGTCTAGCGGTGTTATATCAAAAGATCTTGGAGGCCAATTCATAGGTCCAAAACGTGAAATTAGGCGGTCACCAAACGTGTCTTTCAATAAATCGATTGTCACGAGCTGTGTGACGTGTTGCGCCGTCTTGTTGAAACCACAGCTCCACGGACCATGGTTGTTCAATTCAGGAATGAAAAAGTTAGTAATCATGGCTCTATTCCGATCACCATTGAGTATAATGTTCTGGCCATCATCGTTTTAGAAGAAGTACGGACCGTTGATTCCACCAGCCCATAAAGCGCTCTAAACAGTCAGTTATTCTGAATGTAACGGTGTTTTGATATACACTTAAGGATTATCTTCACTCCAAATGCGGCAGTTTTGTTTGTTGACGTAGGCATTCAACCAGAAGTGTGCATCATCGCTTAACACAATTCGCTTATGAAAATCGGAAACAACACGGCAATCTCGTTAATAGTATAATATATCTCGTTTTGGGCCCATTCGACGAATCTACACCTCGCTTGATGATCGTTTGACTTCAATTCTTGCACAAGTTGGATTTTGTAAGCATCACGCAAATCCCATGCTTTGCGTGCTTGGAAGGACCTTTCCTTCCGCAAAATATTCCATAAAGTGGATGGACACAGATCCAATTCCTGTACTCGATGGCGGTTGGACTCATTCACGTCTTCCTCAATGCTACGCGCTAGCAATAGCTTTTCTTATTCGCACCGTACGGCGTCTCTGGGGATGCGAGCTATCAATAAGAGTTAAAGTGGTGCGAAAACGTTCCATGGTTGATCGAATTAACTCCTCTGATGGATGATTTTGTCGATGATAAAATGGACGTAGTGCGCGATAGGTATTCCGCACAGAACCATTATTTTTGCAATAAAATTGCACTATTTGCAAGCATTTTTCAGGTGTGAGTCTGTTCATGATGAATTGCCAAACCAAACTGAGAATAAATCACTTTATCAGCTGTTAAATATGTCACAATTTTGGGCAGTAATGCCAACTTAAAGTTCTATACCTCTAAAAAACACTCTTTACTAGATAAATTGGATTAAATTAGTCAATTTTTACCATTATTCAACTAGGGATGGGACTATTTTTTGTACTGATTTTGTAAGCGCCTCCCCATCTTATCACTGGTCCGGATGGATCGCAGAGCGCAGCAGATCTGCCGTCACCCATGGATTGACATAGCCTATTGTTTGTTGTATACTTAATAAGTGGTCTAAAGTGAACCACTAAATCTGAAAATGTTTACTTTCCTTCGATAAATTTCTTAGATCATGGATAAAATGTCTAAAGGGAATGATTTCAGTTCCTCTAAACAGCTGTCCTTACAACCACATGACGTCACTTCCTTTCCAAGTTTTGATCTGGCGAATTGCCAATACCCCCTGCCTCCAGAGTTAAGATTTATTCATGCAATTAACGACTCCTAAGAATCAAGAATCAATCGTTTATTACTCATTGATAAACATGTTATATTGAGTATGGTCAAAGAATGGCATGCTGGAGTCAAACAGTTGCCAGTTCATCAACAGCTAGCTAAAATACTATATAGATATAAAAAACCTAAATATTTAACTGATAATCAACAAAAGAGACGGCAGGAACAATAACTAATAAATAAAAACAGAAGTAGGGAGACAACGAAACCTAGGGGTTAATCAAATTTATACTAACAAACAGAACAATAGAAGCAAACCACCGACTTCAAGATCAAATCACATAAACAATATTTCTAGGAATAATTTTAGACAGCAACTAAAACTCGTCAAACCATATCAACACCTGGAAAAAAGTCATCATCAATACTATATGCCATAAAGCGAATCATATAAATAACAAACAACGAAAAAAGTATTCTACAACTGTAGTGCCATAGATGATAGAAGAACTCTATTTATAAACAATGGTAGTACTATACTATGTATGTAAGTAGAACCATAGATGAACGGAGAGTAAAGTAGATAGTAGCCCATGCATCTGGTACACTATGATAGTGATGTAAGGATGAAGACGGTACATCGTTCACCGCCAATTAGACGTAGAAGATAAACATAGAAGATAGTCTTCTCTAGTCCCCTCACATATAGGCCTATCCGCAAATGACTGGCAAATGTGGCAAATGACCAGATCACATGCAAGAAATCGAATCAGATCAACACTAATCCTGAGATCGAGCCTTCAAAGGGTTCCACTTAAGGTGCCTCCACCTCCTCTACTCCTTATAATCCGTCCTTCCTCTGGAAACGGTTACCTCTATGGTAACATTTCATAGCAGCGAAGTCTGTAGTGTATTAGATGAACTAAATTCACTGATTTAAGTTGAATTACAAGATAATTTTATTTAGTTGTCGGTGCGGTTGTCAAGGTGTAAGGTTGTCATAATAACTAAGCTCTTTAAAAAAAATTTGTCGATTCCAATTTCTTTTTTTTCGTATTGTTCTAAAAAGTTCCTAAGTAAGCACTTTATTTGAGGCTGTAAGTTTTTAATTCACAAACTCATCAAACATGGTTCTGAAAAATAAGGTATGTTTTGTTTACCACGTAATCAAATAGGGTTTTAAGATGCAGTACTTATTTTAGTCTCTTGAATTTTCAGAGTAATCACAGTATCAAATTAATTATTTGTTTTTTTTTTTATTTAATAGTAGTGTTGTACATTTAGGTTCACCGTTTCCCTCTTATATTAGCGGATTTACGTTGGATTGCCGGATTTTGAGGTTAAATCTACAGTTGAAGGTTTACTAGTGGGTTTTGAAAAAGGAAATCTTGAATTTTTGTGTGCATTATGGAATGTATTATTAGGCCTATGTATATATTATTAGTTATGTTGAATTCGGAGATAAAGTAAAAGAAGGCATGATGGAGCATCTACTTGTTTTATAATTAGAATTAAAAATCTCCAGTTTTAACAGTTTAAAATGTATATTTGGCCAACTTAACTTACACCTTAATATAATAAATAAGGCAATGTAATATAAATATTATTTTACATAACCCTTTCACTCCCATGATTTTTGACAGGAGATGCACAAAAACAATTTTGCTGAAAGTTTTATAGGCTAGGCCCTATTGCCTAAGTCTGTCTAATTTACCCTAGCAACATATTTTTTCCAAAATTATTTATAAATAACTGTACCCTAAAATAAATATAAGTTATCCAAAATTAATGACATATCTATTATTAGATTAGATTATTGAAATGGCGACCAAGGTAGGCCTAGGTATTTTAAGTATGAATGAGGATTGAGTGTGAGATGATTGTGGTGCGATCTTGTGGTCTTGTTACTAACTAAGGCTGGCATGTTCCTTAGACAGGACTGTTAATTAATAGCCCAACAGCCAATAGCAACTAAGGGACTTACAGTTTAACGTGGGATCCAAACCACGCCCTCTGAATTACGAATTGGTCTATTTATGAGGATGGTCTATTGATTAACGTAGTGCTCAATAGTGCTGACGTTAATTCACACAAGAGAACACTACATCCACCGACTATCACACACAACTATCCACAATTCATGATTTCCAAGTAGCTGGATTACAGGGTGACGCCACCATCCAAGTCAAAATTATCTAAGGGTCTATATTTAGACCCTTAGTTAATTTTGTTTAATAATAATTTTTTGTTTGTCAAATCTGGAGCTTTGTATGGTGGGATGCGTTAAGAGCTACCAAAAAAGCGAAGTTGTATCAAGTATTGTGAAAAAGGCATTGTGATTTTATATATTATTGTATTTTTACTGTACAGTAGTGTACTTATTCCTGGACGATTTAGTGCAATTATATGTTTTTATACTATATCAAACCAGAATAATTAAATTTTAGCAATATTGTGCAAAAAATGATATCTTGTCTCCCTCTGACCATAATAATTCACTATTTTCTAACCAAGGATCGATTTTGCTAGGCTTAGCCATTTAAATGAAATAGTTTGCGTAATAAATACATGAATTTAACAAATGCCAAATTTAAAACAATGCCACTGTTCATTAAAGTATCCTATCTATTCCACAACCTAAAACATAATCGTCCTTTATCCTACATTTTATCTAGCAACCAATGACTAAAATTCTTTACTAATACTAAGTTCTAAAATATATTTACTTCTTTAACACAATGTAAAATAGAAAATTCCACAGTAAAACTAATCATTATTACGATTAAAACAAGCCAAAAAGCAAAATATATTCTAAATGACTTCAACTAACCAAATCAAAAACTTCTATGAGTTTACGTAGAATTATTTTTATGTATGTTAACAACTAAGACAACTTAAGTAGGCTTCAATGAAAATACTCAATTTTAAGTGAAGAGTTTTCTACCAGTATTTTTTTACTATAACAGAAATATTCATGATAAAATATGTACCGGTATGTAATATTTTTTCATGTATTTTTTACTATGAATATTAAGTTATGTAAATTTATTTAATGTGTTACATTTACAAACCAAAGAAAAACACCATTTTTATCAGTAAATAATAAAACCATGATAGGTTTTTTAGAAGATCAACAAATTCCCGATTCCTAACCTGGCTTTTTTTTGCACATTCCAAAGGAATAACATATGGCACTGTAAGGGTTAAGTTTTTTTCTGCTTTGGCACTAACTTTTAATTACATTTATGAAGTAGTCTGAAATATTTTGAGATTTATTATTGAGGAAGATATATATTCCTTCTAAAACTTGCAATAAGGTGAATAGATTTAGGTAATTTGGTATATGTTTGATTACACAAATAATGGAGAATATTAATAGTAAAGTTACTTCTTACTAATTATTATTTTATCGCAAACAGTTGACAGTTGTAGTTTTAGAAAAACATATTTCCTCTGTTATTTGTGTTATGATCTTATTACAATTATAAATTTTCTCAAAGGAAATTAAATTTTACAGCTTCTTTTGACTTTGTTTTTTTGTAAACCCATGAATTGAAATGGCCGCCATTTTATTAATGGTAAAAAGTATAACTTTGATCCTGTGCACAAAAATAGGTCCTATTAGTTCTCATACACATACCAAGTTTGAAGTTGATACCTTAAGTGGTACCAAAGTTATAGCAAGTTGTGTAAAAACACATACACACCATCAGATGGAGAATGGAGCATGATAGGCCACATGTTCATTGGACATTTCTTGTTTGTTTCGACCTCAGGAACAAAATTCTAATTTTTTTAGGTTTATGTCAGATAACACCTTGTGTAAAAATTGTTTTGTGTGTGATTGAACAATTTACAACAAGTGTAAAATATCAAGTATCTCCTTTACCTTTTACAATTTTTTCATAAATCAATCAGTAGAGTCTAAAACTTGTAATTTTTAGTATTTTAGTACCGGGAGATCGAGCTTTGATCGGGTAGTTTTCAATGTTAACCCAGTTTAAAAATATGGTTAAAAAAATAAAGTTCTATGAAATTCACTCTACTCACGCCAAGCATGCTGCGTGCGATAAAAACCAGAAGACTATAACATTGAAAAATGTAGCAAAGTAAAAATACTTTTTATCTACTTAAATCTTATTTATTTTCACACTTTAGCAAAACTTAAGCGATTTGTGACCCTAGAACATTTAAGATGTATACAGTAAATCCGTTTTAAAATTGATTTTGTCTCTCATTAATTGAACAAATTATATTTAATTCATGGATTTTTTTATGTAGAATACATATAACTACTCTTTTGAGATAATTATGTCTACATTTGTGCTGGCTGTAGTTAAAAGTAAAATGGCGTTGCCCTACTAAACAATACTCATGTGATCTGTGGGTGGTGGGTGGGAGGATGTCTAACCCAGAGAGTTATTGATCCTTTCTACCGGTCCCCGGCTCTGTCTAAGCACAGTGTGGAGTTTACCTCTGTTGTTTGTATCATATTTAAAATTCTGTGAGTATTTCACTCTTCGATCAACAATTAGGAAGTGTTATATATCCCAAACTTAGACTTTCACAGTTTAGTTGGTCATTAGACTTCACTGTAATGCCACCTAAGGTAGGCACATGTTTATATCTCTGGTTTTTATAAGTTTTTTATTGTTGGTTTTTGTTTATTTTAAAGTTCAATTCTTCTCAATATGTATAATTGAAACTGTAGCTATTATAATGTTTAGTTGCTACTTTAGATTATACTTACAATGCAAATATTAAGTAATACAAATATTATACAAATATTAAGTAATTAATTATGTCTGAGTGTAGATTAGAATTAGATTAGAAATGGTTTTGTTAGAATGTACTGTGATTACACTTATAAAGACTGTTAATGTATATTTTCAATTTCATTCTTACGGACCTAAAATTTATATTTTGTACATAATTAAGAGGGTAATATTATACCTATTACCACCTCATTCCTTAATAAAAACTTGAGATCTGATGTTCCTTCAGAGTTGATTGGTTTCGCCTTTTGAAAATTTTGTTTGACAGGAAAGGACATCTCAAATATAATTGTCATAATTGTGTATGTATCAGTTTTCCTTGTGTTGTAGACTAAGAATTATCTCATTTGGTATTTACGTGTGTGGGTAAACCCATGTAATTACTGTCGGTAAATGCCTTAACTGTCTTTCCACCTCCACAGTCACAGTGATCGCTACAGCTCAGTTGAGTTATGGTCGTTACACTGATCACTCAAGCTTTTTGACGTAGTTGTGGTTTTAAGAGTATGACTCCATTAGAATTGGCTGGAGTCGTGGAAGACTTTGCTTCGATGCATATAGCCATTGTATGTTATATTTACCATCATAAATATCATTAGCCACTTTATTAAATGATTTTTATTCAACTAGAGTATATTACACTATTATCATTTTCATTCTATAAAAAAGTTTTTTTTGTAAAAAAGTATTGTAAGCCTCTTATATTGGAGATAGTTCAAATCAAAGCTCACTGTGATGACTAGATATGTTAAATACCCAGGTATTATAAATTTATGGTAAATATGCAAAATGGGTGAATACCCGGGTATTCATAAGTAATAAAGAATTAAATTTGTAATTTCCCCGGACAATATTGTTTCTGCGTGTACAATTTTGAGATAATATACAGCAATCTGTTATTTAGATTTTTATGCGGACATTTTTCCATCACAATATAATGTAAAACAAAGTTTCATAACGGTTTTAATGGTGGTAGTCAAATTAAACCCTATCTATCACCCTTAGCCCTTAGAACATGTTACGTGAAATAATCAACCAGATATCCCCTAATTTGGACCAAATCATTTTATCTTCAGACCTTGGATATTTTAACCAAATATTTTTCAGAAGTAAGTTTAGACACTAAAATGTTTGTGAAGGGAATAGTAAAGACTTTTTGACACTTTTGATCTTGTTTTAATCATACTTAAAGCATGTAGATTGCATAAAAAATTGTCTACCCTATTAGTAAATAAAATACCCTTGTCGAAATATTTTGTAAATAAACAGTGAGAAGTTATTTTCAACTTCAATTCAAATTATGTTATATAACATGAATTACATAATTCAAATTAATATTTTTTGAAGAAGTTTTTATAGTTTTCAAAATTATGAGTTTTGTTTACAGATTCATGGTGAAAACAGCGAGATGATGGACTTGGCTCTAAGAGTTTGTCGCGGTTACTTGAATGGTCCATGGAAGAAAATTACACCCAACGATATTTCCGTGAAAAGGATAAGGTAGGCCAAACTTACTTGAAATAATAGTCTGATAGTTTCTTAAATAAAATGTGTGATTTATTGTTATTGGGAAGACATATTTTGTTTTGTGCACTCACTTCTGATTACAACATTTCCTTGTGGTTCAAAATAAGCTTGGGACTCAAAACAAAAATTTGTGGCTGTCTTGAACGAGTGCCCTTCTACATGGTTTACAAACTTATTTTTTAGGCCAAACCATATCTGATTTTGAATGGTAAATTTTGTTAGTCTCCAGTTAAAACAAAATATGGTTACAGTAAGTTTTATGACATTTGGTATTGAGTGTATGCTTAGCTAATAATATATTAAGTACAAAATGATTTTGTAAACTTTAAACGTTTTTATATGTGTAAAATTTAAGTTAAATAACTTTTTGGCTGCCTCAAGAATTCTAACATTCAAGAACCATAAGGAAGCTAATAAGGTATTTAACCTTTTAGCGAATTTCCCATAGGGAAGAAGTTATTACCTACCGTAGGTCTCATGGTAAGACTTAAGCCCGGGACCATGTTATTTTTTCTTCTTTAGGTGCCCAGAATCCAAAAACAATAGTCGTTAAAATTTATATATATATATATATATATATATACATACAGTGGAACTTGGTTATAACGTCATTGAAGGAACCACACAATTAATGACGCTATATCCGAGTGACGCTATAAAAGAGGTTACATAATTTTAATTTAAAACCGAGGAAAAATAGGGAAACACATTTTTTACATGAAATATTACGACATTTAATGAAGGTAATTTGAAATACACCGTAAGTTTATGTTCATGACTGACTGACTACTCTACTATATAAAAAATCAAATTTGAAAATATTGCAATGAAGTTCGGCTTGGTGAATTCAACTGTTGGTTCGATTTTAAAAAACAAGCCCGAACACACGTCTGCTATCTTACGTCGCTCCTCACACGCTCTTATAACTCACACCTTTTCTTCAGCAAAACCTTTCTCTTAACACTTGCCATTATTTTTCAATACTGTATTCGTAAATTAAAATAACGAAAAACAAACTGTAAAAGACATACACTGAACTAACGATATCTACACGAACTGTAGGTACGTACGAACGGCATCACAGTGCTTTGATGCGACGTGAGTCACTGACACTGACCTTGATGACCGGCGACAGCGGATATAGGGTAGGGGAGGGGGTTGGGGTGGTTAGCGGTAAGACAGCAATAAAATGCCGTTTCTAAAAATAGAATGTAGCTAAACAATAGCCGTAGCCCTCACGTTGCACCACCGACCGAACTTTCTCTATTTAGCTATATGTTGCCTTCATCTCGGCCCGATTTTCTTGACGTTATATACGAGGTTTGAGAATTTACTGACGATATATCAGAGGTTTTTTTCCTATGTAAATACATATAGTTTGGCGGGACCTAAAAATAAATTACGTTATATCCGAGTTGACGTTATGGCCGAGGCCGCAATAACCGAGTTGCACTGTATATATATATACATACAGGGTGTTCATTAAAGTCGGGGACAAACTTCGAGGGGTGATAGTACTCATCAAAATAAACCAAAAATATC
The DNA here is from genome assembly GCA_023375725.1 of Nephotettix cincticeps. Classification (NCBI taxonomy): domain Eukaryota; kingdom Metazoa; phylum Arthropoda; class Insecta; order Hemiptera; family Cicadellidae; genus Nephotettix; species Nephotettix cincticeps. Next base: position 47,035,562 of record CM041791.1, read on the forward strand.
TAATAAACATATGTCGAAAAATCCTTCATTTAGCCACTAGCCGCCATTTTGTATTTTATACAAAAACGTTATATATAAATAATTATTTAAGATACAGACACCAAACTTCGCACACATATTTAATGGTTAAAGAAAAAAATATTCTCAAATTATCATTAAGTTTGCTTTTATAATTTCAAAATGACGGCGGTTAAAAATATTTTAATTTAAATAACAAAAACCATTAACTTTAAGAACCGCCGCCATTTTGAAAATATAGGAGCAAACTTAATGATACTTTGAGAATATTCTTCTCTTTGGCCAATAAATATGTGTGCAAAGTTTGGTTACTGTATCTTAAATAGTTCTTAATATATAACGTTTTTTGTATAAAATTCAAAATGGCGGGTAGTGGCTAAGCGAAGGATTTTTCGACATATGTTTATAGGAAACTTTTTGTTTATTTTGATGAGTACTATTACCCCTCGAAGTTTGTCCCCAACTTTAATCAACACCCTGTATATATGTGTGTATTGAAATAATTCGACCAAGTACCCTTAGAAAAAATGTTTTCTAAGGGTACTTGGTCGAATTATTTCAATATAATAATATTAGTAGCCCTGTTTGATGAAATAAACAGTAAAATTAATATGTATATATATATATACAGGGTGATCAACTCAAGGAGGCCACCATTGGGATATCGGAAACCGTAAGATTTAGAGAAAACATTAAATGGGGAACATTCCTTAATTTTTTAATGCGATAAAAAATATTAATTTCGTTTTTCAAAATATGGCCGCCATTTTCCAAAATGGCGGTCAACTTTGAAATTTCTAATGGGAAACCCTGTTTTTTATTATGGATTTAGATTTAACATGGAATTTTAAGACTTTTTTACTCTTGGTCTTTTTTTTATAAGCTTGACCGTTTAGCAACTAGGAGCGCTGAAAGTTTCAGAAATTCGCGTGATCAACTCAAGGAAGCCACCATTGGGATGTTGGAAACTTCAAAATTTCCTATAGAACCCCTATTTTTAATTAAAGATTTAAATTTTCATAAAACTTTACAACCTTTTTTGCGTGATTTGTTTTATAAACTCGTCCGTTTAGTCACTATGAGTGGTAATTATTTTTGAAATTACAGTTTGTCCTTCAAGAATCCCCACAGAAAAAAGTCTAGTGGAGTTAGGTCCGGGGACCTTGCTGGCCAAGCTACATTTCCATTTGTAGATATTACCCTATCTGGAAAGTGAAGATTAAGAAAGTTGGTGGCATTTTGATCGTTGTGTGGTGGAGCTCCGTCCTGCTGGAACATAAGTTGCCCTCTTACATTCAGCGGCAAATCGTCGATAGCGGGAAACAAAACGTCCTCTAATAGTTGAATGTACCGGGCCCCTGTGAGATGTCCATTGTAAAAATGCACAGCTAAGACACGATTGCCTAATATGGCACACCAACAGTTTATGGAGAACCTAACTTGATGGTTGCGCTCTCTCACTGCCAGAGGGTTTTCTGTTGACCAGTAATGGTTATTCTTTCGGTTGTACATGCCATTATTGGAGAAGTTGGTTTCATCTGTCCAAATGATGCTATGTAGGAAGCCAGGGTTGTTGGTAAACTGCTCAGACAGCCAAGCACAAAAAGTCAGCCTCCTTCCTTCATCGCCAGGCATTAAGGCTTGAACTGGTGTAAATTTATAAGCATGGTAATTGTGTTTGTGGAGAATTTTTCGTACAGATCCAAATGACAATTGATAAATTCGAGCAACATTTCTAATGGATTCCTTGGGGTGCACCTCAAAGTATGCCAAAATATCTGACTCAACATCTTCTGTCACAACTCTTGGTTTACATTGTCTTTTCTTGGTAAATGACCCAGTCAGTCTTAAGTTTTCAACTAGTCTTGGAAACAACTTACGGTTAGGCGCTCTTCTATTCGGGTATCTTTCAGCGTATTGCGTCGCTGCCAAGGTACTATTCTTTCTACATTGAAAAAAAACTTCTAACATGTCCAATTTTTCCCCATTGGTAAACTCCATTATTAATAAGATGTAACTAAATTCCACAATAAACTACTTATTATGTCATTTAAAAACAATATAGGAAAATTGCAACAATAAAACAGCTGATTATTGTCTAGTAGCAGAATCATGTGTTACGCACTAACACAAGACATAGAGGTTACGTAATTTAGTTTTGAAATAGTTTAAGATATCGTTGGTGTGATAAGGTATTTTAGAAATCGAAAAGTTTGTATTTATCTTTTTAATAGTACCTTTATTTCATTGCCTGTAAATGTTGAAACACACATCTTTAATAATAATTTGTTATTATAGTGTTAGAAATATGAATTTCCTAAATTATTAGCGCTACAAGTGGCCAAATTGTGATGTTTATTACGAAATTAGCAAGAATAAAAATCCTTTAAACTTTATAAAAATCAAAATCCATATAAAAATATTGGGGAAACCCCTATATTTTTATATGGATTAAGAAATTTCTATGTTTAAATTATAAAATTTATATTTTGAAAAACCAAATTAATATTTCAATCGTCTCAATAGTGTTCTCTACATCTTACGGTTTCCGAAATCCCAATGGTGGCCTCCTTGAGTTGATCACACGAATTTCTGAAACTTTCAGCCCTCCTAGTTGCTAAACGGTGAAGCTTATAAAAAAAGACCAAGAGTAAAAAAGTCTTAAAATTCCATGTTAAATCTAAATCCATAATAAAAAACAGGGTTTCCCATTAGAAATTTCAAAGTTGACCGCCATTTTGGAAAATGGCGGCCATATTTTGAAAAACGAAATTAATATTTTTTATCGCATTAAAAAATTAAGGAATGTTCCCCATTTAATGTTTTCTCTAAATCTTACGGTTTCCGATATCCCAATGGTGGCCTCCTTGAGTTGATCACGCGAATTTCTGAAACTTTCAGCGCTCCTAGTTGCTAAACGGTCAAGCTTATAAAAAAAAGACCAAGAGTAAAAAAGTCTTAAAATTCCATGTTAAATCCAAATCCATAATAAAAAACAGGGGTTCCCATTAGAAATTTCAAAGTTGACCGCCATTTTTGGCGGCCATATTTTGAAAAACGAAATTAATATTTTTTATCGCATTAAAAAATTAAGGAATGTTCCATTTAATGTTTTAAAATTTTATATCCCAATGGACCACTTGATTTGACACCCTGTATATAAACAGTATATATTATATGTTTTTTTTTCTTCTCAACGGTTTGAGACAAATTTGGTAGATACTCCTACAAATGCTCGCCTTCTAAACCAGACATATCGGTATATTGTTTGTTTTGTAAAATGTTTTTTGCATTTTTATGTAATTTTTAAAAATCTAATTTTATATTGGAACCAACTTAAAAAACTACACAATTATGTTTAAGTTTTTCTCTATCTCCAACTTAGATATTACAATCTTCACATACTTATTTTGGGCTCCAATGTAATCTTATGGAGGATAGGAAAAAATTAATATTTCCCATATTAATCAATATTTTTGGATAAAGCTTTATGTGGTTGAGATCTATCCATTTATGTTTAAAAATCATAGTTTATGTGTTTATCATGGCAGCAAACCTGCATACTCTTTTCCCATATTAATCATATAAGCAATAGGCAAACTCCTTTATTTATGGACATATGTTAATGAAAGTTGGTATAAATGTTAAGATAAAAATTATTTATGGTAGAAATGACTACTTTCAGTGTTCCTCACAGTAGTTAACCTACACACTCTTTCCCATGTTAATCTTATGGAGAATAGGCAAATAATTCTCACGTTTATGGACAGATTTTTGTAAAACTTGTCACATATTATTGTTATTACATTATTGATTTGGAAATTCGCTGAGTACGCAGGTCTGCTGCGACGGGGGTATTATTTATTCTATTGACATGATCCATAAAAACATCATCAAGAATGTAAAATAAAGTTTGATAATTTTACAGTCACTGAGATAATGCTTATACCTTATTAAATATAAATAATTACCACCATTAAATTTTATACACTTCAATCAGTTTTTGATTAAAGTAGATTAAAACCTTAATATATCATTTCTGTTAAAAGAATTGTTTTTGTTTACAATTTTATTTCCATTAAATCATCCCCCCTCTAATACATTTCCATTCATCCACATCAAAGTATTTTTCATGGGAGAATGGTAAAAGCCAAGATTTTGCCACTTTTTACCATTTTGATTGAAATGCCACAATTTATGCTCATTAAGTCCTGAATAAATCATAGATTGAGGCTTAGTACAGCCTACATAGTGTCACCTGGAGAACAGCCAAGCTAATCAGGCTCTTGCTGCCACAGAAATAGGCCTGTAGACATCTATTGTGTGTGTGAGCTCTAAATAAAGCCAGATTCAAAGTCATTATTTCTGCTAAACTAAATACAGCTCACGTTTGTTGATCACGTGTTAAAAACTCCCGTTCTCCGCAGCCAAGACCTTGTGATTTAAATAGGCTGAGATGCTTGTACGGAGTAGAGATAGAGTTACTGAAAGGTTTGAAAATCACCCACCTAGTAAGATTAAAAATAAATACCATCAATAAAACAAAGTACCTAACATAAATGAGTTGGAATATTTAAATATATTTTACTGTTTAGGGAGTTGTGTTTTGCAGATTATGTTCACAAACATTCCAATAAGTAAATATCATCAAAATTTCCCTGACCAATGTCTTTTACAATCATAACCTTTTATTTTATACTTTAAATCTGTGTTTGTATGAATAATAATCTCGCAGCAACCTGCGTACTCAGCTTTCCAAATCAATATATATAAAATAATATATGACTTTAAAAAAAATCTGTCCATAAAATGAGAATTATTTGCCTATTCTCCATAAGATTAACAAGGCAAAGTGATGTGCAGTTTGCTGCTGTGAGAACACTGAAATTAAATTCTACCATAAAATAATTTTTATCTTAATTTATACAACTTTCATTAACATCTGTCCATAATAAAGGAGTTTGCCTAATCCCTATAATTATTATGAAAAGAGTATGCAGGTTTGCTGCATGATAAACACATAAACTATGATTTTTAAGCGTAAATGGATAGATCTTAACCACATGAAGCTAAATATCAAGTTTTATCCAAAAATATTCATTAATATGGGAAATATTAATTTTTCCCTATCCTCCATAAGATTAACATTGGAGCCCCACAATACAATGTACTGTGTTTAGATTTTTTAATATCTAGGTAACATTTGGAGATAGAGAAAAACTTTAAGGAACTTAATTGTGTAGTTTTTTAAGCTGTTTATAATGGTAAAATTATAAAATTAGAAATTTTTAAAAACTCTGTGAAACGCAAAAAACCCCATTTTGGGGTACAAAACCCCCCCAAACTACCCGTTCCCATTGACCGATATGTCTGGTTTACGAACTCGTCCGAGCATTTGTAGGAATACACGTCTCTACCAAATTTGGTCTTGATCGGACCATTTTTTCGAGAGTTATCGTGTTAACAGACACATATATATACATATACATATATTATATTATAAATTTTTAACACTATTGTTTTTGCATATGCACCTAATAAGAAAAAATAAAATTCTTAAGTCTCACCATGAGATTACGGTATTGCTTCTTCCCTATGGGATGCTAAAAACTAATTAAAACTGATTGGATCACAGTGTTATTAAAGGACTTTGATACCTTGTGGATCTTGTGCTGATTTAAACAAATTTAAATTCAAACTGGCCAAATAGGAGAACAGTTTATTACCTATAACATGCATCGGTCTTCACATTTTTCAGAATTATTTTAAATCTGTACATCACACAGTTTGTCCTTGTGAAAGGTCCAGAATCGTATTCGGAAAAATCGAGAGCAAAAATTGAACCGCTAAAATTAAATTAAAATCTTTTTAATGTAACTCGTCGATTGTCTAAACGTGTCGCCGGTGGCCTGGTTTTTCTTCTGTAGAACCTCCCAAAGCCGGCTACAGTTTTTAAGAATAAATATATGTTTAGAGTGCACTCTGGGTCGAAGCTTTGTATGTATGTAAGTTACAAGTACAAAATATTGTAAATTGAGTTAAAAAATTCTATAGTGCCTCATATGGTTTATAGAAGTTAAAGTTGTGATTGTGTGTAGTTTGTAGCTAAAAGATCAATTGAAAATAATAAATTACAATAAATTGATTACATTACCATTATTATTATTATTTATTTTCTTCTACTAAGCTTTTTAAAGGGAATCCAATGCTAATTATTTTATGACAGAGGATTTTTCCACTACAAAACATTGAAAACCTTGACTTCATTAAGCTGAATATTTCATGTAAGCCATTGTTTCATAATTTAATCATTGAGTTTGTCAAAAACTGTTCCTCTGTTTCATTTTAAGTTAAAAGATAAATTTATATCAAAAGAACCTACAATTTTTCAATAATTTCTCAAAAGTATTGTTTAGCTAAAAACTAATGTTTTCCACCAAGCACAGTGAAAAAACTAAATTGCTCGTAAAAAGAAATGTGTATCAACTTTTCATTTTACTTTTTGCTTATTGGTAGATCAACAATGATGTGGAGATATTTAGGTGTTATTAAGTACTTAAAAAGTTCTCATAACCCTTGCCAGGGAACAATATTATAAATTATGAAATATGAAATGTTTCTTAAACATTTACAGGTATGTGTGTATGGATATGTACAGAGCTTTTGATCCCTATTAATATGGTACATGTGTTTTAAAAATTACACTTGAAAATTATAAGCTTTTAAATGTCTTATAATGCTTAAAATTCAAAAATTCAAAATATTTTAAAATTCAATTTTTAAATTTTCTGGCAAACGGTTAATTTATAAATTATTTGATTACGACCACTATAAAGCTTAAAAACTTAACTTATTATAACTTAAAAATATTAGTATTTTGAATTAGTAGTCTATGAGAACGGTAAAACAAACTAAATGTGTGGTACACATTGTCAGAGATCACACTGTTATTGTTTTAGAGGCTACTAAAAATCAATTTCTTCCTTATTTCTCCTCATCCATTGTACTCAAACCTTAGTGTGCTATGTAAGGCCACATTACAATTACTATACTATTAAAGAGGAGGATTTTTAAAAATATAATAAGCTATTGAAACAAAGGTCTAAAGATAGTTTTCTTATATTTTTGAGTACAGTACATATTACAAATTCTCTAATGGAATACTTATTGTTCCTTATTAATTTCATCGTAATTTTACAGGCAAATTGTTCACATTACTGTTCCCGATAAAAGAAATGTTATTGTTCTATAGTCACTAGATGCATTTTCGTGTTTGGGGGCAAGGTTGTTTATAAACAGCTCGCAGGAGCTGTTCTCCAGAGCCCATTTGGCACCGGTTCCACAGCGCGAGGCGACGGCCTACGGACGGGACGGGGTCGTTGCGCCGCCTAACAACTGCGCAACAGCCGCTCCGCTACTCCGCAGTTCGAATCCTCCGTCCCGTCCTCGCATGTTATTTTCGACGTTATTTGATCCCAAAGTCTTTTTAAATTTCAAGAATGGAGGATTGGTTTTGTTTGTATACACAAAAACCTGAAAATAGATTAATGCACCACTTTATTTTAGTTCCAATGTTCATGGCTTTTGTTACAAAATAGCAGAATTTGCTCGTAGCAAAAACAAAGCTTGTACCTTCTAGTAATTGTGAAACATATGAACGGGATACCAAAGAGGGAATTTTATTCCTATTTTACATTCTCTCACCTATAATTCCCATAATAAACAATTAATTACTCGTAATTGTTTTACTCAAGATTGTCGAATTTGCGTCCTCAGTGGAGGTATATCAGTGTTAGGATCCCCTGAACCCAGGAGATGTCTGGCTGTGAATGGATCTTTACTGAGCCACATTCTACATCGACAATCCAATTTAGATAACATTTGGAACGCACTATATCAACTGTATCTCCAGGCATTTTATTATTCATATTTTGGAATTCTAGGGACGAATTAATTAAGGGTAGTTCGGTAGTTTAATCTCTTAAAACATTAAAAATCCAAATTTCTCATAAAACTCCTACAACTATTTTGAGTGAATTTCGTGGTTTATATGCTTTTGATCCAAAATAATATAACACGCGTATCCGTGTAAAAATTAATTGCTAACGTTATGGGCTTTTATACTGTACTACAAAATTTTTTGTCATTTTCTTGTAAAACTAAATTTATAATCTGACATGACCGTTAACATAAGCTCAAAAAATTAAACAATTTAGCTTCTTGAATTATTCGTCTACGATTCCAGAAAAAGTTAAGTTTACTGTAAACACAGACGTTATCTGAGAACTTCAATTATTTTATTAATAAATTAGAATACTAAAAAATCAATTTCTCCTTTATTTCTCTTCATTCGTTTCGCTTGAGCCGTGTTATGTGATGTAATATCCCACAACTCAATTGACCCCACCACAAAAAGGTTTATATTAAAGAGAAAAGTCATGTGTCGTTTCACTGTGATGCCGTTTAAATTTATTTGTCAACACTATTTATACAAATGCATTTATGCATTCTTACAGAATCCTTAATTTTCATGTGATTGCGTTTTATTTAAGTTATTAGAAAGCTATCTGCGGTATATGTTTCTATTTACTAGAGTCGGTTGTTCTACAATATAATTTCTTGGTTACGACTATGTCAGCGGTGTCAAAAGATTGTTGCACTGATCACAAAACCCCGCCTTTATGGGATATATACCTGTAATAAACAGATAACTTATCTCGCCAAGTTCTTTTGTTAATTTTACAGTTCATAAAACGGGAAGGTCGCGGACGAATCAAGGTTTTATCTCTTGTCGCAGTGACTCATCACAGTTAGTAGGGACAAAGACAATTTATATTTTGAAATTGTCTTTGGTAGAAAGTTATCGTATAAGTAACGATCATGATATGAATCTATCAATTGAAAGTCGTTCTAATTACAGTACTGGAAAATGTCAGTAAATCAATTTCTTTGTTGACTTGTAGCACAGTTGAAGCTGAACAGTTGCCATGTTGAATATTGATGAACGACTACTTACGATTGTGTATTGTTATAACGCATCGGCATGCGATGTCGATGTCGATGTCGCTCAGCTGGCCTTGGGTTGTGTGGTTGGCAAATTTGCAAGTCAAGTACGACCGTGTAAAAATAATTTATTGACTGGTCCAGAAATGTTAGTCTGGGTACAGAAATTAGGCGATTTGTTACCATTAGTTTACGGAATACCGGGGATATTACATCTGATTCTTTGTGTTACAGTATTCTATGCTACGTGGTATATGTAGTAAAAAAGATTGTTTCGCGAGACCTCTATAAAAACCGTCCAGTGAAGAGTGCGAACATTATGAATTAGGCAGTAGAGATTGTAATGGGATAATCGTTATTGATCCTGTTCCACATTTATCAGACGAATCAGCAACACTTGTGGCCCATATGTCTGTGAAGTTTCACTTTGCCAACGAGTCGGTATTGGTGGCATTCTTAATCTGATTGAGCTTACATCAGCTTCTTGGCTCATTGTTCGATTGTGCTTGCTGCTGCTGATTGTGTAAACAGACAAGGATTTCATTCTCGTTTTAAGTTTGAAAAACGTTTGAGACAAAAAGAAAAAGTAAAGAAAATAGCAATAAATAGATTAGCACAGGTGAATTATTTTTATTTCTTTAGTCAGTAATCCAATAAAACTTATTATAAAGTATCCTAAGTGTTATTCTTATCACTATCTCCATATTGTTAGTTACGCTAAAAAATCATGTGATCAGATTTATCTAGCAGAGGTTGTTTTAAATTTCTCCGTTCCCAGAAATTATTTTGTGAGTATGTACTGTAATAGGTCCCTGACCACTGTCAAACATTGACTAACTGTAGGAAGGAATGAAGACGGGGGGGCTAGTGTTGTGGTGAAATGTAGGCCTACCTCGGACTGTCTGTCATGTTGTATCGTTGCTACAGAAACACCATCTAGGTTGGAGGTACCTATTATCAGACAAGATTGGATAGAGTAGATGATATTACGTTCATACCGGCCGATGAAATACAAGAAGCCGTACTCTGAACTTACAATGACGATAGGTCGTCTACGTGTTATGTGTTTAGTCTATGGAATTTCATTCATTTGGTTAGAAAAACGTTCAGTACCGTACGCACGAAGTTTCGGGAAAATCATGACTATGTCGAATCGGTATTTTACGAAAACCTCCACGGTAGGATGTTGTCCTCCACTTCTTGGGGGTTCAAATAAACTATGCTACCTTTGGGGGACAAATATCGACATTTCCCATTATGCAACAGAAATTTGTAAGCATATTATATTTCGCTATTTGTGTGAAGTAATCTGAGATGTTGGCCGTGTGGGGAGTGACGCCGGCTCAACCAAGGCCGCCCAACTGCGAACTGCGTACTTGACTTGTTGGCTGCGGCATCAGCATGGGCTGGGCTGACGTCACAGAAACCTGGGCTAGGCGATCTATAGCACTAATGTAAAAATTGGATTAAATTACATAGCCTACCATGAAACTTCTACTATAAATTTATCTTTTTATACTTAGGTTTAATGTAATTTATCTTTGTGACTTAAGCCCGTATTACGTTTACCATAGCCCTATATGACATGGATCTATTATAACTTTTTTTATATTAGTATATTTGAATAAACATTACGAAACATACTATGCTCGTTCTCGTATTACATTACCAAAGTTATGTGCCATACAGTATTTATCAATAATATAATATAACATTACTGCTACTGTTACAAATTTATATGATTGTACATTATTTACTTCTCTATGGGAAATAAGTTAACGTTAGTTCATGCATGTATCTAAAGGGAATGTTTTCAGTTCCTCTAAACAGCTATTCTTATAACATATGACGCCACCGTTTCAACTTTTGGGCTAACGGATTGCTAACACCCCCGCCCTATTAATGCTTTTTAGAAGATTCTTCTCGTGTTAAGCTTGTTTTTATTTTATTTTTAAACGTTGGAGAGCCACCACAAAATATTTAGCCATGTTTTGGTATTAGTTTGGATCGTTACGCCTTATGGGATATACAAACAACTCAGAAATGTTTGGGGCTTTTATAAGTTATATTACCTTTTTACACATAGATATGTCTTAGCTCTGGGGGTATTAATTACCAATCCGTCAGACCAAAATTTATAACGGAAGTGCCGTCATATGGTTTAATAACAACAGCTGTTTAGAGGAAAACATTCCCATTAGACATATCCATGATCTAACATATTTCACACAGGGACGTAAATACAACAATTTTTATATGAGAATATATAATATAACTTTTTTACGCCGTGATAAAATAATAATTTTAAAAATATTATTCATTACACCGTGATATGTTTCATAAAAAGATTGTAGAACTGTGACATTGAACTACGATAGTGTTATTTTGTGATAGCAAATTGCAGTATTGGAGGTAGAGTAATTGCAGGGGATATTAATAGATATGTACCTATTGCATGAGTCCATCGATTGTTTGATTGTCTGCGGCAACCCAAACTTCAGCTGAATTGGACCTGATTACATCGATACTGACTACAATCTATTTCACATAGATTAGTTCAGAGTACTGTGATTGGTAATAATCAGTGAATCATCATATAATCAGTGTCAAATAACATTCTGATTAGTGTGGTGTGGTTCAAGTGGAAGGTGTTTTCATATCTGCACACGTGAACAGCACATCACGCAATACACAGCCAACTTTGGCTCTCAAATGGCGCGTAATTTATTTGGAAGAAAGAATCAAGTGATGAGGTAAAGTGTATCAGAGTTGTCATCGTGATGTAAATGTATGGAGATGATGAAATAATTTTACTTTATGTTTAGCATCGTAATACAGTACTTCTCTCCAGATAAGTCTTAACATTGGAAATTCATTTAATGTATTGTTATCAGTTTCAATAATGAAGTACATTACACTCCAGAATTAATTGTCAGGATATATCTGATGAGGCGATGATTCCGACGTCTAGCGTGGAGTTGAATATCCATCTTGCGATGGTACGAAGTCCCTCCGCAAGAACACGTGGCCTTTGATAAGGCTTATCACTGTGATAACAGCGCAAGTCGATAATTAGCAAGAAATTGTGCGTTCGCATAAGCAAGTAAGAAATACCACGAATTAAGGGTTTCAATTAAATTTGAATTTCCAATGTTAAGACTTATCTGGAGAGAAGCTTCCAAATATTAGACTTACAATAACAATTCAAATAATTTGACGATTCGTCTTCAGAAATATACTCTTTTGTTCAAAACGATCACCAATCATCATACAGTATACTGAAGAAATGTGTTCGTTAATATACGTAACGTGTAGGTTTGCTGGTTTGAATATATTCATACATGAATAATAGTTCAATAGTGTTGGATTGGAGGAAACAAGCTTTAAAAATCATATTTGTAAATATCTAACATAATTGAAACTTTTCTATTCTAAATATACAGCACCTAATAAGAGAAAATTACATCAAGAGTTTAACTAAAAGCTTAATGCAATGTTCGATCCAAATGTATGATATTTTTCCACCACAGTGTTTACAGTACTGTACACTGTACAGTCTACGCAGCAACATGCGTTGTTGGCGGACGTGAGCGTCGTAGGTTTAGTTGGGTAATTTGTTTATACTGTTGCTCCATCTCGAAACATGAAACATTGTGTTGTGATAAGGGCAACCAGGGACAGGGCTAAGGGACACACCACAGTGTAGGCGACGCAAGTATGACGTACAGTACTGTACACTGTACAGTCTACGCAGCAACATGCGTTGTTGGCGGACGTGAGCGTCGTAGGTTTAGTTGGGTAATTTGTTTATACTGTTGCTCCATCTCGAAACATGAAACATTGTGTTGTGATAAGGGCAACCAGGGACAGTGCTAAGGGACACACCACAGTGTAGGCGACGCAAGTATGACGTACAGTACTGTACACTGTACAGTCTACGCAGCAACATGCGTTGTTGGCGGACGTGAGCGTCGTAGGTTTAGTTGCGTAATTTGTTTATGCTGTTGCTCCATCTCGAAACAGCGTTTGATAAAAACTTTTAGACGAAGCATAATTAAGTAGTTTATTTTGATATTTTGGCCAGCGAACAATTGAACATGTCTCGTTTAACTATTAATCTTGTTCTGCGATTGTTTGACATGCGCAACAATGTCTTTGAAATGTTGTGTATTTTGGAGTAGCCTATCATCCATGGTCTGTCACGCTGTGGCTGTGGCTGTGGCCATCAATGCGTCAGTTTGGTTAGGTGAGAGGAATCTTATTGTTTATTCGGTTGACGAGCAAAGCAGCTCTGACATCTGAAATGTTTTGAACGCTGGTTGGGGATGTTTTAATCCAACACAAATTAATTACCGTCAATATCAATATTTAAATACCTATAAATGGTTATAAAATGACAGGTTTAAGTTCTTATATATTTATAAAAACGTTTTTAATTTAGTTTATTCTACATAGTTATATTATGAATATGAAAAAAATAAAGTTTAAATTCACTCTAATTTTTTATACTTTTCCCAAAAGTAAGATTTAAAATTAAAAGCTCTGGATCGCATGACATATTATGGATGTTGCAATTATAAAGCTAGATAAAGTAAAAATTATTATAATTATCGAAAATCAATTATCATTGAATTTGTAATACAGTACTGGACTGATTGAAGCAAAAATAAAGAGGAGGCAAATTCAATATTTATCTTGGTACCGGTAATGTATTTACCCACCGAATACTTATACATGCTCTGTTCCCGAGAAAGGATTCTGCGTATAACCCTATAGCAGTAATGTTTACTTCGATCATGCAAACTGAAACAAATAACAGAGACTAAATAGGCAGAGGTAACTTTCAAAGTTGCGCTGATTGTGTTGATTAGTTGACTGTGGACTGTGGACATGCGGGGTATAACGGTTTAGCTGGACTAACTTATATATCTATATCCGACAAAAGAAAAATGATAGCTTTTATATCTGTATAACACATTTTGTGTGATCCATGTATGGATCTTCCTCTACCCCGCTGAGAGGCTGTCGCTGTGTTGACCCAATAATGTTGTTTACATTGCCGGCGTGTGGGCGTAGCGGAGTAAACATGTTTACTATTGAGGTTAACCGCAGCCTCGACGACACAGATACCACGATACAACGCACCTTGCGAGCGATGGCCGCCATGGCACGGCTCAGAACTGGAAGTTTCCATTGCGAAGCTGATCTGTAGTCGACAGGGAATGTATTGCCGTGCTGGACAAGTGGACAACGGAGCCTCTACTCCTGAGCCCTGTCACACCCCAGCCGCGATGGGAAAAGGTCTCGAAGGTTACGTTGGACGAATTAATCGTATTACCAAATGCGTAGTAAACATGACTTGATAGAAGACAGATTTTGTTATACTCACGTTACACGACTAATAACGATACAAAGCTCGTCTTATCAAACCCGTTTAATGCATTTCCAATACAATTAATTCTATCTAAAACAGAGTTATTGGAAACCTCTCCAGTGCTTGTTTTACCTATCTTATAAATATTATTTTCGTAGCGCCGAAGTTAATTTATCCGTGTGACAGACCGCAGTCGACCCTGGACCATCGTTTGTCAAATGTTTATCGTTATGTGAGATAATAGTCTCTTGTACCTACAGTAACCTTAACACTCAATCTAATAATTTGAATAACGTCGTTTAAATCACTATTCAGCACTTAGCAAATCTGACTTTAGGGGGCGGGGTGGGCGAGACTAAACTCCTCCGATAAATCGTCATCGTAAAACTACTGTATTACTAAATTATTATTTCATAAATTGTAGCTTAATTAAGAATTGAAAGACAGAAATTGAAAAAAAGAAATTGTATAGCAGTTTATAATCCGTCGATTTAGTGTTGAAACGGCAAGGGTTACTGAATACAATATCGATGAATAAACCTACGCTATCGTATTCGTATGGATTTAGTCTAATTCCTATAAATACGGAAACGAATTGGGGGATAACTATTGTAGTATCAAATAAACTAGATTTCATTTCACAGTATGTAGGCCTTTTGGAAGCTATTAAACGTTGTATTTCACCCAAAGTGTAAATAAGCCGTCGTAAATCTAAGTTTGTTTATTTTGGGTAGAAATATAAACTTCTTGGATTTAAAGTAAACGTTAAGTTTTTTATGTGCAATAGTTTTGCAATAGTTATGTGTCATAGTTTTGTCCATTATTTTACCTCCGCATTTTAAAACAAAAGTTTCATTGTAAAAACCTTCTTCATTCATTTATCAATTCTTCCTTTCCTGATTTGCTGTTTTCCTGTTTGCCAGTGTATTAAGGTCAAGGTTATTTTCTTTGGTTATATACATTCGTAGTATTCAGAAAGCTATTCATAATACATTTGTATATTGTCAAATTGTTCCATACATTTTCATTGTAGATAGTTTAATAAGCTCTAATTATATTGAGCCTCCGCCTTAGGACGATGCAGGAGGGTCGGAATGCAGGAATGTTTGGTCGCTGACGTCGCCCGCAACACAGGTGTTCGGTATCACGGCTCGACAGAATGATCGATTACATTTAAGTGCTCATGTTTACTCCGGATATGTACACAGAGTTTATAACGTTATCGCCCTCTGTGTAAACACGGCATAACTACGTCTCGGTGAAAACCGGACAGAACCGTGTGTTCAACCTGTTGGAATCGTTACAGCTTCATCATTGATGTAGACGTGCGTCTGCGTCGTACCTGGGAATGTTGCTCCAGACGTGTCGCTGACGTCATTCCCCGCTCTCTATTGCTGACGTAATACAGCAACAGGTCTTGCTGGGATTTCCAACATTGTTCCCCTCTCTTGTCCTGTGGGACTTTGGTCCATACTGCAAGTGCAACTGGTTCGAGCTCACCTTTTTATTTGATAATAAAAGAACCATCTCTTTGAATGGATTGATTGATTGTCTACCATGCTAACGGATCGTCTTTCGATTTTGTTGTTTATTGTAGGATTAGCACTGATTTTATTTAGAACGTTGATTATAAAAATGAACTTTGATATGTTTACATTGTAAGAACAAATACGGTAATTATGTTTTATTCATACCAGATTTTAGAGTCTTGCACACGATAGGTTGGAAATCTATTGGAAATATTGGTTTGTATGCAAAGAAAATGGTTAAGTCGCACGCTACTTTATAGAACGTGATGAAACGGTCGGATCAGTTATTTCGAGCCCGTAATTTCGTCAGAGCCAGCGGCTGTTGGCTGACGTCTGAGTGAGAGAATGACGTCACAACGGGTGTGAGGGAGACGGAGATGGTGGCGTGATCGGTGAGTCACATCACGGCACCGCGCGACGCTCGGCCGTGCCACCGGTCACCAGCCGGCAGCCGCCACCAGCTGTGAGGTGTATGTCAAGGTTGGCGAGAAACTGCACACCTTGCCAAAATAACTGAAAACCGGCGCAAATACGGTGATTCAGCAGTTCAGCTGGCAGTTGAAGGTGTAAATATTAAAAATTAAAAACAATCAATTTACTTCTCAAAATAATGAATTATTTAAGTGTTTTATGCTCACCAATGTACTTTTGTCACATAACAAGAGGTCATTTCAGGCTAGATTTGCGCCACATAATGAGTGGTCACCTTTGGCTAAACCTCTGACTGGATGACGAGCTGCTTACATTTAAAAATCATCCTCAAAGTTCTTGTATGCTACTCGCTCAACTGAATCAGAGCAATAAAGTTTATAGAAAATGAAAATATGCTCTGTGAGACTTCCCACCTGTTCACCTTGGGTAATATATTTTAATACTGATACAACCGAAGTTGATTATGAGGGCAGCTGATAGTGGTTAAAGCTTGTTTTACTTATCAATTTTCAATCTTTATTTTCTATACGATTTTCATGTGATCACCAGTTACATGACCATAGCTGTTATATTGTTGCAGTGGAGGACTGAGCAACTGGCTGTACCAAGTTTCACTGACCAAGTCGCTGCCTAAGCCCGCAGAGCCATCGCAGGTGTTGCTACGACTCTATGGCCAGACCCATGGTGAGCGTGCCCTCGAGAGCCTCATCACTGACTCAGTCATCTTCACATTGCTGTCCGAGCGTAACTTGGGTCCCAAACTGCACGGCATATTTCCGGGTGGACGCATTGAGGAGTACATCCCGGTAAGCACCACTGTAAAACCTACCAATAATACAAGAACTAACACATAAAAGCTTAATACAAAAATAATATGCTGTATAGCTTTGGCTACAACTCGAATCATTTTAATGATCCTGATTACGAATGTAGAGAGCACGGAATCAGTTTCTGAGAGTTCCAACTCTAGTAAAGCATTCAAGATTTCAATGAGAATCATTAAGTGGTTGGATTGAGTTATGTTTTCATCAATTCTAGAAACAGAGATTCTCAGTCATTGATAATAAACTTGCTTAGAACTCTTAAAATAAATAATTATGAAATAGTGTATTGTAAATTTTATTTTGAACTATAATTATGAATAATTCTTTGGATATGAATCCCAGGAGACAACTTTTTAGCAGATTAGAATCAATATCTCCCTGTATATATTTATCTTTGTCATAAATTTATGTAGGCCTATTCACTTAATTAATAGGCCAAATCAATATTCAAATCATGAGTAACTCTATTTGACTTTAAAAAATCGGAGAACAGCTCAGTTCCTTTGAAATTTGGAACTTTTACAGCTACAGCACAGTTAGTTAAAGAAAGTACAACCATTTTTTTTAAAGGCTGATTGTTGATTGTCATGTTCAGTGCCTACTGTTTATAGTGTGTTGTGGAAATTTGTAGATGGGAGTAGGAATTTATGTAACTGAAAATAACTATCATAAATCTCAACCAATGTATTTAAAATATTAATAAATTATAATACAATAATTTTTGTACCTGTCAAATGCATATTTTAATTCTTCGACTGGTTTTAAAATTTATATGGAATGGTACAAAAACTGATCTTTTTACAACCTTACTTCAACCTTTTGGAAGATGATAGTCAATCAAATGCTCAATTACAAATAATGACATAGTTCACCAAAGGTAGGTTTAAATAACTCTTAAATATGGAATTTGTGATGTACACATATCCAATATTAATATGGAATTGTAATAACTGTGTGTCAATCTGTTTTATACAATCTGTCGGCTAGTGAGCGGGTCGCACAACCATCGTACGATGTTATGTTACAATTATAAAATAAATGCTATTGGTCGATCCTGATCACACCACGTTCCTCGCCGGCTGTCACCCTCGGCCGATGCCTTGCCATTCCATCCTGAGCTACCACATCTTCCACATGACCCTGTTACTCACAGTACTGAATGTTTCATTATATGTTCCCTAACACCCCAACTAATAGGTGTACTAGACATTACATTACACTACAGTGGCAACGAGTACGCAGAATTTATGGGACTGCTGCACAGACTTTGCCTAAAAAGGCCCTAATTATTTTGTTTACATAAATATTTTTGTAGCTTATTGTAAGTATAAACTTATATTACAGTATTTTTTTCTCTAAAGTTTATATTATTGTGCACTTTATAAAACAAGTCAGCCTGGTAGGCGTTATGAATGTTATGTTCTTCATGACTTTCTAATGAACCTTGTGTTATAATTGCTATCAATAATATGTTTAGTAAAGCTTATTACCAACATATTAAAAATAATAATAGGTTTGGTATATTGTATTATAATACATAATACATTCTTAGAGCATAAAATTAAGCAATTAAGAAGTTGTTAAAAAGAATACATTTTTAAAAATTCTGAAACGATTATGGAATTTTCATTCCAGTTGATACTGCATAAAAAACTAGTCATTTATATAGTCCCAAACCATTTTATCAGTAATTATGTTATATACCTCTTCCTCTGTGTTAACTGATTGGTGGTTTTGTGTTTCAGGCGAGGCCGTTGAAGACGCAAGAGTTGGCGGATGAGAAGCTGAGCCGCCAGATTGCCACCAAGATGGCCGCTGTACATGCTATGAACGTTCCCATCAATAAGGAGCCTCGCTGGCTCTGGGATACCACTGCCAGGTAGCGTCACAATTGTATGGCTCTAAACAAAGGTGTTGATAGCGATGTGGTGTGGCGGTGTCTTTTGCCTGTATGACTTGCAGACATAAATTTAACTATGTATTACGTTTTTCCAAGTAATACTTGTAGTATCATTTTTGGTTTATAACTAATGTATATTCAATCATCCATACCAAACTTCCCTTGAACTCCAACCCAGTTAATTAGCATAATTAATTAGTTTAACCATTTTAAACTATTAAAACTTTTAAGTTTCAGTACTTTTTTAATGAGTAGGCCTAATATTGTAATACCCATTTTTATAAAGATCATGTAGTTATGTTTTATATGGTTGTATACTTACAAATTTGATTCAAAATTGTAGGTTCAGTTAGAAAAGTAGGCTTGAATCGATTTTATTATACTGATAATATTATAAAGAGATGCAAAGATGATTTTTCATGCTCACATTCAGTCACATATTCTATGGGACAGTAGTGTATGGAGGTACATCAAACAAAAATTAAAAAAAAAGTCTTAACCCTACTAAATGTAGCTTTAAGAATTATGTTACGTTTGAAAAATTATGAATCTGTCAAAAACCACTTTGCTGAACAACTGGATTTTAACTGTTATGGTTTATATTTAGGGCCTACTTGAGTGTACAATGCATGTAAAGATAAATGACTATGAATGATTTGAATTTGAAGAACACAGCATTCATATAATACAAGACACAAAAAGAAAAAAATATTACCTCAATATAATTTAGATTACTATACAAAAAAGCATCATAGTCTGGTCTGAAATTCATTAGATAAATTCCAAAAAATATTAATAAGTGTAAAATTTAGTTAGGTTTAAATTTTTATTAAAAAATTTTTTAATTTAAAGAGCCATGTATTCCGTAGAAGAACTTAGTAGTTAGGAGAATTATTATGTTTTATTGATGACGCTATTTTTCGTACATTTATGAATAAAGACATTTTGACTTGAGATCACTGAGGTGATTTGTGTGTATGGGTCCCGGAATTAACAATTGTTATTATGGGTAGCCATGTTGCACGCAAAGCCCTTTAAGTTGCCCCTTGGTCAGCCTATTAATAAAGATAGTTTATCAATGTTGTCAAATATTTTTAGCTCAAGCCAAGTCATGGCTGGTAATGACTGCTTATTAATTTTTGATTAGATAAGAGCTTGAAGATTGTTAAGTCAAAATATTTTCATGATTTAATGATTAAATTAGTGTTTGATAATAATCTTTGTGTTACCTATTTGATTTTTATTTGGTTTTGGACTGTGGTAACTAATTACTTACTATATAGTTTTAAATATTTCCATATTCTATACCTAAACCAAATTATAGTGTTTCCCTTGTATGATAAATTTATAATTTAAATTTAATTTTTATTAATAATTCAACATTTAAAACACACACACACACACACACACACACACACACACACATATATATATATATATATATATATATATATATATATATATAAATCAGTCGTCGTCGTCTTCCTTCAAGGATTAGGCGGTCTGCCTGTTCCGACTTCAAAGCCTCTTCACATCCATCTCTTGCGCGGTCTGCTCACACTTCTCCTTCCAGCTGGTTGATACGAAAGAGCCGCCCTGGGAATACGAATATCTTCCATCCGCTCAACATGATCTCTCCAGTTCTGCTTGTTGATTTCGATTTTCTGCCATACAGAGAATACGTTGAGTTCCTACCTTATTTCAACATTCCGAATTCTATCTTCCCTGGTACACCCCTTCACTGCTCCCAAAAAACGCATCTCAGCTGCCTGCAATGTACTCCACTCTCTTTTCTTCGGTATCCAGATATCAGAGCCATATAGAAGAGCTGGGATGGCCATCATCTTGTAGAATTTTAATTTGGTCTCTTTCCTGGCTTTATTTTTCAGAGTCCTGTTTATTGTCCCACAAATAGTTTGGAATCTATTAACTTTCATTATCAAGTCTTGATCTTCTTCATAGCTAATATCACAACCCAAATATTTGAAATGTGACACTTGTTCTAAGACTTTATTATCCAGAACTATTTTTGTTCTGAGGGGCTCCTTCCCAAGGAATGCCATCACCTTTGTTTTGCTGAGGGAGATCTTCATATTATATTCCTCACTTAACTGGTTTAATTGATATAGTGCTCTCTGTAGGTTGTCCTCTGTTTCCTGCAGTATTACCTGATCATCAGCAAACCACAATGAGCTGATCACAACTTTAGGTGTTATTTGCATGCCTGGCTGTATTCTTTGATTCCATATTCTGTATATATATATATATACCTTTTTACGTGACTTTACTTTACGTGTTTTGTCATATTCTACAAAACTCAGTACAAGAACAGTTTAGATGATGTAAAGTGGATCTAAACTCTACGAGAACTGCTCAAGCACATAGAGTTAGAGAGGTAAATGAGTGGAAGGGTTCTGCTTAAAATAGTTACGTTATGGTTAGAGAACATAGAAAAACTAGTCTTGGTAGGCATAGTGGCTACTGATCGGACATATTTTCTCGGAAACTATCAATCATTGTTGCTGAAGCAATGCTGGTTGAAGTTTAACAAAGAGACAGATGGCAAAATAAAATACCCAGAAAAAAATAAAATAAAAGCAAGAATACAGATGTAGTAAAAGTATACAGAATGTTAAAGTTTACATGTGTGGTCCAAAGGTTGACCATATAAACCAACAAAATTTTTATATATTAATGAATACCTTATGTTGATGTATACATAGAGGTTTGGTGTTTCTGATTTCCATGTTTGCATCACTTAGGCCTACCACCCTCTCAGTATCTCAGGCCTATAGCAGAACATCGTTCAAAATATTAATCAACTACCATCAACAGTAATATCCAACAACAAACTACTTGCTGCAAAAATATCTCATGTAAAACTGAGAATTTTTTTATTTATTTTGCAGAATATGGTGAAACAGGCAAATAGAAATATTTTCATAGAGAAAAAGTAGGTTTAAACATTTATTTAATTTATACTATGATTTTTATCTAGTTGTTTAAAATGATTTTGTAAAATGGCACACAATCTTTAACTCCTTCAGTGCTATAGGCTAATATATTGTTGTTAGTTTCCATCCCTAAAAGTGAAGTAGCAGGGGCAGGTAGTGTGGTGTCTGTCAACGATTTAGAGAACTTGTTAGTCGTCATCGTAGTTGAAGTCATTGAAGTTGATGGCTTTTGTGGGCTTAAACGGTATTACAGCAGACTCTTGATTTGATTTTTTACAATTTGGATATGGTCAAGTGGAGGCACGGGTAGACTTTGTTCGGTCTTCAATAAAATGTTTAAAAACATGAAACATGAAACGAAAATGGCACTGGAAGGGGTAAGTGAAAACATTGCTTAACTAACAAATGCTTTTAACTTTTTTACAGGTGGCTCCAAAATATTGAAGAAGGTCAAATGAAAGAAAACCAGGTGGATGAAACACCAATTGCTGAATATCTGTACAAAATGGAACTAAAGCGAGAAGTTGGATGGCTCAGGTACAATACTTATTTTTCATCATGATCAAAAATAAATGCTAAAATATAAAAATTATTTTTTGTTTAGTATTCCTTGAATTACATGATAACAACAAAAATTACAAATTAATGATGTTGACCACAGCTTTTACCAAAAATAATGCACAATGTTTGCGTTCTTACTCATTACCAATTATTTTATTTTAATATTTTTGAGAGGCCAAAAATAGCTAAAGTAGTGGTTACAAAATGGGTGTGTAAGTTTTGACTTCACATATTTAGTAACAAGAAACATGTTTTTTTAGTGAACCAGAGATATTAGCAACATTGTAAGCTCATCATTGTCATATCTTGTAATAAGATGAGAGATTTTGTAGTAACCTTGATATTATTAAACCTATATTTGACAACCAAAAAATGTTCCCACGTACAGTAAAACCTCGTTAATCCGGACACCATTAATATGGACTTCGCTTAATCCGGACAGCCATTGGATCACAGTTTTTATGCGCAGAACGCTGATTAGTAGCATGCGATCGTCACTGTACGACTGCGCCCGGCGATGTGAGTGTGCGTGTGCCGGGTGCGGGCGCTCACACCGCAAGGCGTACGTGCCGTTACCATGGTTACTGTCAGCCAATAGTAGCTCAGTCACACGATTGTGTTTCTCCTGCTCGTGTCAGGCCGTCAGTTGCTCCACAGAGGTCTATTGCACTGTACGTTTTAGTTGCGTTGTTTAATTGTGAAATTAACACAAAAGAAAGGCAAATGAAGTTCAACTCCTTCTTCAAACCAGTTCAGTCAATTGAGGACGAACCTTAACCCTCATGTTCACAGTAATTTTGTCTTTTTTTCGTTGTGTCATTTTTTGTATGGACGTAAATACCAAGTGTATATTTTTGTTCAAATGTAACTACTGTATGTACTGTTTGTACAATATGTATTTTTATATTCATAATATACATACTATTTAAGTTTATCTGCAAAAGGTGTTTCATTATATACAAGGGGAATCCAAAAATCATTGTCTTTCTTCGTTTAGGATTATTTGTTTTAATCCGGACGTCTTGGAGCCCCAATTAGTCCGGATTAACGAGGTTTTACTGTACCTTATTAGGCATATTTAATAGCAACAAAATTTTGAGGCCACTGTTATTGGTTTCTAGTGGCCTCTGTAGTAAGTAAGTATTTATGCCATTTATAAAATTCATGGGAGATTTTACAACTTTACATTAAAATTTATTCTATGTGGCAATTATAAATGAAAAAATTATATCAATTAAGAACTGACTTTGAATAAGTGAACTATAAAGCAATCATAGCGTAGTTTCACTATACTTGCTGATAAAAATTGATATGTTCAGATTATGAATTAGACATCAATATTTTTAATTTTTTTTATAGTAAGAACTTTAATATTTGATTTCAGAGAGCATTTGATAAAGTTAAAATCACCAGTGGTGTTCTGCCACAACGACATGCAGGAGGGCAATATATTGCTGCGAGAGGATGTGGAGGACCCGACCATCGTATTGATAGATTTCGAGTACTGCTCCTACAACTACCGCGGATTTGATATAGCCAACCACTTTATTGAGTGGACCTACGATTACACCAAGGCAGAACACCCGAATTTCGTAGCTCTCAAAGAAAACTACCCTTCTCGTGAGCAAATGGTAAGTAACAGCCCACTTTTTGGCGGTGCAACTAAGTTACCTAAATGAGAATACTCTGATAGGCCTAGTTTAGTTTACATTCTGAGAAAAATGACGAACAATCAATGAAGAAGTGATATAAAATTACTTTGAAACATCTTGTGAGCTTTTCACTTATAGGAAGTAATTATAATTAAATAGGTGGATTGATGAGAAAAGATTTTTTATAGTGAATTTATATGATATTATAGATTCTTTCAATGTACGTCATTCAGTGTAAAGAAAATAATTGATCTTATTTTGAAAGTTTGAAAGTAGTTTTATTTACTTTTTCATTAATTATGTATTATTTGTAGTGGTAAATGCAATATTTTAATCACTTTCAGGAGTCTCACACATTATATTACTCTTTAAATTCATCAGTATATTTTGTTTTTATTAGTGAAACATTTAATTTGTTTACATTGTTTTGAGCCATTATTATTTTTAGTTGCACCTTTGTATGCCAAAGTGGGCATGAGTTAATATATTCCTGTGTGTGAGAGAAGAGTGATTCCTGCATGTTTGTTTGAATAGAACATAATTATGCACCTTATAACCTAAATATAACTTGGAAACACTGATAGGATGAGTCCGAAGAGTCATTTCAATCTTTTCTTTATTATTGCTTTTAATTGAATTTAAATATCAATTATACAATTTTTAATTTCTTAATGTACTATATATTATTTTATACCTTGATACACTAGAAATAATTTAATGTCATCCTTAATTAATTTAATAATATATCAACTAGTTGGAATTTTGAGTACCCACTTCTCTCACTTATTGGCATGTCAAGAAAGTTTATTGCACTTTCAAATAATTTAATTATGCTATAATCTTTTAATTTTATCATATTTAGAGTGAAAGAGGTTTAGTATGAATGTTTCAACTAGCATGTAATGTGTCCACACCATAACTGTCCATAACTATTATAATATGATGTAATCTTCTCTTAAAATCTTCATTTTTCAAAAATAAAACTTGTACTACTTTTTACTGGTGGAATTTCCAAAACCAAATAATTAAATAATCTACTTTAATTGATAACATTTTTAACGAGTTGCAGTAGTGGTGGTGATCATTATCGTATGAAAAGTTTAACGGTACACTTTTGAATACATAAAGTTACATACATAAGATCCAGGGAAGGGGGAAGCCTTTGACAGTTATGGTGTGTGTAGAGACAGAAGGTTTCTACCACTTCCCTTTATGACCTTTTCAGCTGAGGTAAGCCCCTTCTATTTTATTAATTTTATCATTATAGGCATCACTTTTATTCTTATATTACTTTTAAAAATCATTCATCATAACAATATCACAGTTATTCCATTTTCTGTTAGGAGTAGGGGTTTTTCTGTTAGGTACCTTCGTCAAGAATTTCATATGCCTGGCTTGTGTGGAATATGATATAATTTGGTGGCATGTCTTGGGAATTACTGTGTTTGTCTTTGAATGTGTGGTTAATCCATGAATAGTAATCAATAGTGGTTTAATCCTTACAAACAAGAAGAAGCAATTATTTCTCACTACAAATATTAATTAATTGAACAAATTTTAATTATCTGTCTGGTGGTCAAAAGCTAATTTGCCTTGATTATATCAAAACTGTTTAATATGTATAAAAATGTTTTTTTCGATGTTTTCAGCCAAATGAAATTAGTCCTCTTCTCTGATGTTATAAGAACAATGGATAATAAATAATAATGAATTGTTGCCCTAAACTATAAAACATTTATTTAAATTTTCCATAAATATAATGCGTTTACCTCAACACTAAATAATTTCAATGTTTTAAGTAACTTTCATGAGTAGAATAATTCATCTTTAACTTTCCCAATATCATGGTTTGGTAACCATTGGTAAACTAACATTGATTTGAGGAGAGTGATCTCCTTTACAATTTTATAAAAAACTAAAACAGCATAATTTATTCATTCAAATTACAAAGTAAGAAAATTAGTTTGGTTCTATTTTTTAAAAGTTTTGTATGAAATTGAGTAATCCTAAAAACCATAATTTCTGCTTTTTTGTATAGAGATGATATTTTAGTCTTGTGACTAAATCAAAACTTGTGTTTTGATCCTTCTTTTGAGCTTTATTCGGTTTTGATTATAATCAGATAGATTAGTGGGTGATGAATTGTAACTTTGCTGAAGCTGCAGCTTGATGATATTCCATGCAAGCCGGAGCATGTTGTGGCTGGTAAACAGTTGTTACCAGTTCAGTTTCATTGGTGCAACCGAGCTGGTCTCGGACAATTGTTGTTTTTGCCTCTCTGCGTTTTGTGTGTTTTGTTTCTTTTATCGGGGCATCTTGCGGAAGCTACGGACTCCCACGGGAACTCTCAAACTTGGGAATTCTCGAACCCGGGATCTCGCAAACCCTCTGATCTGACTATGTCGGACCAGCTTGTAAAAAAAGGTTGAAATATGCACGGTAATTCACATTGGTAACACTAATTTTTTTTGGAAAATTGAGTCTCTGTAATATCTTATTTGTTAAAATCCCTA
Organism: Nephotettix cincticeps; assembly: GCA_023375725.1. NCBI lineage: Eukaryota > Metazoa > Arthropoda > Insecta > Hemiptera > Cicadellidae > Nephotettix > Nephotettix cincticeps. The sequence continues at coordinate 47,062,322 of CM041791.1, forward strand.
ACCATTAAATATGATAATTTTAATACTTAGTTAAGTATGGTTTTCCAGTTTTTTTTGTAAATATTAAAAGCATTAATTAATGTCAATTTGTAGTTTCAAACACAAAATACAAATTTTTGTCTTACGTAACAATACCACATAATTTCAAGAAAATCTTCCAATTCTAACTATGATTTATTATGCGTTTGGACACAGATATTTTTTTAAATAGTTTGTGAGCATAGTTGGATCTGATCTATATTTTCTCTTCAACAATATTCAAGTATTTTCTGATAATGAGACTCAACTTTCCACAGAAAAAGTGGATTCAGATTATTTATTTGTTATGTTAGAATGTATGTAAAATGCATGTTAAGTGAAAAAACAACTAATGTTATTTTCAACTCCTATTTTACTTATTTTTAGTTTCAACAAGACATTTTCCATATTTTTATTATCATATTGTATAATCTATTCACACACTTGCATAAAAACCCCAAATCAAAGTATATTATAGGTAAAATGAAATGCATCTATTTGGCTTTGTGTTCAAAGTGTCCAAGAGGTCACTAACTTTTACATAATGACTAAATTAAATTTCACTTATCTAACTTCATAGCTTCAAATTTGCTAGTTGGAAATCGTTTAAAAACCAATTTAATTATAGTTAATTTGATTGGAGAGTATAAATTTTAATTCTAAAGAAGCATTACGCATTTTCTTCTATCATTCAGTGTTAAGGAGTGATTTAAACCTTATTTCTAACGATTTTAAACTTTATTTTTGGAAATCTAAAATTAGATATTATATTTTTCTCCCTCATTATACAAGTATGAGAATCAGTCATCATGAATGAGGCATTTGGGTGACATTGTATTTAAATATTAGTTATGAACAGATCTGTTTTAAGTGTTGTACACCATTATTATTGTATTATTTTGTTAATTGTATGATGTACATAAGAAAAAGTGGATGTTTCTGGAAAAATATTATTTATAAGTTCCCTAAGAGAACAAAAAAACTGTTAAATGATTTACTCAACAATAAATCAAACAGCAGCAAATTTTCTCTGTCCAATTAAGTGAACATCAGTAGATAAGTAAGAAGAGACCGTGGTAAGTTCAACAACTTTTGCCATATTGTAAAATTATTAGAGAAATTCAAAATTTTAAATTACAATATGGTTATTGTATAAAAGAGGTGAGGTGAAATATGTTTTGAATTTACAAAAATTAATTGAAGATGTATCTAAGATAAAGGAAGGAAGAGTTCTTTCATAAAGAAAGAGTAACAGGAATGTAGCATTATTGATGTGAATATTTAAAAATGCTAGAGTTATACAGGTCAGTGACTCCAATTATCTCATCAATATTTATAGGGTATTTATATCAAGAAACAGTTGAACATTTAGTTTTACAGAAGATAGGCTTGATAGGCATCTGGTTATTAACTCCTTGTTGCAAGTGTGAATAGATTGTGTGCTGTCCTTCCAGTATGGTTCTCATGTTGTATGATGTGCTCATGAGTCATTCGTTTCTGTCCACAGCTGGTGTTCCTGGAGCAATATGCACACAGTGTGCCTGGACAGTACGCTCCAGTGTGCATTGATACACTCATCCGGGAGGTGCGCCACTTCACACTTGCGTCCCACCTGTTCTGGGGCCTCTGGGCTATGGTCAATGCCAAGCGGTCTCAGATCCCTTTTGGATACTGGGTAATGTTGTGTGCATATTCAAATTTAATTTTTCTGCTAAACCTCTCTTAAGTTACAGAAATATAATTTATAATAATAATTTATCCCAGTTTTATGAGACCCTGATTTACTCATGCACAATGTCTAAGCAACAAGGCTGCTCCATCCAGCATTAACACTCATGAGGATGAGTCACCATTACACCTCACAATTAGTGTGTGGCTTAGGTTTATTTATCACAGAAACATTGTTATAACTTCACTCCTGCCACTGTTATGGCAAATAATTCTGCCATACAACACAACATTGTGTCACACATCTGCATCAGTGCGCATTTGGCACACGTCTAACCTCCTACATACCTTTGATAGTCACTGTAACGTTTTACTCTCGACAGTGTAAAATAATTTGACTATCTCCATTTCAACCCAACTCTTAAAACAAAACCAATTAGTATTTTAATTATTAGTCAACAACTTAGGGTTCCAGAGAAAATTTAAATTTACTGTCCCTGGTTAGCACAGTATGGTGTCTCAGAGCCCCCAATTTTATTCTGATGGAGACTATTTAAAAAATATACTATATAGTATTAGGGGTCTGCGGTACAGGAAATTATGAGGTCGGTACGGTACAAATAGTTGTACCTCGGTTCTCGGTACAAATTCGGTACGGTACGGTACACGAGAATAACATTGCCGCTAGTAACATTGACTGATCTCATCCTTTTATTCATAAGTATTTTCCAGAACTTAATTAGTGAAAACGTAGAGAAAGGAGTTTAAAAAAAGATATACAATGTCAGAAGAAATATTTTACTGTACTAATTTTCAAACTGTAATATGATTTTTAAATCCATTCTTTAAAAAACATATCACATTAAACATATTAATAATTATTTAAATTTATTTTTAAAATTATATTATTAAATAATTATATTAATTTTTAAAATTATTATAATTTATGTTGTAACTAATTAATAAGAGGAAATAATCTTCTCAAGTCTATATGAAACTAAGGATGAACAAACAAAATAAAAAACTATGATGTATTTTATTGCAGAACAAAAAATACAGAAAACTGAGTCAATACCCCCTAGCCAAGACCTATGTTTTATATTATCCTGGTTTATTATTTTTAATTCAACCAATCACAATAATTATTCAAATTAAATCAAACACTTTCATAAAATGTCAAAGGGCTCTTTAGACTAAAATAGTTATTTTAGTATAAAGTGGTTAATATTTTAAAATTACAGTGGAACCCCTTAAATCTGAACATGTTCTTGGGAAATCAAAAAAAGAAATACCTGGAAATCAAAAAAATTTAATCACATAAACTTATTTTTCAAGGTTTAACAAAGTCAGGGTTTTTCGCTTAAAGTCTGTTATCGTTAACCATTGAATTTACATACTTCGTAATTATAAAATCAATGCTTTAACTGTTGAAATGAAGAAAATCTTCACACGACCGTAATTCCAAGCCACGTCGGTTGTTATAGATACGCATTTATCTGCAGGTAAACGCGCACTAAACTATACACAGACAGTAGACAGACGCGATACGCATCCCTGTTAGTTAGGGTAGGGGGAGAATGGTTTATTTTTAGCACAGGCTTGACCCGCCAAGGTCACTGCCCTTATGAATTTATTGAGTCACACACAGCCCACCGCGTCGCTTACCGCGCGAATACAGTGACGAAATAAGTGCGTAGTATTTATTTCCCTGGAAGAACAGGCTTCAATCCCAATTAGTTCGGATTTGAGGGGTTCCACTAATGAGGAAATACAGAACATATTGTTAAAAAATAAGTTATTTATTTCCTTTATTCAATTATATCCTTAACATTATGATTTTTTATTTGAGTGAAAAACCCGAAAGAGCGGGATCAATACGGCAAATCACAGTTCTGTATTGGTCATAATATGACCAATACAGAACGATGTTATATTACGATGTGTTGACGATGTTATATTATAACATCGTAAACAGGTTGTCAGAGGAAAAAGAACGAATCAATTGAAAGAATCATGAATCACAGTTTAAAAGGTTTTAACTGTGATTGAAAAATCACAAGTATTCCCATCACTATTTGAAACACGACTAATACGAGCCTCATACTGGTATGACTATTTTGTTACGTCAAAAGGAGGAACGGTTCCCTTATCACGTAAGCTGCTATACGTGGATACGATAATAAGCCGGGAATGCACAATAATTTAGAGCCGGCAGGGAGATGGCTGGTTGCTCGATTTTCCTGAGGTCCTGGTGAAATTGTTTTATTTTAAATGATCATTCACAAACACGCTATGAGTCAGTCTTACGTTCAGTATTTGCCGTACATCTGGGCAGTGTTGTAATTCTATATTACTTGTAGAGTATAAAGCCTTTAATGGTCGGGTTTTATTTAATGTTTTCGCAGGAGATGTTCCATAGTTATATTTGATGACAACCTAGACTGGATAGTGACTTAATTTTTCCTTATTTGTACCGTACCGAACTTGTACCGAAAAAATTCTTGTACCGTACCGAGGTTCGGTACAAGGCTGGAACCGTACCGTACCAATTTTTTCGGTGCACCGCAGACCCCTATATAGTATTTACTTCCCTGTGGGAAATGGGTTAGATCATGGATATGTTTTCAGTTTATCTAAACATCTGTTCTTATTCTTTTATATTAAAAATTAAATACATTAGCTCTGGCGGTTTCTATGGAAACCTGTTTCACATTTTCCATCTTAAAAATCACCAACCCCCGCCCCAGAGCTTAGGACATATCCATGTCAAAAATCAATCTTACTTATTTGTCAACCGTTTTTATGAAATTTCATGTATACAGTAAACAGTTCATGATCACATCACATGATAAACTCATAATTATCATACTGATCAAAATATTTTTTATTAAATCAAGGGGTAACTCCCCCAAAATCTTTAAAACTTGCATTAAAAGGTTGCGGAAAAGAAATTTGATGAGTTTTTTTGTAAAAATACATTTGTTATGCTAAGGTGTGAGGAATATGAAAGGTATATTGAGTGTAAGTAGTTTTTTAAGTTAACCTTTAAAGGGAGAAAGTATGTGACAGTTCCCTGAAGTGTTTTATTAATCTTGTATTTAACTGCAAGTAATGCGACTGAGACTCAATAATGTCTTCTTACATTTATGCCTTTTGCATAATCATTTATTTTATTCCATGCTTGTATAGCTAGGAGCCCTTTTATGCTGTTCAAATGGAGGATAAAAACACAGTAAATGGTGTATAGTTTGTTTTGATTTGTTGTGCATCTGGAGTTTTCAGTTATACGTTTACAAAGGAATATCGGTGGGAGTGACAGTGGTTTTATAAAAGTAACTCTCACACTGGTTTTATCTTCAAAATTATAACCTAATATAGATATTAGCTAGTGGAGCCAGTAGTGGCTCTTCGGTATTCGACCCTTATATACGTTAGCTTGGATCCGACACAATAGATTAAGTTAATACCAATATAATATTTAATATACAAAAGGTAGGTGAAATTCCTTCAAAAGAATGTGAATACATATTATTCTTTTTGGTTTGGATTTATAAATCTTATTTTCTTCGCGATAAAAGATCCAGAATCAAACATCAAGTACGGTAATATATTATTTGATTATAATTTTGTATGTTTTGCAATTTCAGGAATATGCTAAGGAGCGCATTGACACATACTTCCAGTTGAAGGCTGAATTGGTTGGCTGTGATACTGGATTAAAAAGAAAGGCCGTCGACTTGGAATGAATGGAGTGAGGTTTGTACAGACTTCGCTCCTCGATCTCTCACTTCCGCGAACTGCTCACGTGTAAGTGGCCTTCGCGGTGACACTTAAATCTTGCCTGGTTCGCCGATCATCCTGACAGTTGTTGTCTAGTAACTTGTAAACTTTGCGGTTGTGCAAAAGTTTTATACAGCTCAATTTTATAGAACTTTAATTGAGATTTGAATATTTTGTAAGAACATTTTTATTTAAAATACATTTGTAGATTTTTACTGTAAAATTTCAGAACTTTCATCTGATAAACAAATGTGAACTTATTTTTGAATATAAATATGTTTTCAAAATCAGTCGTAGCGGCCAGCGGGTATTGGCTCGCAGTAAAATTCCACTCCTTGATAATGAAAACTTTTTCCTATTTGAATTTAAAACAAAAACTATGAATATATATTTATTTACTTATAGTTAGAGGATCCAATAGTCACAAACTTAATCTCTGGCACTTACAATCAGCTTGAACGCACAATTTCGCCATCCTCGGTAACTATAAGACTTACTTGTGTTGCCTTGTGACGACATTCCCGGACAGTGGCTGGAAGTGGGAGGTCGCTGTCATTCTAGGCTGTGTTTTGCTTCTCTCCTCGACACTCGCTAACACTGTATACTTTATTTGTAAGAATCATTCTTAAATTAGTTTTAAACCGTGAACTTCATATTAGTAGGTATATTTTTATCGTTGAATAATGTACTTAAAAAATGTCTATTTATGAAATGACAGTGGTTAAAGTTTAATATTTTTGTATATTCTGCACGAATTATATTGTTATACTCGGCACCAGCGTAAAAAGCTCACGTCTTTCAGTATTAATCCATGCATTTCTCTTTCATGGTTTAATGTTCGGATTGTATTATTGTTGTTTGTCGCATGTGTAGTCTTTGTAGTCGAATTATTTATTTTAAACTATTTCTTCATATTAATATTTTTACCTTTTGTACTTATTTTACTAGTTACTCATTGTATTTATTGTTCTGATGTTCTATAATTTTTTTCTCAGGATTCTATTCATAAGACATGACAATGTCATTTTATAATTATTAACGAAAAATGGTGCTAGTAACATATCTTCTTCTTACACGCAGTTAGAAAAATGATTCAGTCCTTATTGTATCTGTAAATAAGTTTAAAATAAGACTGAATGTCCAAATATTAGCTAGTAGGCATTTTTGTGTTACTGAAATGAGTACCAACAGGTTTTTGAATGCTGTGATTTATGTTTAGTGTTTGAACAGAATAAATTTTGCCAATTACACTCAATACAGTCACTTTATATCTTCCAAACACTTATTATCTCCAGTAGAGATGTTGTAAATCTAGTTTATGCATTTTGTGATGAGATTACCTTGTTTGAATGCCATTGAGGCAAACGTGATATTGTTTTAGTGGGAACCTGTTGGTATTTACTATCTAGCTCTTTTTTTTAATTTTCTGACTGTTGTAGATTGTACATTTTTATATTTATGTTGTTATTACAGTGAATATATATATAAGCTTAGAATATGTATTTTAAAAATATTATAATAAAATATTTTAAATCAATGATGTTGTTGATTTATTATACCTAACTCTCCAAATTGAATATATGAGGGGGTACCCAAAAGTAACCGGAATTGCGCTACCAAAGGCGTGGCCTGTGTAGTACGTATGTCTGCCGCTGCGTGTGTGTAGCACAGCTCATCCGGAGTTTGGTGCCGCTAGTATCTTCGCCGTGAGTGGACGTGTTCGTCTGCAGTGAGTTTTTAGTGAACACTGTTTTGCCATTTCATCGTTTTCTTTGTTGTCTTTTCTCATTTTTCTTTGTAAATAACTAATAAAACTTTAACTTTATACAATTGTTACAAAATATACACAAGATTGCAATTTTAATTTTAAATCGATCGGTACTTTGGTGAACAAAATCCGTCCACGGATAAGCAAGAAAACGCACTTTTACTGCTAGATTAAAGGTCCCACACGCCACCGCGGCGCGGCCTAGGCGAAGAATTAATTGTTGTGCCAGCTGCTTTTTTGTCACGCCTGCGGTGGCCCATGGGCTCTGTAAGTTAACTTTAAAAGTGCATTTTCTCGCTTATCCGTGGACGGATTTCGTTCAACAAAGTACCGTTTGATTTGAATCAAAATTGCAATCTTTTTTATTTCTTGTAAAAGTTTTAATGGTTTTTTTGTTATTTGAATTAAAATATTTTTAACTGCCGCCATTTTGAAAATATATTAGCAAAATAAATGATTCTTTGAGAATATTTTCCTCTTTGGCCAAAAAATATTTTTGCAAAGTTGGGTTTCTGTATCGTAAATAGTTATTGATATATAGCGGTTTTCGTATAGATTACAAAATGGCGGCTAGCGGCTAAATGAAGGATCTTTCGATATATGTTTGTAGGAAATTTTTTGTTTATTTTGATGAGTACTATCACCCCTTGAATTTTGTCCCCGACTTTAATGAACACACTGTATATACATAAGATAAATATATATATATATATATACATATCAATTTTAACAATTATTTTTGGCCTCTGGGCACCTAAAGATGACAAAATAACATGGTCCCATGCTTAAGTCTTACCGTAAGACCTAGGGTAATAGGTTCTTCCCTATGAGAAATTTACAATTTTAATTTCAAATCGAACGATACTATGTTTAACGAAATCAGTCCCCGGATAAGTGAGAAAATGCACTTTTATTGTTAGATTACAGGGTCCACACGCCACCGTGGCGCGGCCTTATCTATACCTAACTATCTTAAATAATTCTTGATATATAACGGTTTTTGTACAATATACAAAATGGGTCACAAGTTTAGGTACACATCACAAGTACATCCTCATGAAGGTGGAAATACAATGAAAAAGGCTGATCCCCAAATTTAATCAAAATTTTCTAGTAGATTAATGATTTTTATAAAATACAATATTGAATACCCACATCGTATTGAACACCTAATGGATGCTTTGTTATTTAAAAGCCTTCAATTTATACATGGAGCATGGAATGTTTTTTTGTGACCACACAGACAAGGTAACACAGGTGAGAAGTAATTTCTCTCACCTATAAAATCTTAACCCTTTGCGAGCTAACTGTTTTAGTATGGGGGGAACATTTTTTTTTATTTACATGGATTATGTTCAGAAATGGTAAAGTTCCACTATAAATCCCCACATTTTTGTTTGAATAACTTTTTTATTTTTTTTTGCTGCAACCCCCGCCTGCGGGATACAGTGCCCTCTGATTCGTGGGCGGAGCTACGTCAAAATGGGAGCAGACCGAGAGACAAACGACAAAGAATGAAAATGGCGAATATATCCTTTTGCCTCTCTTGGTGAAAATAACACATGCGGATATATCCGTAATACGCTCACAAAGGGTTAATGACGTTGATAAATAAGCTTTCACATTACACTAATATTATTTGCAATTTTAAAATAAAGTTATTCTAAACTGAAAGAAAGCTTTGCTAGCAGAATTTTACCCTTTTATGTTTAATATGTTTCCATTTAGTTTCTCAGATTATAGAACCCATGTCTGGGATTAATGTTACAAGCAGTCTTTTAATCTATTGTAAAAAACAGATACATCATGACTGTTAATCGCCATGCAATTAATTTTGATTTTGGGTTAGGTCAGAAGTCAGTTTTTAAAACTTTATATGATCATTGCTATGATCAAAAATAATTACTGCTTACAAATTCTTTATAAGCAGTGATTATTTTCCCGAGATAGTACATCAAATATATAATCAACTAGCCAAAGTACCCGTTCTTCGCACGGGCTAAAAAGGTTGAAAGGTGTAGGCTCTACTGATACATTTAAGATATAACAATATCTTAATCTATTAATTCTTCATTGTTTACAAAATGACAAAACAGGAGTGTCTACAACATTTCAAAGTAACATATGTCAAATATTGGGAGAGGATAAGGATTAATGTAATAGAGACAGTCGTCGGAAAAAAACTTAAAATCTACCATTCCGCTATTTCAAATAATTCCCTAATTTCGATCCAGCAGTTTATCTGAAAAATCAACTTTATTTCTTCTTCCCGAACTGTCAAAATATAGTGAAAACGGATGTTGTCATTAGAAAATGTAAACATTGAAACCTAGGACGGTCACGGCAGCTCTTTCTTCTTCTTCTCCTTCTTCTCGAACTGTCAAATTTTAGTATTCACAGCTGTTGACATTCAAGTAATTTTATGTTTTCATTCTCTAAAAATGTAAACATTGTAACTTAGGACGTTCACAGGCGTAGCCCGAGAGGATTTTAAGGAAATGAGTATGCCTATGTGTTGCATGAGTTTAAGATCTACCTTTGTCTAAAATTTCAAACCGGTCGGTTCAGTATTTTTCGCATTCACTTGCCACAACAAACCCACAAACAAACATACAGAAACCACCTCTTCTTTATAATATTATATATAGATTATGATGAGAGTCAAATTTTGTAAGTAATAGAAAAAACATTGGTCAATTTAAAAAATTCAAAATTGATTGGATACTTAATAAATAGCCAAATTTACTTTAAGGTATAGTAAAGAGCATAACTGTAAATAAATCATGTAGACCCAACTCCAAGGTTCTAGCATTTCCAGCGTTAAATAGCTTTTGACTATTTATAATCCTCGCTGGGTATCTGTATTCCTATATATCTTTTTCATAATCCAATACTATAATACGAGCAAGGTTTGTATATATATATTTGCACACGGATCTCGAAAACGGCACTAAGGAATTTCTTTAAATTTTGGAAATAACTAATTTCCGAGTAGAAAATAAGTTCTAGATAGGTCTAATGTCCAGGAAAATTCGTGTTTTCTTGTAATATTAAGTTTAAAATCTAAAAATTTAACATTACGCTTATGGAGAATAAAATGTAAACAATACAAACTGTTTATAACCGTTTGACAGTTGTTGATTGAAGATGGTAACAAACAATATGTGAATAAAGGTTTTGCATTAATATTTATTTTATGTATGTAATAAATGAAAAATTATCAAATTACTAAACAATTTGTAAAAACTAAAGGGTAAAATAACGAAATAAAAGCAGAAAAAATTATTTCCAAAATCTTTTTTGTTTTGAAAGAAAACGTATTCATTCTATTGCTTGAAGCCACTGTAACAAACCAATTAACTGGTGTAAATTAAATTTCTCTTTTGCTTTTCAATCCTCATTCCTTTTCTAGCAAAATCAGTTGATCATAGGATAATAATAACAAACTGTATGGACATTTAAATTCAGTATAAGATTAGCTACAACAATTGAGGTTGGCCAAAAACTCTTAAACGACGACGCGAACTTGGCCGACGCCGTAACTCAGTTAGTAGCGCTCAGATCTCACGTACGCAAGGTTGCGTGATCGATCCCCACCCGAGAGCTATATTTTTGTTCAGTATTTATGCCATATTAATTAAGGGGTATGAAAATGGTTTTATTTAAACCACATAAATGTTTTCATTGAGCAGTAAATTTGTTTTAATTTTGCTAATTAACTTGTAAAATACATGTCTTATTCTATCCGAGCAAAGCTCGGTCACCAGGTACTCATAATTTAATCTATCTGTATTATTTATTGACTAGCTCATTAATAAATACATTTTTAATCATGTTTTAGGGCTTTATACATTTTCAGCATAGTATACAAGCAGTTTTAATTCAGTTTTTGTGATAATTTTAAGGCATTAGGTAAAAAATTACAAACATAATTTATAAGATTTAAAAAAAATGTTGATTCTTCACAGTTTATAACCATGTTGAATTAGTAAAAATTGAAAAATATAAGCCCAAAAGTTCTTTTTACAGTATATTGTAAAATCGCTTACTTTAAAAGTACTATTATTCTTTGAATAACTATCTTTAAATAGAAAAACTATCTTCCTCAATAGAAGAAGTAAAATATAAAAAATATGACTATAAAACAGCCTTGTCACTGATAAATATTTTTCAAAGTTATTTACCTTTCGTAAATGGCTTTGAGGTGTCAATTTTGATTGCATATTCTTACGCTGTACACGTTTCCGACTTAAAAGCAGTCCATCCTCAACAGCACGTTCAATGGTTGTTAGGATAGATACAGGTATGAAATTCACACAATTTACGACCTTTAATGTCATAAATATGCCTACTCGTAAGAATATTCAATTCATATCTCAAGGCCATTTACAAAAGGTAATAACTTTGAGTCTTTGTTTGAAATTCACTATTGGTGATGTTGGATTGATGTTATTTAGATTCTTACTGCGGACATTTTCCATCACGATTCTATGTAAAACAGAGTTTCACGACGTTTCGGAATCTGGAATCTGATCCCGTCCTCAGGTGAACTAATATCTAAAACAGCACAATTACATATAATCCGGACCAAACCGGTATAAAGCTGAAAACTTTTATGTTTTCAACTTTGAGTATTAAAAATAATGCTTCAGAATCATTAGAGACTGTAATAAGGCAATGATAAAACCTATTTTAGGTAATGTCCTTTATTTTGGATCATAGTTGGAAAACCCGGATGATTGAACGTCCTAATTCCAGTACCTAAAATACAAACCTTAGTCGTAAATAACTTATTTTAATACTTATTTATGTATTAGGAAGCGAAAATCAGGGTCATTAAAATAATATCATTTCAATTAAATATTGATTATATTCAGTATTATTAAACCTTATTTAACTACCTTTGATTCTTATCAAAAATAATGAGGAATAAATGGTAGAGCGTTGTAATGTTCAAATCCAATTGTTTACAGACTTGCAATAGTGGTCTTCACCAGCTGATCTTATGCTATTTTAGCGAATTTAACCATAGGGAAGAAGCTATTACCGTAGGTCTCATGGCAAGAGTTAAGCCCGAGACCATGTTATTTTTTCTTCTTTAGGTGCCCAGAGACCAAAAACAATAGTCGTTAAAATTTATATATATATATATGTGTGTGTGTGTGTCTGTGAACACGATAACTCTCGTAAAAATGGTCCGATCGAGACCAAATTTGGTAGAGACGTGTATTCCTACAAATGCTCGGACGAGTTCGTAAACCAGACATATCGGTCAATGAGAACGGGTAGTTTGGGGGGGTTTTGTACCCCAAAATGGGGGTTTAGAGTTTTTCACATGTAATTTTTAAAAACTTCTAATTTTATATTTCACCATTGGAATCAGCTTAAAAAACTACACAATTAAGTTCCTTAAAGTTTTTCTCTATCTTCAACGGTTACCGAGATATAAAAAAATCTAAACACAGTACGTTGTACTGTATTTTGAGGCTCCAATCTTAATCTTATGGAGGATTAGGAAAAATTAATTTTTCACTTATTATCTAATATTTTTGGATGAAACTTGATATTTAGCTTCATGTGGTTGAGATCCATACATTTGTGCTAAAAAATCATAGTATATGTGTTTATCATGGCAGCAAACCTGCATACTCTTTTCCCATGTTAATCATATGGAGATTAGGCAAACTCCTTTATTTATGGACAGATGTTGATGAAAGTTGGTATAAATGTTATAAATAAAATTTTTGATGGTATAAATGGTTACTTTCAGTGTTCCTCACAGCAGCAAACCTACTCACTCTTTCCCATTTTAATTTTATGGAGAATAGGCAAATAATTCTCATGTTTATCGACAGATTTTGACCAAACTTGTCATATATTATTATTATTATTATTTTTTTTTATTTGGAAATTCGCTGAGTACGCAGGTCTGCTGCGACGGGGGTATTTTATCATGTGATAGACTGAACAGTCTACTGAATAGTTGACAGTCTAAATATTACAAACTTGGGCTAACAGATTTCACATTTGATTTGAATGATAGTAAAAAGATGTTAAAGCCTGGTTTACACGAGTCGAGTAGGTGGGCAAGATACTCGGCCCAGTTACAAGGGTCAGTTGTTTCATTCTAACTCAACCAGGTATCTACATGCATCACATTTCAGTCTGTGGCTGTTAAGTGTTGATTCTTACATCTATTAGCCCAGAACCGGATCCATGTTCTTTGGTACAATGAAGCTTTTTCACACTTCCTACTCTGCTGGTTCTCGCTAGCTGATAAAGTCCTGGCATTAAAAGAATCTATCCAATCAATAACCATAAAGATTTGACATCCACACTAATTTGGTAAAGTCAATGACATTACTTAGTTAATATTCGGTATAAAAAATCTTTATTGCAAGAAAACAATAAATGATCAAAAAGATTTACATTAGAACACTTTGGAACTATGTACAACATACTAAACAGTAGAGAATATTGTCATTAAAGATTTTAGATGAAACAAATCATTTTTGAAATAAACCTTGGTGGTAAAAAAAGTGGACATAGAGAAACTGATACTTTCTTTATACATTCTTAAAAAATACAGCCGTTAGAGCTGAATAATTTTACTTCAACAAGTTATAATAAATATCCTCTTAAAATTTGTACTACAACCTACAAAATAAAATAATATCTGTAATGGTCTCATTCCCTAATATTTAATTTACACCCCATCAGAAATGGTTTGGGGCAATAGAAAGTGACCCTAAGTTAAATATAACTAATACACACACACGTACACACACACATACACTTCTCATTCTCACTAATATAATCTATACATGGTCATGGTAAGGAAAACATTTTGTACAAATACATTAATTTAAACTAATTCAAACATTAAATTTACAAGAATTCATGCAAGAAAGCTACATGATGTATAAGCTACTCAGAAATAGACTAAAATGAAAACTTTGGTTAGTAAAGTGTATCGGTGGTTCCAGGTTCTGAACCTATGTGAGACTTTCGCGTACTGTCCGTAGAGGCCCCTGACCACGAGAATGAAGGAGGTCTTAAAGGCCTTCCATCCGCTTTTCTAAGGGCAAGCCCTCTGATCACCTTGTCTGTACAGGTGAAAGCTAAGAATATGAACAATCCTTGTAGGGTGTTGAGAGCAACGAAGGCGTACCAGAGACCTTCGTTGTCGAGCGTCCCTGCGATGAGGCCGACAACCCAAGTCAGACCCATCACTAAAGCAAGTCTGATATACAATCGAAAATCTCTTTGAGTTCCAGCACTGGCTGTGAATCTTGTGGTTGAAGTTGTGGAGTAAATCATATGAGCAGAACTTGCAAAAAATATTACATTCATAACCATTATAACACCCAGTGGAACAGCGAAATACAGCAATAGTGCTCTTCGTTGTCCGAACCAGCAAGCATTAACAGCAAAGTCTGGGCGATATTCAGCGGGAATGGATTCTTCTGGGGCGTGCTCGACCAGGAGTGCTGAGAGAACGATTATTCCAGGTGCAATCCAACTCCATAGAGAGTAAATTGTAAATTTTCTCCACTGTTTTCCTGCTGACACTCTTAGTTCTGCTGTCGCTAATCTTAACGTTCTCCAGACGTCAAACGACATAGTCAACATCCAGGTAAAGGATGCCAGGAAACTGTAATAGGTCAACACAGCAACCACAAGGCAAGAGGTGGTTCTGGTCTTCAACAGCTGGCCAGCCATGAAGGCAGTGTAGGCAACAAGCAGTGAAACACATAGGGATGCAAGATTTTTCCCAGACAGATTTCTCAGTTCCGGAACCAATAAAAAGGCAGTAAGGTGCAAAATAAGGAATATTATAGACACACCCAATCCAGCAAAAGTTATATATCCCATGTATTCTCCAAATTTATCTGCCAGTTGCACTCCAAGAGCATCAACACATAGTTCCAAAGTTCCATCATCCCGAATGATGTATTTGCCTCGCTTGAATGTCTGATCGTAGGCAGGTACGAATACCGATCCGTTATTGCTCTCAAAATCTTCTGGATTGAGTATAAACTTGGCACATTGAGGGTCTTCATTACTATCTGTAACATGATGGTATTCAGTACTGTAGCTAGTATGGTTTGTATGGTTTGTAGTACTATTATGGAATAGCGCCTCTTCCATCATTTCTTTTTGTTCCTCTAATGGAATCACTAGTTCTTCGTAAACAGAAATATCTTGGATTACATCTCTACATTTCCTGAAAAATGGGTCATACAGTTGACTCTTTGTACAGGGTTGTACCTTACCCACAGTTTTACCTCCAGATAGATCAAATAGGACAGCAAATGCAACAGGACTGAAGTCTTTATTGAAAAACGTTCTAAAAACTATCTTACTGCACGCAAGGTACTGCAGTGGTACATTGTTGCACATGGCGCAATGAGGGTTTCTATATGCGTAGTTTCCATGATAAACCATTGAAGTATAAGCTTCACATCTATTTCTGACATCATTATTTGTCCAATTTACAGCACAAGATTTAATGGCATCAGCTTGACATCTACGCACCAAGTGTGACGATGTTTCAGGAATTACTGGATCTATCGTGCAAGGGTGGAACTTGTCTTTCATCGTAATACCCCAACTAGGTGGGTGTCTAGTCTGGTTGAAAGTTAGCATGTTGGTGAAGTTTTCCCTGGTCAGGTTGTGCTGGATGTTCAACGTGGGACACTCTATCCGTGGCGTCCACAGCTCCAGCTGGGTGTCTCCGTGACACAGCGCACAGTAAGAGTTGCGGTAGGTGATGCTGGTATTGTGGCTGGTCGCCGGCAGTCCAGCGATGGGATCTTGCTTATTGTTACTACCGGTCTCACACATCGCCCTTACTCTCGGGTTGCCCCACGCTGGCGGACAAGTCGTCATCATGTAGATTCCTCCGAACTGACGCAGGTCCACACAGCTAAACGAAGCAATACCTCGTCGCTGCTCTGCGATGTTGTAAAACGGTGAGTCCAAACAGCAGTCTCCATATCTGCGACACAGCTCGTCACAGAAGCAGTTTCTATCCCTCCAGTCCAAGTCATCACCAAACCTCGACTTCTTTCCAAGCTCACATGTGGATTTGCCATCACAGGTTCTGAAATCAGACAATAATACCTTTGTATATGCTCTGATATGTACTTCTTTGCCATATTTAGTATGCTTAGTTTTTGCTTTATGACTTGCAGGGAGATAATGAGCAAATTACAGTAAGTAAGTTAACAAAAATCAGAGTGCTAAAGTTTTACTCTCTTGATTGAGTGCTTGTTTTAAATCAACTGACTATATCAGCACTTCTGCAAAGTAGAATTCACTCTCCTTAAATAAGTCCTCTGAGTTATATCATATCCTATGTAATTGTAATTAGGTTAACTTAATTACCTATTTAAATGAGTTTTAAATTACAAATTTGGTTTCTCCGATTATTGGACTTGACTAAAATGTTTATTTCACCATATTTTATAATTTGAACCATCGATTCTATAAAAAATCTGGTCTTGAACCATACTAGTTCCAACTTCCAACTGCAATAACTGATTCATAGTGTTTTAATGAGCCTGATACAATAAGAGAAAATAATAAGTCTTACTTATTATAACACTTAATAGTGTGTAGTATAATGTAATAGTGAGTCTATAATAGTCGTTAAAACTGTTAATGCAATTCCCATTAAATTTATGTGTTTTTTAAATATTATTAAGTGGTATATTTTATAATTATATGTATTACCAAAATTGTTTGAATTCCCAACTGTTGTCAAGTTTTTTTAATATAAGTCACATCGATCAGGCATAGACCATAAGAATGCTCAGCAAGCTCAAGAATGCAGCATGTTTGTTCATATTATCTTATCTACCATGTCGCAAGTAAGCATAATATAATAATAATAACATAGTAGTACTAATAGTATAGACAGTGTCATTAGTCTGTGTGCGCGGCTCTGACGCTACTAGCCGTTCTATAAAAGTTGGGGTTGCTCACTTCATTATGCTCATCTACAGGATTTTCAGGCTAAATAAACAAATTAAGTCACCTGACTGAGAAAGTAAATAATTATATTCCTTAAAGCTAATTAATTACAGTAATTAATGAATAGCTAATGTGCCACGAGCACAGACTAATGGCACCATCTATAAGCCTGTCCTTTTTATGGGTTGTATAATTCAATGTTCAGAAGCAAAATACTTTCTTGTAATAAATATAAACCTGAATTCCAAAACAAATAAATACAAAGAAAAATTCTCAGCTCTATTAATTATCATTAATTCTCAATTAGATGAATTAGAAAATTTGTCATACATTAAGGCAACATTTTTATATAGGATAGTTTTGAAATAGATTTCAAATCAATGCTCAACGTAAACAAACAAATCCTTTTCACAACTTGCTCTCATTTCAAGCCATCTTTAAATGTCTGCCATTTCCGACTCGGTCGTCCTTTTGTAGTGGAGGTTGCGGCATTGACTTTGCTCAAGAATTCCTTCAATTTGATGGAATATCATCTACATATCAACCTAGGGTTTTATTTTAGATTTCGTTGTGGCTCCTCATGGGCCGTCCCCCCTATGAGGCTAATAGTTGGTAATAAGCTAAAATAATAGGATTTTAGGCCGAAATTCAATATGCAAAGTTTTACTCTTGTAGCATAATTAATAATAAAAATATTAAGCCATCCCGGAACTTTTTTATGGGGTGCAATTTATATGTTAGAGCTGGACTGAATTTTTGTTAATTTATTTTTTTTGTTTTTACATTCATTATCACTGGCCACACAACTGGATAAGGTGGGCAGTATATTTCCTGTTTATAAAATGTATATTTTCTGTAATTTTTAAAAAGAAATAAATAATTTATTCTTTTCACCACCCCTGTAAAACCTGGCATAATGCTACGAAAATTATAAAGGTATTTATTTAGGAATTTGCATATTAAGCAGGTCTGCTGCTACGTAGATATTCTTGGTAGTGCAGGAATTGGCAAAGAAAATGTTCATAATTTGTCTCTGACAAAAATTGGGGTTGTGACAATACTGAACACAAGATAGTCTTCTACTTATAGTTAACATAATCAACTGACTTGTTAGCGAGTTCAAGGTCCTGGTGGCTCAGTTCTAGAGGCAGGACTGAGGAAATCCCGAGGCAGAGAACCACCAGACACAACATCACGACACCATCTCTGCAACACCAACACAGAATCCATGTTCAATACAGTACTGATACATCTGTCTCTGGACAAAGGGAAGAGCGAAATTGCCCCTTATTTTGGGGCCTTAAACCTGAAAATAATAAATACTTTACTCACTTT
This sequence comes from Nephotettix cincticeps, assembly GCA_023375725.1. NCBI lineage: Eukaryota > Metazoa > Arthropoda > Insecta > Hemiptera > Cicadellidae > Nephotettix > Nephotettix cincticeps. The sequence goes on from CM041791.1 coordinate 47,080,869, forward strand.
TATAGTGGTCTAGATAAAAAAATGCCTTTGAAAAGAGTACCCAAATCATAGGGCGAATTCATTTATTATATCTTACATTTTTTGTAAAATAACTAATTACTTATGTATATTCATTTATAACCAACGCCCGTAGTAAAACATATGCAATTTGTTGACATTGAACGGTAACAGACGCGGTGTATCTCTATATTGAAGGCGCTTTCAGAAATCTATTCCGCTGATAAATTCGTTTGAGTTATGAGTGTAAAAATATGCACGATGAATACAAACTTAAGACTAAGAGTCTGCCTTTGTGGCGAAATATTTCGTTTTAGCCCCCTTAAGAACTACGTTAATATAGTTATAGCATTACTGGCTCATAATAGTTATAAATGGTTGAAATGTCGAATTAAAGTTAATCTACGGAATTGTAGTTGTATTTTTTTCTTTTCTTGAATAATATAATTACCAGGCAATTATATCCGACAAATAGAGAGTAATAATCTTTTTATGATAGAAAAATAAAAATTGGAATTAAGTAAATCCTTAGGTAACCAATTTTACCTTTAATCTGACCCCAATTTCTTTTGTAACTATCAAGTGTTCAACAATGCTGTCACAAAACTAATATTGTTCTGATGGGATTAAAATCAAAGATGGTGGAGATACTGCAGACTCGTAACTGTATTTTTAAAACACGGCTACACCATATCAAAGACAGTCGAACTAAGATTAGATTGTCTTTGGCCAAGTACACATCCAGCTATTGTCTCTTACTTTATTTTATGTATGACCATTGCAAAAATACCAATAAAGATACTGACACAGTATCTTTATATCTTTAAGTAACATTATTAAGAGACTCATTATCAAACGGAAATTGAAAACCGTTGCATTATGAGTTCATAACGATAGATGTTCTAGACCAACCAGAGCTCAGCATTTGACTAAATTAATGATATTATTTATATAATGAAATGTAAAATCGGCTGATTTATCCATAAAGATAGTGCGTTTTAGTGACTAACCTCAAATGTGAGTTTCGAACCAATAAGAGCAACGTAATTCTCACATCAACTGATTACTCCAAGAACGAAATATACCCCAATTATTTTTGATACCTTTTGCAATGGTCGTAGGTCAATGAAATATACAACTCTTGTTTTCCAAAGTCCGAATATTGTTGATCGTAGATAAAATAGTATGTGTAACGATTGTATTACAGAAAAGAGTGAGATATTTAGGACACTCGCTTCGCTCGTGTTCTAACTTAGATCTTATTCGAGACTCTTAGGCATTCATACAGTCGTTGCATAAACTATTATGATAAAAATATAATAAATTTTCAAACCAGAAAAACAGCCAAAATTAAACCTGTATATTTAATGTACATATAAAATAAGAGAGGGTACAAAAATATAATATACATAAATATAACATACACAAGAACATCCCACACTTAATTTTTTACATAGTCAAATTTGTAGTCTATTACATTACTACTACCATACATACCATGGTATTGGTATGTGTCCTCTGTGGTAGTACATTAGTACTATTACATTACTACTACCATACATACCATGGTATTGGTATGTGTCCTCTGTGGTAGTACATTAGTACTATTACATTACTACTACCATACATACCATGGTATTGGTATGTGTCCTCTGTGGTAGTACATTAGTACTATTACATTACTACTACCATACATACCATGGTATTGGTATGTGTCCTCTGTGGTAGTACATTAGTACTATTACATTACTACTACCATACATACCATGGTATTGGTATGTGTCCTCTGTGGTAGTACATTAGTACTATTACATTACTACTACCATACATACCATGGTATTGGTATGTGTCCTCTGTGGTAGTACATTAGTACTATTACATTACTACTACCATACATACCATGGTATTGGTATGTGTCCTCTGTGGTAGTACATTAGTACTATTACATTACTACTACCATACATACCATGGTATTGGTATGTGTCCTCTGTGGTAGTACATTAGTACTATTACATTACTACTACCATACATACCATGGTATTGGTATGTGTCCTCTGTGGTAGTACATTAGTACTATTACATTACTACTACCATACATACCATGGTATTGGTATGTGTCCTCTGTGGTAGTACATTAGTACTATTACATTACTACTACCATACATACCATGGTATTGGTATGTGTCCTCTGTGGTAGTACATTAGTACTATTACATTACTACTACCATACATACCATGGTATTGGTATGTGTCCTCTGTGGTAGTAATTAGTACTATTACATTACTACTACATACAACCAGGTATTATGTGTCCTCTGTGGTAGTACATTATACTATTATTACTACTACCAACATACCATGTATTGGTATGTGTCCTCTGTGGTAGTACATTAGTACTATTACATTACTACTACCATACATACCATGGTATTGGTATGTGTCCTCTGTGGTAGTACATTAGTACTATTACATTCATTGAGATTGATAGTCTCCTGAACCATTTTTTAATTTCAACTGAACTTCAGTATTATATTTCATTTAAAATTGTTATATACACTTCATGTAATCATTGTTGTGGTTATAATATTCAAAATTAATATTAGTGTTAAGTATTTGTCATTAGGCTATTAATTAATTATGTTTCCTAACAACAAGTCGACGTTAGGTAGTAACAAGACCGGGGTTTGGACCGTTCCCCATCAAAACGTTAAAAAATGCCTCTGGCGTAGAAATACACTAAATGAGTAAAATAATATTATAAAATAATTAAAATAGAGAATTTCAAAACTTACTCAGGATTCATCTAGCGAATCTACACCAAAATCTGACGTCGCTCACTAAATAGTGTACAGTATATCATTTGGTATTGTGAATTTATTTCAATGATTGTGAAGTTGGCGTAAACAAATCGATTAATTCAGCTTTCATTTCGCGGTACAGATATGAAACACTAAACAGGTATGGGCCTACTGTGTAACGACCGTAACCGCTCAGGAAACACGAGGCTCCATAAATCACATTATCAATTACTGTAACCAGACGGTGCCACCGTGGCCGCTTTCTTTGCAGCATCTAATAACAGTTCAATTATACACCAGCTGACCAATTCCTCTTTCGTAATAGCTGATCGGTAATTCTCCTCGTAACAGTAGGTTTGCATCAGCTGATTATTATCTTAACGGTGAAACGTTTTTGAAACAGTCGTTTGACGAGTTTACGCCGCTCTTCATATTGCTTTATAATCATACCTAATCTGTTTTACAGATTAAAATATTTTTTCCGATGAGTTGTTAATGACAGTTTTAGTGATATCTGTGTATTTGTAAAGAGAATCGAGTCATTCGTGTATAATAAATCATAATATACCCAACATATATATCCTAACTAATCATGTATTGGATAGCTAATTAGAGATTAGTTAATTAAAAATTATACTAGTAATAGCATGTATTATATAATATACTATACATATTATATTCAAGGTGCGGCAGATAAACTTTTTAAGACGATTTTAAATCATTCTAACTCCAAGTATCTGTATACGTTTTTTGCATTTATTATTTTTTACAATTCTCAAAAACATGCAATTTACATACAAATTTAAAGTTTAAAAAGGACGTCATCCAGGTTGTGATAATTTCTCTGTGTACATGTCTCGAGTCTTGCAGCAAAACTGTCAAGCACTTTACCAAGCATCACATTTTAATCGAGCCAATCACTTACCTGATTTTCTCTTTCAGGTCTCTTAATGTACGGTGTTTGTTTTCATACATTATAGATTTTAGGTTGCCCTAAAGAAAAAAATCAGACACACTGAGGTCAGGTGGGCGAGCGGGCCAAGCAATGTCGCCGTGATGAGAGATGAAGCGGCCCCGAAATATCCTCCAAAGATAATCCGTTACAGTACTTCATTTGTTGTGAGAGCCGTCGCTCCATCTTGCTGGAATAATATATTTTTCAAGCCAAGACGTTTCCGTTTTAGTTCAGAAATGAGAAAAGTGCCCAACATTCTCAGTTATCGATCTTGGTTGACCGTAACTGTTCGCGTTGTCTCACTCTTTCAATGTTGTCCGGTGTTCTGATTGACTTTGGAGGTCCTGTAGGCTTTTGTATTAAGGCTGATCCCGATGATCTAATCTTCTCAACCTACAATTTTATTGTGTTTCGGGAAGGGATTCGTCCTCGTATCCTAACAAGGAAATGATTGCGAAACTACCGTTGAGTTGCAACGACAGAATCGCAACTTTTAAAATACACCAACGATGAACGCGTGATGCTCGCTGGTCCAATGTTCCATGGCAACTGAAAGTCTGAAAGTGCGGAAACGGAAACTGAAAAAACCAATACACTACCCACAACCCCCCGACAACAGTACCGCCAACAGTGCGCAAATGAAACCCGTCAGGTTTATTTGGCGGATTCTGTATAATATATTGTAATGTGCATCTGATTTTATAAAAATTATGTGAACAATTTTCAAGTAGGTCTAAATTGTTCTTATAAATTGTAAGCTTAATACAGAATTAATTTTGAAAACATTTCAAATAATTTATAATGTAAAAAGAAAGCCGTATTTACTTTCAATGAAATTTCTTTACCAAGACTCTTATAATACAACTATATCCAATAAACTTAATCATCATGTTAGACAATATACCATGTATAAAACTTGTTTCGCTGTGGTGTATCGTAAGTAATTTCTTGAGACGAACGTTTTATAAAAATTTGTGTTTTCAGAATCGCTTAATAGTGGTCATTTCATAGTCAGAAAACTATTTAAAGAGTTTACAAGGAAGAGAGTTCCGGTTGAATAATTTTAAACAGCGGTTCGGGTTGGACCAACTCATTATCCCGCCAGAGGACCGGAAAAGAGTAGATAAACTGTTGCAGAGTAAAACCGGATGTGAGAAAGTGGTAATATTGTCAACTCGCCTTTGCAGACAGACAGACAGCAATACTTTCGACATTGACGACGATAAACGTTTGATCTTTTTGCTAGCACTGTCAGTTGAAAGTAATTTTAAAACTATGAATTTATACTAGTGTAATACTAAAGAATGTGTAAAATTATCCTTTCATATATTCTTAAGGATCCTATACATTTCAGCCATTTTATACTAGCAGTAAGCTCGTACTTTGTACGGGTTGTATAGTCAGTGTTAAGGAGCAACATACTCAAAACGTTACAAAAAATGAAATCTTAAACAAATAAATGGAAGGAATTTTCAATTTTAAAGTATTAGTTTACAATTAGACTACATAATGTATACCATTATTAAATTTTGTCATACATAAATAACCATTTAATATCAATGATCAATGAATACAAACCAATATGATTTTAATTTCACAGCTGATGGTAATTTTGTTTCTATTAAATCACTTTTATAGATCACATGTTCTATAACACGTAGAAAAGTTATGGCTAGGGGCATCTGCTAGCTAACGGTTAGCGTCTTGGACTTCGGTGCAAGAGGTGACGGGTTCGATCCCCGGGATGGCCACTAAATTTAGATGGGAAAATCCATAAAATCAGTGTACTTCGAGGCTGCATAGCTTAAGCTGAGCCTGCCATTGGCAAAACAGAATAAAAAATATATAAAAAATAAAAAAAGATATGGCTAATATTGCTCAAATCTATGTTCTAACGTTGATGAAGAGGACAGAGACCGTGGCGTGCCTTGTGTCTTGTATGCCGGAGTTCACAAATTGTGAATAGTTGTGAGCGATGGTCGGTGGATATAGGGGTCTTGTTCTAATTTTTATACTAGAAATTGAGAATTTTTTTTATTGAGAATTTTTATAAACTTTTAAACATACTTTAATATATTTTCAACCTCATTATAAGCAAACAATAACAGCTTTAAAACTTATGATTATTTACAAATCCAATATGACCATCCAGACGAAGTCGCTGAGACGAATCACACGACAACCGTCATTCGTCAGGAACTCTGTAATTATGGGAACGTTGGGAGTCCCAACTCTTGACCTATTTAACCGAACAAAAGCCAATGAACTGTTTCAGAAAGCAGCCGGGTCCACCCTAGAACACATCACGGATTTCTGTAGACGGCATGACGTTGCAGAGGTCTGGAGGCACAGGCCCATCGCCATCCTGGATGAAGTCCATTTGCCCGTATGCAAGTTTCTCATATACGTCTGGACCGATGGGGGAAGGTGGGTTTAGTTTGGGTATACACGGCCTAATGGTGGAGTCACCACATAACCCTCGCAGGAGCGGAGGAACTCATAAAGAGTTACCAACTGCCCCTCCTCCCAAAAAATGTTGATCTATTCTATGGTATATAAGGATTATACATTCAAGAGAGTTTTCTCTTCAAAAGAGCATTTTTGCCCATTGGCACAACGGATGCGCAGGCGCAGAGACACTTGCGTGTGTAACTGGATAGTCGGAGCTTTATCTGTCCAATCACCATCGGCGGTGGCGAAAGTAGTTCCGGAGGGCGACCTTCGTGCTCGGCCGTCCACTGGCTCACTGCCTCACGCGAGACACCTCTCGTTTGGAAAGTTGGAAACTATACATAGACTTTAACGATGGTTTAGTTTAAATCTTTATAACAAAAGAATCACGTTCGGTGAATTAAAAAAAGTGATATTCAACTTAACTGTAGTATATCATGACAAAACGTGTCCCGTAACTACTCTGTCTGTAACAGTATAGTTGAGTCAATGAAAAAAGAAAATAAGATAACATGAATAAGATAGGTGTTCATTTATATAAGAAGATTATATGAACTTACCGATGAAAACAAGCGTGAGGTTCTTTAGCTAAACTACGCTAGCAACTAACAACTATTACTAACAAGAGGTTCGAGTGTTAGAAGGGTTGAGGGTTGAATTGTTAACATTTAAAATAATACAAATTATTGTCTATAAGCAGCCATTATAACATTTTCCAATTCAGTTATCACCTAGGTGGGCAACATGAGATTGCAGTAACCACATTGTAAGTATAAAAGCTTATAAGAACTTCAGTAGTCTCTAAATCTAATTGATATAATAATTAATAACTATAAAGTGAATTGTCTAAAAGTTTAGGTGAACGTATTGACTTATAATACCATGCAACTTTTTAAAATTTGAATTGCAATATTTCGAATCTCAAATCAGAGGATCTCCATCCATCATCAGAAATGTTTGTTGACGATATTACTGTTGGCACACGATCCGCTGAACTCCGTTGTGAGTGCCACCTCGCATCATCTCGCCGTACAAGGGAAGATGACGCCGTCACTCCCGCCAAATGCCGTGCTGATAACGTTATCGCGGCGTCGATCGACCTTGCGACGCAATTCGCTCGGGACTCCCTCATTAAGACATTGTTTATGATGAGTTGTCCCGCGCCTGGAGTGAAAGGCGCGCGTTTTTTTCTAATTGGAGGCCTTTGGAGGAAGGTCTTTAGAGGTCTTTGCCTCGTGCCCAATTGACCAAGTGCATCATCATCGTCTCTAATGATAGGTTAAGGTGTAATTTTGACGAGTTAATGAATGTATAGTGATTGTTGATTGGTCTTAATCATTTAACTTAAGGATGTTCTAGAGGTGTTGAGTTAATTGTATTAAATCTTATGGTTTTCAGATAACCAAGTAACTTTTCAATGATAATAACAGAGGGACCAGTTGAAAATGTGATTGATTTTACCACACGGAATAACAATATCTATTGTGTATAATAGATTTGCAATAATGAGATTTGATTTAAATTCCTGTTCACACCATATTATACGATTTGACTGTATAGAAACCCCCATAAACAACTAAAACCTCCCATTTATTAGGACTCCAACGTAATTTTGTTGTATAAACTCTTACTTATAAAAATATATTTGTGTTATAGCTTTGACAAGTTTTTTTTATGTAGTTGTAAGTCCAAAATATGCTAGAAAGTTCTTTGGCTCCTTGGCTACGAAGTTTATCGCAGTTTAAACTGAAAAGTAAACTCTCTAACTGTAAATTTTCTATGTCAAATAAAAACATCTATGTCAAACACTTGAAGTATAACTTTATTGGCCATTACTTAGATGGCCATTAATCATAATTACTTAAAACTGATACGTGTTGGACAATAATTATTATAAATATGATATATTAATCATATAATAGTACCAACAAGATAGATTATAATTTTTTTAGTATAATGTTGACACAAATTAGCAAGCAATGTGAAACGGTAACAATTTGGACATAGGCCCCTATAAATGTTCATGACTTGCCGTTGTTATCTGTGCAACCAGATGATCGGGGGGAAACGTCTATAGTGGATTAACTACTTAAAAACCATAAAAAATGAAAATCATACCTGACATCTCTAATATTTTTAGTTTTTCGTGTGGCCCATTTACCAAAAAACTAATGATATAGATAAGGAGCCTTGCTGAAACCACAAACCACTTAATATTATATTCACCCAAAAAATATAATGTTTAAAGGTCCTTGATAAGGCTAACTTGGAGATTACCGCGACCATCCCGACGTCTGCGGCTTCACGGACGCATCTAGAACCTAAACCGGTATACGACGTAACCACCATATCAAATTGGCAACGATTTGTAATTTACTATCTAAAGTACCCGTCCTTCTCACGGGTAAAATGGTTTCAGAGAGGTTAACTTTTCTCTTTGGCATGAAATAAATATTTTAACACATGAAAATTGGATTAAGAAAAATGCTTTATTTGAAGTAAAATACTTTTCACATTAAAATAGGTATTTACTAATAGCATTTCATACTAAACACGATCTCAAAAATTTATAAACACGAGTGTCTACAACATAACAAAGTATCACCTGATAAATAATATTGGGAAAGGATAAGGAATAACGTAATAGAGTAGGCATCGTGATAAAATTAAAAATCTACCATTTTCAGCAATATTAATTTCGATCCAGCAGGTTATCTTTAAAAATGAACTTTATTTATTCTCCTTCCTGAACTGTCAAAATGTAGTGTAAACAGATATTTAAAAAATGTTAACATTTAAAACAACGGCACTCAGTAACTTCTTCTTCCCCGAATTGTCAATTTTTGTTATTTACTGTCACAATTTTATTTTCTTTGTCTGAACTTAAACTCAATGTCAAAAGTTGTAAACAGATTTTGATTGAAATGTAAATTGCATGAGTTTTTCTTTTGATGTAAAATTTCAAACCTGTTATCAGTATTTTTGCATTTACATACCACAAAAAAAAACATAACATTTTTTTTATACTAGCTAGATAAGATTACATAACATTCAGTATTTTATACATAAAAGACATACAGAAACCTCATCTTCTTTATACTATTATAGATTAACGAACCATACAAAATAAAAAAGAATAATGCAAGTTTATAACTTAGTATGCACTATCAACTTGTTAAAATTAAATTTTTTGACCTCGATATGTCTTAGCTCGTGGGGGAGGGGGTGTTGGTGATTTGTAAGTCGGAAAATATGTAACAGGTTTCCATAGAAACTACCAGAGCTGTTGTATTGATATTTTATTATAAAAGAATAAGAATAACTGTTTAAATGAACTAAGAACATGCCCTTTAGACATATCCATGATCTAACGTATTTCCCTTATGGAAGTAAATACAAATATTTGTCTTTGACTAGTAAGATTTTGGATTTGGAAATAAGGATTAGGGGCTCACATTAGATTCAGTAAGTATTATTCCAAAAAATACATGTTACATGGCCACACCACAGCGAGAGCCAGCTCTGGGGGTGTTCTGTGACCTATCGAAAGCTTTCGATAGAGTCGATCACGCCATTCTCTGTGAAAAATTGGGGAGATCTAGTGTCCGTGGAGTTGCCTTCGATTGGTTTCAATCGTATCTTTGTAGCCGCAAGCAATTTGTGGAGATTTCAGGAGTTCGATCGGAGCTTTCATTATGCAGGTACGGTGTTCCCCAGGGCAGTATACTCGGAACATTGCTCTTCATAATACATACGAATGACCTGGCTGTAAATCTTCCATTGTTCAAATCTATATTTTATGCTGACGACACGACATTGTCATTTGAGAGTCCACAAGTTAGTTTGCAAGAAAGAGTTGAGGAATCAGCTAAATCTCTAATGAACTGGTTGTCAGCCAACAATCTTCAGTTGAATTCAGAAAAGTCTAGAAGTAGAAGTTCAGAAAAGTCTGCATGAAAAAATTCATGCAGTTTTTAACTTCAAACCTGAAACTATCTCTTTAGACGAGTTTCAAATTAGGGAATGCACCTCGGTGAAAATTTTGGGTTTAGCTGTTGAAAGTGATTTGACATGGTCTTGTCATATTTCCCGACTTTGTAGCCGGTTGAGCCGTAGTTGCTACGCTCTCAGGGCACTGAAACCTCTTCTGGATCCCAGTGTGTTGCTCATGGTTTATTATGATTGTTTCTTTTCCACCATGACATATGGAATTGAGGTTTAGGGTGGTTCTCCAAATGCACATAAAGTCTTCCTGGTGCAAAAGAGAGAGCAATGAGAATCATTTGTGGCCTACTTCCTCTACAGTCATGCAGAGGGATTTTCAGACCCTCAATCTCCTCTTAACTAGCCTTCTGTTTTTATATACAGATCAATCATGTCAGCTATATTGAATTTGTAGTCCATTCCAACTGTTGGAGAGAACCGCTATCCAATAGGTACGGAAGTAACTTGCGCACTCCCAGTCATCACCTTACACTATCTGAGAGGAACCTTGATTTCACTGGTCCATATTTTTTCAAGAGCCTTCCGACAGAGTTGAAGAGGTGCTGTGGGCTGGGTCCTAAATTGAATTAAAGGGGAGTTTTACTCCGTGCAGGGGTTCCTGTCCAATTTTTAGAATCCCCAGATTATTAATTTAAATTATTTATTAGAAAATAAGGCCATTTTCATTTTATTTTAATAATGTTATTTAAGTTTATGACGACTGAGATGTACACATTGTAATGTACTTTCATTCAGAAATAAAGATATGTCTACGTCTATGTCCAACGCAGTAATAACTAGACAGCCGTCGATGTAATCGACGAGCCTCTAGCGTGACAGGTGTAACACGTAGCGGGAACGTCTCATTGTTGCGTTTCCTTGAGAACAGCTGACATCTCCCGCCTTCCCGCGGGTCACTCCGCCATGTCACATAACCTTTTTCTCTAATACTGGAAATAAGCTCAGAGCTGTCCAGTTTTTTCAAAGTGATGCATTTTTAAACAACTACTAAGAATAATTTAGCTACTGGAAAACTCCGGCTAGTTACTATGCCTACATTGCCAGGAAGAAAATCTAGTATATTAACCGAATACGGAACTCCCTCCAGAGTTCCGGTCTGATAAGCAAAACTAAGTGATGATTTGAACGCTCGAACGAGAAGAGTATGGTCGGCCATGCTTCAATCTGAAGTGTATTAATAACAGACAGACAAAATTCCACATAACAGGCCTAATTGATAAAACCACAGAATGTATCACATACATTAATAAAGCAAACGAGAGAAGTGTAGGGCATGTTTCTTATAAACTCAATCGAGAAGAAGGAAGATCAGTTATAGAGTTGGCTCCCCACTAACGCCCCTCGCAGGTGACAACCTTAAAACAATCAATGTTAAATGTACCTATTCAATATCATTTACTAAACTCGTTTAGTAATTTCACAGTTCAACAGGTAAATAGGTTCTATAGTTCAATGCCGGAACTGAATAAATACACGAGAAGGTATATCTAAATTAATATACCGTACATCATCAAACAAAAACTCAAAAATTGAATCAGAGACAACGAGAGATAACAATCTGAATCATCCTATCTAATTATTTATTGTCTTTGGTTGTAGTTTGTTTTAATTTTTAATTATTGATGTCATTGAACACTACGTTCATCCGCAAATACCTTCTTCATAACTAGTCTTTATTATGGTTCGGACCCCACGTTAAACTGTAGGTCGTTTAGATGTCATGTGCTATTGGGCTATTAATTAACAACCCTGCCTAAGAAACATATCTGTCTTAGTCAGTAAGGAGACACATCACACACACACAGTCACAGGATCAGGTAGTCACAGGATCATTCCACAATCATCTTACGATCATTTCTCATTAATACTTGGGTTAAAATACCTACCTGGGTACGTCGCCATTTCAGAAAAGTAAAGGGAAAAGTTAAAAAAAGTCCAATAGCTCTACGTATTTGTTCAGTCACAACAGAACTTAATTTACTGCGTATTAACTTTTCTGTTATAAATCCACTGCCGTTTAATTTTGATATATAGTAAATCAAAATCAAAGCAAATAAGGTAACATATTATTATTTTATAACGTAATAATATAATTAATACTTTATACCAGCATTCTATTATTGATATTATCAATTTGAATAGCCTAGTGTAGGTATTTATGAAATGAAAAACGCAATTGTTGATTTTTCCTTCGCCGAGTTTATGAATAATGAAACGTCATTTCGGCAACAAGGCGAGGACCGAGGAAAATAATATTAATGACGAAACGGCAACCATGAATGGACGCCACAGTAATGTGGCGGCACGGCCCAGGCAACCACATCCCGTCACCACTGTTGTGAACAAGTCGCGCTATAATTATTGTAAAGAGTTGAATAACTGTTCAGTTTAGTACTTTTAACTTGTTTAAATCTTAGCACATCATCGTGAAGAGTGAACCAGTATTTAAAGTTACATTACTTAAGTTCAATTTTTCAGTTTACTTTGTTATTAAAATTAATAAAACGCTGGCTTTTTCAGCTTCAATGGTATTTAGCTTGAAGGCGATATGAACTCTATTCTAAAAACAAATGTTCTTAGAAAAACTAAACAAAATTTCTCTAAAAAACCGCTGATGTATTTCTAAGTCAGGCTTAGTTGCACCTAATCTGCCATAAGATGATACTTCCCTAACTTCCTCTGAAGAACCTAATTAACAGACTCACTGTAGACTCGCGCTCACATGGAAGCTGTGTGAGTGTGTTCAGTGTTTGACCAGCGACTCCGGAGTTGAAGCGTCGGTTTAGCAACGGAGGGGTTCCGGCGAGCCTCGCAAGATCCAGGATGTCCTGGACGGACCTCATTCGGATAATTTTATTCAAGTTGCTGTCACTTTGCGTCCGTTCCGAGTTGGCAATATATATATATATATATATATATATATATATATTAATAATTTTATATGTATATCATATATAATAATATTCAAATACACACTCCATTGTTCGAATAGGGGGAGCGCGCTGGTCTAGGGGTAGAACATCGGACTTTGGTGCCAAAGTTCCCGGGTTCAAATCCTTCCAATCACTAATGGCCTTTCGCTGTGATAATGTCACAACCTGACCTAGCCAGATCACTAGGTCTAGCCTGAAGTAATGTGTAAAAAAATTCAGGGCGATGACCTTAGACTAAGTCCTTGGATGAGACAGTAAAAAAATAATGTACTGTACATCTTGTAATTTTTCAGAGAACAGTCAGTTTGTATTAAAATTACATTTGAATTGTTACGTTCACAAAATCTATTTTTTACTGGTATTCAATCCTGCAACTCGGGTATGGTTCACGGAAAATACTGAATCTACAAAATGATAAATGATAAAAAACATACCAAAGTACAAGGCAATTCATATCAACCCTCCACACGTTACTGGCGTTATTTAAATATGGACTATTTGTCTGGTACCTAAGTAGCAGCTTAGTATTTTGTTGATCTTTTTCTCTTTTCATCGCCGGTGCAAATTTTTAAAGTTTAGTTAGGGAACGGTTCAATCATACCATGGTCTTGTTACCATTTGACGTAGATATATTGTTATATAAGTACTGAATGCAATGCTGTATGCCCAATAACAAATGATGAATACAAATCCGAGTATAGAGTCTGCAATCCTTGTATTTGTAACTCACTAACTATATACTATATATATTAACCTATGTAGTTGGTTAATAACGAGGTATTATAAGATTATGGTAAACTGTAACAAAATTAAATAATGTTAATATTAAATGTATATCAGGAAGTGTTTTAAGAAATGTAATATCAGAAATTAGGTAATTTTTAAAACTCGATTAATATTGTCATGTAATAATGTATTGGGAAAATTCATGTTAATATTACTTACAATAAGGAATTTTGTCTCTACGTAAAATGATAATGATGTAGTGATATTCTCCCGGTAAACAAAAACAATTGACAAAATTTACAAATAAGCAGTAGAAGTGTAATGGGACGACAGTTACGGTATTCCCACGTGGTGTTGCCTTGCGTCAGGCCGGGCGCCACGTTTGACACAGGGTTTCGCAGCTCAATTATCCACGTCGGTTAAACCCTTTGGCAATCTGGGTCATTAGTGCTAATCAGAACCACCGGAAACTGGGGCACTGGTTCGCCGGAAGTCGAGTTAAGGCAGAGGAGGAGTGAGCATAGGGTAGGTGCTGCAATCGGTCACTGGTTGAGTAAGCATTTACGGCTGTTGTGGTCCAGAAGTAAAAAGAGGTTGAGGGAAAGTGATAATTATACTGTGCATACACTAACTAGTCATTTAATTGACTTTAATTGCAATGCTCTGTTACAAGTATTTTATGGCGTTCCCCACAAAATATTTAACTTTATTGCAGTAGGGTATGCAGGTGGAAATATAATGCAGACGTTATTATCTTTGAACTGAGAAATTTGATATAGCTCTACTATGATACTTCATTCCAGTACAAATTATTCAGTCAATGTCTAGGTAACTCAGTGGTGAAGTGTTAACTCATAATCCGAAAATTATCGGTTCAAATCATCCGGACTCGGTCGCCATCAATTACAGACTCGGTCTATGTAGAAAAAGTCAACGTTAGGTTACAAGACCATGGTTTGGAATGTTCCATACCGAAACGAAAAAAATTAAACTGGCGTGTTGAACTCTAAATATTTTCAATTCACAAAATACATAAAACGAATACGCGAAATGATCTAATTTTTTATCCGTTTGTATTGCATTGTTGTTTTAAGAGGTATATCTTCAGACATCATTATGTGGTGTGTATGGAAACATTACAAGTATACTGTGTCATTAAACGGTACCCGTCATTACTGGACACGCTACACGGCTATAGTAACTGTCCGTTGTCGTCGTCTCTTCCTGCCCTCCACAAAGAGCTAGTTCAAATTCCTGATTTTATAGTCTAAATATTCTCACAGATGTTACGGTTTACGAGTAAACGGAGTTCTCTGCAAATCTGTAAGTAAGTACAGTGAAGTAAATTAAATAATACTGTAAACGCTGAATCGATCAATACTGTGCATTACAATAGTACAAACAGTTGGAAATGTGTTTGATTTCAAACACATTTTTTCGTAAACTTAAAAAAATCATTATTAAAGTTGGTTTTGAAGAAAAATGTATTGCAAATTGAAGACGTTTTGCAAATTATATTCATGTAAAACTAACCTGTCAGTTTGGAGACAATTTCGCCTTGGAAGAGCTTCAGACAATCCAGCTACTTGCGATGCAAGTGGGAATTCCAACAACTTTCGATCTGCAAAATATATTGTTTATTTATAACAAAAATACTACACTTTTAAAATAACTTAAAACATCTGGTGTTGTGTTTATGCAGACCAAATAAAGTAAGAAATAATTATTTATTAAAAACTAATAACCCAAGACTAAAAATAAAAGGAAAAAGGACTAAAAGGAAAAAGACTATAAATTGGTGTCGGGAACTTAGTTCACTTCCCAATGTTAATCAACGAGTTACTTTGCTATTACTTTCATCTGAGAAAAAAATCACAGATCTGAGCAACACTTACGATCAGCAGAAAACATTTGTAAAAATTTAAAACCTTATTATAAAACCATAGATCGAGAAGATTTTTATAACAATTAGAATCGGTTAAAATATGAAGAAGGGATAGTGATTACGTAAACGGCATCCCGTTTTGTATGATGATTACAAAACGTTTCATGTTGATTCCAGTAAATGTAACCATGTCGTTCTTTAAATCTTGTTTCGACTGTTGGATGAGTTTGTCTTGTGTAGTAGCTGTCACAATCACCGCATTTGATTTTGTAAACACCAGGTTTGTTGAAATTATTGTTGTCTATTTTGTTTATCGAATGAAAGATGCTATTTTTTAGTTTAATTTAAGATTTATGATTTTAAGTGTTCTTCTTATGGCTTTCTCGATGTAATTGTTTTATGGTATACACACACACACAAACACACACACACACACACACACACACACACACACACACACACACACAAATAAATAAATATATATTATGAATAATTATTTAATATATATATATACAGGGTGTTCATTAAAGTCGGGCACAAACTTCGAGGGGTGATAGTACTCATCAAAATAAACAAAAAATCCTCTATAACCATTTGTCGAAAAATCCTTCGTTTAGCCGCTAGCCGACATTTTGTATTTTTTACAAAAAACTATATATATCAAGAAATATTTAAGATACAGACACCAAACTTTGCACCCCCCCCCCCGTATTGTGCCAGCTGTACTCCCCTTCTTAACCACGACAACGCTGCGGTGGCGCGTGGGCCCTGTATTCTAACATAAAAAGTGCATTTTCTCGCTTATCCGTGGACGTATTTCTTTGACCAAAGTACCGTTCGGTTTGAAATTGAAATTCCAATGTTTTTTATATTTTGTAAAAATTTTATACAATTAATGAGATTTTTGTTATTTTAATTAAAAGATTTTAACCGCTACCATTTTGAAAATATAAATGAAAATTAAATGATACTTTGAGACTATTTTTCTCTTTTGCCAATAAGTATGTGTGCAAAGTTTGGTTTCTGCATCTTTAATAGATCTTGACATATAACATTTTTTGTAAAAAATACAAAATGGCGGATAGCGGCTAAATGAAGGATTTTTCGACAAATGCTTATAGGTAATTTATTGTTTATTTTGATGAGTACTATCACCCCTCGAAGTTTGTCCCCGACTTTAATGAACACACTGTATATATATCATTTGGATTTTGGTGTTGTGAGTTGAATCTTCTTTTTTACTATTTTACATATCAAGTTGCCTATCATTTTTGTTCTATATCCATTTTGTTCTGCTATATACTTCCTGGTGTTTGATTCTGTAATGAAATATTTGTTGAGAGTAGAATATTTACGAGTCTGTGAATAAGTGAGTGAAATGTTGCTATTTTGTAATTTCATCGGTGGTTAGAATGATAAGGTATGATGACGTTTGCTGTGGTAAGTTTTCTATGTAATAAGTCAAATGTGTGTTTTGTTCTATCTTTTGTAATTGTAATGTCGAGGAAGTTTATATCTTTTTCTTTAATTTCTCCTGTTAATTCTATCGTTGGTGATAATGGATTTATGTGTCAGTTAATTTTCAGCTTCAATTTTTGTTCCTTCAAATAGGCAGATGATGTCATCCACATATCGGTACCAATAATTTATTTTGTTTTTTAATGGGTTGGCATTATTTATTATTTTTGTTTTCTCTAATTCTTTTATAAATATATGTATGCAGTTAGTTCTGAAAGGGGTGATTGCATGGGTAAGCCGTCTTCTTGGAGATAGAAAGTCTTATTATAACAGAAATAGATTTGAGAGTTTTTTTAGTGAGGTTGATGATATCATCTATTTCATTTTTCTTGATCATCTTATTACCTGCTAAATTTCTTCGTAAAATTTGATATTCGAATACATGTTTGTTACATTAAAGGAAATTAGTAATGAATTATTCGTAATATCCACATCTTTAATTTTGTTTTTTACTTCATATGTATTTTCACGCTATATCCATTACCTAAATTTAGCACTATTTTGATTTTCTTATCTAGAAATTTTGAAATTTTATAGATTGGTGCATTGATAAAGTTTACAACAGGATGAGTAGGAATGTTATTATTATGTGTTTTGGGCTGCCCTCTTAAGACTGGAGTATTTGTTAATTTCAGTTGAGTTTTTTCTTGTTTTATTAAACTTATACAATTCATTATTTTGGTGTTCAAGGATTTGGAGAATTGGTCGGTTGGATCTTTTGTTAAGATTCTATATTGGTTGTCTTTAATAAAGGTTTCAACTTTTTTGTTGTAATCATCTTTCTTGATTATAACTATTGCATTACTTTAATCTGTTTTTGTAAGCATTGATTCATCTTCTTTTACTTTCATCTTTCTTCTTTATTACTTTGAGGTCTGTTTTAGTTTTCTCTTGCACATTTCGATTTATTTTAGTATTTTTTGACACCTAAGGAACAAGTCTACTGTATTCACCACCTAAAGTGCAAGTCTACTGTATTCGCTATCTAACGAACAAGTGTACTGTATTCACCACATAACGAACAAGTGTATCTACTCTATTCTCTGTGTGACATCGAATTATTCTCTCTAGCTAGTGCTCACACTTCATGTAAATTATCCAATTAACAAGCAGTATTAATGAAAGGGCAACGGTCTCGTGGGAGAGTGAGTCATCCCCCCCTTCACCTCCTCCTCCTTCATTCTCTCTCCTCTCCGACTTCCTGAGTCTTGCAAGACTTCCTATGGGTGTTGCAAGAGTTCCCTCGATTGTGCATCGTCATTGTGCGTTTTGCACCTCACCACCAGAGTGCATTGTTCTGGCGTGCGCGCTGCGCTGTTGGTAAACAAACGAGGTAGTCGAGACGCACGCCGCGCCTCTCAAACAACGGAGGATATTGATACAACACGTTGAAACAGTTTGAAAGTATAAGCGCAATTTAAACTCTACGCTAATATTAGGCTATTTTAAGTTAAAAATCGTGTAATATTTACTAAAATATTCATACTAGAGATATGAACTATATTGATTTTCTTAGAGTTGTTTGTACATTACCGATAAATTTCTGATTAAAATATACCACCATTATTGAGTTATTTGATATTGGTAAAAATGCTAATTTGTCTTCATAATACAAAAAAACATGCATAAACTTGCTAGTGTCGTATTTTAATAACTACCATGTAACAGGCAGTAAATACGTTTCTCATCTATTTTAATTTGTGTTAGTTATTTTAAAATTACACTTCTGTATGAAATATTTATTAAAACTAGGATAGAGATTTCAACCACTTGAACAGCGCATCCCGACGTGAAAGCTAACACCAAAGACAATAGGATTTACTGTCTTTGCTAACACTAACGCGAAGTAGAGCGCGATATGCTGACCTCATGTCCACGCCGATCATTGCACTAAACACGTGTCTCTAAAAGCTGTGGCTAGCTGGCGAAAATTTCTGTAAAGGGATGTGTAAGCCACAGTATTATTACTAAGATAGAAACAATATTACGATATCCATTTACGTTCATTTTTCTTACTGTGCATGTAATAGCACAAGACCTTGTTTAGTATTCTACAATGTTTTGTGAGAGAATGGAGGAAGTCAGGCAAAAAGTCTCCAAGGTGACCGAGGACTCGGGGCGAGGGAGGAGTGTGGCTGACGCCGGTGCGGGGAACGATAACTATCTGGGTCTGTACAAGTACATGTTAAATGCTATTACATATGAGGATAAGTGATAAAATTAGAATATTTACATTACATTCATCAATATTCATTTTTGGATTCATACGAATTTTATAGTTTTAATATTCACAAAATGCGTACTTCGTTGGTTGATGTTATCCCTATGACACATTCAGACGTGCTATAACTCTAGTTCTGAGCACACACTATATTGTGTTGCCCCGCTAGCTCGGAGGCAGAGTGCTGTAGTAATTTGTTGCGTTATCAATATAGCTTTTGTGTTGTGCATGTTAGATAAGTATAGTATTATTGACAATATGATATAAGTTACATATATGTTACATGATATAGGTACAGATATTAATTATTAATATCTGTAACTTTAAACATTCAATTTTTAATTTAAATTATTAGGCAATCACTTGAAAACGGGTTGAGTTTCTCCACCTCCAGAAACTTTGTGTAGCCGTTGAGAAGTTAAAAACACAGACACGTTAGAAAAGTTCAATAAAAGATATTGAATACATAATTAACAACCAAAATCTTAAAGACTTTTAAAGATTCTGTATATCCCCCCTATAAGTTTTCTAAATTGTAATATGTAATCACATATCAGATTATTATTGCATAGTAAAATGAAGTTTTTTGACACGCTAGTGTCATTGTGGATGTCCAAAGTGAAAATATTCCTCTATATATTTGGTCCTCTCTTGTACCGGGTACGCAGACTGCTTCAACTACACTTGGATGGACACTGAGAGCGAGGAGGTGGAACTTCGTGGTTGTACGGTTCATCAGGGGCTCGATCCTACCGTCTGATAACTCTCTTTATCCCCAGACTTGTAATTACAAAATATCCACAATACAATGTCGGTAGTGCTTAAACAGTGCCTTGGCTCTTCTATGGCGTTGGCATTCATATTATGCTTTTATTTTTCTATTGAAAACGAATTAATGTTCGACACTGTACCTTTTTAATGACCTATCATCATGCAGCATATTTAATAATAAAGTTTGCAGTAAATAATCAATTGCCTGTTTTGAAATCAGTAAAGGTATTTTCACCTATTGTATATGTAAGTTATTCAATACTTGACAACGTATCGAGACACACTCAGTCCACGAGGGGGTAGTCAGCTGTGTAGCAAGACTACAGACTCAGAGGAGTTAGGCGGCGATCTCGTATCCCGCCGGGATGCCCCGTAGGGCCGCTAAGCCTGTTTGAATTACTGTAGCGATAGTTACGTGGGTCTTCTGCGTAATCCAACATAACACAAGTCTTTCTTGCTATTTTCTGGTCTGTTAGGTCTAACGTTTCCCAAAATTGGGTAAATTAGGAGAACCAGTCAAGTGCCGACAGTGAGTTCCGCAACATGCTTACATAAGCCTTTGAAGAGTTCACTCATAAAATTGATAAGTGAGTTCCTAACGAATTTAGATATGACATTGACTATTACTGTGATGGCTAACAAATGATGTATACTCAAATTGAGTTTTTATACTTAAATAATCACGAAAACAGTTCATGTAAATGTCACGGAATTGTTTTATTTACAGGCTTCAGTCTTTTCATATATTTCAATCCAACATTATTATGTTGGTCGGCACAATTTTTTTAATTTAATAACTAAATTAGCACCAAATACAGACTCGTAAGTTTGGAATTTTTTTTAAATTTCCTCTAAAATAAAACACTTGTTTTTTAGCAATGGTTGGGTGTAATTTGAAAATACTGTGTATAAACTTCACTTGGCACACATACTATCAAGCTGAAGGGCAGCTTACGTCTGGTGTTGAATGTAGAAAATTTAAAAAACCTATTTTGATCACAGTTCCTTAAATTATATTCAGAAACTGATAAATTGATGTTTTGAGGGATCAAGTCTTGGTCAGTAAATACAGTACTAAGATATAAGAAGAAACTGTCATGGCAGCTGTGGGTCAAGAACACGTTTTTCGGGTCCACTGTCCCTGCTAAACACTTGCGACTCGGCGAGCCTGGTGGAAACCACGTATCGCCAATTGAGTCTTTCCTAACGGAAACCTCTAGGAAGAGGTGAACTGGATCGTGATGAATTGATGAATTGCCGGCAAACCACTAAGTGGAGATCACCGCCTAACGCCTGTCGCAGCTAGGCGGAAGAGCCTCCGCAACGCGCTGTTGGCAAATCTGTATGCGTACAGCGCTGCCGCCCGCGCCGCCCGTTAGACCGCTCCCGCAGTAGTGCACGTTCAAAGCGGAGCGCCAACCCTTGAATTTAAATTGAAAAATATTTATAGACTGCAAAGTACTTTTTATTTATTAGGCCTATAGTATTTCTTACTATTTAGTTATTATTCATTAGAGTTATATACGATTATGGGGCACCAGCAATCAATTTTGCTTCTTTATTGTAAAACAGATTAATTAACAAATACGGGAAAATGAGCAACATGAAGTTCTAGAGTCACCAAACACGTCCTAGACTGCAAGTATTTCATGAGGAAACATGTGGGTGCTATTGAACACTATTGCAGTTTCTAATGTGTCTAATGATAGTAAAATAGTGAAGTAAATTTACTTTAAAATACCTAACTCTCATAAGTAAATTTGTCTTTATTAATATTCTAATGAAGACTCTTTATGACAAAAACAAACAATATAAAATCACACAAAAGATAAATAATAAGGAGGTATAAAAACATTGGTGTAGTGTCATCGAATCATTGTCCATATAAAATAACGCATAGAAATATAGCACTAATTTGATTGGTTTGGTATGATATTGAAAGCTAAACCAAGATTAAAGTATTATTTGGTGTGACACACACATCTCTCGCATAGTGACATAGTATGTTGTGAAGTTTTGTAGGTAGGTGTCTAGATCAACACAGCGGGCCCATTACTGTACACTGTACTGTGTACTGTTTACCAGTAGACAGCGGCCACGGCCATCATACCGTCGCGACACACTCATACCAAAATTCGCGTTTCATAGTTCAGAATTATTTTGGTTTAAAATTTGACAGGTTTAATTCAAATTTGTTTGGAAGGGAGTCGTTGCACTCCAATAAGCGGGACGGATATAAGTAAATTCACATTACTCAGTGACTCTTGAGACTTTTACACCTTATTCGATGTATTTATGATCCAACCTATAACCTTATAATAAAATATACTTAGGCCTATGAGCAGTGGTGGATTTGGTGGGGGGGGTTCCGGATTGACCCCCACAAATACTGGGTATCCTGAAAAATCTGATGAGTGGCTGAATTATTTATTAGATTAACTCTGAAACTTCCTATCAAATTTCTTCATATGCCGCCGTGTTATGAAGCAATTTGCATGTTGGCCTGTATTTTTTTAAGTTAGCAAAAATGTTTTATATGATAACATTTGTGTATTATATATCAGTTTATTCACGAAATCACAAGGGATGTTATGGTAACACAAATTTTGTAAAATAATTACACATATATTCGTAAAAAAATTTATGTGAATTAAAAAAAGTAAAAAGTTACATATATAAACCTTATGGATCACGTACAAATTACAAAATTAATAGCTCTGGACTTTCAAAGTATAGTAATATTTTGTAGCAAATATGATTTACTTATAGAAAATAAATTTAGTATGATGAAATAACATAATAATTTACAAAAACACTGAATATGTACCCATTATTTACAGTTTTACAAAAAACGCAACAGTCGGGACGGGATTATTTTACAGTTTTAGCAGGCTTCCAACTCAATATAGCGGAAATAGAGTAGTATGAGAAGGCAGCTTACCTCGTTGGCTTTACAGTGTTATACGAAACGAATCGGTCCGTTTAGCTCAAGTGTACAGGCTATATCTATTAAAAATACTAGATCGGTCATATTATGTCCGATGACACTATGGAATGACCGCATCGGCCACTAAGTGACCGATCGGCGATTGCGGGGTCAAAATTACGATTCTGCGATTATTTAAAGTATGTGGCAACTTTCATACAGTTCAAAGACTAATACTTTCTCACTAAATTAGGCCAGCGCGTTGCCCTCTGAACCGATAAACAATTTGTAGCTATCATATAGGGTTCAAAAATTTAAATTTATACTTTTTCTTGTGTCTATGAAGTTTGTACTTTCACACGGTTCCATTGAGATGAAAATGGTTTATTCGTATATATGAATGCACTCATTTGCTGAGTAGCTCGCCTGGCATCACGGCGGGTCTGTGACCTATCACATGCGAGTAGCTGCACACCTCCACACTTGGCACACAGCCCAGCACATTGACACTGACCAGTGACCAGTGACCACCAGAACTTTCACATCAGACTACAGTACAGTGTTAGAACCGCGGTCGTCCACTTGAAACTGGAGTTATCGCAGACACGGTTGCTGCACAGCACAAATTAATTCGCTGATGTAAATGTACAACAGATTCTAGTGGGTAAGCTCAAAATCATACGTAAACCTAATAATACGACATCGTTCATTTACACTAAATTGATTCGTCTTTTGTCATTGATACTATAGCTCTTTCCTTTCGCTTGCTTATATCTGTCGAAGGGCTTGAACGTATAAAATATATTTCAGGAAAATATTTCGGGAAAATGTAAAGTGATTAGTGAAGTAGTGAAACAGTTATTTACAGTAAAAGCTTCGATGACCTTGTTATAATAAATGTAGTAAATCATTCCATATAACTAAATTGTTGGGTAAATAAATTGAGATTGAATTCGTCCATCACAATTCAGTAATAAGCACAACTTCAATAAGAATCCATCTCATTCGTCCTTGAGGAATGTCGAACTATAAAGCAAGCGTATCTAAAAACGCGAAAGTATCACAAAGCATGGCTGGAACTGTAAACGCAATTATGTGCGGTGTAGAGGAGGACCGCGCTGGGAAACTGCGGGTAGTTGCGGTCAGCCTTGGGTGTCGCCTCGTGCGGTACGTCTCCGTCACACTCTGGTCGAATTAAGATAATGGAGCCCCAAATATCATAGACAGCATCATTTAACAACCAGGCAAATGTGTATTGTGACGTTATTTCAAAGAACAGAAGTAGAGTCAGCCAAACCCCCAATCTGTCGTTGTGTTACACAATGACTACCAAAGCCAAAACCACACAAAACAAAAATCAACAAAAATTGTTTTATATTTTTGGCTTAAAATTTTGAACAAAATTGTGGTCAAATCATGAACCTCTTCACTTAGATAAATGTGTAGATAAACAAACCGAATGCCGTCAGCCAATGTGCACAAATATGTTTAGAGCTTGCGTAATAAATGAATAGTATTCATGGCTAATTTTAGAAATATCACCTTGTTCTCACTAATCACTCATGCTCGCCGCTCACAAGCTTGTTTACTTGCATCTTTTTTTTGATAACAAACATTGTAAACGATCAACTCAGGTAAAGATATTGGTACCGATACAGTACCGTGCTCAGGACTCAGGCAGGGGTAACACATTTGAGGAGTCTGGGATAGTCTGGGATCGGAACCAGAGTGGCCGGCGACTCAGCGGCACTTCTGTCTAGCCTATAGTAATTATGTGACTCACGCTGATAGGATAATTCGCTGTCCTTAATCACCACACAGTAACTAGGAGATAGGCAGTTGAAGCAGTTGGGCTGGAATATATGGTAGTTATAGCCTTCTTCTACCCCAAATAAATGAATGTAAGAAATGTATGATAAACCAAGTAGACCTATTACAGTAAATTAAAATTGATTAAGCTCAGTTTTAAAGTAAATATTTAATTTATAGACCTAAATATTCTTAAACCAGAGATTTACCAAGCTTTGCAGTTTTTATAGGTCTATGTAATATTACATGCCGTTTCAAATTATTCTTAATAATACGACAGCAAGGGCTCAATCAACAACACAGTTATGCTATTTTATTATCACGAGTACGTTTTAATATCCACGGTCATTCCATCTAATTTAAATGAACGAAAATGCACTGTTCTCTTCTGTAAATTAACGTCCGTACTATTGAATACTGCGTTAATCCACAAAGACCATCCTCATAATTAGACCAATTTGTAATTCAGAGGCCGTGGTTAGGATTCCACGTTAAACTGTAGGTCCATAAGTTGCTATCTACTGTTGGGCTATTAATTAACAGTCCTGTCTAAGGAACATGTCAGCCATAGTCAGTAACAAGATTACAAGATCGCGCCACAATCATCCTACATTCATTCTTCATTCATACTTGGCTTAAAATACCTACCTGGGTAGGTCGCCATTTCAGTTAAAAGTATAAAAGTATAAATATGTAGACTATAATATATTTTATGAAATGCCAAATCAGATCGTTTTGGCTCTAAATATTATGGTTGATTATAGACTCTTCGTATATTTTAGATTTTTTGTACATTTGAAGCATAAATTTTATCTTTCTGAGAATAGTTAATTAAATGTCTGAAACGTGCAAAATTAAATCGACTTATATTATTAATCGTCGTTATTACTAAGAGAGAAATATATTTAATATTACAAACTAAATATTTCCCTTTCAAGAAGAGTTTTAGTAGAAACATCATTGAGTATTGTCACATATCAGCTGGCGGAGACCAAGGGAGACTTTAACGGTAGGGCGAGGTGATTACTCTCCCACTAGACAAAGCAATTACGACAAAATACCAGAAAAGTTTTCAAAGTCAAACGTATTTTAACAACATACTCAATTAAATATAGAATTTGTATATATTATGAAGAAATAATAAAACTAATTTAAAAAGTAGTATTTATACCTTAACTTCGAATTAAATCATAGGCCTAAAAAACTTAGTCATGAATTAGTAAAACTTGTATTGCGAAAACAAAAGTGAGAGCGAAAGTGAATTAGGGGTTTAAATTATGTTAGTAAAAGGATGTATAGTGAGTTGTATTTCATGCTCCAGAATAGTATTAGTCCCTATATATGTCGTTCCTTGCCTATTCGCTTGGATGAGACCGGTTGAGTATTTATAATAACATTTAATTACTTACTTATCAATTATTCTTTTAAATTACTTATCTTAATTTTTTCTTATTCATGAAATAAGACTATTATGAGTTCTGAATAGGATATACCTGTTAACAATAATACTAATAATAATATTCTTTATCCTGTTTTACAATGTATCATTGCATAAAATGCGTCAGATTTATAAAAATAAAAAATTACGTTTAACACAAAATAAAAATAATTAAAACAGTCAGGGGAAAATGAAATTAATTAATGAAAATGCGTCTAGCAATGCCAATAATATATAGGGGAGTTACATTTTTACCTAGCAACGCCTCAGATTTAGTCCCATCTGTGGTTTAAGTACTCGAACACCGAGTAAAAAGCTTCTGACACCAGTAGGCACTTGAACAAGTTTGAATTTGCAGCCTTGTCAAAGTTGCGCGCCAAATTGTTTACAAATTGAACACCTGTCTGCGAAGGCAATCGTTCATGCACTACTGTCTGGTGTCTCCCTCTCGTGTAATTCGTGTGGATGTCATATCCTCTTGTCAGAGTGCACTTCGTTAAAAAAGAACAAAGAAGTTTCCATAATATACAGGCAGGGAAAGATCGACAAACCAAACTGCTTAAAGGCTTCCTTGCTCGACTATCTACTATTTAAATATGCCATTATTCGAAAGATTTTTATGAAGAACAGCCGAGCTGAAGTTGAATGCTCTGTGTATTGTATGATCGATTTACTCACATTATAAAAAAATGTAAATAATAATTTTGGTGTTGAGTAATTAAGTCTGGAGAGTACTGCCCCTCCTTGAACTTGAGTGTTTTATCTAGGTGAAGGGCGGTGGCGACGGTGTCCCCCACGGTCCAGTTACCGACCAATCGGTGCACGTCGTGCCCCTCTGGCGCGGCCACTGGCCACGCGTTGCTGAGGCGTTAGCACGCGAGTCGAGACCGGATTAACAGTAATTAACGATACATGCATTAACCGGGTCGCTGGGTTGTGAGGCCAGGGTATCAGGATAACGGGTTCAGAAATGAATATAAAGCCTAATTAAACATTACTATAGTTTCCACATTACTATCAAAAAATGAATTCGTCATACGAATCTTAATCATCAAATAATTTCCTAAACATATCTGTTATGTCTATGACATGCAGCTAAAATATCACAGTAATTAGTTATCAAAATAATATATATTTAACCTTTATAACACTATACGTAAAACTTTGAAACTCTGAAATATTTTTAAATTATAAAACTATCTATGAAAATGTACAAAATAACTCTTTAAATATTAATTTTATAAATAATTTCCTTTATAATTCAGGGGAATCCCAGAATCTCGGGGACCCTGGGGTTTGTTTCTAACACCCCTAAGGCTAATCCGACACTGGGTTATCAATGGGAGGTAAGTAAACTTTTTTGATATATAGCCAAAGGGTTCAGCTTAGACTCTCGCTAGGTCTCGAAAACGGCTCTAATAAATTTCTTTAAATTTTGCAAATAACTAATTTCCGAGTAAAAAATGGGTTCTAGATAGGTTTAATGTTTAGGAAAATCCAGTTTTTTTGTAATATTAAGTTTAGAATCTACAAATTAAAATTACGCTTGAGGAGAATCAAATGTAAACAATACAAATAAAAACCTTTGTTTATAACAGTTTGTCAGTGTTGGTGATTGAAGATAGTGGTGAATAATGTGTGAATATAGGTTTAGCATGAATATTTATTTGATGTATATAATAAGTGAAAAATTATCAAATTAGTAAACAATTTGTATAAACTAAAGGGTAAAATAACTGTGCAAAATAAAAGCAGAAAAAAGTATTTCCAAAATATTTCGTGTTTTGATAGTAAATTCATTTGTTTTATTGCTTGAAGCCACTGTAACAAACAAAATCTGTGTAAATTAAATTTCTCTTTTAATTTTCAATCCTCATTCCGTTTCTTATGAGTTGATCACAGGCTAATAATAACTGTAAGGATAATTAAATAAGCAGTATATGATCAACTCAAAATTTATCAAACAAATTGAGGTTGTGTGACGATAGTCACCTTTTTCAAAATTATTTTCAAAAATTTGGGTTTCAACTAGAGATATAAAACCTTTTTATATCATCATTTAACTTATTCAGATGAACTGTATTTTAATAATCATTTAACTAATTCAATTGAACTGTATTATATTGAGCTTATATCGAACTAATATTTTCTATATTTAATTATTTAAATTTATTTAATTGTCATTTATTTAAATCAATTGAACTGTACTATCTTGAACTTATATTTTCTATATATATAACTTCGTATTTATTAAAAGAGAATATAAAAGTCATCATTGAGTTTGTATTATTAAATCCTAGCTACGCCCCTATAACAACCCAATCGTGACAGTTGGCTAAAAGACTTTTAACGACATTTAAGCGGAGTAGACGCAGTAGCTCAGTGCTAGCGCGTAAGATTCACGTGCGTGAGATCGATGCCCGGTCTGGAGAATTTACATTTTTGTTCAGAGTTTATGCAAGTTATTAAAATACGTATTAATGCTATATTAATTAAGGTGTATTAAATTGGTTTTATTAAAACTATATAAACTGTGTTTAC
The DNA here is from genome assembly GCA_023375725.1 of Nephotettix cincticeps. Classification (NCBI taxonomy): domain Eukaryota; kingdom Metazoa; phylum Arthropoda; class Insecta; order Hemiptera; family Cicadellidae; genus Nephotettix; species Nephotettix cincticeps. The sequence continues at coordinate 47,109,843 of CM041791.1, forward strand.
ATTGAGTAAAAAATGTGTTTTAATTTTGCTAACTAACTTATATAATACTGTACATGTCTTATTCTATCCGAGCAATGCTCGGTCACCAGGTACTTAAAAAGACACAAACTTTACAGTTTTCGGTTAGGTATACTTGTAAAAAGTACATATTATTGGCGAAATTAAAATATCTTTAGATGCTTTGAGGTTGCGGTTAACCAGAAGTAAGATTTAACCCAATTATATTCACTTTACACTCCTAGAAAACACAACTTGAGCTGACGAGGAAGAATTAAACCCACGTTCTCACGGTAAGTGGGGCGACCAGTAATTAGATGACTTAATGACAACACAACACTGGGTGGGAAAATTACAAGCAAGCAAGGGTGGGGGTAGAGGGGTTAACATGACGTAAACAGTGACGTAACGGACATACGATTGCGTGACACAACGTCCGGAAGAAGAGAGGAACTACGGAAACAGGTGGACAGTTGGGCGATTGTGGTCCTAACGGCACTTGGTTGCTCGTTTCCTCCGATGCCTATCATACTCGTTTATTTATGAGTTAGGTGAAAGTAGCTCAGATATTCAATTTTTGTGGGTAATATTGAATTGAAACCTGTTTGATAATCTTGACGGAACTTTCCACACGTCGACAGGTGGTGATGAAGTCCGTTATGATGAACGAAAAGTGTAATAAAGAGGTTCTCTATCAACTCAAATAAACAAAGTTGTATTAATGTTGCTCCAGACTGTTGTTAAACATAATACTATCCAGAGGGAGACGCTTTATGACGCGTGATGATCCTGGATTACAACTTCAGCTAACTATAAAGTATTAATCAGCACTTGAATAGGGAAATGTATGCTCCCAAATATGACTGATTTTTTAGGGTAAAAATCTCAGATTAAAATTGGTTGATGCCAATGTAGTCAGGTACGGTGACAGGCCCTGTAATCTATTCCTGCAATTGTTGGTCACGAATTGTGGATAGCTATGAGTAGTTATCGGTGGATATGATATTTTCTTGTGTGGATTCACGTCCGCAATACCATCCTCATAATTAAACCAGTTCGTTGTTGTTGCCTGAACATGAATACCCGCATGTCTTAGTCACAGGCGCGGTGTTGGTGTTGTTGACAGAGACATCATGGATTACTGACAATCGCCCCAATACTGTGGTTAACGTTCACAATACGTATTTTCTCATCTATGGTTAGATAATTACTAGTTTTGTCTAAGTAAATTTGGGTGTCATTTCAGTTTATGGTTATACTCTGTGTCATTGAATATGGAAACACTAAGTAATTATAATACTGTACGGTACTGACTGTGGGTAGTTGTGGTCCTAACGGCACTTGGCTGCTCGTTTCCTTCGATACCTATCAACTCGTTTATTTATGAGTTAGGTGAAAGTAGCCGATATGTTCATCGAATATAAATCGGTTTGCAAATCTATATAGTCTAATGGTGTTACAGCTTCATACCTGCGTACATATCAATATTGCTGAGTTGTTCCAAATGCTAGAATAAATATTAATTTTACACAAAGCAATGGTCCTTTAATACAATCCTCATATTTTAATAGATTTAGTTTTGCATAATATTTAAAGTAAAGAAAGAGAATTTGAGGAATCAGAATAATTTAGTTATTCAGTTACACTGAAAAAATACGGTAACCAATATTTCTACTTGATAAAAAGCTAAAACAGTATGTCATGTAGCTTAAGATACGTCGTTGAGTGACACCGTGATCTGATAAGGGCCGGATAGAAAGTCCTTCACAGTACAGGTATGAAGTGACTAGTGACAGTGACATTCACTTAGCGACACACCCCGTAGAAGACACAGACATGCAAGGTAGAGGCATCACGATACAATCTGACAATTCATTAATCCCTAATCATTGAGAGTTTGTTTTCATGTGCTATCTGTTCACCGGATCACAATGCATCTAAAACATGCAAATTTCGACAACTGTTCGTTTTTCACATAATCTTTTCAATAGCGAGTGTGGGTATTTTCTTAATTTTTGTATACGTTGTTGAAACACGTAGGAATATAGTTTATGTAGTGCAAAATAGAGGAACATTATTGATTTGTTTAAATGAAGAAACTTTAAAGAATCAACTAATAATGATGTATATACAGTACTTATACACATAATACTATTAATATACGAGAAGTCGTATTAAATACAAGTTTAATACTTGTACTAATATACATTGATCAATATACTTTAATAGATAAATATAAGTGCTTTTATAAAAATATCATAAAAGCTAATTCATAAGGAACTACCCACCCTTGTCCAGAGGGCTATGTCCTAGAACCTCCAAAAGGTGGGCTTCATCACCGTCGGGGTACTAATTAGGACATTTGTATGTGGCTAGCCCAACGTGTGTAAATTTTACGTCGTGACATGACTTATATGAAGTGGCTGACAACGGCTTGAGAATGTACATACAATATAACGTCCTGAAACCTGTTGCCTGCTGACTAAAACAAAGAATTGAAGACGTAAGGTACTTTATCTTAATAATAGTGTAAAGGTGCAATGTTCTAATGACAATAAAATCTGTATTTGACACGTGATTGCTGGAATCTGAGGTTTTGATCACGGGAGTAGAGAGAAACCCTTCTATATGTTAATAGTTTTGTGAAATAACTAGCGGTACTCAATGTAATATACTTAAAAATTTAAAAAGAAAGAATGTTTATTTTGGCAGCCTTTATTTTCGGAGTTATGCAAAACAATAGTTTTGGATAATGAACCTGCACCTAAGTTTCGAGTAAAGTTAGATTTTAGCTGCACCGTCTGGTAGAAATTACATTTTAAAAGTTAAATTACATATAAAGTTTATTTAATGTCTGTGACAGAATTTCTCCAATTGGGGTCTTTGTTAAGCATAGCAAAAGCATTTTTAGCAAACGTCATTTAAGAAAGTTAATTGCAAGATCTAAACCCGAAACAGTTACCGGAGGGAACTAATGTCCGCAACACAAGTTACAGACGACACGCGGAGTGATACACCACTGTCAAGGGCAGGGCTACTCCGGTGATGATGAGATGTAAACATATCAGAGGCCGGAAAAAGCTGACAGCAAAATAAAAGATAACAATAAACAAAAATGGTAATAAAACATAAGTCAAAACAGATTACAAAACCCAGTAGGCCTACGGTTCGAGCATCCGTGCCTTGCAGTGGCGTGCGTTGTGAGGTGTATTGCGTGTCTGTGATCTGGATTTCATTCTTGTTTTTTAATACCATAAATCTTAATTTATGCTATTTTGCTATTTCCCGGCTTTGTAGGAGTTTTGTACTATTTCTACGTCCAGGTCAGGTCTCGAAACGTCGAGTCTAACAGACTTCTAATAATATCTCAAAATCATGAGATATTATCTCTATCAATTAATTTCAACCAGAATATTGATTTAATTACTCTACTGGAGTTTTATAAAGCGGAGGATTAGGCCCTTAGTGATCAGCTAGTAAACTAATAGATTTAAATAAATATTTTCATTGAAAATTTAAGTTCTTATGTGACCTATATTCATAACGTACATTTTAAATTATTTTGGAATGATTTTAAACGGGATGTATTTAAATCATCTAAATCACGATGTAAAAGTGTATTTTGACGGAAGTAAAAGAATCGTCAACTTTAATACTGTATATAAGTGCTTTTCGGGGAAACATTTCTCATTTAAAAATAATCACTCCATGAATATAATAAACATAATCAATACCCATAAACATTAAACATTAAAAGAATACAATGAATTTCAAATTTGGAGGATCCATAAAATGGAACGTAAATCATACACGTTATCAGCCTATAAACAAGGGCGATTAAAAGGAACTTGGATACCAGAATTATAGATCTTAGTCTCCTGAAATTTAATAGTATTTTATGATAAGTAGTTTATTGAATGCGAAACCGGTTGCCAACAAAGGTCTATTCATTATCTGCTCCATAGAGGTAACGAGAACCAGTTGTCACAGACACCAAGACGCGACAAGACGCTGTGGACGGCCGAGGTTGCGGCGTTTCCAGCTGTGTCTGTGTTGGCAACCAGCGAGGTCGGACTCAACACTAGCGAGATATGACACGAGGAAGTCCACATGTCCTGGCAAGGTTACGATCAGGTTTGGGTGGAAATGTATGACAATGTGGAAGTCTTGATGAAGATCGCAAAGGAAATGATCTATAACTCGACATTATCATACAATTACTTCAAGAACGTTTCATAGTGTCCAATTTCAATTTGTCCAAAACCTTAAGAGGCGGCAGGAGTCAGTCCAGGCGCTCACATTAACTGTGGGCACTTGACAGGGATGGGTTTAATTATCTTTTATTTGCTCGTAAAGGAAATTTATTAAAAACAAAATACCAAATACAAAGTATTTTATAGGTCCTTATCAACAAATTGATATGTTAAACTACCAAAACTAAGGTTTAAAAATATTTTATTTTTTGAAATTAGAAAATTAAAATCCCATAAGGATCTAACATAGCTAATTCTGTTGTATTATTTTTGTTTATCAGTGGACAATTTCAAACTTTGGACCTAAATAAACTTCACATATTCATAAATAAAATGTATTGAATAACCTTTTGTATTTGATTTGCTCTTAGCCATAATATTTTTTTAAGTGCGTGAACAGTCACAAGTTACGTGTTTATATGTTAGCCAATTAAAAAATAAGTACCTGGTGACCGAGCTTTGCTCGGATAGAATAAGACACGTTTTTACAAGTTGATTAGCAAAATTAAAACAAATTTACTGCTCAATGAAAACATTTATGTGGTTTAAATAAAACCGTTTTCATACCCCTTAATTAATATGGCATAAATACTGAACAAAAATATAGCCCTCGGGTGGGGATCGATCACGCGACCTTGAGTATGTGAGATGTGAGCGCTACTAACTGAGCTACGGCGTCGGCCAAGTTCGCGTCGTCGTTTAAGAGTTTTTGGCCAACCTCAATTGTCTTAGCTAATCTTATACTGAATTTAAATGTCCATATAATTTGTTATTTTTATCCTGTGATCAACTGATTTTGCTAGAAAAGGATTGAGGATTGAAAAGCAAAAGAGAAATTTAATTTACACCAGTTAATTGGTTTGTTACAGTGGCTTCAAGCAATAGAATGAATACGTTTTCTTTCTAAACACAAAAGATTTTGGAAATAATTTTCTCTGATTTTATTTCGCACAGTTGTTGATCATATACTGCTTATTATCCATACAGTTATTATTAGCCTGTGATCAACTGATTTTGTTAGAAACGGAATGAGGATTGAAAATCAAAAGAGAAATTTAATTTACAGAAATTTTGTTTGTTATATTGGCTTCAAGCAATAAAACGAATAAATTTACTATCAAAACACGATAGATTTTGGAAATACTTTTCCTTGCTTTTATTTTGCACAGTTATTTTACCCTTTAGTTTTTACAAATTGTTTAGTAATTTGATTATTTTTCATTTATTACATACATAAAATAAATATTAATGCAAAACCTCTATTCACATATTGTTTACAACCATCTTCAATCAACAACTGTCAAACAGTTATAAACAGATGTTTTGATTTGTATTATTTACATTTGATTCTCCATAAGCGTAATGTTAAATTTTTGGATTTCAAACTTAATATTACAAGAAAACAAGAATTTTCCTGGACATTAGACCTATCTAGAACTTATTTTCTACTCAGAAATTAGTTATTTCCAAAATTTAAAGAAAATCCTTAGTGCCGTTTTCGAGATCCTTGTGCAAATATATATATATATATATATATATATATATATATATACAAACCTTGCTCGTATTATAGTATTGGATTACAATGTTTATATATATTATGTTTATTATAATAATCAGCTGTTGTATGTCTTTCCTATAAAAGCCGTATTACGGTTTGGTTTGGGTTTGGATTGGATTTGAAAATTGTGAATTAATCCACTCAGATTTATTTGTTTTATGGGAATGTTATTAATACGTCTTATCGTTTCCGTATTGTTATTCACTATGCCGCCACCCAGAAAATATAACCTTTAACAATGAAGCCGTAATGCTATTCGACTTCTGAACATGACCAATCTTAAAGTTAACATGTATTTACTGTCAGGCGTTACGAAGTTCGCCGGGTCAGCTAAATATATATGTAATTTTTAACAATTATTGTTTTGGCCTCAGGGCACCTCAAAACGAAAAAATAACATGGTCTCGGACTTATGTCTTTCCATGAAACCTCCGGTAGTAGCTTCTTCCCTAAAAAAATTCGCAAAAACAGAGATATAAACTGTGTTTCACAGTGTCCAATTTCATCGTGTCCAAAAGTATAGTCAGGTTAGTAAGTAATAGTCGATGTTGTTTCTAAACAGAGTGTACTTTTGGAAACTATGAAATCGGACACTATGTGGGGAACTACTTGAGGATATTTAAAGTATTTATGAAAACATTTTGAATGTGAAGCCTTGAAGGGATCGACTCATATATGAGCAATTATTTGTGCTAGGAAATTTTGCATATGTGTTGGACTTCTTCTATATGTATATGTTTGAAGTGCTTCCTGTTCCTCGCACCTGTTAGTTGTGGGAGGAGCTGGTAGCGTGACCACGTACAATGACCTCGCAGGCAGACGAAACGACCGTGGACCATAGACGTACCAGAACATTCAACACGCGCAAAAACTGGTTTAATTATATACCTATGAAAAGATAGTACTTTATGAAAAACACACAGTATAAAGCACATATTTACAAAAACACACACACAACGAATAAAAGGAGCGCATATACAGATAAATTCATTAAAGTTTTCTATTTAATGAGATATTAGAAAAGTATCCTATTAAAACTATCGGAGACTTATCTCAACATGACGTGACGTGAAGCAATCACACAAGTTATCACCACTTTCAGTTGGTCTCCTAGTATACAAGGTTTGTGCATGTACAACTTTGATCCTATATATCCCAAAGGAATAACCTATAACGCCGAGGTCAGAAGAACTTGGGGGTCAAGTAATCTTCTAACCGTGAAATTAAGTGATCACCAACATTTCCAATCAAAAAGTTTATTACCGTACTTAATTTTCAGGAAGCAGTAGCTCTGTGCTCCTGAACCAAACAGTTTCAAGAGCGAAGATCCTGTGCAGCTCAGAGATGAAGAATGTGACCAACATTCTTAGGTAACGGCATCCGTTAACTGTGATCATTCGATTATCTTGCTCAATATGTAAAGACCAATGTTGAAATCCTTTGTCACCAAAGTTACTGAACCGAACAGTAACTTTGACACGATGGAGTGGCCGTTCTTGTTAATCTTCAGGATTTTCATCTGACCAATAACGTAAGTTTTGCTTATTCGCATTTGCATCAAGACGACGTGATGTCATCACTCATGACAAGCACTTCATCATCATAAACTAGATTATTCGTTCCAAAGATTATTGACGGTCAGCAATCTGAGGCTGAAGTTTTTGATCAATGAAATTTTGTACGGGTGGAAGTGTAAATGATTGTGCAAAATTATTCTCACTTACCGATCTGATATTCCGAGGCCAGCACATTGTCTTTACCCAGTGTGAGCTTGTCAACACGGATTGCCTCACTCACTCAATGTTTACCGTCGTTTTGACGTACCTTGAATGTTTTTTTCTTTTTTTGAGAGAGAGCTGAAGTAGTTGTCCCAAAGTTCTTCACCCACATTAGTACTGTGTTGCGGATATAACATTTCCTTTAATACCCACGTTAAAATGTTTGTGAAATTTCCGTTGAGTAGTAACTGCAGAATGTCCACTTTAAAATGATGTGGCGCGCGATGCTGGCTGGTCTAATGTACCCCGGTGACTGAAACTGAGGAGGTAGATACTACCAAAAATTAACGTCTAAGAACAGCACTTCCCACAAACCTCCGTAATCAAAGTTACCAACTGCGCGCAAATGAAACCCGTTAGGTTTTCTGCCGCTCCCCGTATTAAATATTATCGAATATCTTTGTAATTAATTCCTTTACAAATTTAATTTTTTTATAACTCCACTGCTTTATTTAACTTTAAAATTTGCTAATTTTACCGACCTGTAGAAAATTGTGTATACATATTGAAATTTCATAAAGCAACATTAATGAAATAACATTTTTTATTCAAAACAGTACATTGAACATAATTCAGCATTTCAGCGAATTTCCCATAGGGAAGAAGCTATTACCGTAGGTCTCATGGGAAGACTTAAGCCCGGGACCATGTTATTTTTTCGTCTTTAGGTGCCCAGAGTCCAAAAACAATAGTCGTTAAAACTTTTAGCGAATTTCCCATAGGGATGAAGCTATTACCGTAGGTCTCATGGTGAGACTTAAGCCCGGGACCATGTTATTTTTTCTTCTTTAGGTGCCCAGAGTCCAAAAACAATAGTCGTTAAAACTTTTAGCGAATTTCCCATAGGGATGAAGCTATTACCGTAGGTCTCATGGTGAGACTTAAGCCCGGGACCATGTTATTTTTTTCTTCTTTAGGTGCCCAGAGTACAAAAACAATAGTCGTTAAAATTTTTATTTATATGTATATATGTATATACGAGTATATACAGGGTGATTCACGAGGATATGCGGTAACTTTGAGAGCTCATTCTATATGTAAAAATAATGAAAACAACTTATATAAACATAGGTCCGGAAATGTTTCGTTAGCGAGTTATACGTAAGTATACAATGCAAGTATGCAATGCATGGCAATGCGATGTATATATATGTGTGTCTGTTAGCACGATAACTCTCGTAAAAATGGTCCGATCGAGACCAAATTTGGTAGAGACGTGTATTTCTACAACTGCTTGGACGAGTTCGTAAACCAGACATACCGGTCAATGGGAACGGGTAGTTTGGGGGGGTTTAGTACCCCAAAATGGGGTTTTTTGCGTTTTTCACATGTAATTCTTAAAAATGTCTAATTTTATATTTCACCATTGGAATCAGCTTAAAAAACTACACAATTAAGTTCCTTAAAGTTTTTCTCTATCTTCAACGGTTACCGAGATATTAAAAAATCTAAACACAGTACGCTGTATTGTGGGGCTCCAATGTTAATCTTATGGAGGATAGGGAAAAATTAATATTTCCCATATTAATCAATATTTTTGGATAAAACTTGATATTTAGCTTTATGTGGTTGAGATCTATCCATTTATGCTTAAAAATCATAGTATATGTGTTTATCATGGCAGCAAACCTGCATACTCTTTTCCCATATTAATCATATAGGGAATAGGCAAACTCCTTTATTTATGGACAGATGTTGATGAAAGTTGGTATAAATGTTAAGGTAAAAATTATTCATGGTGGAAATGACTTCTTTCAGTAGCTATTACCGTAGGTCTCATGGTAAGACTTAAGCCCGGGACCATGTTATTTTTTAGTCTTTAGGTGCCCAGAGTCCAAAAACAATAGTCGTTAAAATTTTAGCGAATTTCCCATAGGGAAGAAGCTATTACCGTAGGTCTCATGGTGAGACTTAAGCCCGGGACCATGTTATTTTTTCTTCTTTAGGTGCCCAGAGTCCAAAAACAATAGTCGTTAAAACTTTTAGCGAATTCGTATAACCAGGACATATTACCGTAGGTCAATGGGTGAGACTTTAGTATGTTATTATGTTTATATTCTTTATATATGTAATAAATATAGTGTTTGTGTGTGTATTTATTGTGTGTCTGTTACGCACGATAACTCTTAAAAATGATCGAGACCATAATTTGGTAGAGACGTGTATTTATACAACAAATCGTAAACAACATACACAATAACGGGTATAAAGTTTTTCGTTATCTATACAAGTATTCAACACAATGGTTTTAAACTGAATGTTCCGATGTTAATCTTATGGAGGATAGGGAAAAATTAATATTTCCCATATTAATCAATATTTTTGGATAAAACTTGATATTTAGCTTTATGTGGTTGAGATCTATCCATTTATGCTTAAAAATCATAGTATATGTGTTTATCATGGCAGCAAACCTGCATACTCTTTTCCCATATTAATCATATAGGGAATAGGCAAACTCCTTTATTTATGGACAGATGTTGATGAAAGTTGGTATAAATGTTAAGGTAAAAATTATTCATGGTGGAAATGACTTCTTTCAGTGTTCCTCACAGCACCTAACCTGTACACTCTTTCCTATGTTAATCTTATGGAGAATAGGCAAATAATTCTCATGTTTTTGGACATATTTTCATAAAACTTGTCATATATTAAATTATTGATTTGGAAATTCGCTGAGTACGCAGGTCTGCTGCGACGGGGGTATTTTAATTGAGAGCACCATCCACAACCAAGTGAAGCGGGTTTTGTGCGATTTTTGGCAGAAGTAGGAAAATCTCGGATGCAAGCGCAACCAAAGGTCTACGTAAATAAATTTACCATGAAGATTATTACAAACAGATGGATGATATCGAATTAAAATCATGAATTGAGAAAAACTAAAAAAGCCAACTGGGAAAACTGTTCCTTGAACCTTTTAGTGTCTTAAAAGTGAAATGAGAGGAATAATCTATATAAATAAAATAAGAGATTTGTCTGAACATTGCTCAGGGTTATTAACTTATTAGTTATTTTTACGTATCGTGCGTTAGAGTAGCCAAAACCAGTCTTATATCAATTTGTATCTGTTTGCCTGTGACGCTCCAGGAGGTATTTTACGCCGTCTTCTCCGAAAAAACGGAATAACTGATAACAAAAAACTTATTTCATGCATTATCTACATTCTAGAGAGGGGGGTTCAATGCTTGAAATTGTCCGCCGCTCCTTGAAAAGTAAATAACGAGCATTTAAAAACAAACTTTTTACGCGATATTAGTCGCATTTTGCTTTCAATTATCAATGAATCACCTACTGGTAATAATCAGCTGTATTTGTAGTTTAGTGATTTAATAGAAAGAAAAACAAACAGCTGACATATCAATATTAGCTAGTATAAACTAATTAATATTGATGACCAATATTATCAATATTATATACAATATTTTATTCTATTCATGATTACCATTGAATTATGGTCATTGCGATCCAATGCGATGGGTCATCATTACAATCATTACGGACCGATTATGCAAGAACGGAGAAGTATCTAACCGCAGTGTTCGAAACTGCAACCTTTGTTTATTTGGCGAATAGTTAATGATCCAGTGAAATGAAACAGATGATCTCTCTTAGTAACAATGATATAATTCATATAACATATTACCAAAGAACATATTACATTCATCCTTCTCCCTTATTAACCTTAAAATACTCACCAGATGTGACGCTGTGTAGGCCTTGTATGTTTGTATATGAATACGGACAAGATTAATAAATTAAACAAACTTTTGGGGCCGTAATAAATAAATAGGCTTGTGTCTAATTATAAAATGAAATGAAACACTATTTTATTTATAAATTTTGATAAACGAGTACTATCCAATTTCTTTTCTAGATTCACCGAAGACAAAATGAGACCGATTATTTAGTACTCTCTGAATTGATCTAAGAGAGAAAGCCTGAGAGTAAACGTCAGTGACGGTTGTTGCTTTACGTAAACACTACTGCTACTATTCGCTGGTTCGCGGGCAGCTCAACAAGGATGTAATGGTGGTGCTCTTTCCCAGAATTACTGACATTTGGAGAAAGCCGACGGACGCGAAGCCATCCAGAGATGGTTTTGTGCATATTTTTGTTGCAGTAAATTGTTCTCTGCTTTTGAAGGATATAACAATAGTTGGTGTGATTTGAGCCAACTTTCTTGTGAGAAAGTATCCACAAATTGTTTGTTTCATCCTTCAATCATGATACTTCTAATGTAACACTAACTGGCAGATCGGAATAAACTAGTTTTGTCCTAAGCTCTACTTCAGCCTGTCGCGGGAGCTATGGTCATGTTTCTATGATTCTCTTATATTTTATATTTTTGTACTCTGCATTGAAAAATGATTAGCATTATGTGTGCTTCTCTCTTAACACCCAATAACCTCCGTTCCATCTGTGTACAGTACATATCTGAAACTTAACGAATTCATCCTGACGATAGAAATAAACCAGGCTAAATAATCCTCTTTTCACCAGCATATGATTATCCCATTTTTAGTTTTCTCCCATTTTTGTTTTATGTAATTTCTATCCCCCAATTTTTCCTTCTATCGCATCGGATAATCTAATAGCCTTCTCTCCTACAGTATTTCATACACAAACTTGGTATTACAAGAATATTCCAATTTGTGTTCTTACTAACATTTTTCAATTACCAACACCTTAAGAAATAAGGAAACAGTACTGAAAGACAAATTTTGAAATGTAATTTCAAGCGTATATCAAGCTTGGCTCACGTATTGCCAAAACTGAGAGTGAAATTATGTCAAGCGACCGCCCGACCAGGCACATTGGCCAACGGTAAGTGTTGTGATTACAACGCTCTAGATTATGGACCAATGTACTTTATAATTACATCTATTAGCTATATCCACTGCGATACCTGTTGGCTCTTAGCTATTGTAGTTAAAGCGTGAAAAGAAGTGTGAAAATAGTAATTAGTTTAAAATATAATATTCTTTATGGTATCGCTTATTATTTATTATAATTATAATAAATAATTATAAGCATATCCGTATGGATTGAATTACAGGCTATGCTCATTTATAACTTATTTGTTGAGTAACTTGATCTGTAAAATTTTAAAATACTTACTAAAAGAAATTCGTATTGAGCTATACAAAAATCTCACGATTGATCAAAAATTAATTTCATCAGGGCAAATCTAGAGGTAGGCCGAAGTTCTGGCTAATAACCGAATCAACAGCGGGGGGCGAAGGACGTGGCAAGCCGAACGGATTTATGAAGGACGAGTGGACAAATAGCAAGCGTGTAGAGAGAGCGTCTAATTAAGCGTTTCGCAAGGAAACGCGTGGATTATAACCTGCCAGAGATCAAGAGTTACAAACAGTGGATGTGGAGGTTTGCCTTGACGTTTGGCTCTTCGAATTGTCAAAGTTCCGTTGATTCTATTAATTTCTTATATGTTAGATTTTGAATGGGAGACAACCAAACGCTAACAGAAACAGGATGTTTAATTCACACACCTGAAATTAATAAAATACAGATTCGTAAGGCTCCATGATCGTACACACCTTAAAAATTAGTTTTGGATAATTGCTGATAGTGAAAGATTAATAATTTACTATTTACAACAATTGAATTAACAAATTTTACTTCAGGGAAAAATACTTGAATTCGGTTCGGATAGTGTGATGCATATTTTGAAATCGAGCTAGAATCTGTTAACGACTCTCTGTGGTAATATTGACGATTGACAGATATATTGTCAGATATGGGGTATAGAACGGCTATTAGCCTTCAGGGGTTATAGGGTAATATAGTTGTCAAGAAACGTCTAGGGTCTGTAATATTCAGGAGTGAAATTAAAAAAAGGTAAGAGATGTTAAACTTCAATTTTTCTCTTTGAATTTTTAACAATCACTTCACACAAAATTACAAATCCTCATAACAGTCACAATTCTTAAAGAAATGATTTTCATAAGAATTCTAACAACACACGAATAACAAATATTTCATACCCCCTCGACATTTTAATTCAGCATCCCTGACCCTCTATTGTTTCCCTGATTGAAATCCTTTTTCAAAAATCGCTTCCAATAGAGGGTCCGACAGGACCAATAATCGATGATTACCGGAGGCGGTCATTATGAAAACCGGGCCACGTGGGTCAGTGGTACCAACATTCCAGCATGAGGCAATCGCTCCACCCAGTGATGCAAACGTTGGGAAACGAAAACTCAACCTGTTCCGACAGGTTCAGTGCTGTGTCATCCCCAGCCAAATTTACGTTCATTCGTAGCAAAGTATAATCAACTGGAAACTTTACTCTCTACTAAAAGAAAGTAAGTTGGTTGGAAAAGCGATCGGTGTCACGTAGGAATGTCTCGGGTTTGTTTGTTGTGGTAATATGCAATTAATAAGAAATCCCATTATAACGCCCATGCTATCCTCCGCGTCAATCGTTTCCTCGTTAGCTTCGGCGTCGGTGAGATGACCCTAGGTTAATTAAACTTCAGGTGAAATCGAAGGTCGATTCGGTGCTTCCTGGGGTTGATAAAATTGCTGGTTCGAATGAAAGTTCCAATATACAACATGTACGAGAACTAGCATCCCCCCAAAGAGCATTAGGCCTACCTCAGTTCACGCTTCGGTTACTGCTGGAAGCGCGGCAAGATTGTGAGTGAATCAATTACCAGCGGCGCTTTTCAGTGCCGAGATCCCGCCAGATAAGAAACGAATGGGGAATGATACGGCAAATACTATGAGGGAAGGAGAGAGAGAGAGAGAGGAGAGATGACCTAGTTCCCAGCAAGTTGTACAGCCTCTGGCTTCTGTCTCAGCCCAGGAGGATCGTAGGACGTGGGCGGGAGACTACGCCCCCTGGACTTTCTCCGCCGCGTCAGCCCAGTAACCTGAACCTCGCATTAGATGCCGTGCGCCTCTTGTCCCACTTTCGTTGTGGGATTAATTGGCGATATTTTGAGGAGTATGTGAGATAAGGAGGAGTTGAGAAACTGTTATTAGGTGCGAGGAGGAATGTGATGGAGAGTATGGGATTGGAGTCGTTGAGAGAGGCACAGGTCAAATAAAATCCCGCTCTTTTGTGTAAAATAAATAAACTGCTCTTAAAAGTTAGAGATAGACTGAGCCATGGACAAAATTGACCTAGACCTTATGAAAGAAAAATGTTTATGTAGCAATTAACCTTACTGACAATTAAATGAAACCAAATATTTGCTTTTCATACCAACTATACTATATGTAAAGGTGGTTAATCTAAAAGTGGTAATGGTTGACAATATTTAACCACTACATCAATCTCATATGAAAAAAGATTCAGAAAATAAATAATTAATTGTGCAGTTAACTATACTTAAAACACGAACAAACTAAAATCTTCTAAAGGTGTTGCTTAGGCAAGGTAAAATTTTAAAAATATTAGTTTGGTCTATAAATATTAACTTTGGAGATTAATTAGAATATAAACACGACCTTAGGGATTTATTTCTAAGATAACCATGGTGAATGGAAGCAATGACTATTAATATAGCCTATGTCGCGTTATTAATGAGGAATATACGATAGCAGCGCAACCCTGAGCTGTCTGAAGGAGCATGACGGTGTAAATAACCCTTGTGCCGCCCGAGGAATGCCATTGGTCGAGTTGATTAGTGTGAGGTTACCCTGGCTGGAGGACTCGCCGCTTGGCCACGGCGCTGCAAGTGTGTAGTGTTGCTAAAAGATTTAGTAACTCCAAAGTCATGCTCCGAAATGATTATTTACAAATATACAACTCTCACTCCCCATATAGTTAGTTAATGAGTTAACTGGCAACCTGTCCAGGTATTTTAAGCCAAGTATGAATAAACAATGAGTGTAAGATTATTGGGGCTGCGTTCTTGTTTTCTTGATATTGACTAAGGCTGAAATTTTCCTTACACAGAACTGTTTAGCTTTTTGTTTGCCTTTTTGGGACCTACAGTTTAATGTGGAGTCCGAACCATTGCCTCTGAATTACGATCTGGTCTAATTCATTAAAAGGATGGTATTTGCGGATATACTTCGCATTCAATGGTCCGGACGTTAATCCACATCAGAGAATATCCCATGCACCGACCATCGCTCATAACTATCCAATTCGTGAACTCTAAGTAGCGGGATTACAGGGCACACACCGTTCCAGTCATATCAACACATAGAATACCCAGAATAAGGTATTCTGTTTAGTACCTACATGTTGGTTTATTGGATGATATTCTTCACTGTGAATTCTCAACACATAGAATACCCAGAATAAGGTATTCTGTTTAGTACCTACATGTTGGTTTATTGGATGATATTCTTCACTGTGAATTCTTCCTCAGCTTCCGTAAAAAACAAAAAACCTAAAGGCTATTAACGAATCTTGAGATCATTTGAAAATCATTTGATTTTACCCCTTCTAGTACCACTATCATAATGAAATAAGGATCATAACACTAATCCTTCTTTTTTAATTTTATTAAAATATTACAGAGTATACAGAGAAAGCGCTTGATGTATGTATTCCTAGTATTTGATGATTTTTAAGTACATACATTTTCGGCGTTGTCTATAACTATAAAGAGTAAGATTTAAGGAGTATGTGTGCGTACATTGTTGCTTAATTTATAGAGATAGCTTGGAGGAAAAACTAAACAAAGAAGAAGATATTTACAGAGCGGGGAAGTCTTAGTCATAGGAAACCACAGACAGTTGTGATTCTTTTAGGAAAAGTGACAGACTGGCCAAATGTAACCATCATTTAACACATATTGCACATTACTGAGTCATCTATCGCGAGAAACTAGCCCCGTGTGTGGTCAGTGATAACAATGTGTAGACTATCTCTTACACAAATAGCTGAAAGTGGCTTTAAAGTGAAACACTCACTGTTCTTTTGAAGTGTCATTATTATTAATTTAAAATGTTTGTACTGTATTTACTTCCCTGTGGGAAATAGGTCAGATCGTTCATATGTCTACAGTAATGTTTTCAGTTCATATAAACAGCTGTTATCATAACCAAACTATGACGTCACTAACCATATGGCGACACCAACCAAAAGACGACACTGTTTCAAATTTTTGTGGCGCAAATTGCCACACCCTCCCCAGAGCTAAGTCATATCAATGTCAAAATATTCTCTTATCTATTATTTTTTAGTAAATTTCGTTACTAAAGAGCATACAATTTTTTATAAAACATTATATTTACTATACACAAAAATAATTGTTGAATAAATCTTAATATCATATAGTTTATCTTCTGTAATATTTTACAAAATTGTTATTACATTTATTGTTATTGGTGTGCTTTATAAAATACTAGCTGAAGTCCCCGTTATTCGCACGGGTAAAAAGGCTGAGACGTGTATTGATACATTTAAATTATTCTTAATTAATTTTATATTGGTTACAAAATGCCCAAACAAGAGTATCTATAACATAAAAAAGTAATACCTGTCAAATATTGAGAAAGGATTATATTAACGTAATTTTTTCCATCAATTACGCACGATGCATGGACGCATCGAAAGCCTAGTCCACACGCACAAATCTCGCAGCGATCTGATCGGTACCAACCATATCGTTAAGATTATCGGAGCCTGTTGACGGGAGATCACTGCGATATTTCGGGGTTGGACGGTTGATGAAAATGTTGATCAGCGGTTGTAGCGACAGATTGGAACGTGTAGACAGCGCCTCACCTAATCACTGCGACATCCGTGAATTCAATGCACTTGAACGTGCGCCCTGTAGCAAGATATCTGAGCGTGTAGAGATTAATTGCTCATGGGGTGAAATCGCTTTTCTCGTAACTGTATCCTGTTTCTTTATCAGAGGAGTAACTAGGTTCAGCAATTCCAGGCATGAGTCTTCAGTCATTCTCAAACAGTTGCGCCAGTCGTTGCAGTAGTCTCACATGCGAAGAATTGTCTCTCTTGAGAAGCCATGAACGACAACACTTACTTCTTGGTTTGTGTCGTCTCTTCTTCACTTCTCTTGACAAACAAATTACATACAGGGACCACAACAATATCTCTTCAATGTTAATCACAACTGAAGAAGACAATCAAATTGGGGCAAAAATCGTTGCGTGGACAGAACGTCAATGTCCAATTTATCGTTGCGATTTGTTAGTACCGATCAGATCGCCGCGATATATCGTACTGTAAATAATTAATGGATTATTTACAGTAATTTTTTGCAGTACCGGTAATTCACATAGACAGCAATTGCTCAACTCCCGTCTCGCGATATCTCCAATTCACACCGCGCATTTCCTTTCCTCTCTCTCGTTAAGTGAACACAAGAATTCTCGCAATCGAGATTATTGAAAGGCTGTGAACGCCCTTGGAGCCTATACAGGACCTTCCCTGTCCGATCCTTTCGCCCGTTAAGGACACCCGGGTAGAAGGATACTTCCGGCAACATCCTGGTCCACAATCCTCCTTCGCATACCAAGTAACATACCCTTGGTAAACATGGCGATAGATTAAGGTAAACATGGTGATTCCGACTGTCTAAACCAGCCTATCTAAACTGTATAAGGCCTACTGATCAATCGTCGAGTACATATCTGAGTGAGAGCGTGACTAATGGATTCGATATTTGTAGTTTCAATTGTTTTATATTTCCAGTTCAGTTTCATAGTGTTCGTGTAATAATACGTCTTACTCGGTCATCTGATCTCACAATGCATCACAAAACGTTTCGCTTTTCATATCAGGTACTGTGGCCATTGTTCTCGTATCACCAGTCCGTTGTTTGTTATGAATATAAAATCACGCCTATATTGATCTTAGTCAGTGTGAGACCGTAATTTGACACAAAAAGTTCTATATGTGTTTTGTAAGTGTTCGTTATTTTTAATTAAAATCATTTTATTCATTCCCTCCTGGACTGATTCATACGCTTTAAAAAATAGGTCATACATACCTTAGCGTTGTCAATAATTTTAATCTTTAAAAATACTAGTTTCGAAGCTTTATTGCCTTATTATCAAAGTTAATTAAAAATTCATTATCTATCCTTTGAACTTATCTTAGTCATCAAAAAAGGATACACTAAACATAAAAAATAATCAAACACGCATAAGAACAATTACACTTAAGTTAAACATTTTTGTTTAACCACAACGTCAGTCCACGTGTGGCTTCTTGTCAATTGAAAAAAGTATTTTGTAAAATTCAACACGTAATTAACTTCTTCATTACTGTCTTCAAAACTTCACCATAAAACAGTGAAAGTGTAAAATATTATATTTCACCAAGGTTATCAGTGGCTAGGTTCTCAAATTTTACAGGGAGATACCGTAGAACTTCAAATTTTATGTTCCACAGGCAAAACTCGCACAATTTAACCACGTCGAGCATTTTTATGCTGGTGAATTAGACCGTCGCAATACAATTTATCGTTTTAATAAACCGAGATCTTTTATAAGAGACATGACGGTAAATGTTGTCTCGGGGAAAGGCTGATGAAGGATAACAATCGACCGTTACCATTACCACTATCAGACTCACCGCTTCCAACCGAGTACTGGTATCCGGTTGTATTCAAGTCTAATTAATTCTCTCTCACTCAATTAGATTTTCCTCTAGACAACTTCACATAATTCACAGATTGTCTACATGGGAAATAGTATTGCACGGGAATATGAAAACAGTATTTCCCAGTGTTTTCTTCTAATGTGTTCAAATGGCAAATAGGTGTAATTAGAATATTAATCACTCCTAATTAAATAATTTATTGTTATGTTTGAAACTACTAGATGAAAGCTCGCAGTACGTCACCGGCTCGGAATGTACTTTCCCTGTCGGCTATTTCCGAGGCGGATATCCAAGGTAATAAGCTAACGCGTAAGTACTGTACTAAGTAGTCAGCCAGATGGGGGACGTCGCTTCACTACACTTTCGCTGTTACAGCTGTAGGACTATTATAGGGTAGACTACTACCATCGAACGGGAACAGTAGTGGACGGGTGATGTCATAGGAACCGTTTCAATAACACAGCTAGTACAATGATTAACTATTATCGTCAATGTTAAAATATTTACACGCATTTCAAACATTACACCGTGTGTGCTAAACAATATTAGCCAAAGTATCTGTGACTTACTAAATGTTATTATCTCAACGTAAACCGTATTTATAGTTTTTTTTAGCCAGGGAACCAGAGCCCGGAAGACTGAAGTCTTACGAGGCACAAACACATAGGCCTACTTTTAAACTACTTTGTTAAAGATTGATAAAAGAGTAGGGATATATATATATATAATCTACTAATAAAAAGTATTATACTAGGTCTCCAAGTACAAAAGTATTATCTTACTATAATAATTTATATGATATTTAAAAATGGCAAACTATGATTTAGGTCTATGTTATTGTCATGACTATTGCATATGGATTATAGATTGTAATATACATTTTTATTTAATTCACAATCTGTTCAGTTATATTGAACAATGAGTAAATATGATAAAGGACGAGAAATAAATAAGTTCCGATACCCACTGACAAACTTTGATTATGAGGTAATGTTAAAGATGGTAACAAAATACTTAAAATTGTCTTAATTTGTGGATGACAATACAGGTCTAAAACTCTGTTTCTTGAACGTCTGTACATTTGTTGGCTGTTGTGTAAAAGATTAAGGGCGAGAAAGTTGACGTGATTTTGGAGTCTATCATGATACTTGATGCTAAATTTTGAGAATTCTTTTTTACTTTGGGTATTTTTGAATCATTGTGTATGGTGACGTTTGTGATATACCAAGGTGCATGGAGAATATTTCGTAAAACCTTAAATTGAAAACGTTGCAAAATTTTTATGTTTGAATTGGTAATATGTCAATTGAAAAATAAACTAAACTAAAAATGATATATTTTTATAGTAGTCTATAAATAGGTTGAAATTTTGTATTAAACTCAATGGCGAAAACCCAATTATTATTTAATTAAATACCCCCGTCGCAGCAGACCTGTGTACTCAGCAAATTTCCAAATCAATAACATGATAATATATGACAAGTTTTATCATTATCTGTTGATAAATATGAGAGTTATTTGTCTATTCTCCATGATTAACATGGGAAAGAGTATGCAGGTTTGCTGCTGTGAGGAACGCTGAAAGTAGGTGTTTCTAGCGTAAACAATATAATATTTTGACTATTTATATCAAGTTTCATCAACATCTGTCCACAAATAAAAGAGTTTACCCAAACTCTATATGATTAACATGGGAAAAGAGTATGCAGGTTAGCTGCCATGATAAACACATAAACTATGATTTTTAAGCATAAATGGATGGATCTCAACCACATGAAGCTAAATATCAAGTTTCATCCAAAAATATTAGATAATAAGTGAAACGTTAATTTTTCTTTATCCTCCATAAGATTAATGGAGAATAAAGAAAAATGAATGAATCAAATATTTTTTTGTATTCTTTGCCCGCATAGCATATTAAATACAATTTGTTGGAGATAACAATTTAAACACTTTACCTTTGCGAAGTTTATATATCCACAGATTCAGCAAAAGTACGTCCACAATGGCGACGAGCACGCACAAAACTGACAGCGAGTGAGTGAGTCGGAGGCGGCGCGGCTGGCTGGGGGGTGGGGGGAGGCGCGGCAACTTGCACTTTCCGCGACAACCGGATGTGACAACCGGTTGTTAACATTTTGAGTTGTTGGACCACACCTGGAAATTAATAAGGAAACAGATATCATTTATTTCTTTGTCAATCAACGGCAAACATTTTTACTTGTACAATACAAATCGAATATGGTAGCCTAACTTTTATAATAACGCAAAAATAACCTCTCCGCAGCAAACCTTCGTACAGTGAATTTCTAGTTATTTATGAAGTTTTTTCAGACGATAGATACTAAGTTTGATCATACTAAGTTAAGCCACATACAAAATTTTATCACAGTGTTCTTATAAATAGAGAAAATAGGTTGTATACATTTACGAATACTCCGTAAGAATAGCATGTGAAATGAGTGAGTAGGTTTACTGCAGTGAGGAATTTTAAAACTAGGGATTCTAAAAAAATTTAAAAAAAACATAAACTATAGAAACTGTATAATAGGTTTCACATATACAAAATTAAGGAAGTCGTATCAATTAAGATTTTTTAACATAATATGTTAGTTTATCTCAACTATATGTGGCTGTTTACAATGTTTAATCACAATATTTCTAATAATATTGAAATACAAATACAAACACAAATTTCAACCTTTTACCCATAAGATTAACACTCAAGCTAAAAAAACAAAACAAAACCAAACGTAGGCCTACGTGAAACTGGTGGGTACCAGTTTCAGTATCCCAATTACCGTTTGACATCATATAATAAAGATTCATAACAGGCTATTAATTCGTTATTTTTTTTGCTGATTACCAAGATGTTGATAAAAGTTTAGTATATTGTATTATGTGTAGGCCTAAACCACTACCTCAAACTGAAATCCCCTGTTTGGCACGATCAGATAAAGTCAGATTTTTGAATTGAACAAACGAACAGACGATGTTAAAGGTAGGCCTACGGTTAATGCACGCACAGGAAGTGCCGGTTCGTGCTCAACAATGCACACATCTCCGCGGTAGGATGCCGATGCAGTGGTGGTTGGTGGTAGTAGTGCGGTGTAGTGTTGTAGTGGTGTAGCTTGTCTTGTCACTTTCCCCGAGAGTGGACCTGTGCGTGCAACTTGCTCTGCACCGGATCCTGTGATCCACTGTTACGATTGGCAACACTGAAATCCTTTTCGCGCTTTATTTTTATCTCAGTATAAATGTATGATCTAAAAGCAACTCGCAACCTACGACCTTTAAAGTGTTAACGAAAGTGGCTATACCATTGGTAACATATGATGTAACAATACCTCATGAAAGCCAGCCCTGCTTAGTCCATCACGCACGCAGCGCCATTTAGGACTTCATTTTGTCACCAAAGCTGCCACCATTGTCACCTGTCCTCGGCTCTTTTATCTGGTGTCAAACGGTTTTCTCCTTCCGGGCCTTTCTATATTACAGCCTACAGCCGTTGACTTTAACAAGGTTGAGAGATGTAGTTTAGATATAGGTTGGAGATAGGTTTGTTTGAGTATTTTATCTAAGGAGAAAATTACCTAGTAAAATTTAAAGGATTCATAAACATATGACAAGTTTTAAGGCTCCCTGAATCCCTATGTCTGTCTATCTGGGGACGAACCCCGAGGACACAGGGATCGTCAGATTTTTACGAAATTACTCGTAGATGCACTTAGCTATGTCTCCCAGATCATTTTTTTAAGTTTCGATTTTTAAGGGTAGTTTACCCCTAAAAACCCTTAAAAATGTGAAAATACAAATTTCTCAAAATCCGTTTATACGACTTTGATTAAAATTAATTGGTTTAAAATAAGTTCTGAAATATTGAGACACGACCCGTATGTCAGTAAAACTAATCGGTAAAAGTTAAGTACTTATAAATGTCGAAAAAATAATCTCTTACATTTTCTGGCAAATGATTGATTTAGTAAAATCTCCACAAAAACGAGCACAAAAAATTAAATAAATATAAATCTAATTTTGAATCATTAGTCTGCTACTAACGTTTTCACAGAAAAGATATATTTACTCTCCGTGGTAAACGCAGTACGTTGTCCATTCAAGGTTTAGTATTACGTTGGGGGGGGAGGTTAGGTCCCAAAACAATTATAAAAAATCTTAGTTTAAGAAATTGGATGATTATTTTTGAAACAATAATTTCAATTGCATTTATATAAACCTTAATAAATATATTTTATCAAAGTTTTTAAAAAAGCTTTGTAATTTACATAAGGAGGGACAAAATATGTCAGTCCACTGATACTGTTTATTGATATAATGTGATAACATATTTTGTTATTATTATATTATGACAAATTTAAATACTGTACCTAGTAAGCAAATAATTAAGAGCAACTACAGCATTGTACCTTAATTTAAAATGAAAATGTCACACTACCTGTCTATCAACAAGTACTATTATACACCACGATTATTCAAAATAATTTATTCATACTGGCAACCAATAATCACAATCTAGTCTTAATGTAGTAAAAAAAAGTTAAAAAAACCATCAAACAATCAAAAAGTAAGGTTTATCTTAGGAGATGAGAATTTTACAGCTCTTGCCTAATTTGGCCACTTACTTTATCGAATAGATTTTTGTACTATTATTTTATTTTTTCTATTTTATGTATATATTAATTGTACGATTGTTGGTAAAAGATAATTAATCAATAATCAACAATAACAGTAGTTAGTTCACTTTTTAATATTGCCGTTTTTCATACAGTTTAAATACGATTTCAAAATTTAAAACCTTATTTGAAAACGAAAAACCATGACGATGTTGTAGACACCACAAACGTTATAAGGGTGGAGTAGTGTTTCAAGAAACCATCTTTGTTAATCTCAAACGTTAAGATCAGTTAAGCTATGATGGAGGAGTAGTGTTTGTAGAAACCGACATAATGTATTATTTATGAGACTCTTCAAAAATTATTGTTTATTTCATCTAATGGTTTTAATACTACATACTACTGTATATAAAAAAATTAAGATTACTCCATAATTATCCTTTGTATTTTGTGTGTTGATACAGAAGTAACGATACATTCTTTATCAACGACGATTAATTTTAGTCTTTTTAAAAATAGTCATTAACCTGTTCTAGAGAATCCAGCTTTGGTAACATGAATAACCGTTAAAGCATTGAGGTTTTCTTAAAAAAACGAACCTCCAGGGTGTCAATAGAACTGTAAGGATTATTACTACATGGAATTACTATACTTGGTATGGTCATTTTCCATTTATCTTTTTCTAATGCCTTTAAGTAAGGAAAAAACTTAGATGTTTGGAAGAATAATGTCCATGATATTGCGTTATAATTTTTAAATTTTAAAAATTATTTACGTATTACTAAGCCATTTACCACCTCATGAGGGAATGTTAAAAATGTGTTGGGTCATTTGTGGACCGATCAAGTCGCGCGTACCGCGATAAACACGATAGAGATCCATAAATGACCATTTACCGCAAATGTCAACTACCTCACAAGGAAGCCATATCGGACAGAATGATCCGGATTCTTAGACGTATCAGGATGGCGACTGGTGTTTCCCTCCAGAATGTAGTCCCATCAGCTGACGGAATGAGTGCGTTTGTTACGTAGTTATATCCACATGTTCTTTTGGCAATAGTTTCAAGGTAACATATTTGACAAGGATTGTTTTATCTAAAACTTTCTAAAATAAAATAGTAAGTGTTAATCCTTGGAATCCACCTTAGTATAAATATAATATTGTTATTTATTTTAATATGTATCGTTAGACTTAACTAAGAACAGGAGGAAAAAATACGAGTAGGAACTATGTGTTACTTAAAAACTAGAAAAAAACCTACTAAATCTTTCATAAAAACAAGTATTGAGACTTAGGTCATGTAAGCAATTATGAATAGGACTTCAATAATCACCTACAACCACATTTAAACATGAATTGTAGCGTTTTGAAACCGACCGACTGTGATTGAACGAGAAGGCTAGACAGAATGAGTATGTAAACAACATACAACGTGTTTGTGATGAAGAGCTCCTAGCCTGGAGGCTTGGAACACAGCTGATCGACCACAGTATCCTTGCCCGTTGCGGTCTGGGTTGAGTAACAAGGGAACCATCACCTATTCATCATTTATTTATTTAGCCTTGAATTATTACAATAGATATATTAGATCCATGATTTTTAAAGACAAAGAGTTAATTTCTAGAATTATGTATTTGTAAGTGCAAAATAGCCATGACACGAAGATCAGATGTTGTTGGTTTGAGTAGGGAATCTTAGTCCATAAAATTCTATGATACTATACGGCTTTTAGCATGGATTGAGTATTGATAAAAAGAACAATGAACACCCATACACATAATTTAATTCAAGTAAATGGATTGAATTACTTGAGAACACAGTATCACAAATTTTCTTTACAACTAGAAATTGACTTCAACTGTGTAAATTTAGGTTATTCTGTAAATCTTACTTGACAAAAAATAATTTGAGGCGTAGTTAGCAGCAAAGGATCTCGTGACTCAAGTGTAATAACATCTGAGATATGTCCCCACTTAGAGCTGAGATTCCATAACTCATTGTTCATAAAGGAAACATAAAGGAGTGTCCTTGGCCTCGAGCGGTGTGTTGTGGCGGCTGCTGGCGAGGCTCCAGCTCCAGGGCGCGGTGTCGCGGTGTGTTGTGGCGGCTGCTGGCGAGGCTCCAGCTCCAGGGCGCGGTGTCGCGGTGTGTTGTGGCGGCTGCTGGCGAGGCTCCAGCTCCAGGGCGCGGTGTCGCGGTGTGTTGTGGCGGCTGCTGGCGAGGCTCCAGCTCCAGGGCGCGGTGTCGCGGTGTGTTGTGGCGGCTGCTGGCGAGGCTCCAGCTCCAGGGCGCGGTGTCGCGGTGTGTTGTGGCGGCTGCTGGCGAGGCTCCAGCTCCAGGGCGCGGTGTCGCGGTGTGTTGTGGCGGCTGCTGGCGAGGCTCCAGCTCCAGGGCGCGGTGTCGCGGTGTGTTGTGGCGGCTGCTGGCGAGGCTCCAGCTCCAGGGCGCGGTGTCGCGGTGTGTTGTGGCGGCTGCTGGCGAGGCTCCAGCTCCAGGGCGCGGTGTCGCGGTGTGTTGTGGCGGCTGCTGGCGAGGCTCCAGCTCCAGGGCGCGGTGTCGCGGTGTGTTGTGGCGGCTGCTGGCGAGGCTCCAGCTCCAGGGCGCGGTGTCGCGGTGTGTTGTGGCGGCTGCTGGCGAGGCTCCAGCTCCAGGGCGCGGTGTCGCGGTGTGTTGTGGCGGCTGCTGGCGAGGCTCCAGCTCCAGGGCGCGGTGTCGCGGTGTGTTGTGGCGGCTGCTGGCGAGGCTCCAGCTCCAGGGCGCGGTGTCGCGGTGTGTTGTGGCGGCTGCTGGCGAGGCTCCAGCTCCAGGGCGCGGTGTCGCGGTGTGTTGTGGCGGCTGCTGGCGAGGCTCCAGCTCCAGGGCGCGGTGTCGCGGTGTGTTGTGGCGGCTGCTGGCGAGGCTCCAGCTCCAGGGCGCGGTGTCGCGGTGTGTTTTCTGCTGGCGAGGCTCCAGCTCCAGATGTCGCGGTGTGTTGTGGCGGCTGCTGGCGAGGCTCCAGCTCCACGCGCGGTGTGTTGTGGCGGCTGCTGATCCAGCTCATTCGTGTGTTGTGTTTGTCAGATTTTGTGATCCAGCTCCATCCTGCCGTCACAGATGATCCATGTAAATAATTGTTGTGTTTTACTGTATTATAAAATACAATACTTTGATCAGTGTTGTGGTTAAGTTTCGGGATATCTTCCTTCGGGTACGGCTACTTCGCCTCTAGGAATGTGATCAACGGTTTCATCTTTGTTGTGTTTTCTTTTGTCGTTCATGTCTTTAGATAAGTGTCCCTCTCCCCGCACTGACGTTATACCCGAACTGTGCATCTTCTGCATACGAACTGATCCACCCCATTCAATCCAAAATTAACCATATGACGTCTCTAACTAAATGATGTGACTGTTTCAAATTTTGGTACTGCCAATTTCCAACACCGCTTCCCACAGAGCTGAGACATATCCATGTAAATAATAATTTCCGTCTCACTGCATTCAAAAGCCAAGATCTTAACATTCTCAGTGAGTTTTAGAATCAGTTACTACATCGACAAAATATGAAATGGATTACATAGTACAGCTGATGGTATCAGATAATTATACCGTTGCTTATTGTTTATATTAACACATTTGATTTAAATAATGAACGCCGATCGAAATATAAAATTTTCTTCTCAAAATGTTATTGTACATAATTATATGCATAAATCACACGATCTGAGTAGCTTTTTATAGATGTAATTTGTCCTAATCTTACAGTACAATTTTAATAAAAAATTTCAAATTTCAATTTCAATTTCAATCATATAGGCCGGAAGCACAAGGTCTCAAACGTTTAATTCATATAAAATAATGTGTAAAACGTATAAAATTTTAATTGAATGCATAACATTCCCTCCGAAGTGTTACTTTTAATTTCACCTTCTAAATCATTTGCATATTGAACTAGCGTCTGCCTTATTTTTCGCTTAAAAATAGATCACTTACTGTAGTTGAAAATAAAATGTTGCTACTTATTGTTAAATTCAATTCAATACATTACTTTAAATATTATTTTTTAACAGCTTTATAAATGAATACAGTAATGAATGAGTAATCATTTTATTTCCTCCAAATATCAGTTTTTCACAAAGTATTTAGATTGATAGCTAGTACAATCTAATACATTAAAAACACAAAAATGCAAAATAAATTAAACTAAGATTGAAGAAAAAGAAAACATTTTCGCTGTTTGGAGGAAAATAGGGTCCCAAAGGCAAGAACATGTTTTGGTATTCCAACACATTCATACATAAAAATAAAAGGAAGAGTTCATGTGCAGTGATTGGTATAACACCTCAGATACTGTAAATTTAGATTCTTACCTTCCGTAACACAGCTATCAATAGATTTTTTTCTTGGTTGGCAGCCACCAGCCACGGACATAGGTTCAAGAAGGCCGAGGTTGTGAGTCGGTGCCGTGATTTAGTAGGTCTTGGCAGCACAATTAGCAGTTCGATTGTGAGCAGTGAGGTTAACATTTCCGGTCCGCCAATGGTACAATGATACCCCCACGTGTGACGCATGGCCCCATTGATCTTTATCTCATTCATTCACTTTCAATCTTTCCAAAGTAAACTTGTATCCTTGGTTCATTGCAAAATATAATTCAACCCCAACAAGAAAGGATACTATTATAAAATCTTTAATGACTGCCGCCATTGAAACCAGCTTAAAAATCCAAACAAATTAATACTCTGAATTATTTTTCTAAGACTAACAGTTCCAGAGAAAAAAAATTAAATTTACCATCC
Source organism: Nephotettix cincticeps (assembly GCA_023375725.1). Lineage (NCBI taxonomy): Eukaryota > Metazoa > Arthropoda > Insecta > Hemiptera > Cicadellidae > Nephotettix > Nephotettix cincticeps. Next base: position 47,138,400 of record CM041791.1, read on the forward strand.
ATGGTAAAAGCAGTACGGTGTCTTAGAGCGAGCGCCCAATGTATATTCTCCATAAGAGGGAGAATATTAAAAAAGCAATTTCTTACTTATTTCCCAACCATTTTTCATGAAACTTGGCATGCAGCATAAGGTCACATCACCCAATAAAACCCACCCAAAAAAGCGTGGTATTACTGGGAGGGGGGTGCCCCCCATAAAATTCTAACAATTAATTTAACTTTGTTTCTATTCTTGATATTTTCAGGAATTGAATGATTATTTTTGAAACAATAAATTATGAAATTGAATCGCTTATTTTCAGAAATACCATAACCAACAAATTTCAAATTTTAGGAAAATTAAAAAAAACAGCATTCTCAAAAAAGTAAAAAACATTTTAAATTGGTAATTTTTTATTGTTAACTATCCAAGTATTCAAAGCCCTAGATGCTGTTTTAATCAATAGGTTAAACATACCATTAAACAATTTTGTTTTGAAAATTTTCACTTATGGCGTTTCTGCAACAGACAAAGGGTTTTTAAATTAATAATTTACGATTTTTCTGACGTATATTATGGTTTGGGCTTATTGAAAAACAACTATGTAGAAACCCTACACTGCAGCTCACTTGAGGTATTGCTGCACCAAAGGAATAATTCGAAGATCATTTTAAAACCAAAGAGACTGTCATAATTGTGGGGGTTCTGCACCAAACGATGTATTTCAAGTTGTACATAAATAATATGTTAAAAGTGAAAATCGAAAAAATTTGGCTATGATGTTTCTGCAATAAACGATTTAATTATATTCTTGCAAACTTAAAAATAATTACGAAAAGAGCTTAAAGAATATTATAGTTTTATTAAGGATTGTCGTTTTTAAATTTACTTAAGGGAGAAAGTATGTGTTAGTCCCCTGAGACTATTTATTTCTGACAATGATTGACTGTCAACTCATCAAAACCGATTGAAATTTCAGATGTAACCCTCACCAGAGTTCACAAATATTTCATCAGTGGAAGCATAAAGGTTGTAACAACACTTGTAGTTCTATTGAACATTCTTATTGTACAGTGTAGTGTCTATGTACTGTAAGAGTTTGTACAATTCTATTCTTCACACAAAGCATTCAACCCTCTAAAGTAAGTAGTATTTAACAGTCCATGTGACGCGTTTTTCGCAATTCCGTCCCAAATTGTCCCAACATCAGTCAGGCGGCTGAGTATAAAACCTTGTTCACATTCTCCCACTCTTCTGGTCACTTTCTCAGGACTCTGCGGATTGCTGTACGGCGTTTAAAAGATTATTTCACAATTTTTAAAGTATTTCATCAATGATAAAACCGTGATGGAACTATACATCACCATCCGCGACAACCTGAGTCATAGATTGTTCGGATCCTGGAGTTATCGATCGAGGCCTACTGTCCAGTCTCTACCTTGTATTGCGTTGGCTCATCGCTCCGTACAGCTAGTCTATGTTGCCTTTGTGGTCAAAGTATGTGCAAGAGAATGACACCTTCATAAAAAACACTGATTTGCCATTGATTGCCAACATTGGTATCTTTAAAACCCATTGTAAGAAAGTAAATGACATGTTTGTACTATACTGTAATTTTTATTTATGGTGACTGGGGCCGTGGCGTGTCCTGTAATCCAGTTACAGTACTAGGAAGTTACGAATTGGGGATAGTTGTGAGCGATGGTCGATGGAAGGAGTGTTCTCTTGTGTAAATTAACGTCCGCACTACGTTAATCCACAAAGATCGTCCTCATTAGACTAGTTCGTAATTAAGAGGCAGTGGTTCGACTCCACGAAACTATAGGTCCCTTAGATATTCAATTGATTGTTAGGCTATTAATTAACAGTTATGTCTAAGGAACTTGTCAGCCTTAGTAACAAGACTACAAATGTTTGTTTGAAATTCATGATAGCAATTGATTTTTAATTATTTTTTTTACAATTAATTGAACTTTTCCCATGGTGTACTTTAGGACACAAGAGCGATAGGAAGAGTCTAATTAATTGTATAATAAATAAGACTACAAGATTGTGCCACACCCATCTTATAACCATTTGTCATTCATACTTGGCTTAAAATACCTACCTGCGTAGGTTACCATTTCAGTAACCAACTATTTGCGAAGGAAAGAACACAAAATAAATTTATAAAAAATACTCGTAACTTCATAATTTAGATCTTAAGACATTAATTAGCTGGTAATTTTAATAATTTATTTGTATGGTTTTATATGTTATACCTTACTTTACTTTTCATTACATTACATATTTAAATCTCATTCATCTTGATGAGATAGTGTCTCTTAAATAGATAATGTTGTATTGATTGCAATAAATTAAAATAAGACATCGAACAGTGACAATCCTGCTTGTCACAAAGCAGTATTTGAGTAGCAAGCAATCGAAAGTACTCAAACCAGATTCACTATCAATGAGCTGTTTTGTTCCTTTGTTATGGTTAACTGAGAGCTGATGTGGTTGATCACGTGACGAATGATCAGCTGATTTTACGTGTTGTTACCACAACCAATCAGAGACGTGTTTGAAAGTTCTATTATTCCTAATCCAATGGAAGACTTTCATCTGTACTGATGGTATCCATGCGAAATAAGTCTTGTCAAAGGTTATATTTGATAAACAGCAGTGTCTAATTTCCTAAATTTCAACACTAGTAACTTTTTAATGTAACATATTTTCTTAGATGATAGAAAACAATTTCTCGATCTAGAAAACTTTAAGAAACTAAGTTTAACTTATATTTTCACAAAACGCATTATCCTTTTCCCAAGTTTCAAATACCGTCAAACACATTGATGTTATGTGGTAAATACAAATAGTACAACCTACCAAACCAAGTTCCTTGACACTGCTGTGACATTATACAATTATAGTGGCAATAAGATGAAGTTTTGACGTAAATAATAATGTAATAATATTTTACGAAAATGAATGTAAAATTTTAATTTATGATTTTTTTGTATATTTTATACACCCAAGTCGATAATAATTGATAGTATTGTTTTAACAAGTGATAAAAAAGTGAGCTGTTTTCTCCAGTAGTAAAACGCGCGACTATTCATATAAAGATTGAGGGCACGACTACATTAAGGTTAAATGGGCTTCACCTTTATACTAATTGGGAACTCGCCTTTACTTTCTAAGATAATATGTTACAGACATAAATATGAAACAACAACATGAAACCATGTTATATTTGCTGTAATATAATCCGATGGTTTAATATTTTTAATATCATAATGAGGGATGAATGTTATCACATCCGCAGATTATATTATTTTAAAATCTTTATCATTTTGAGATGTATTATTTTTTTAGGAAAGCAGTATTAAAAATATTAATTTACAGTATCAATGATAACAACTTTGGTGAAATATAGCAAATTTAAGACAAAACTATACAGAAAATATCATACATAAACTACTACTGAAACATGAACAAACTACTTGATTTTGGTTCCCAGATCTCGTTCTCCGCTCGAGATGTAACTCAACTCCTGCTTGGCCCAGCTGCAGTATGTATACTGTAGTGTGTGTGTGTGTGTGTGTGTGTGTTAGTATTGTTTACTCTGCAGTGACCTCGTGTAACGGGCCTCAACCTCCTGTGCTGGGGTCACAGGCACTGTTACTGACCCACCTCACAATGGTCAGTCAATATCGAGAGCGACCGTCCCTTCAGTGACAGCAGATGTTAGTGACAAATGTCACGCAAAATAACTTCAATATAAGATAGTAATTGTTGTAGTTACAAATTAAATAATTGTGATTATCTACAGCCAGAATATAAAAGATCAGTCAAGTAAGTGGGTACACAAATGAAGCAAACAGCGATAACGTTTGAGAGTTTAACGTTTAAGTGTTTGTGTGGCAGCTTCTTCCTACATGGACAATTTTAGACGCTATCATGACGACATGACGATAGTCAAGCCCCTACCAGCTGTTTTGAGCCGGATGATGGGTTTTGGCGGGGTGATCAATCACCTGATCAGAGGCTCGCCTTGGACGCATTCCCGCCGGGGCCTTGCTTGTCGAGCCTTCCTTCGTCTCGTGGCCCGAACACTGAACACTTCACACAATCAGGAGACGGGAAATGTAGCGGGAAACTTTTCATAAATATACTTGACGTTTTCTGAGAAGGAAATATTTTATTGATACATTTAGAACTGATTTCATACAATCTACTATATTAACCTGATGATGTGATAAAAATTTGTAAGTATATTAAAAATCTTTTGAAGATAATTAATTCGTAATTGTCCAAACATTGTTAAGCTGTGAATTGTTTCTATATGTATTGGACTTACTATTTTTATATATTTAGTGTTATTCGTAAGATATCTTTAAGGATAAAAAACTAAATTTATGAGCTCAACCTTTTGAACTAACTCTGGTTTTATACTGGTTTAACTGATTTACCATTCTCGAGAACGTTTTGGTGAACAGTTTTCCCTTTGCTTTCCAAACCATCAGGAAGCCTAGGCCGCGGTAAACGCAGTCGGTCCACGTACGCCGGTCGTGAATGGGTTGCAACAGTGCAACTGTAACCTGTATAGTGAGCAGTGTACAGAGCACAGTGCGGCGCGTGGCTCTTTCACCGTAAACACGACTGTGGGCCCACGCTTGCGTCATGAGGTAAACGGTTATTGATGGACTCTTGCGAAAGAATCGCAGATGCAAAGTCATCTGTAATCTGTTTGAGAAAGTAAATTTGTGATTACGAATGTAACGATTGATAGTGTGATTGCTGTTTCCTCATAAACGTTGGGTCGCATCTTTTCACGACATCCTCCTCTTTAAAGAAACATTTCTATTCGAAAATTATGATTAACTGACAAACTAATTTTCGTAATATTTGGATTTTTCTCCTCGTAATCGAGAGTGCTAGGTGAACCTTCTTAAATGGCTTATTTAAATATATCATTTTCGCGAAGCTTTGGTTTTATACTGAAAACAATGTCAAAACTAACAGTTAACCCAGGGCTGACTCTAGCCTGACGTCCCTCAACACCAATGGGAAGTCATCGTCAGTTGCATTGCGTAATGCTAATTTGTTTGGGCCTGGCTCGAATTGACTGGGCTTCAGTTATTGTCCGAAGACAATAGCGGTCGCACAATGACTTTCCTCCAAACATCGAACGTAACGGTCTCTTACACGTCCATTTGCCAGGAGCGTGTGGTCGTGGCTGCTCGACTGGTCGGGGATGCTACTACTGCAGCTCGCGGTCAGGAATATTCTAATCCCCTATTACAACTGCACCTTGCGGTCAGGAATATTCTAATCCCCTATTACAACAGCACCTTGCGGTCAGGAATATTCTAATCCCCTATTACAACAGCACCTTGCGGTCAGGAATATTCTAATCCCCTATTACAACTGCACCTTGCGGTCAGGAATATTCTAATCCCCTATTACAACAGCACCTTGCGGTCAGGAATATTCTAATCCCCTGTAACAATAGCACCCTGCGGTCAGGAATATTCTAATCCCTTATTATAACTGCACCTCGCGGTCAAAAATGTCCTAATCCCCTATTACAATGCACCTCGCGCTCAAAACGACCCCTGCGCCTTGCTTTTACTTTTTCCACTAGCCACCTATGAGTTACCATGAATTAGTAATGTCAACAAAACTAATTGATCATAAATAATATTAAAAGTTGAATTTACTGAAGATTCTATATTATTAGTAATATAATTAATATGATAAACTAGACAAATAACTCGGTTTCACGCAGAAAACATCTTAGATTCAAATGAATAACAAAAGTATTTTAATAAAGTGCTGAAAAATTCCATTTAGAAAACGATCTATTTGTTGAATTAATTCAAATAACGGTTACATTTTAGTTAACTGTAGGCAAACTATTGTTTAAATAGAGGCGTGATAAAAAAAAGTATGTATAAATGTAATCCATCCAATTTTAGTTAAGTAACAAAAGTTAAGTAACTATTAGCGGGGTAGGTGTTAAAGTATTATAAAGGGTGGAGGGGCGGAGAGGGGTTCTAGCACTGACCATGCGCAGTTGAAGACACCCTTTTTGATTATCCTTGGTTGAAGAGGACAGAGTCCTATAACAGCCGTAGTAGGCTCCCAGCCCACTGAAACCTCAGATCCTGTCCCCAGTCCCTTTTGAGGATTACGGGTCGACCCTCGGATTTCACTGACCGCGAGATGCAGTAGGTATTCATACACCCATGATGTCCATCACATTGGGAAGATACTGATATTCATACGTATAACAATTTACCTAACTTCCTCTGAGGTAACTTGTAATAGTCGATGGTTCGATTCAGAAAAAACTAATTGATCATAAATAATATTAAAAGTTTATTTTACTGAAGATTCTATATTATTAGTAATACAATTAATATGATAAACTAGGCAAATAACTCGGTTTCACGCAGAATAAAAACAGCAATGAGGCCTTCTACATTAGGAGATTTGTTTTGTTCGCTTCATCCAAACACATTTATTTTCTGGATGCATTGAAGACCATTCAGGTAACATCTTACATTCAAATGAATAACAAAAGTATTTTAATAAAGTGCTGAAAAATTCCATTTAGAAAACGATCTATTTGTTGAATTAATAACGGTTACATTTTAGTTAATTGTAGACAAACTATTGTTTAAATAGAGGCGTGATAAAAAAAGTATGTATAAATGTAATCCATCCAATTTTAGTTAAGTAACTATTAGCGGGGTAGGTGTTAAAGTATTATAAAGGGTGGAGGGGCGGAGAGGGGTTCTGGCACTGACCATGCGCAGTTGAAGACACCCTTTTTGATTATCCTTGGTTGAAGAGGACAGAGTCCTATAACAGCCGTAGTGGGCTCCCAGCCCACTGAAACCTCAGATCCTGTCCCCAGTCCCTTTTGAGGATTACGGGTCGACCCTCGGATTTCACTGATTGCGAGATGCAGTAGGTAGTCATACACCCATCACATTGGGAAGAGACTGATATTCATACGTATAACAATTTACCTAACTTCCTCTGAGGTAACTTGTAATAGTCGATGGTTCGATTCGGAATGTTAAAAACGGCTGGAACAGGATTTCGTGACAGTCCGGGGTTTGGAACGTTCACTTTGAACAAGATAAAATGCTGCCTAAGTTTAAAATAAAAAATCCAAGAGTATCGTTATATACCATCGTTGTGTACGTCGGATACTACCCTCCGTACTACAACTTTATAAAACGTGAAAAACTCCCAGCCCACCGGCAACAAACATGCGAGCCACACTCTCGCTCCCGTAGCTAGGCTCAATCAACATGGGAAGCGCGCCCGTGAACAGTGCAAGGAAGCACACACAACCCTACCTAAACGTGTGAAGGCCGTGGAGGACACAAACAAACCAGAAACAAATGGTTCAATAATCTCCTTTTTAATAAAGCTTGAAAATATGGGACGTGTTAATGAGGCATGGAAATGTAAACCCATCATAACTAATTTATAAATCTTATGGTTTAAAAAATTCACTTCACTATAAAGAGTTTTCAGTTCTGGGTTTAAATTAATAAATTTCCAAAAGAAAAAATAACAACAATTAGACAATTTAATTATTGAGCAATAAATCATTGAACAAATAATTTTTACAATTAATAAATAAACAAATAAAGAGTTTACAATACATAACATTACAGCCTACATTTACATTTACCTAGTATTTCACCTAGTAATTGAACCAGTAATTAACAATAATTTCACTGTAAGATTTACAAGTCTATCATTAATTTAAGTCGTTGGGCCCAATTTTTTATTAAGGTTGCAGCAGAGCCTATTGGAAGGTGTTGTGAAGTTGAGAACAAAAGAGATTGACATAAAACTTGCGGAATGTAGTGGTATGAACGATCTGCAATATCCACTGCGGCACCCAAGGGTGGAGTCGCCCGAAGAGGAGTCCAGATGACAGGGGCAATAACAGTAGAAGCCCTCTCCGCAGCAGGACTCAGGTCACCTGGTGTTCGGGTAGGCAAGCCTAGTCCGCATTTTGAGACGAGGGGCTTCCGTCTGGGACCAGCCCCTCTCACCCCGGAACCCCACCTGACGTTTAGCCTGAACTTATCTCCTCATGTTGGTGGTGGTGAAATTTAAGAAAAAGCGCTGTAAGCCAACTTGCCACATAAGAATTTTTGAGAAAAAGCGCAAAAGTGCCACACTGAATCAACTATGAACAGGGTCACGGCCCTTATGCCGACCGAAGCCATTGACAGGGCGGATGGCCCCTTAGGGGTTCACAAGCCCCAGTTCACGAGCGGTGCAACTCAACTCATTTCCGGCAGACACCAAAAAACTTTGCAACAATAACACAGAACAAACACATGACATTATAACACTTTTGGTCAAATGAGACGTGACTCCGTGCAGCCCAGTGTCATTATTTGATATCGGTTGTTAATATTTTGTTCAATGTTTTTTCCAGTTCATAACCGTATCAATCAAATTGACATTTTACTCTTTACACGTTATCTATTCTGGCGTTTAGTGATGGTTGATTTACTTTGAAAAATCAACATTTCCCACGGTAGATAAAGAATCAAGGTAAGACAGCGCCGCCTCGCGACTGAGTGTGAGAACCAATTATCAGAGATGACTATCAGTCGACAGCGCCGCGCCAATCACCAATCACCAATCACTGACTGATAGCTGATCCGGTGTCACGGGAGCCTATTTAGATAGAATGAGGTATTTATATATTTAAGGGGGTTGAACAAGAACAGTTGCTTCCGTTTTCTTATAGTAAAATTATTTTATACCGTAGTAAAAATTACTGAATCATTGTATATACATACATAATATTAGTATTATCATTATAACAACACCCCCGTCGTAGCAGACCCACGTACTTAGCAATTTACAAATCAATAATACAACAAAAATAATACTGTATAAAACGAGTTTCATTAATATCTGTCGATGAATAAGAGTTTTCCTACTCTCCATAAGAATATAAAAAAGAGTATACATGTTTGCTGCTGTGAGGACCACTGAAAGTAGGCATTTAGGTCTCTAGGCATCTAAAACCAAAATTTAACATAAGTACGGGGTCTTGCAATGAGACCTATGGTAAAATATTCTTCACTATAGGAAATTCGATAAAATTGAGTGACTGAAAACAAGCTGCAATTTTAGGAAATCTAACAATAGTATGGGATTTCCATGATTTAAAAACAAAAAACACGATGAAACACGAGTATTAAGTCCGTTTAGCTATCTAGTATGACTCCTTGCATGTCTCTCATGGGAGAATCACTCCTAACTAAGCTTGGAACAACAATCCTGACAAGAATTCTTTAGGATAGGAGAATCTTCTTACGATCGATCTGGGAGGGATGCACCGGAGGAAGTATACTGGCGTGTTGCTGGGAATTTATAGATAGGGAGCTCTACTGTCTGAGGGCGTCCACACTCAAACAAAAGGAGGTGAACTTTCTGGGGTAGACCTATTCCTTGTCCAGTGGACTGGGAGAGAGTTGTTGAGTTGGAGCATGGATTCTCTCACAGTATTCTGTGGCCGGAGCCCCTCAGATAGGTGGGGGTTTTTACTTATCCGAGAAATTAAGTGGATTGTGATTGTGGACTGTGTGACCTTATCCGGGGTTTTCGTCTCAATTTTTTTTCCAGTGCACAACATTTTGAAAGAACAGAAAACGCGTCTCCTAATCTTTGTCTACATCAACAAAGCTTTTTGTTACATTACTTGTCTACACACTCTCGGCACTTCTCCTTCAACAAACTAGCAGACGCAGGTGCATGCACGGAGTTGTGATGTAACTCGAGGAATGCGATGTTTTATGGATATTCTGATTGGCCCATATACTGCAAGGGCGCGCCCACATACCAGGCCGGGCCATTGTGTCACGGGACGTGCCACCGATGTCGGGTGTGGCGTAGCTCCGACAGTCAACTGGTCAATTACTCTCACAGAGGGAAGAAGATGAATCTATCACCGAAGGGGTTTTCAAATGTTTGATACAAAAATTAAATTTAAAAACAGAAAAATGCTATACGGAAACATTATAAGTAAATAATATAAAAAATATATAAAAAGTAAGAAATGGCCTACATGTACCTAAAATGGCCTATGCGTAGGCCCAAACTGATGTTTATCAATGATCATTGTATACAACTTAATCTTAACTATTATTTACCTATTATTATTGGTCATTTGTTCTGTTAAACTTGGAAAAATGTGTCTAGTAAAGATAAATACTTGGTTTTTGAGAGCATATTACCTCATTTCGATAAGACGTGGGCACAGTTTAAAACTTGTAACCAAAAACCTGGGCTAGCGTTGACTTATATCTTACATGACGGAAGATTTGTGCAGTGTAAATAAATTAAAGGTGAAGTCAAATACGTGTCACGTTAAATGCAACTTTATTTTTGTTTTTAAAACGTAATTTTCTTTAACTTGTGTTTTGGCTTACTAACCATTTGTACCGTTAGTTTCACCATGACACATCTCAAAAACCAAATTAAAATTTTAGTTTCGTAAGCCTGTTTGATACGTAAAAAACTATCTCAACTAGTTATAGCATAATGAAAATGAGAGCTGTAGTTTTCACTGAGTACCGTTACAAAAAACGTTCAAATGTCGTCACACATGGAGAGATAGACAGACTTACAGACGGAAATTGAAATAAGACCCTCTTTAACTTTTCTAAGGGTAAAAATAGTAAAATGACAAAAACATTATTACTATACCAAAAAATTCAAAGAAAATTTTAATTATACTTGTATGGATCAGAATATTTTTCACGCAATGTAATTCAAACAATAATAATCTTTTCTAGCTCTATAATTATTACACTACTTGGTAAAAATGTTTAACCAACATACCTTCAAAACTTCGACCAGTTCCGTTGGAGCAGTTTTTTGAAAAGGGATATAATTTAAGAAAACCATGGAAACTATCAATTTGGAATAAACTATTGTTAGAAACATTACCAGAGAAATACAACAGATAGTTTATGAATGAAACCATAGGTATAAATCAAAATACCCCCGCCGCAGCAGACCTGCGTACTCAGCGAATTTCCAAATCAATAATATAATAATAGTATTAAATATCAAGTTTTATCAATATCTGTTGATAAATATATGAGTTAGTTATTTGCCTATTCTCCTTAAAATTAACATGGGAAAAAGTATGCGGGTTTGCCGCTGTGAGGAACACTGAAAGTGTTTATGTCCAGGATGGTCAGATGAAAAATAGTTTATATAGTATAGTTAAAGTATTTAAAAATATATAGTTAAGTATATAGTTAAAATATATAGTATTTAAAATATATAGTTAAAATAGTTTAGGTGAAATGCCTACTTTTACTGTTTCTCAAAGCAGCAAACTTGCATACTCTTTCCCATGTCAATGTTACAGAGAATAGACATATACTCTAATTTATCAACAGGTATTGATTGATCAATCTTGTCACATGCTTGTACTATTATTTGTCATATTATTGATTTGGAAATTCATTGAGTACGCAACGTCTGCTGCGACGGGTGTATTCTCTTTTATACCAATATATTTAATTCTGAAAGCCACGATGTTATTTTAGAAACTCCCAAGACTGATCGCTAATCCGAGACCCTCCCAGTATCAATTTCCTTCCACCGTATCGTCCTATCGGGTTCTCGTCACTTTCAAATTCCATCGCTGAGAGCGGCATTAGATGTGTGCGCATGCGCGTTCGATCATACTTACGCAACCGCGGCAGAAGAAAGGAAGAAGATGAGTTCAACAACCAGTGCACGTAGAGATGATATCAGCTGTTTTGGTAACAATGCCATCAGGTTGGGGTTAATCAGCTGAGATGTGAGGCGAAAGCTTTGAATCAAGTGACTCTTACCACATAAAAACACAATCTACATTATACCGTCCGAGATAAGAAAGTTTCGACAGAGCTACTTTTAACAGATGTTTTTCGATCAATATTTCATATTGAAGCAAATGAGCTGTTTTTTGTTTACATTTTCAGAATTGCATTGTAATAAATACTTTATATATTTTTGTTATTACAATGTGTTTTTAATTGTGTAAATAAGAATGGCAACGAGAAAATGGTAAAACAGATGGATTTGAACCAGAATGAAAAAGTTATTAGAATTACGCTTAAAGAAATCAAAGGATGATTTGCCTAACTGTGAAAGTTCACAAGAGGCATGTACATACTACACTGAAAAAAACTGAAAACTACAAAAAAAACTTGAAAAATATGGTCAAATATGATGATACACAGTCAAGTATTGAATTATACACAAAATCAATAGAAGATGAACTAGAAGTTAGATGGCATTTAGAAGAAATTTATAAAGAGATGCGGTTATTTCTGGTAGTATAAAATAAAAAGTTCAACACATGCAATAAATTGGCTGTTTCTGCAATTTCCCAAAATATTTCTAATATTCATTTTCAGCCATATACACAAGATGAAAGCTTTCAAAATTTCATCCGGCGGCTTGAAAACTTTGCCAAATTACGGGAAAATCTAAGTTCCACCCCTCAAATACATACGTTCAGTCAGAATAAGTGCTAATTACAAGGTGACACTGAACAGAGTAATCAAGGACGAACACTACCCAATACCCAATACCCAGGATGCATGGTGGAGAGTTATTTTTACTCTCGAAGACAGTGAGATCATGCAAACGATAAGTACGCACAAAGGATTGTTTAAAGTGAACAGGTTAATGTTTGGAGTGAAAGTAGCACAAAACACGACGTAACTTAAAAGGAGTTCAATGTTTTGTCGACCATATAACTGTACAATGATCTAACAGTGGACAGTTCCTTTTGCGACTGGAACTGGTGTTTGAACGACACAATATGAATGATCTGAGGATAAACAGAGAAAACAGTACGTTTTTCCAGACCAAAATAGAATACTTAGGTCACGTGTTTGATGATTACACAAGTCAGACAATAAGATATAGAGAAATTTAAAACGTAAAAGATCAGAGAATGTATCTGAGCTTTGAACATTTATAGACCTAGCGAATTATTATAATAAGTTCATAACGAATTTGGCAACCTTACTACACCCTTTGAATGAACTATTACGAAAAGGGAAAGCATTCAATTGGAGTCTATCTTGTTACTGAAGTTTTCAGAGAATTAAGGAAATTATCACAAGTGACGACGCTTTGGTTCACTATGATCCTACTTTACCTTTGAACTTAGCTACAGACGCTTCACCGGCTGGTGTGGGAGCCGTTTTGTACCATCGCTACAGTGATGGAACCGACAGCCCAATAGTTGCATTCGCTTCCCGGTCATTGATAAAAGCTGAACAGAAGTACAGTAGTACCAAATCGATAAGGTAGCCCTGGGAATTTATTGGAGCTTAAAGAAGTTTTCCCATTTTTTTTATGGACGTAGGTTTACATTAATTACAGATCACAAACTATTAGTGTAGATTTTCAATCCATCTAAGACACTGCCAAAAATCTCGGCAACCAGAATATTAAATTAAAAAGAAATCTTTAACTCGCAGTTTTTTATTGTAGAAAACATGGAAAGGATATTGAGGATGTGGTGGTTGAATGCCGACAACGCATTGAAAAACGTAATAATCCAAGAAATACTATACATCTATGGAAATTACCTTCTAATCCATGGGAGAGGCCAGGGGTACACGTTGATTTCCTAGGACCAACAGATGGTCAACAATATTTCATTTTAGTTGATGGGTTCAGTAAGTGGGTGGAAGTGATACCGACAATGTGGAGTACACGGTTAAACTAGATGATGGACGGATTATATCAAGAAATGTAGACCAGCTTATTCTCCGGAAGGTACCACAATATAGCAAATAGCTAGGGCGGTGTTAACAGATGTTTTTAGAATCATATGTTTTTCGATTTTCATTTCATATTAGAGCAAATGAGATGATTTTCGTTTACATATTCAGAATTAATTGTGTTCTAATAAAATCATTTCTATTAGCGAATTTCCCATAGGGAAGAAGCTATTACCGTAGGTCTCGTGGTAATACTTAAGCCCGGGACCATGTTATTTTTCGTCTTTAGGTGAACAATGTTGGTATAAATGTTAGGATGAAAATTATTCATGGTAGAAATTACTTCTTTCAGTGTTCCTCACAGCAGCTAACCTGCACACTCTTTCCCATGTTAATCTTATGGAGAATAGGCAAATAATTCTCATGTTAATGGACATATTTTTATAAAATTTGTCATATATTAAATTATTGATTTGGAAATTCTCTGAGTACGCAGGTCTGCTGTGACGGGGGTATTTTCTTGTTATTAAAATGTGTTTTATTTATGTAAATAAGAACTATCAAACAATTTGATCATGTTTATGAAGACGCAATTTAAAACTTAATTATTTTTAACTTTTCCAGCTATTTTTCACAAATAATTTGACATTACCTTTATATCTGGGCTATTACAGAGCCGTGATTTTGAGGGCTACCTGTACATACATTTCAGGTTAATAAACGTCATACGTTTTGACATGGATAATTCTCAGCTTTGGGGGGTTGTTGGCAATTAACGAGACCAAAATTTGAAACGGTGTCGTCTTTTGGTTAGTGACATCATATGGTTATATGGACAACACGACAGCTGTTTAGAGGAATAGAAACATCCCCTTTAGACATATCCATAATGTAACCTATTTACGACAGAGAAGTAAATACATTTTTTTACTGAACCCGGATAACCCTTCGCGTAACCAACAATGAACAGGTTCGACATTTCCCCTTAGAGGGCCCTATTGAAGATACAGTAATTATTTGAAGGTTTCGATTTGGAGTATTCAAGTGCTTGTGGGGAAGTAGATAAATTACCTTAACTTAGTAATAAAAATTATCGTGAAAAATAGCTTGATTTTTTATGTCTCGAAATGGCTTCGACTAAAATATTATACTTGTGCCATGTACATAGTGTATTTATTCCAGGTAATTGGTAGTCATTATCTGTATTAAGTAAAGTCATGAAAATAAATATGCTATTTTATAGGTATGGGTTGGTAAATTAATTTACCAAAGATTTGTTGTTTAAATAGTGATTCGATTTTGCAGCACTCGCAACTCACATACTGTACTGTATCATCAATGGAACACAAGACACGTAATACCAGTTGATGCTAACTGATAACGAGCTCACGGATGACCTACAGCTATCGCCTTTACAAGTGTGATCACCTATTCTCACAATCAACACGGAATCAGCTGTTGGTCAAATCATCTGTTCAAGACTCCCGGATCAGCTGACTGATTGCAACATCTTCGGAGTTGCGTACATGGGAAGCAGCTGACCCGCTTGCTATGAGAACCTCTTTGTCTCATTGTCACTGTTATTTGATCGTTTAAATATATTCACCTCTGCTCCACATAGAGGGCTGTCTATAGTTCGTTATCGTTTTATTCCGTTGAACTCTGTTGTGCAACATGTAGTAGATTTTTGTAACTGGTATTTCAGGTTCGGTAAGGTCACATGTGATGTATGGCAAGGTTTTGGAGGGCGTTGTCGCAACAGGTGCTGATGGAATATTAATAGTGAAGTAGGAGTCAACAATATAATAATTTAAGTGCTTAAAATGGTTATTCAAATACAATTAAGGAATTGGTAATGGTTAAAATGAACTCCTATAAGTAAGACCTCTCAAAATTGGTATAAACTCGTAAATGTATATAGTGTGTCATTTTTGTTAAATATTTCATTCCAAAATTGATTTAATAAGTAGTAAAGTAAGTTATTCTTGTAGTTTAACTCGTCGATGATCCAATCTGTAGAATTAAAATTCCGATACACTAAAGTTGGACAAGAACGATTAACACTAGATACACGTATTCTCATACATAAATAACCGATATTGGAACAAACCTAACAATCAAGAAGATAATATTAGACTACGATCAACAAAAAACCAATCTCACAAGTTATTATTAAAACTTTCCCTAATAATGCATGCAGTACGACGGTAGATCATTAGGGTCAGTATTATTATGATGCATAATTATTGGCCATCAGGTGGAGCTGGAGCATTGTTCTGAATATTATCCAATTAACAGTAGCGGCCAGCGGACCGTGCCGGACGCCGCAGAGGGAACTGAGAAGGCTTAGATAAGGTCTGTCCTCGACGACGATGAGTCTGCCAACCTTGGCCTCCATGTCTCCATGCGTGTGGCGGATCTAGGCCTCCTGCGATCCTTAGCTCTGTGCTAATATCCCTCAATCGTGGAGAACACACCAACAACTGAGGATAACTATCTTAGTATCCATATGACTCATATATATATTTTTTATAATCTGCCAGTATATTTCTCTATATTTTAGTATTTTTTGTACTGGGTATTTTTTTAGTGGTGAGATTTTTAATAGAGAGTAAAACAATGAAAAATAGCTTATATTGTTATAAAATGCATTTACTTAAGCCGAAGTGTTACGGCATAATTAATTATTTCAAATGATTTCTGACATATGGGCTCCACGGTGTTCCCGTAGAAAGTTTAATCTCGAAGTAAACTTTTCAATCGCCCTTCTCAGAAGCTTGGGACGTAGTCCACGAATAACCTGACGTATGTTCACATCCAAGTATATAGAGTCCATGGTTTGACAGCATAGACTCATCCCCACAGAAAGTAGTCTGTTAGCTTAATATCACACTACCGTGCAGGTCAGTTAATGTTACCTTATAGGAGATGATACCATCACCAAACATTTATTTCAAGAGATCGAATGTGTCGTATTTGTGTGGGACGTCGCGCAGTCTTGTTGAAACCATATCTAATTTAAATCCAGCTCCATGTTGTTTAAGTGAAGAACGAAAACGTCCCCTATCATCTCCCGATACCGTTGGCCGTTTACTGTCAGTCAGGTCTTGTCATCGTCTTTGAAAAAATGGGAGCCAATTAATTATATTTCTCTTACTAAAATGGCACACAAAAAAATAAGTTTTGTGAATGAAGGAGCACAGCAACAAATTCAGTTGGATTTTCAACGCTACAAATTTGGTAGTTCTGATTGTTGATATAGTCGCACAACCAGTAATAAGCCTCATCACTGAAAAAAATCTTGCGTAAGATCCCCGAACAGAAAACAGGAAAAATGGATTTACAAAATAAATTTGTACAATTCACAAACGTTCCACTTTTGTAAGTCTATTCATATTTACAAAGTAAACAGAATGAGCACCAAACAATACAAATATAAAAATGTCACAAGATAATGAACAAAAAGTCAGCTGTTCATTTTCAATTTGATTGTTGTGTGTAGCATTGCTACCTACTTAAAAACCACACAAAAGAAAATCCTGTATAATTAATTCTCTGTGATATTATGCAATATTGCTATATTGCCGTTGCAATACAGCATGCATGGAAACTTTTAGTATATCGGTTTTATCTGGATTGGAACTGAGTAGAAATGGAGTTAGATGTAGTCGATGTCAGAATTTCAACCCTGAAAGCCCGAGTATAACTTTGTCTAATCCATCACCCCAGATGAAACATGCTCGTATATCAGTAGTCAACTGCAAGACTCATTCCACGCCCAGCCGGGTCAAACCGCGATGTTTCGTGGATTGAAGTTGAGGTCTGGTGAAAGAGAGGTGATGAAGAGCAGGAAATAAATGTGTTACTAGACAAGTAACCCGAGACGTCGGGACGTCGTCACACTTCCCACAACCCTCCTCCGCCGGATCCGGATATAATTACGGGTAAGTGTGGGACCTCCGTCACAACGTGAAGAACGTCATCCTTAGTTTCCGGTCTCTAGCGCACCTGGCCTACACCTAGCTAACTAGTTTTATGGGTTATTTATATTAAAACCATCAATAAAATATCCCACATCACAAGTGAATAAACTATCCATATATAATTATTTTATATGTAAATTACATTAAGATGATTATTAAAATAACAATTTTAACAGACGCATCGTTAAGGTACAGAACAAAGAAAGTCATATTTAGTTACGCTTAACATTAGGCCCTATAGGTAAAATATATTAGTCAAGATAGCGTAGGCATGCTACCTTGACTGTGAGGTAGCGGTCTACTGTAAAACGTACTCGGTAAAATCCCTCGATGTTTCTAAAAAACATTGCTAAGACATGGAAAGCGAACGTTCCAGACACTTGGAAGATTAACCTTTTCCATCGTATTAATTATGTTAGTAAAGCACAGTTTAAATAACGAGTTTAAATAGATAACCACCTTTTTTGCCTTTTACAGATCAAAAGGTTTGATTTATAAAATAAAAAAGTATGCATGAATATAACTGTCTATCAACGTTTTATTGCTTATTACTGATATACTTCTATGAAACCTCGTTTAACGCTATTGCGGCTGGGATAGATGGTAGATCGGTCCCTTAAAAATCAAAGTAAGTAATGATGTAATTAGGAAACTTTAAATTACGTATATAATATAGTTTATGAAGACGCTGATTCAAATATCTTTTAAACATTATCAAATTATTGGCATGACCAAATAGTTTGGTAAACTTACTTCCCCTATTTCAAAAGATATATATTTAAAAATAGTACAAGATTAATTTGTATTACTTGATTCTTAAATGGGTGTTTTGAACTTGAATAGTCTTGAAAGCAATAATTGTTGTTATTTTCAAATTGATCATAATGTAGGTTCATATACCTAGATTTAATATACGATGCAGAGTCTATTAAATGTTTTCATTCTTGCAAGTAAAGTACATTTATTTACGGCGTCGTGCGACGGTCGTCGGGCGGACGTCGTGAGACGCTGAAAAAAATGTCCGGCTTTTATAAACGACGTCGAAATGACGGTCGTCGGGTGACCGTCGGGCAAGCGTCGGGTGACCGCCAAGCGAGCTTGTGACCTGACGTCACCGCCAGTCCGCCATCTCACGCACATTCACAGTGTTCTCCGTTATGTTTTTCTAACCGTTTTCTTTTACCTATTTGTTTTTTCAATATCATTTTTTCCTTTAAAGTCCGGCACAGCCAGACAACATACAAAATTCCACGCATCTCTTTTCTTCATTCTGTCTTTATGCTCTTCCGACTGCAATCGCACAGGCTCCATTCCGAAGTTCTTGAAGGCTAGACATCAGCTGTACAGTACTTACACATCAACACCGTAAATAACAGTCGAACTGCCTACTCCCACTCATTCTACAAGCCCACGTGGAGAGGAGGGGAAGCGTCGCGCGCCCGACGACCGTCGGACGTCGTGCAAAAATAGACACATTTACGCCAAGGCATTTTCATTACGGGTCTTTCGACGCCTGACGCCGTGCATAAAAGAGGCCTAATGTATTTTGGCCTTGACGTCAGTATGATAAATGAATATTTGTTAGTGTATAGTTTTTCAATCAAAAATGCTTATTCGATCAATCTAAAATCTAAACTGCAAGACATCAAGATTTTTTTCCAGGATTAGAATGTTACATACAATTTTAAATGACGAAATAACACAGTAACTACTATTCAAGTGAGAAGATGACTTGGGTAATATCTAACCGATTACAATACAATAGTTTCTATATCCTATATATTGCCATATAGGTTATTTACCCTACTCTTATTTACCCTAAGTCCCCTGGTCCTCGGACCTGCCCTGGGGCGGATGCTCGGACACGGCGTCATCCATCACCGACAGTCGCCGCCAGGGAGCGTCCTTGGACTCCTCGACCGGTCTGGATACGCTCTGTGTACGAGGGTGGGTCCCGGATCCAAGTAAGAATGACTGATGAGGAGAATGGGTTTGCGAAGAAAGGGCAAGATTATTGTGGCACTTTCATGGTTTACAAAAACCTTCAGGGGATCAATCGTTTATTGGAATTACAGTATTAGTCTATTTAAGAACTCATAAGTATGATTTTTTTAATTCCAGAAAATATTTAGATCGCTGTCTTTAGTCGGTGGTGAATGATGAATGACGACTAGTCAGTAGATCTTTGAGGATCAATGAATTCATGTAATACCTGAAGTGTAACTTTCTAAGAGAAAGATAGAGAGCGCTGTAAGTATCCGTTAATGTCAGTAAGAGTCCTGGGAAAAATCGCGGATATGATCACGATAGCTATTGTTGATTTGTCGGTAGACGGAAGAAGACATAATCAAAGTGCCATCTTCCAGACATGTGTTATTATGGAAAGATTTGAAGTTGTAAAGGGAAAGTTACGTGTAACCGTTCAAAACATGTGAGTTTGTAAGTAAAAAATGCTCGTAGTTTATGAATCATGATTCACAAGTTCAATTAGATAACTTGATAACTTAGAATTATTGGAGGTAGCATCAGTAAGGTAGTCTGTTCGCCTTTTGATTTGTCCATTCGTTTGCCACTTTATGTGCTTTGGATAATGCTTGTGATATTGGAGAACGTTAGGGGAAACTTATTCTACGATTTATCTCGATCCGCTATTAAACTTCCTTCTGCAAATGTGATTCAAATTTTCCAGTGGTTGTTGATCTAGTTTCGGAAAATATTGATGATGACGAAAAAGTAAGTCATGAAAATCATCATTTATCATCAACTCTATCATAATTTAGTAGTGTACATATTTGGTTTTAATTTCATGTGTAATATTAGAATATTAATTGCTTCTATCTTAACGAGTGAGGCGTTTTAGCAAGTAAAGCATTTTGGGTAGCCTCGGCGGGTCTCAGTGGGGGTAATGACAGTGGCTATTGAAGTACACGGTGGGTACGAGTACACAGGATATTTCATCCTCAGATACATTTATTCAGAATATATATCTTATTTCCATGTCGAGTGTGTTCTTCTTCAAAATAAAACTAATTATTTTGCGAAGGAATAAATTCAAATTTTGTATCGAAATAATAAAATAGATTTCTTATCTGAAAGTAACTTTCAAATTGACTGTGTTCCATATTCATCACTCGGATGCATAACTTTCCCGCCGCCCCACAAGGAGGCGCCACTTGGCATGCCGCCTGGGCTCCGAGCCCCGGGCCCCGGGATGTTGGGGCGCCCGGCCCCGGCACGGCGACTTTCACTCTCGCACCCGCACGTCCGCGCATGCGCTCATGCGAGACCCACGTGACCGACGTCAACGCTAGCTAGCCCTCTTCTGTTGCAACTGCCTCCGCAGTTCCTAGTTAATTTGGGTGTTTTTCAAGACACCCACACTTCCAATTGGAAGATTGAAATGCGAGATTCCTCAGTTCAGAGCCAGTAGGAGAAGTGAAATATTTTATTTCAGCCCCATTAGATCGATGTTGATTTGGTGATACCATAACTGGCTACATGATAGTTGAATGGCTGTGATGTCAAATTTAAAGGTACAGTAAAGTAATAATATAGGGAATTACATACCGGGACAATATACGAGCTGTATCACGCAATTTTATCCGATGAATAAAAAGTAAATAATTATCTTTTTATGATGGAAAATTGAAAAAACTATAATTCCTTGGATGACTACTTTACAACCAAAGACCAGATGTCATTATAATGACACCTCAGCTATATATCTACGACAATCCAGGAATCAGTAGTGCTGTCAAAAAATTAAAATTGTTTTTATGGGACTAAAATCCAAGATGGTGGAAGCACTTCAGGCTCAAGAGGAACTTTGCGCATGTAATCATCAATCCCTACTCGTTGTAATTCTTTGCCTAAAATTACCCAATAAAATACCCCTTACCAAACTGGTTTAGAAACTTTACCTCACTCCAGATTTGCAAGTGAAGGCACGAAATAGTACGTAACATTTGTCGTAAAAAGAGGTGTCAATATAATGATATTCGGTCTTTGGTTGTAAAGTAATAGGCCTATCATAGGTAATTATATTTTCTATTTGTTCAGTTTTATATCACAACAAAGATAATTGCTTGTTATTTGTTGGATATAATTGCGTGATACAGCTCGTATATTGTCCCGGTATGTAATTCCCTATATTATTACTTTACTGTACCTTTAAATTTGACATCACAGCCACTCAACTATCATGTAGCCAGTTATGGTGTCACCAAATCAACATTTATCTAATGGGGCTGAAATAAAATATTTGGCCACTCCAGCTGGCTCTTGACCAAAAACAGAGTATAATATGAGAATGGGACAGTTACGAGTTACGACATTATAAAAACATACGTAAACTAGGGTTGGTTTCACTACGCCGAGTAAAGCTAAAAATCCTATACATATCGGAAATTCACTACGCCGAGGTTTCACGAAACCAAGTATGTTATAAAAATCAACTGTTTCACTACGTTGAGGTTTCACAAAACCGAGTAAGGGGCTGAGTACCGTCCGCTCTAGAAGTGAGTTCGCACCAAGAGCTTGTCGGTCGCCCAGCCAAAAGACGCGTATCATGCGCTTTGAAGGCATTCACTGCCTGAAATCCGTGTAAATGACATGATTGATCTAATAACTAAGTTACTTTATACTGTTTTAATATATTAGACAGAGATCAAATTGCCCATGGATGAATTTTAATAAAGAAAACCATAGAAAATAGTAAAGGAAAATAATTATATGCTCCAAAGCAGAGAGAATTTTACTGTTTATTAGAACGATTTTTGACATGGATATTTCTTAGATCTGGAGGGTTTTGTTGATTTTTAAGATGGAAAATATGAAACAGGTTTCCAAAGAAACTACAAGAGCTATTGTATTGAATTTTTAAAATAAAAAATAAGAACAGCTGTTTAGATGAACTGAAAAGATTACCTTCAGACATATCCATGATCTAACCTATTTCTCACAGGGAAGTAAATACAAACATTAAAAAAACCAACTAGAACCAAATAACCAACTAGAATAACTTTAATAAATAAGAATGACTAAACTAAATATTCTTAGATAATCATCGAATTTGAGTTCAACAGTCATGTATTTGTTGATTAGGCGGCTAATTATCGTTATCTAAAGATGTTCAATCTAACCAACACATAATAATTACAAAGATCGTGAGTAGCCTACTGCACATTGTAAAATACATTAATTTTAGCCTACAAATAATTAACCTGTGGTCAACATTTTAAGAGTATTAACAATATACTATTACAACATATTATTGTTATAGTCATAGTAGCATATTATGATAGTAAAGATTGTAATTTTCCTGATCGAAAAATTAATTAGTTTGATAATTCAATAATTAAAATCTTACTTCCTCACATCCATAGCAGTCAAACGCATTACACATCAGTCCTCAGATTGCGTAACACAGACTGAAGGCACTAGTATTTACAACAACTTAACTAAGGATCTCGATTCTGTATCCAACTGCTTAGAATAAGAATTCTTATTATATCTAAAAAAATATTTATACAACTATTAAATACTTTATATGCATAGTATACAATCAACACAAACAGATCTTGTCATTCCACATAATTCACACCACCCCTGGCAACATAAAATTTCTACATTCAACACGATTAACAGACTTGTGATAATTCCAATGAACAAGAATAATTTCGCAAAAGAGATACATATAACAAAACAAATTGCAGAAGAAAATGGATACAAAAAGATGATGATAGAAAGAATAATGATAAAAGTAAATGATAGGTTATAGGCAAATCTGCATTAATTATTGCCTCTGACTGGTAATCTAACCTGATATCAAACCACATAAAATACAAAAATAATCTTTTTCGCTGCAAATCCTCCATAAGCTTGTTCATTATATTGTATAAAGATTTACACGGATAGAACATTTCTATGAAATTTCTATTTTCAAATAGCATAAGAAACATCTGCCTCACAAAAGAAACTGTTTGAGTGTAAATATGAGTTGTTTTGTTACTAACAACGTATGTTGCTTTAGTTTGATATCATTCATAGTTTATTTACACCACTCTTCAGTCATCCGTTCGTTTTAGAAATTAGTTTTTAAATGGTTAAATTGTTGAACAAATGTTGTTTTTGCTATTCTCTGAGGGAGGGGTGTGTCACAGTGGGAGTGATCTTCATCGTCCTAGACCTGGGCGAAATGGTGACGTTCCTGATGAAGGTGTCGCCGACCGGAGCACAGGGCGAGGATCCGGTCCGGATGATCTTCAAGACGTTGCGGATCATATTGTTCGGCCTGTTCGCTGGCTACGTCCTGTACGGCACGCTGGGGAGACAACCCGACTACCTGCGCTGGGCCGCGGCAGGGGCGGTCCTCTTCAACACCATCAACCTCGTCTTGTGGCTGGGCTACGATGGCACCAAACTCAAGGGAGATAACCTTGTCACTTTCGATATTATTAGATCCGTTGTGTATGTCGTTGTCTCTATTTATTCCGCAGCGGTTCTCTGGAGTTACAACCATGAATTGAGAGAAAGATAAAAAAGTTTTTAAGAAGAAACACATCGAATAGAAGGAAATTGTTGCTATAAAATGTTTTGTTTGTGAAGAATCTGTATAACCACTCCTTTATTTGAATAGACGTTATCAGTGAACAAACACTAAGTAACTTTGCATTGCTCAAAATCCTGTGGCGCCAAAATATCATTTTTCGGTTGAATGTCTTACACGATTTTGCAAGGTATTGTAAAAATAATACCTTAGTACCTTACACACACTTATTTTCTAGAAGGTTTAAGAATGAAGGGAACTGCCAACTGTCTACCCGCCTCCCCTCGGAAATGGCAACATAGCTTTGATAGTTTTAATAGGCTAGTGCGAATGCGACCCAAAATTACCTACTATCTTCATAGAAACAAAATAAATAAGGAATAAATTGATTCGTTATACTCCATATTACAATTTTACATTAGACCCCATAGGTAACTTACTACACTGAAGTTTACCACTGATTAGTTTTCAGTTTTCTCTGTTCCAATTTTTCCTCAACTGCTTGTTTTAGACAAATGATTTATTATAACAAATTATTTAATGTTTCATGCCGGATAACTATTGCTTACGTAAATCATTTTTTAATCCAAAGCTCCATAATGGTTTTAGTCACTGAATCCACGAGTTAACATTTTTGAGATAAAACCTCTATTTAAATTTTAATTATTAAAACTGTGTGTCCAGGATTCCATGTGATAAGAAAACTCGGTTTACAAAGAAAGACAATGTTTGAACAATTAATAACTGTTGTACTTTTCATGGGAAAAATACCAATGCATATTCAGTTGAGTGTAGAATACAATATTCTCTACTTTTTACTTTGTTTACCAACATACAAATTTGTACTTAGAGAGAAATTTGCTATTCATTAATTGATTAACTCAGAGTAACCCCTTAGAATATGATGGTAGATATAGAATGGTAATGGTTTTTAAAGGGCCCTACTCGGTTTTTCAGTTTAAATGATGAAAGAATATCCAATAATGCGTTTATATTAACATACATTTAGTTTAGAATGAAATACCAATGAGGTAAGAATAAGATACCTCGTAGGACTATGGCAGTGTACTCAAATCTTATCTCTTAAACTTTTATCTCAATCATATGATTGTACTCAACTGCGACTCAAGAGGTTTCATTGATATCAGTTATTTCTACAGATTCGATCACGAAGTTCGTTTCATACAAGTAGTTCTCGCAGTGCCATAGTGTAGAGGCGACATCATGTCCGGGACAAGGATTAGAGGGACCATCGCATACCTGTTTGTCGGATTGATCACGTTTCTCTGCATTTACGCAGCGCTGTTTTTCGTTTTTATCGGGCAAGGCGGTTACAGGATAGACTTCGGCTGGTTCCTGACGACACAACCGCCTCACATGTGGGCCAACCTGGGGATAGGCTTGTCAGTGTCGCTGTCCGTGCTGGGCGCCGCTCTGGGCATTCACACGGTTGGCGTCAGCATTTGCGGCGCCGCGGTCAAAGCTCCGAGAATCAGAACGAAAAACTTGATCTCTGTGATTTTCTGTGAAGCTGTTGCAATCTACGGACTTATAACGGCTATAGTTTTTTGTGGCATCATGCAACCCTTCTCCTATGGAACCTTCATGGAACCATCTTCAACCATCTTCAAAATGAACTATATGGCAGGATATCTCCTCTTCGCTGCCGGGTTAGCTGTTGGGCTGGTGAACCTGTTTTGCGGCATTGCCGTCGGTGTCGTGGGTTCTGGCGCTGCCATCGCCGATGCCGCCAACTCTATGCTGTTTGTCAAAATTTTGATAATCGAGATATTTGGAAGCGCCATCGGCTTGTTTGGCCTCATTGTTGGTATATACATGGTCTCTAAGGCGAGGATGGGTATCAAGGAATAACATAATGTAAGCATTATAATTTACTGTATTAAGATACATGTATCTGAATATTGAAATTAAGTTAATTCCTTCCATTACTCACTTTGCATTTTGCAAACTCAAGTAATCGAAATGTTACGAGGGTCATTTCGTGGAGTAAACCTAAGCTATGTACCACATTTTAATAAAGATTTTATATCCACGATATATGTTTGTATAGACTTAAAACCCAGTTTAAACATAAAATACAGTCGCGAAACAGTTTAAGGATAATTTTCTAAAGCCACGCCACAAACTGGAAAAAAAGAGGTGATCTTCATATTATTTTGTTAATACGATTGTGGCGGTAGCCTATAAGGGACTATAGGCCTATAATAGTAGCCTATAGTTCCTTCTTCCGGCGAACACCAAAATGGTTCTCCATGATGTTTTATATATAAGTCCGCAAAATCTTAGTAGCATATTTTAATTTTTGGATCTGGCAGCACTTTTTTGTTATACACGTCAGCTGATGAGGAGTTTTGGCTCTAATGAGGTTTGTTAGATTGTTTACTTGTTGTGCTGTTACGGTTTAGTAGAGGTTATAATCAGAAATATTAGTAAAAATGGACAATATTAATTAACAGTTAAATGATTAAACTAAATATTAATTTTAAAAAATATTTAACTCCCAGTGGGGAATAGGTTAGATAATGGATATGTAAAAAGGGGATGTTTTCAGTTTATATAAGAAGCTATTCCTACAACCAAACTATGACGTCACTAACCATATGATGTCACTAACCAAATGACATGTACTGTCTACTGACAGGTAGCTCACACTACTATGGCGTTGGGCCCCTCGTGACGTTTATAAATGCTCCTAAAGAGCAGAAACTCGTGAGAAAGAGTTGAACAACTCAGTCATCCTCCTGCCTGCCTGTTTCAAATTCTGGTCTCGAAAACTGCCAACACCCCATAGAGCTAAGACATGTCAAAACTATTCAAAGAACACAGATCAGACAAACACAATGTTGATTGAGAAGAAAATTATTGCGAAAACTGTTCTGATGACAAATAGCCTTCAAAGTACAGTTTTTGTTGTTAGGACGAGTTTGATTTAATTTTAGGTCATTTATGGGTCCTTCTTCCATAGAATAATGAAAGACCATCCGCATAATTAGACCGTTTTGTCATTCAGATGCAGTGGCTCGGACTCCTCGTTAAATTGTAGGTCCCTTAGATATGCAATTGATTGTCGTTGGACTATTAATTAAAAGTTCTGTCTAAGGAACATGTCAACCTTAGTCAGTAACAGGAGTAAAAGATCGCTCCACAATCATCATACACTCGTTTCTCATTCGTACTTAGCTTAAAATACCTAACTGGGTAGGTCGCCATTTCAATTAAAAAAGTATAAAAAGTAAAGCAAAGAAATTATTGGGAAATCTGTCTCTAAAGAATTATATTTTAAAATATATACCTATCCATTTGTTATTTCCTCTCTAAACTCCTTTTTTACTTGTATTTACAAGAACATGAATTTAATTTAAAAACAAAGACATCAATTCGTTTTAATTTCTGAGGTGAAACTAATTTTACAATTTTTAGAGAATGTTTTCTCAAAATAACGCATGTTTGCTTTAGGCCCTTATTCACAGCTACCGCCTCAAAAATTGATAAAAAGCTGCTATATTTTCATATGATTTATTCATGCCATAGGAAAACATATATAAATGAACAAATATATAAATGTCAACAAATGTAAATAAAATCGTCCTATCCAAATTTATTTAGTCTATAAGATTTCAACTATTCAATGTGTTCCTTATACCAGTGCTTATATACGTATAAACTATTAATCATTGATACGGTATTGAATTTCTTCGATTGTTGTTTTAAATTAAACATCGTTTTAATGACATTATTTAATTTAATGGAGCTATAGTAAATAGTATAAGTTAAAATAGTTTTAGACATGCACATGTCTTAGCTCTGGGCGGGGGGGGTTGGCAAATTATAAAATGAAAATTTGAAACAGGTTTCCATAGAAATTACTTGAGCTATTGTGTTAAATCTATAATATTGTAAAGAAGAGGTGGTTTCTGTATGTTTGTTTGTGGGTTTGTTGTGGCAAGTAAATGCGAAAAATACTGAACCGACCGGTTTGAAATTTTACAGAAAGGTGGATCTTAAACTCATGCAACACATAGGCATATTAGTTCCCTTAAAATCCCCTCGGGCTACGCCCCATGAACGTCCTAAATTTCAATGTTTACATTTTCAAAGAATGAAAACATAAAATTACTTGAATGTCAACAGCTGTGAAAACTAAAATTTGACAGTTCAGGAAGAAGAAGAAGAAAGAGCTGCCGTGACCGTCCTAGGTTTCAATGTTTACATTTTCTAATGACAACATCCGATTGCACTATATTTTGACAGTTCGGGAAGAAGAAGAAATAAAGTTGATTTTTTAGATAAACTGCTGGATCTAAATTAGTGAATTATTTGAAATATGGAATGGTAGATTTTAAGTTTTTTTCCGACGACTGTCTCTATTACATTAATCCTTATCCTCTCCAAATATTTGACAGATGTTACTTTGAAATGTTGTAGACACTCGTTTTTATCATTTTGTAAACAATGAAGAATTAATTAACAATAACTTAACTGTATCAGTAGAGCCTACACCTTTCAGCCTTTTTAACCCGTGCGAAGAACGGGTATTTTGGCTAGTTTTTAATATATAAGAGTACAGTAGCTGTTTAGAAGTACTGAAAACATTCCTTTAATACAATCCATGTTCCCATACATATCCATGATCTAACATATTTCCCTCAGAGAAGTAAATACAAATACTTCACATGTTCACTATTACCTAATAATTCATCTAATTTTATGTTGAATGACTTTTATAGTTTAATTTACAGTTCAATTATCTATAAAAATCACAGAAAAAGTTATTTACAAAAAAATAAATAATATTTAAAATTGTACGGTATATGAATGGTTATCAATGTTATTTCATGACCAAAAACTTTCTAATGGATCACAAAAAAACTTTCCGTAACTTAGATTAAGAGGCCGGACTACTCCAGCCGCAATAAATATTACTGTATTATTAATATCTTTTGAAATAACAACATATCCATCAGGTAATAATTTTAAACCAAATATGAATAAGAAATGCATGCATATGGTAATTGTGGTGCGATCTTGTAATCTTTTTATTAAGGCTGACGTGTTCCTTAGACAGAACTGTTAATTAACACAGCCCAACGACAGCCGATGGTATATAAGGGACTTACAGTTAAATGTAGAATCCGATCTACTTGTGCCTCTGAATTACGAACAAGTCTAATCATGAGGATGGTCTCTGTGGATGAACGTAGTATTCAATATGCCGGCTTAAGCACAATTTTTTATTCTTCATCAAATCCCATTCAATGCGCATTGTTTACACTATCAATGCTATCATATCAATCAACACTATCATAAAAACAAGATTATTCGAAACAAATACAACGCTTGAATTTTGTTTTATTCAAGAGCTACTTGGTAGATTTTGCTGTGGGTTAGACCACTACCGGATTTTGCTGTTTACGATTAGCGCCTCCTAACTTACAAAAAGCAAGAAACCCTGTCGCGTCCATAGCGAGTATATAGCAAAGTTATGTCGCGCCGCCTACCGCAAGTGCGCAGAGAAGCCCAGCGTAATATCACAAAAAAATATTTAGCCCTGTTTATCGCTCATTAAAAAGGAAATCCAAATGCAACTGTTCCATTTCGCTTTTTTCGTTGAGCACTATATATAGTACTACTTAAAAATGAACCACCAACTTAGTTAAGAGTTGTGGTAAGCTTGTATTCAATTCAATCACATGACAAACCGATCACCTGCTCAGCTTTTGGGTCGTCTGAGGCTGGAGGCAACTCCTTGTAAACCCTCAACCAAGCTGTGAAGTGAAATATTGATTTGAACAGTGAGTGTTTAGTTTTAGTTATTTTAGTAACTTGAGTATTGGGACAGTTTTCACTATGGCGTACTCAATGAGGCAAACTCTTGGCTACATATTTTCTACTGGAATGTCTCTTCTAATCCTTGGAATTATACTATCCTATGTGCTCACTGGTAAAGGAGAAAGACTAAGCATTGGGTGGTTCCTTGAGTCTACTTCACCCTACATGTGGGGAGCGTTAGGAATTGGTCTTGCAGTTTCATTGTCGGTAGTTGGAGCTGCTCTTGGAATTCACACGACTGGAGTTAGTATTGTAGGTGCTGGCGTGAAAGCTCCAAGAATCAAAACAAAGAACTTGATTTCAGTCATTTTCTGTGAAGCTGTTGCCATTTATGGGCTTATAACTGCAATTGTTCTCTCTGGAATTCTTGAACAGTTTTCTTATGAAAAGGCAATGGAAGATAAAAATCTCAAAGAGATGAATTGGATGGCTGGACATGTAATATTCGGAGCTGGTGCAAGTGTTGGCTTGGTCAACCTCTTCTGTGGTATGGCTGTTGGAGTTGTTGGTTCAGGAGCTGCGCTTGCAGATGCTGCTAATGCTGTTCTCTTTGTGAAAATCCTCATTATTGAGATTTTTGGAAGTGCTATTGGTTTGTTTGGATTAATCGTTGGCATCTACATGGTTTCGAAGGTCAGAATGGGTGACAAGTTGTAAATCGTCAAATTTGTCATAGACAATGGAGATAAACGCAATACAAAGATTATAGATACTACAAATTAAGTGTTGAAAGGTTTGTTTTGATGTCTATTTTAGTAAAGAATAGCCCTGACCAATTACACTCACAACTAATGAGAATGAGAATTACCTATATTTTATCATCCCATAGCAAAGGCATAATATTTGGCAGTTTTTATTCAATGTTATTAGTAGGGACCTACTTAATTGTTAAAAACGGAGTTTGAATCATCCAAATTTCTTATCTTTATGTTAAGAAAAGTTTCAAATAAAAAATAGCATGCTTTTAGGGAATTTAACTTATTTTGAGTCTTATTTTATTGTACAAATGATATTATACCACATTCCACTAATGAACTTTTTAAGACATTGATAGGGCTTTTTAAATTTTTGTTTTGGACTAGAATATAGAGTTGAACATAAACTGAAAATTAAATTTTTGGACAAAGTTTCATTAAAATCAGATATTTTATGTAGCCTATAATGTTTTCTTAAATGGTGATTGATCATAAGTTTATTAATTGTAGCCTAACTAATAATCATTAAAACTTTAGAGGATTTTCCATCCATATTAAGTGTTTCTAGTAAAATATTGAGTCAAGCCTAGACACTTGTAATGTTTTTTTAGTCCCGAGTGAAAACTATGTGGAGAAAAAATAGCCTAATTACTGTACAACAAAGATATGATGGCAGAGATGATTCTTGATTTAATTATCAAACAATCTTTTAATTATCTTATAATTCCCTGATAAGTGCTTTCTTTGCAATATGAACTGTCTTTCACAGGTTTCTATTAGGCTTTGGCCTACTTGAAAATATCATTATTTAATATTGGAAAAGAAGAACCTTCCTACAAATAGTTCAAAGAAATAGTTTTACTTAAATATTTTGGGAAGCTAAATATTCTTAGCCTAAAATGAATTTTTAAACATACAATTATTAAAATTAATATTTTATACTTTTTATAGGCATATGCTATGTAGGTAATGGTGGACTCGATATCAGTTTTTCATTGAAATTATATTAGTCCTAATAGCTCTGTTGTTTAGCTTGAGATGCACAAAATATGCTTTTTAAAAGAAAACAATATATTTATTTTTACATAGAGGGCTATCTCATATTTTTTAATTTTTAATTTCTTATTAAGCAGCCGTTAGTCCATGTCAATGTATATTACGGTATGTGATACTGTATATTTTAATTGTTGTTAATAATGTTATTGTTAGATATATTCCAGTAATCATTTTTAGGTATTTTAATATGCTGTAAGTAAGAATGAGGTAAGCTTAGTCATTGATCAAAAAGTCATATCACATTTAACGTGAGATATTATTGATAAGGGTGCCACTAATCAATTTGTCTTTCATTAAATGTAGGCTTACCAAAATTTGTAAATAAAACAATTTAAGATCAATGTAACTACTCCCTTAACAAATTCTTCCCTTATTCAGACTTCATTTAAGCTATCACACACTAACAATAAAGGCAATTACATGTAATACACAGTAAAACTTTAACAGCAAAGCTACCACAGCAATTTGAATTATTAGCATATGATTAACTATATACTATAATTCCTTAATCGAATATGTTAAATGGCAACATGCGATCACTTCACGTTGCAAAATAGAACCAATGAATTGAGTTAGAATAAAGTGTTCTTTGATTGGTTATTTCAGTAACATATTGAATATAAGCAGGCTTAATTTTACCTCCCACTTACCAGTGTTCACTGTTTGTCTGTGACTGGTGTTGTGACAATCGTGGTCACTGGATTGTGTAAAATATATTTCAAGTTAGGCCTAACATTTTCTTATTTGGCCCTCAATGTAAATTAAACCAAGTAGGGGCCTAGCATATAATGGACGACTTTATCACACTTCTTTGAAAATTTTGTGAACCATTAGAAAAGCAACTTTGTTTATTAGTTTTATTTAATAGAGGAGTAGACTAATGTATTGGAAGTGGTATTAAATGTAAATAAATCTTGAAAAAATCTAGTTTTATTTACCTAGGTCCTTTTACTCTATTGAATTGACGTTTTTGCATCTATTCACAAGAACTATATACCATAGCACAATGTTGAGTTTCATGTAACCTTCTGGCAAATGTCCAATGTCAGAGTTTTCAGGCCACAGTAGCAAGTGCCTGTGATGTGAATACCACACGTATGGAACAAACGACAATGTGCCTTCTAAAGCACGTGACAGTCTAAGATACAAATTTCAAGTGTCATCACCGGGTATCAAATCTGGATCTTTTGCATGGTAGGCCATCTATTACCCTCTACCAATCATCCTACACTCATTTCTCATTCATACTTGGCTTAAAATACTTACCTGGGTGGGTTGTCATGTCAATAATCTAAGTACCTAATCATCTATGACTGCAAGAGTAGGGTTAAAGTAATATGATTATATTAATTTAATAAACCTGAATTAGCGAAGTGATGGTCTTTGAAGTGCTGAAACTACATGTAGTGTCAGCTATGTAACACATTTGTGACATAAGCTAGTCAGAAATAGTATTTTTGAAACTTTGAAAATATTAATCATTACTAAATTTGCTTCTGGATTTGAATCCGGTTTCTTCCAGTATATTTGTGCAAACGAAATGGCTAAATTGTATATTCCTCAAAATATCTCGGGGTTTAGTACTATCAAGTAAGACTTGGACCGAGGCGTTTCCTGTAATCCAGCTACTTGGAGGTCACTAATTGTGGATAGTTGTGAGCGATGGTTCGTTATCTTGTGTGGGTCAATGTCTGCACTATTGAATGCTCCATTAATCTGCAAAGACCCTCCTCTTAACTAGACCAATTAGTGATTCAGAGGCAACGGTTCGGTCTCCTTGTTAAAATGTAGGTCCCTTGGAGATGCCATTGACTGTAGGACTATTAATTGACAATTCTGTCTAAGGAACATGTCAGCCTTAGTCAGTAACAAGACTAACCGTACTTCTCTTAGATATACCATTGACTTTTGGGCTATTGATCGACAGTTCTGTCCAAGGAACATGTTTGCCTTAATCAGTAACAAGACTACAAGGTCACGCCACAATCATCTTACTCTAATTTTTCATTCGTACTTGGCTTAAAATTCCTACCTGGGAAGGTCGCAATTTCAGTAACCAACTATAATTATTGCAAATATTGTGCTCCATGCTTTCTTTCTAATGATGGGGTACTATGTAGACCCTACTTTTAATATTGGATTTACAAAAATATAACAAAGTTTTAATTAAAATCCTAATGAAACTGTTGAAAATTAAGTTCCCAAGTGGTGTCCTTATTGGTACCCTTAGTGGCGCTGTGTACCACCCTTTCATAATCAGTGTAGATATCTTAATATATTTAAGTCTTCTGTACGTGTTTTTGTAATTGAACTCCTTCTAAACGGCTAGACTGATTCTGATGAAATTTTTTGTCTGCATGATTCAAGAATGGTTTCTGTGAAGTTGAAAATCCGTCTACAGGGCTCTGCCCCAGAGGGCATATAAGGGTGCAGTGTCAGTTCATATAAATTTTGTGTTTACAAAATCAACAGCTGTGATGAAATCATTGTAATGTTTTGTTTAACCTTTAGGCGGAACTAAATTTACCAGGTAACGCTAGTATATAATCATATGAAAGCAAATACAGCACATTCATTTGAGTGGTCACAGTACCCACTTCATAATGATAATCTGAAGGTCGCCAGTTTAATCCTGAGCAAAATCATGACACAATTTTGTGATAGTTGATGGGACCTAGTTGCCCTTAATCACTATGCTTGGTTAACAATCCTGGCAAATGTTTCAGCTGATCTTCGTCAGTATCAAAGCTACAAGTTTCTGTTAGATTTTTGTTTAGTGATACCGTACTAAAACTCATAGCTCTTAAGTTTTAGACTTTGGGGATATGTTCCTTACACATATGGTTCTTGATGTAAAATTTCATAACTGTTAAGTTCGGTGGCACTGATTTTAAGAAAAGTTCTTAAGCAACACTTCCAGTAACTGTCTTATTTTTTTTATATTTTATTTTGTGTATTTCTACGCCAGTGGCATTTTTAACGTTTTGATGGGGAACGGTCCAAACCCCGGTCTTGTTACTACCTAACGTCGACCTGTTGTTAGGAAGCATCATTAATTAGTAGCCCAATGACAAATGGCGACTGGGTCCAGATTCGACCCTTGCGGGATTCGATCCGGCGACCTTCAGTTTTGAAGGCGGGTATTATAACCACTACATCACCCAGCCAGTTAACGACAACTTCCAGTAAAGATTGATGTTGTAGATTTTGGGGATCTGTTCCTTAACTCATATATGTTTTTTTTATGTAAATTTTCAAAACTCTGTGAGTTCTGTGGCACTGATTTTAAGAAAGCTCTGTGTATTTAAGACTTTGGGGATATGTTCCCTACATAGGCCTATATATAGTTCTTTATGTACATTTTCATAACTCACTATAAAAAAATACAATTATTCAAGCCCTTTAACAATTCAACAATTGAAATTCTAGTTTCTAAATAAAATTGCTACAGAATATTGAAACAAAATCAATATATTATAAGTGTTGTCCAACTATAAGGTATTTTGTTTTTCTTCGCTAACTTTAAGCCTACTCTTCTAGCTTCTTTATTAAGAGTCTCAGCATAAGTTACTAGGCCATTTGCATCCTCTGCTAATAAGGTCACATCATAAAAATAATTTGGAATTACATCAATGCCCCAAGAAAGTTTATTTTTGAGAGATTCAATTATTTTTAATAACTTCTCTTCTTTTAATAACTTCTTTAATAAACTGTCTCTGTGAATCTTGTAAGTTCTCTAGAGTCAAAATACCCCCGTCGCAGCAGACCTGCGTACTCAGCAAATCAATAATATAATAATAATAATGTATGACAAGTTTTATAAAAATCTGTCCTTAAACATGAGAATTATTTGCCTATTCTCCATAAGATTAACATGGGAAAGAGTGTGCAGGTTAGCTGCTGTAAGGAACACTGAAAGTAGTCATTTCTACCATAAATAATTTTTATCTCAACATCTATACCATGGTCTTCATACATTTTTACGAGAGTTATCGTGTTCACAGACACATATATATAAATATATATATAAATTTTAATGACTATGTTTTGCTCTGCACCTAAAGACAAAAAATAACATGTAGTCTACCATGAGCATAATATCTTCACATAAATCGCTAAAAGTGAATCTTACATTTTCATGTGTGCATTTTGATTGAAATTCTAGTTTCCAAATAAAATTGCTACAGAATATTGAAATAGATACTGAATATTGTATAATACAGAAATGAAAATTAGTATGTAGAAGTTAGATCTATAACAATAACAAAAGATCAGTGGACTAACACATACTTTCCCCCTTAACTAAATTTTAAAACAACAATCTGCAATTGAACTATCATATTCTTTAAAGTTTATCTAAGTATCATTTAAAAATTTATTGTTTAAAAATTAATCATCCAATTTCTGAAAATAACAAGAGAAACAAAGTTTCTCTTGTTATTTTCTGGCTTTTTTGAGTGGGTTTTGTTGGGTAATTTGACCATACGCTTCATACCAAGTTTCATGGAAAACCAGTTGGAAAATAAGGAAGAAATTAATTTTCCATAAGAATAACATTGGACACTCTTAGACAGTGCGTTTATCATGGCCACTAAAAAAACTTTTCCTTGGACGTTAAGACACATGTTCATAAAAAGCAATTTGAGGAGACTCATGATTAATATTCAAATATGTTTTTTGATTATAAATTTAAATCAGTTTTTTTGACATAAAAGCGCAAAAAGTGACATGTAATTGTTGTATTTTACATGAGTTAAAACAATTCTTATGAAAAACGGAAAATAAAATGTTTATTATAGACAATGAAAATTATATATGTCTAGAAAGTTTATTTATTCAAAATTGAAGATCATATGAAATAATTTAATGGATTAGTTCATTAAACATGGATGCATTGAAAATTTTTTGTTTTTTACATAAAAACACAATAACATAAGATAATAAAAATTCTTGTATTTTAAACAAACAAGCTAATATTCTTGTTTATGGTTTTTAATTTTGCCCAAAGCAAACTTGACAAACAAACGTTTATATAACATGTGAATTGAAAATAAAAATCATGTTAAAAAGAAGTATTGTGGCCCTTAGACAGTGCGTTTATCATGGCCACTAAAAAAAACTTTTCTCTGGACTTGTTAGTTATAGACAAATAATCAAAAATACCAATTTGTTTAGTTTTTTAAGGGGGTTTCAATGGTGATAGTCAAATTATTCTTTACCTTAATTGTTTTTGCTGTAAATTTAAATAATTGATTTTTTGACATATAAAAGCCCATAACTTTTAAACCATCATTTTTACAGACATGCAGGTGGTGTCATAGAAATTTGAATATTTCACATTTTTTTAGTTTTAATCTGGGAACCACCCATAAAAAAATAAAAAAAAAACGCCTGGAGATACGGTGAATTTATTTCCCAAATTTCATCTAAATCGGACCAACGGGGTAGGCTGTGGCTCTGTACATATCCAGACTCACACCCACACACACACACAGACAGACAGACATCACGTCGAAACCCACTTTTGTGGATTCAGGGGATTTCAGAACAGATATATCCACTTTCAACTCAAATTCGAAAAGCTCAAAGAAAACAATAATTTCTCCATATACTTACTATCTATAAGGGGAGAAAGTAATAACAAACTACGCAGGAAGGAAAACGTCCCCAAGTCACGTTCATTACATTGAGGTCGGACTCCCAATCACATACATTTTGACATGGATATGTCTTAGCTCTGTGGTCGGGGGTGTTGGCAATTTGTGAGATGAAAATTTTAAAGAGGTTTCCATTGGAACTACTCGAGCTATTGTATTGAATTTTTAATAAGAATAAGAACAGCTGTTTAGAATAACTGAAAACATTCCCTTTAGACATATCCATGTTCTAACCTATTTTCTACAGGGAAGTACATAAAAACATTTTTGCTATATCTTATTATACACCAAAAAATATATTTAAAAGAAAAATCTGATTTTACCAACCCAAAATTTATCTCCATGATATGCCTGTTGAAGGTTTTAAATATCCACGCAATCAGGGTTAGTGTATCAAGTATAAGTTTTCCAGGTTAGTATTGTAATAAGTTACTATCACGGTATATGTTCAAATTATTTTATTTCACCATATATTCTCTTTTCACATTTCACATCAATATTAACAGTGTAACAGTAAAAATACATTAATTAGGCTAGCAAATTAGTTACACTAAAAAGCTATACAATTTAAAATTAATCTTTTGGATGGCCAGACTAGGAAGCGTGACTAAATTAATACATACTTAGTAACCATTTATTAACATAATCTAAAAGTAGTGATAGATATAAGGAAAATTAAGGTTAAAAATTTGACAAACTTACGTTTATTAACTATAAAAAAACACTACATTATTTCTACATCTATATGGGATGTAAAAGAATTAAATTTTACTTTTACAGCTTACTTATAATATTTCACTTCCATAAGTTTAATAGATAACTTCACACTGTGCTTTTGCATGTTTCCAATGATAATAGCTATTTGTCTAATTGGAGCATAAACAATATCATATCGCGCAAGAGGTTCATATGTCAGCACAAAGTGTCAGCTGATTGTTGCCAGAACTTAGAGAGTAGCCATGACAGTTTGCACTCGTATTACACACAAGATTTTCCTACAATAAAAGTCATTAAGGTTATGTTTGATTTTCTAGTTGGTATAGATGTAAACAACTTTCAGGTTTCCGGTAACCTCAGTTTCATTGCGCAACACCGGAAATTAGTGTTTAGGAACGGCGACCATCTGTCAGCTGACTGAGCGCTTAACACTTGCTATTGGTTAGTTTCATATAGATTTGGAGCATTCCGCGCATTTGATTGGCCATTATTTAGCCGCCCTAGGGTGGATATGAGATCAAATCCACCCTGGATATGAGATCAAATCCACCCTAGTACGGATATATCCTGCTCATACATTCTGCCAACACAGTTGTAGGAAAAAATATTTTGACGTGTAGACGGTGATTTACATTTGTATTCACAAGATTATAGTGTTAATTTATTCCTTTGCTAATAGCGTTAATGATAAGCAGTACATTTTTTAAGAAATATAGTAAAAACATAAATTTCAAAGTAACATTTTAAACACCAGTTAAATATAGTTGAATGAATACTGTAATAATATTATACAATTTGTACATTTATGACTCTTAATAGATATAGACCCTAATTAGCAAACACTAGCCAAGGCGAAGCATGGTAACTTGTGTTGACCGTCCATCTGTTCTGCCTTATCTATTCCATCCAGGTTCAAGATTATTTAACACGACAGCTGGTTAATATTGGTTTATGTCATATTTTAATGGGGAAAATAATATAGAATACATAATTTTCAAGGAATAGTGTCAGTACAGTTTTGTGAGACGACAACCTCCATACTTGGATGGTTGGGATTCGAACCCTAGCACTTCCAAATGGCTAGAAAGTTACGCTCGTCAGCGTAGCGTGTTAGCCGGTTCAGCCACTCAGTGCATAGGAGTAAAAAGCGCTTACTTGGTTATAGACCTGCCCCGTTGCAGTCTAGTACACTACGAGAGCAGGTTCGGTTGCTTGCCCCTAGAGGGCAACACGGTCACGTATGTGCTAGTTTCTAATAAGTTCACTAAACTGACGACAGATGCCTCCACCTGCCACTTCTTATTGAATATGTAAATGCGTCGTGAATTATGACTTTGCCAGTTCTAGGGTTAAACTCAACATGAGTTAGCTGGTTTTTGTTACTAACCTATATCTCACAAATTATAAATACAATATATCTATACATTTGTGTAGACCAACTGGTTTTACAATGTTCATATACTTTCTAATAAGCTACTCATAGTAAAAAAATGTAACTAATGACAAAATCGACAATAAAAAATTTGTTTACTGTACTATATTAATACTTGTGGTAAAGAACATCTAGTTGATTAAAAAATATAATTAATAAGTCAATCAATAAGGCACATCGATTATGTAGGTAAGGGGTTGTGGAATGGTCCTTTAAAAGATAAAATTAAGTAAGTAAATAGAGCCTAGG
Source organism: Nephotettix cincticeps (assembly GCA_023375725.1). NCBI lineage: Eukaryota > Metazoa > Arthropoda > Insecta > Hemiptera > Cicadellidae > Nephotettix > Nephotettix cincticeps. The sequence continues at coordinate 47,178,346 of CM041791.1, forward strand.
TTTAGACAATTACTCATCAAAATGTAAAAAATGCATATAAACACAGCAAGCTTTAACATTGGCCTTGTGGATTCTAAAGCAACTTTACAGTAAAGAAAAATGTTGTTTTATATCAATAGTTGTAACAAATGTAGAAATTAATTACCAAAACTAATGGAATTCAAAAAAAGAAGAAAACATTTTTTTTATTATTACAGAAATAGATACATTTAGATTTCAAGAAACTCCTGGCGATATAATTGAAAACAGATATGAAAATATTTATTTGTCAAAACATTATTAAAATATGATTTAAACCTTAAAGATATATATCACAAATACTTTAGCTACTGTATTACATTTATTATTAATCACAATACATTTTACTTAACATTAAGAATATTTAAATCCATGTCATACATTTAACTGCAGGGCCACACTAACTGGTTATTAAAATTACTAATTTACAATTTACCAAAGTCCAAAATATTATGAATCATAAACTTTTACTAAAGAGCTATCTTTATATGAGTACAGAGCCAGATCAAGAAAATAAAGATCTTCTAATTTGGTAGTACAGTATATGAATTAAAATATTGTAAAATGTATGTTTAGCTTATGAATATGTTAAAAATGAAATTGAAATGATGAGGCATAAACCCATCAAAAATTTTGAAAATCAAACTTCATTGGAAAACTACAACACAATTAAAAAACGCCTTCACATGGTGCATACATGAATAACCAAATTATTTATTTTTTAAGCCAAATTTGTGGTAGACCTAACCAAATTTAGCCATAATATACTAAGAAATCTTGATTTCATTTTCTATTTAAAGACCCATTACTTGAGGATTGTTGAATCCACAAACATGAAAATTGTATCATTTAATTCAGACTTAAACTATATAAACTAATAAATAAACGTTTTAGAGAAGTTAATTTCTCCATTTATTGTAGGTATTTTTGGGGGTAAACTAACCTAAACAATAAAAATTTAAATAAGTAAGAACAAGTCTAAAGTTATGGCCAAGAGCCATTGCCTTGGTCTTAATTTCATAAAAGTCTCACCATCTGGGGGTTGATGCTGACAGGTAATCTAAAACTACTTTTTTGGATTCGGTGAGCGCTACATTGAATATACATTCTAGCTAAAATAAAAAAATTAACAAAAAATATTAATTTCTCTATGTTACTCTTAGTAAGTTATGTACAATGGGAGAAAGTAAACCATGGGGTTTAAAAAGACGGTAATATAAACTGTTCAAATGACGAATAATGATGATCTTAAAGACATTCTAATGACTGCGAACGTGGTCTATCCTAATCTCTAAATTAATAAATAGATTTTTTGGCAGTGCAGTAAACCAATAACTGAATAGATGTAATTTGGTTCTTATCTTAGTATAATTTGTGATCAATTGAAAATATTGTGTTTTAAATAGTTATAGAACAATTTATCTATATATTCTAACTATGTTTTTTACACATTATAGAGCTGTTTCATCCATCCATCTTATAGGTGAAAAATATATACAATTTTAGACGAGCATATTCAAAAGAGTTAATGCGAAGGTGAATCATTGATTGATATCAGATCAATATAATCAAAATAATCAATCAATATACAGCACTCAACTAAAAGTTCACAAAATAATCAAATGTTCGTAAACAATTTCAACAGCAATAAAATTTTAAGGCCACTCTACACCTCCTCAGCTCACGTTTAATACTCCGAAGACTTCATTTCAAAACATCTCTTCATTCCACTGGCTACGTCATAGAGGTCTCTCTTCTTCCTCCCCTTACCTCCATGCCATTAGTTGTCAACATTCATTTGAGAAATGGTGTTTTCAGTGCTGTCGTGCAAACCTAATTTAACTCTGCCGTGGGTGGAGAGTGAGTGTAATCATAGTGATGACCAACTGGTATTTTTGTATTCAGTGTGACACAGATTGGAATGGGTTATTCCTGCAAACCAGAAACAATAAAAGTTTGTTAAATTCAATCATTTCCACGGGGCCCTCTCATTTCATTATTTAAAATAGTAGTCATGTTAAACAATACATTTTAAAGGGCACCATGTTGAGACCGACAGTGAAAGGACCCCTTCTCATCCAGGCTCAAGGTGCATGTTTAGGATTCACAGACGACGATGCAGATCGGCCGAGGAAGCAGTCACAAGATCATTATTAGCAGCGACAACAGATTCATCACAGATTATTCACAACCATAAACGTTACAAATAGGGTTAAAATTTATTTTAAAATCAGTTTTAATTGGAAAATTAATTCCTGGTCCTGGCTGGCACAAAGCTTTCAGTGCCCATAATGAAAAGTTCCCTCTCTTATTGTGCATTTCTTGAGGCAATGAGTTGTTAGTTTTTCTGCCAGAGTTGGATGGTTTAGTTTCAAACATCGTTAGTTTGTGCAGTGTAGTATATAGAGCTAGCCATCTCTGGTTATTTGACTTTGTTTATTTTATTTTTAGATATTTTCCATCCACATGACTTCTTAAATGTGCAGAGACACAAACATCATGAATTTTGGTTCTCTGAAAGCGTCTCTGCAGGTATGCAGATGGTGTAAGCGAGCCAGAACCCTAATGCACTCCTTTTGGAGTTTCACAATTATATTCAGATTAGATTTTGATGTTCAGAATTCTTTTCAGATTTAAGAGACTTTTTTATCATGAATAGACTAGAATAGGATAACTATGTATTACTTCCAGATAAGATCAATGTCTATAGTCAGTCATGCTTAAAAACGTAGCATTGATTTTCACCTCACGACAATCTGGCTTGTTTTAGTTGGGTTTGCTACCAGATCATTCCCATTGCAATACTGAAATGTCATGCTAAAGTCAATGTAGGATGCTACTGCCAGGTCATTCCCGGTATGCCCATTTAGTAGTAAGGTTGTCAGCATACATGAGGGGTTGGCTACATCGCTCGTATATTATTATGTGCTGTGTGAAGTGACTTTAACTACCCATAAGAATCACCCTCCTCTCATATTTACATTGAAATACCCTCCCAAGTGAGTAAGTGTCATATATATGAATATCAATGTTTTTAGTTTTCATAATTTAGATTTAACTTTTTATTATTACGTAACTATGAACCAGCGAGCTTCGTAACGCCTAACAGTAAATACATGTTAACCTTAAGATTGGCCATGTTCTGAAGTCGAAAAGTATTACGGCTTTGTTGTGAAAGATTGGATATTCTGGGTCGCGGCATAGTGAAGCTGAAACAATAAGACATATTAATAACATTCTCGGAAAACAAATATATCTGAGTGGATTGATTCACAACTTTCTAATCCATACTAAGCCCAAACCTAACTGTAATACGGCTTTATAGGAAAGGTATTAGATACAACAGCTGATTATTATAATAAACGTTATATGTATAAACATTGTAATTATTTTTTATTTGGCCAACATATAAACATGTGACTTTTAATCAGACAGAAAATAAAAAATATAAATACATAATCCCCAAAAACCTTAAACTATTTACGTAGCGACTAAAGCTTCATGCTTCAAGGTTCACTATTTGACCCCTTGAGGTTCACCTCTTTTTGGCACTTTTGCAGGCTTTTACAAAAAAATTCACACAAAATAGTAAAAATATAGTAACTATAACATATTATACACCATTTTAATCTACATTAAATTATGTATAAGATAATAGTAATATGTTTTATTTTTATCTTGGTTTTGATGGGTGTACCCAATTGATATTGATAAAAAGATTTTCAAAAGATTTCTCAAAGTTTGCTCCCCCACAAAACACAGCAAATAAATACCAGTAAAAAATTGAAGTTTTTCAAAATTTAATAAGGAAAATAAAAATATATAGTTTTATACACCTAAGTCACTTCTATAAATTTTAAAATTGTGAAATTAACATCAGAACACCATACAAACGTGACGAGAACGTGTAACGTATTCTTATTGCACATTTTGTTACTGTGTTACGTTATTTTTGTTTATAATGGTATGGACTTTTGCACGCACTTTCCCTACACTGCCATTAACTCTATTCTAAATACTAAGGACTGCCGACAACAACCACGAGGGCCTGGGGGAGCGCCAGCTAGCAAAGCTATGATTGGAAAGACAAATTAATGAGTAGTAAAATAATTTGTTTTTGTTTATATTTTTGTTTTAAGGTTATGCGAGTGACTAAACAGTTTAACTGTACATTTTAACTGTATACACTTTTACTTGGTCAGATGATCTATATTTCTTATTATTGATTTTAACCTTATTGCCTCGGTAGTTAAACGATTTGGGGAAACGTGAAAGTAAATTGATAATAAATAATTTATTTTGCAGAATACTTTTTATGGCATGCCTCCTAAAGAAGCCAATATTGGTAGAAGAACCAAAAACGCTCGATATATTTCAGTACTTAGAGCTGCTGAAACATCTGGAGAAACAGAAGCATGCTTGAAAGCTGTCCGAATAAGGGCATCGTCTTCAAGAGCTGTCGAGCCCCCTACAGAGCGGGAAGCACGACTTGAAGACCAGCGAATACGAGTTTCGACATCAAGAGCTACAGAAACACCTGCAGAGCGAGAAGCACGACTCGGAGACCTGCGTGTATGAGCTTCGACGTCAAGAGCTACAGAAACACCTGCAGAGCGAGAAGCACGACTCGGAGACCTGCGTGGACGAGCTTTGACGTCAAGAGCTAAAGAAACACCTGCAGAGCGAGAAGCACGACTCGGAGACCTGCGTGGACGAGCTTCGACGTCAAGAGCTACAGAAACACCTGCAGAGCGAGAAGCACGATTCGGAGACCTGCGTGGACAAGCTTCGACGTCAAGAGCTACAGAAACACCTGCAGAGCGAAATGCTCGACGTGACGTTGAACGTATAAATTTTTTCTACAAATGTTTTTATTACTTTATTTTGGTATATTAATGAAAAATTAAAAGCGAGACAACGTCCGCCGGGTTAAGCGGGTTAAGGGCATATTCAGTTTCGATAAATTTAATTAGTTTCTATTTTATAGCGATTAAATTTCTAATTTTAACCTTATGGGAAATAAGTTTGTTTACAAATTATCTACAATCAAAACATTTGATTTCTAAAGCTACAGCTGTTGTTTTACTTTCCATTAGATGCTTTACTATCCAATGCCATATGAATCATTCATTAATGTAAAACTATGAAGTAAATGTGCACTGTACAAAATGAACAGATTAATTCACCACGTTAATAGTTTACGGATTTTGGGGACTATGTATTTATATTTTTTATTTTCTGTCTGATTAGAAGTCACGTGTTTATAATTATGTCGGCCAAATAAAAAATAATTACGGTGTTTATACATATTACGTTTGTTATAATAATCAGCTGTTGTATATTCTGTTCTATCTTTCCTATAAAAGCCGTATTACATTTAGGTTTTGTTTGGTTTTAGGTTGGATTAGAAAAATTGTGAATCAATCCACTCAGATTTATTTGTTTTATGGTAATGTTAATAATAAGTCTTATTGTTTCAGTATTGTTATTAACTATGCCGCAACCCAGAATATATAATTTTTAACAACGAAGTCGTAATGCTATTCGACTTCAGAACATGGTCAATCTGAAAGTTAACACGTATTTACTGTTAGGCGTTACGAAGTTCGCCGGGTCAGCTAGTATTAATATAATTATATGAAATATAATATGTAATATAAATCAATTTGTAACTTTTTTATCTTACAAAACTATATCCTTATTAAAAATACAAACAAATCGCTAAAAACATTAATTAAAACAGCTTTCGCTACCAGTGTAAAGAATTAAAAAAAATAAACTAGAATAAATTAAGAAATTTAAATTTTGACTCCATAGATTTAACAACAATCTGCTTGGTGTGCAATGGTAGGAATGTTTAACCACTTAAAATTAGATGTCTGGTAGCATATGTTTAACATAAATAGTTATTTTTAAATAAATTATATCCTTAAAAGTATTTTTAGTATATATTTGGAAGTTGTCACATATTAATAAACTTAATACTGATAAAAGTAAATACTCTATATTTATGGTGGCGGAAACAGTAGATACAAATACTAGTAATACCTTTGTGAGGTATAAGGTAGACACTGAGATCTACAACTTTGCCTTGAGCCGAATATTCTTCCACCAAGATGGGCGCTCCATGGCACCAGCGTGGGACGTCAAACATTCCATCAGGTTGTCATACAACTGCAACAGTCCGTGTTAAACTGTGGCACACTTGTAAGGTTCTACGCTAGATCTTTGTTAATGTTAGCAGTCTACTGAAGGACATTTTAAGAGACATAAAGAAGAAAATCAGTTACGAATATAAACTATATATATATATATAGTACGTATCGGCAGTAAAGAAAGCAAGTGTGTCAGGAGAGAAGAAACGCTGGATGAGTGGCAAAGAAGATGGGAAGTCAGTACCAAAGGAAGGGAAACATTCGCGTTTGTACCGGATGTGAGAGTTAGAAAGAATGTGCATTGGGAGACTGACCACTACACAACGCAGTTTGTTAGTGGACACGGGAACTTTAAGGCAAAGCTTAAGAGCTTTAATCTCGTGGAGGATGACCGCTGCACCCACTGTGGAGAACTCGAAACATCGCAGCACGTGCTGATGGAGTGCGGGTTCTATGAAGAAGAACGAAGTGGAATGAGGGAGTTCCTCCGACAAAAGACGTGGACGTGGGAGAAGATAAACTTTCTCCGGAGCAAAGAGTCAGCGTTGGAGTTTTCGAAAATGTGCCGAAGAATAGGAAGTACGAAAACCGACTTTGAAAGAGAGCATTGAAACAAATGAAAGGAAGGAAATACGAAAGGAAAATGAAATCAAAATTCCGATGATCCTAGTGCATTGGTGCTAGGTGAGGGGGAGGTGTGTTGGATGGGCACTAGAAAAGTGCCTGGAAGAGATAAAATCATATATGAAGATGAAGACACAAGTGGATGTTTTTCAGGAAAGCGGCCTGGTGAATAAGTCTCCGACTTAAACCAGGGGTGGAGGAGGGACCGTTGGGCTTCGGCCAACCACCTCTCTCTCTCTCTCTCTCTCTCTCTCTCTCTCTCTCTCTATGTATATATATATATATATATATATATATATATATATATATATATACATATACATGTGTCTTGACATGGAAAAATTTGGATGAAACTTAATATTTAGCTTCATGTGGTTGAGATCCATCCACTTATGTTTAAAAATCATAGTTTATGTGTTTATAATCCCAGCTAACTTGCACATTCTTTTCCCATGTTAATTATAAAGGAAATAGGAAAACTCCTTTATTTATGGACAGATGTTGATGAAAGTTGTTATAAAGGGTCAAAATAAAAATTGTTTATGGTAGAAATGCCTTCTTTCAGTTTTCCTCACAGCTGCAAAACTGCACACTCTTTCCTGTGTTAATGTTGTGGAGAATAGGCAAATAATTCTCATATTTTTTGACAGTTATTGATAAAACTTGTCATAAAAATATATATGACATAAATTATTATATAATATAATATTCTTATAATATTATTATAATATTATATATATAAGCAGTAATAACTGCTTTGGAAATTCGCTGAGTTTGCAGGTCTGCTGCGACGGGGGTTAGCAAATTCAACAACGAAAATGAAAATGGCCAAATATTGTGTATTTGGTATTACTCAAAACTGCCGAGTTTGTGAATCATATTCAGAAAAATAGTTCATTGTACAGAAATATTGTAATCGTTCATTATTTGGAAAAAACAGAAGTATAAAATAGGCCTATTATTATCTTACAAAAACTCCTGTTACGAAAATTAATTATCCTGGAAAACAAATATACTTTGCTGTCAAATTTCAGATCTATGTTTTGTTTCTGATAACGTTTATTGCACGGAATAATAACTAACATTATTCAGACAATCGGCCTGGAAGACGATATGTTTTATATTTTGAAATTTAATATTGTATTGAAGTTTACCAGTAACTGAAAGAAGAATAATGTTGGACCAGTCAATTACGTTCTTGCATAATTTTAAAAAGGATACCATACAAATTATATCATTTCGCCGTCTGCACTTTTGTGTTCTCGAAAAAAGATGTTTCGTATCAACGATATAATCTAAAACCAAAAGTTTTGAGTTTTAACGCTCATTTTTACGGTCTATCAGTTATTAAGGATATTTATCAAATTTTACCGGGTACTTGTTACACTATTGGCTGGAGCCAGATATCCTTTTGGCAAGATGATGGCAGGTTTCCTGATCTGAGTTTTATCAAACAATGATTATGATGACATTATGATGAGGAATTCAAACATGATTTTGTTCTGAAGCCATCAAATTCACTGAATAAAAACAAATGAATGTATAAAGAAGAATTATTTTTAAATGGGCAAAAATTTAGTTTGTTTTCACTTTGCATTAAAAGCTTGTCTCTAACTTCGAGCTATTTCAAAATACCTTGAGCTGAGCCAAGCTTTAAAAAGGTCCATGACTCGAGCCTTTGCATACCCCTAATAGATATAATTTAATAATTTTTTTGCTTCAGGCATACAGTATTGCGGTTGCATTATATAATATATGCTGTTGCAATAGAACAAGATGGAAACAATTCATAGTTTAATTAACATAGTTTGTTGTGATTATATAAGAAAAAAAAACTAGTGATGAATACTTGAGTTTGGAAGAAATAGCTAGTACCTTTCCATCAGAGCGGGCCAATACGGAATTAAGGATGAAATCAGGAGGAGCCAACACTTCAACTAGAGCTACAGCTTCAGGTCTCAGGTCAGTGAGGAGACCCAGAATGGCTGCATTGAGGTTATCTGCTAGAGTTGGACCTGTGCAGAAGCCACCTGTGTACAGATAAAAAACGTTTAGTTGGTGAAAATCTTTTAGCAAAATTTTCTCTACATATTTATATTATTTCAGAATAAATATGTTGATATTGTTCTTTGCAATAGCTTACTTTTCTTGGTTTTTTTCTAAGTGCACCCCTTATAATAAACTTGAATTAACCCTGGTTTACTAATAACTTGGATGAGAAAGGTTGCCTTACATTACAAATGTTCCATTCAACATTTTTTTAAATAAATAATAGGTTGAATACCTTCTTAGTTGCTATGTGGACCCTGGTGTAGTCCTTAATTTAGTTAATTTTTTACTTTGTGACATTATAATAAATATAGAGCAGACTAGTTGCCTTAGCAATTATAAACTACTAGCCAAATTACCCGTTCTTCGCATGGGTTAAAAAGGCTGAAAGGTGTAGGCTCTAATGATACATTTAAGTTATTGTTAATTAATTCTTCATTGTTTACAAAATGACAAAACACGAATGTCTACAACATTTCAAAGTAACATATGTCAAATATTGGGAGAGGATAAGGATTAATGTAATAGAGACAGTCGTCGGAAAAAACTTAAAATCTTTCATTCCACTATTTCAAATAATTCACTAATTTCGATCCAGCAGTTTATCTGAAAAATCAACTTTATTTCTTCTTCTTCCCGAACTGTCAAAATGTAAAGTAAACGGATGATGACATTAAAAATGTAAACATTGAATCCCAGGGTATTTACAGCAACCATGTCTTCTGCTTCTCGAACTGTCAAATTTTAGTGTTCACAGCTGTTGACATTCAAGTAATTTTATGTTTTCATTCTCTAAAAATGTAAACATTGAAACTTAGGACGTTCACAGGGCGTAGCCCGAGAGGATTTTAAGGAAATGAGTATGCCTATGTGTTGCATGAGTTTAAGATCTACCTTTGTGTAAAATTTCAAACCAGTCGGTTCAGTATTTTTCGCATTTACTTGCCACAACAAACCCACAAACAAACATACAGAAACCACCTCTTCTTTATAATATTATAGATATTGCCTTAAAAGATAACACATAATCTTTTCAAATTTTAGTCTGACAGATTTCCAATACCCTCCCACAGCTAAGACACATCCACGTCAAAAATGTTTGCATTTACTTTCCTACGGGGAAATAGGTTAGATCATGGATATGTCTGAGGGGAATGTTTTCAGTTCATCTAAACAGCTATTGTTATAACCAAAAATCCAATACAATAGCTCTGGTAGTTTCTATTGAAATGAGACCCAAACACTTCCGCTGCACTTTTCGCATTATAAACTTTTTCCGTTATACAAATCTGTTAACACCCCCCAAAGCTTAGACATTACGTGCCAAAAAACTTCAATGTTAATACAGGTTTATTATTTATTTCTGTAGCAAGTCAGATTCAGTCAGTTGTTTTCAATATTTTGGCGTGAACAGTGTTTACTTTTATGACTGTGTTTTCAAAGTTTTTATTTTTTTAATTATTGGTTTTAACTCTACGTCGGTGACATCACCTAGTTTGCCTCCATACGCTTTTATTTTTGTAAAAAAAATTAGGGTTGTTTCCACTCCGCAGTCACAAGAATTACTGTACTTCACATGCCTCTTTCTAGGAACTGGTCCAACTTCATTTCTCATTCCCAACCCCAGTTTCCTAACCCTTCTATTTAATTGAAACACAAGAGTCGTAGCACAGATAACTACCTGTGTCACCGATTGCGCTACTACGATTATTTTACGGTTATTACTTCGGAAGTTAAGTTCCAAGGTTCCATAATTCCATATAATATTTAATTCAGTTTTTTATTGCTTAGTATTGATTAGACAGGAATTTTATAAAACCTCTTTACAATATATGATGAAAAATACATTGTTTGTCTATTATTTCAATAATCTGAAAAAACTCTATGAGTCACCATTCGAGTTTTAAAATCAAAGTACGCGATGAAGGGTTTTGATTCAGTTTATTCCGTATTGTTTAATTAAGTTTTTAATTTCTTAGTATTAGTTGTACAGGGTTTTCATACAACCTTTTTCCAATATAAGTGTAAAACTATACTATTTACTTACTATTTCAATACCCGGAAAAAACTGTGAGTTACAATTTGAGTTTTAAAATCAGAGTCACTGACAAATGGTTAATTAATCTAATATCCTAACTTAATAAATATATGAGGGATAAAGACTTTTTTCCATAATATAATTATAGAGCTGGATGAGGGAGAAACTCAGACGGAAAAAGAAGATGACGATGAAGGAGAAAAAATGTCTCACACAGCAGCAAGAAACATGAGACAGTTGATTGGACTATACATTGAACTTCTACAGCTGTTGACAACATGTTTATAAAAAAGTGAAGAATATTTTCAAAATTCAAAATTTCAATTAAAGGCAAAAACAGGAGAAAATAATTACCGACTATTTTTGTCAAGATGTATTAACCGTAAATAAGTTAAGGTTTATTTATGATGATTCTTCTTATTTAATGTTTGTGAGTGGTTAAAAAATGAGTTAAATGTACTCAATGTTAGGGGCCTACTTCTCATTATATATTACCACATCTTATTTAAAAATAGATTGATTTGAAGGAATATTGGATGAGTCACAGCTATATTTTAATGTTAATTGTACAATATATATGATTTTCCAAGTTTTTTATTGATTTTAAAACTGCTTGCTTTTTGTTAAAATATTAAAAATGTAAAAAGCGATCTTTTACGGTAAAGAGAGCTTCTACTATATTACTAAATTTTTATGTAGTTGATTCAATTTGTATTTAGTTTTCACTTTTAGCGAATTTCCCATAGGGAAGAAGCTATTACCGTAGGTCTCATGGCGAGACTTTAGCCCGGGACCATGTTATTTTTTCTTCTTTAGGTGCCCAGAGACCAAAAACAATAGTCGTTAAAATTTATATATATATATATGTGTCTATGAACACGATAACTCTCGTAGAAATGGTCCGATCGAGACCAAATTTGGTAGTAACATGTATTCCTATGCTCGGACGAGTTCGTAAATCAGACATATCGGTCAATTGGAAGGGGTAGTTTGGGGGGGTTTTGTACCCCAAAAATGGGTTTTTTGCATTTTTCCCATGTAATTTTTAAAAATTTCAAATTTTATCTTTCACCATTAGAATCACCTTAAAAAACTACACAATTTAGTTCCTTGAAGTTTTCTCTATCTCCAACGGTTACAGAGATATAAAAAAATCTAAACACAGTACGTTGTATTTTGAGGCTCCAATGTTAATCTTATGGAGGATAAGGAAAAACTCTGATTTTCCATTCAACTAAGTAAAAGGTAGAGAGGGCCCGACCTGCTCGTCATTACGAAGCTCTTCCACCACAACCTCTGCTGTTTTCAGCTCCAGTTAATCAGTGGTAACCAAGCTATGTTCGTATAAACACAGTCACTACTCTTGACGCTCTTGCCAAATGTGAGTTATGAAGTGTAATCCAATTTCTAAAGCAGAAGGATGTAGTGCTGCAGAAATCTATCGCAAGCAGAAGGATGTAGAGCTGCAGTAATCTATCGCAGGATGAGCAACTTAGTAACAGAATAGTAACAATATGAGTGATGGTAGAATTCGGGAATGGTGTCGAAAATTTAAAGAAGGATGAAGAGACGTCTATGATGAAGGTGGACAAGGTCGCTAGTCTGTCGCCACTGTAGGCCTCGTTTAGCGTGTTCATCAGGCAGTGAGATGCAAGTGAAGGTTTACAATTAGCGAACTGTCTGATGAATTTCCAGACATTTCAAGGTCTGCTTTGTACATAATTGTAACTCAAGACCTAGGCTAACGAACAAGACAAACGCAGAGGACCTATTACCAAGTAATTATCACCTGTTCTGAGAATTGAAGTCATGGTTAGGAGGGCAGCACTAATGCTAATAAAGGAGAACTTCAGGACTCCATCAAGACTTACTTGACCTTACTGGCATCAAAATGGAGGAAGACATCAAAAAGGTTGTACCACGATATGACAAGTGCCTCAACCATTTTGGCGATTATGTAGAAAAATAAGTTAAGACTTTACTTTACTTTTAGTGATAAAATTATTACTTTCTGTGCATTTTTCTTTTATTTACAGCCAATCAGAGGTTGAAAAAACCCTGGTATTTTTGCTAAAATTTTGGAAAAAACAAATAAAAATACATGTACAGTAGATAATGTATCTTAACATCAAAGTAGAACTCAGTTGTAAAGGGTAAACAAAGAGTTTAAAAAACAGGCTGAACACAGTCAAAGATTTTGTTTTGTGGTGGCAGACACCCTTTCAATGATTCCTTTTCTGTGTTCAATAAAAGAATCAAGAATCAAGAAGTTTATTGCCATTAAGTACAATAATAACGTACAATAGGCTAAGTCAATGGGTTACAATTTACTACAACTACATTACTGACATATAGTGGAATTATACAAAGGACTATGTCCACTAATTTCAAATAAAAACAAAAATAATGGAAAATTTGATAGCCTCTTTCATACTAAGACCATAGTGTTATGTCATAATTGAGGTACTCCTCCACACTATAAAACGCTTGTTTCTTAAGCCAGTTGGATATTTTTACTTTAAACATTGTTGTCGGCAAGTTTCTTACATATAATGGTAATTTGTTGAAAATAATGTGTTGTTGATATCTATGGCTTCTATGGGATTTATGAAGACGGATGTATGGAGTCACTAAATTATTTCTATATCTGGTGTTATGTTCATGATGTTTACCCTGTTCACTAAAGTTATTGATATTTTCCTTCACATGAAGTAAATTGCAGAGTATGTACATACAAGGCAGTGTCAAAATCTTAAGACTAATAAAACTACTTTTACAACTTTCATGATTTTTTAAACCAATCATACATCGGATTGCTTTCTTTTGCCATATGAATACTCTTTTAACATCACTACCACAATCTGAGACCATAATTTAACTGACAATGAAAAAGTCCATAGTATACTACAACTAGGACATCTAAAGTAAGACAAAGTTTGAGCTTTCTTAAGAGATAAGTTATTCTTGCCAGTTTCTTGCAAACAAAATCTACTTGGTGACTCCAACACAGCTTACTGTCAAGGAATATACCTAACAGCTTTGCAGGTTTTTGTATTTCGGAAGTTTCAGTGTTTTTTAGAGTGAACACTATATTTACAGTTTTCTCATTATTTAATGCTAATTGGTTGGCAGAGTACCATAGTCTAGAGTTTTCTATTGATTTATCAAGTTTACAAAGAATATCTTTTACATTAGTATCACAGTTAAGGAGGGTTGTGTCATCGGCATATAACACAGAAAAACTTGGAACATTAACATAGAAATCGTTCACAAACACAATAAACAAAAAAGGACCAAGGACTGAGCCTTGTGGGACACCAGCTATGATTTTTTTGGTTCAGAGAATGAATTATCAACCTTAACAATTTGGGTTCTATGATTCAGATAACTAGATATTAAATTTAGTTCATTGTTTTTAACACCATAGTATTGAAGCTTGCTACATAAAATTGAGTGTGAGACAGTGTCAAAAGCTTTAGTTAGGTCTAATAAACTACAGCCTACAACTAGATTATTTTCAAAGCAACTTAATACATAGTCAACAACTTTTTCTACAGCCATAGTTGTGGAACAATTGGGCCTGAAACCAAACTGGTTTATATATAATAAATTTTTAACAGTAAAATAATCATGAAGTTGTCTCATGAGGCATGTTTCGATTAGCTTACTGATAATCGGTACTATGGAAATAGGCCTATAATTCTCTAACAAGTCACTATTACCTTTCTTTAGAATAGGGGTCACTAAGGATTTTTTTAAACAATTAGGAAATTCACCAGACACTAAAACTAAATTTATAATAAGTGTCAGTGGCAACAAAATAGAAGTTACAATATATTTCAGAGTAAAATTAGATAAACCAAAAATATCCTCACTACGTGAGTTATTTACAATAGACAGAACTGTATCTGGGGTGACTTCTTTCCAAGAAAAATCTGGACCATTCACATCAATCTCTGAATCTTTAAGATTATGTAGAAGGTCAGAAAAAGTATTTTTGGAGGTGCCACAGTCAACCTTCATCACATTTTTAGGTACATTTACAAAGTAATCATTGAGCTCATCGGGAGAAATATTAATTTTGCGTTTAACCTGACTATTTTTTGTCTCTAAATTAACTATTTTCCAGGCAGTTTTACATTTGTTTGTAGATCCAGATATTTTGTTGTTGTTGGCATCTAATTTAGCTTCACTTAATGCTTTGTTGTATATTTTTTTGTAATTCTTAAAATTATCCCTATCTGCAATATTACCTCTACTTTTCCAAAAATCATATAAGGCCATTAAGTGATACTTCATCGCTTTAAGTTTTGGAGTGTACCAATTTTTACAACTAGGTTTAGGCTCAGCCTTGGAGTCATCATTTATAAAATAAGTGGACAATGAACATTTAAATAGTAAGTTACAACATTTAAGAACAGTGACAACACATAATTTACTTCACAGGTACTGTACAAAACGGACCAGTCAAAACTTAAAAGTGATTCTTTAAAGATATCTAATCTAGGTAGGGACATCAAACGCCTAACCTTATTCTTGTTTTCGTCTTTGCCTTTGTCAAGGCTCTTTTCATTGGAACTACAAGGATTTACATATAGATTTACTAATATGCCAGCATGGTCAGATATAAGACCTTCTTTATAAATAGAACATTGATAAAAATCAGGTTTAACATCTGTGAACACATTATCAATACAAGCTTTCTTCCTTGTGGGATAGGAGTGCACATGAAAATATATTTAAGGATTTCAATACGTTTAAAAATCGCTTAATATCTGATTTGGAACTATCTAGAATATTTAGGTTCAGATCACCAGCAAGTGCAATGAAACCACTTGGTCTAGTTGCAAAAACGTAAGAATTTCCTCCAAAATGCCAAGAAACTCCTTAACATTAGAGTTGGGGGTCCTGTAGATACATAATATTATACCATCATTACATAGAAGCCTTATAGCAGATAATTCACATACATTGACTAAACAAAATTTCGAGATATCAATAATTTTAAAACTAATAGTGTTTTTTACAAAAATAGATGTACCTCTATGAACAAGAGGGAGCTTCCTGCAAAACTTTGCTGACAATGAGAAATTACTTGGAACATGGAATTCCATTTCTTCATCGGGTAGCCAATGCTCATTTATGCAGACAATGCCTATCAGATTTTCCTCCAATATCAATTCAAGCCGATTAAGCTTCGATCTTAATGAACAGATACTAATCATAAAGATATTTACATTTGGTTCAGTACCGGAATTTAAACCTGGGTTAGATGATGACTCGCAACTGTAGGAGGGTTGATCAAGGCCTAAGTGAATCCATTCTGATTGACATTTGGTACTAAAAAGATTGATTTTGTTTACCATTTTGATTGGTACGAGGTCTTGGGGCACGATATCTTCCAAGAATACAGCCTTCAGGCCACAGTTCAGGTTTCAAAAACTCCTCACTCATGTCAAATGGAACGCCAACTTTAAACGAGTTATAACTAGTGTAGCGAGATTGTAACTTTTCGCACAGATACTGATCATTTTTTACCGACACTAAGAAAGAGTTAATGTCATCACACGTAACTGAGCTATCAAGACCCGAGACAAAAAGCCAAAAGTATCGTTTGGCAGTTTTGAGGAGGCCGCTAATACTCTTGCCAGTCCCATGTACAACTTGGTTTCTAGGTTTGAATGTCTTTACAGCATCACTATAAGAGGAAATCTTAGTCTTGGATTGGGATCCATTGTTATTTGAAAAACCAGATTTATCAGGTTTATTTAAGTGAGATTTCTATTGGTCTCTATTACTCACCTTTGTGCACTACCTATCCGACTTTTGTTTATACTTAACCATGTTCTTGTTTCTTTGAGTTTTAAAACTCTAACCCTTTAGTCAAAAACTAATACATATCCCATTTTTCATTTGTTTCAGAGTGCCATTTAAGGAATTTATTGAGGTTAGTCTTGGATTACCAGTTAGAATCATTTTCGGATAAAGAGCTATCCTCAACCTATTCCACTTTGTGCATCATTTTCGACTTTTGATATTCCTTTGATACTTTGAGGTATCATAGATTGATCATGTCATCAGAGGATTTCATTTTGAGGTTAGAATTTTTCAGAGCACAGATTTTGAATTATAAAGAGCTATTCAAAATATTATTGCAAATTTATCAAAATAGTAATATTCTTATATTTTCACAATAATTATCAAGAGTCTTGAACTCATCAACTGAGTTTGTTTCATTGAGACATTTTGATTAACTTGATAGCAGATTATCATTTGCAATATTTTAACACTTAACCTTCACATTATTAATCTGAACTTCATCATCAGTCTATAACATCAATTTGTTTACATACACACACAAATCTTTCAACCGCTTTAATCGTTGTATACTTAGCAAATCAGTCTATTGTAAAGTTTGCAGTAACCTTACAAAATAATCATCTATCACATCAAATTTACATACAGCACACAAATTGTAGTTGGCGTCTTCACCCGCCATCTTGCAATCATCTTGTAAAGGCGTGATTAGGCAAAGTAAATATTTACAAAACAACCTTATCCCCTTCAAAATACTCTCCATTACAAGCTATACACTTGTCCCAGCTGTGCTTCCACTGTTCAAAACATATTTTGAACTCATCTTCAGAAATGGCTGCAAGCTCCTGTCTCGTCTTTTTCTTGATTTCTTCAATGGTGTCAAATCGTCGTCCTTTCATGCCCCTTTTCATACAAGAAAACCAGAAAAAGTCACACGGAGCCAGGTCAGGTGAGTAAGGCGCATGGGTAGCGAAAACATGTCGTTTTTAACCAATAACTATGTTACAGAGAATCCCGAGTGTGCACCACCGAGTGGTTCTTCCACCATGACAATGCAGGTGCATTGTCATGGTGGAAGCACCAGTCACCTGTTTGCCATAAATCAGGTCTTTTTTGACGAACACTGTTGGACAATCTTTACAAAACCTCCAAATAAAAGGTTTGATTCACAGTCTGACCTGGAGGAACAAACTCCGTGTGCACAACTCCTTTCACATCAAAGAAGCAAATCAACTTTGTTTTGACGTTTGATTTGACTTGGCAGCATTTTTTTCGACAGGGTGACGATGATGTTTTTCACTGGCTTGATTGTTGTTTTGTCTCTGGGTTGTAACCATAGCACCATGATTCATCACCTGTAATTAATTACCTTTGAAAGAAAATCTGTATCGATTCTGAGCTGTTCTTTCAGTTCATGACATGTTTCGACTCAACGTGATTTTTGATTGTCAGTCAGAGCCCGAGAAACAAATTTGGCAGCAATGCTTCTCATTCCTAAATCTTCAGTCAAAATTCGCTGAACCGAGCTCCAAGTTATTGCACTAATTTCTGACAGTTGATCAATTGTCTGTTGACGGTCTGTGAGCACAAGCTCTCACATTTTTTCGATATTTTCATCAATTCGGGCAGTTTCAGTAGCGGTTTTTACCGAGTAAAATACAAATTTCACAACGTCGCGTTGTTCACTTAAACTTGCCATCATAAAAATGAAGCAACAGTCAAACAGCTACAGCATAAAATGACGCTACAGAAGAACAGAATATGCTAGCTCAACGAACCGCGCTAGACACGCCTTAGTGGTGCTTACCCGTACTACCAAAGCTCCCACCTCGGCAGACAAATTCCGGTTACTTGAAACGACATCTAAGGCTCACATGCCGTAGCTCAGGGCTAGCGCCGAGGATTCAGGTGCGGAAGATAATGAGATCGATCTCCGTCCAGGGTGAGCTACATTTTTTTTATGAGTTTATGCAAGTTAATAAACAAGTGTGTTTGCTATATTAATTGAGGTGTATTAGGATGTGCGGAGGACCTTGTGGTGTATGACTTACGTGATTGATTTACGTGGTTGTACACGATTTTACACTAAAAAACACTTGAAATGAAAGACATGACTGTGATACAGTTTGATGTATTAAAGCAAAACATTTCTTCAATATTGTTTGTTTACATTTTTGAATTGATTTTAATAAAAACATATGTTTGTATAAACAAAATAAAAACTGAACAACACCGGCCCCCTTGAAGAACCTTAGGTCTTCAACCTTTACTCTTCGGGTAGCGGTAACAGACACAATTGTGTTACTGGTCGTGCATAGCTTCCATCTTTAGTCTTGACTTTCACAATTCGCACGACATTATCTGATCCAGGACAAGTTTCTGTCACCCTTCCTCTTGGCCAATATAATGGATTGTTGTCTGTCTAAATCTCCGATTTTGATGTTTGTTGCGTTTTTCTTCCATTTAGTACGTTCTTGCAGCATATGTAGATAATCCAGACTCCAGCGCTTCCATAGATTTTGCGCAAATTGCTGAAATTGTTGCCAATGTTTGAGTCTGTTGGATGGTATTGTGGTCACATCTCGATCTGGAATAATGGCCTGTCAGAAAATGACCTGGCGTCAAGACATCAAAATCATTTGGATCTCGACATTGGATGCAATGGGCGTGAATTAAGAATAGCCTCAATTCAAGTAGTCAACGTCATCAGTTCAGGCAAGGTTAGTACTGAAGTTCCCATTTTGCGTGTGAGATGGTGTTTGACACTACGAACTGCCAGTTCCCATAGTCCAACGTGATGCGGTGCAGATGGGGGGTTGAAATGGAAACATATTCCATGTGCAGCTGAAAAATTGTGAATTTTGGTTTAGGGCAATTCTGAATTGGCGCCTACGAAATTGGTTCCGCAGTCAGAATAAATATCAGTGCAGATTCCTCGTCTAGACACGATTCCCCCCGATTCGTAACCCGATTCGTATCGGGTTAGAGCCGCAATAAATGCATCTGTAGTGAGATCTGTCACAACTTCAATATGCACAACCTTTGTCACCATGCAGATGAATATGCCGAGGTAGACCTTTATGATTTTCACAAAACGCAAGTTGATGATCTTGCATGACAGTGGACCCATGTAATCTACTCCAGTAGATATGAAAGGTTTGGCAGGAGTTGTTCGAACAGCAGGTAAGTCCGCCATGATTGGAGTAGGAGTTGTGTTGCGATGGCGATGACAAGTAATGCCTTTGTGCAACTGCGACCTGATGACACTCCGTGCATTGAGAATCCACACATGTTGAATCAAAATCGCTTGGACAAATTGTGGTCCTGCGTGTAGATGTTTCAAGTGATGGTAGTGAATGAGTAGATGTACTACGTGATGATGTTTAGGTAGCAATGCTGGATGTTCGATGTCATAAGCAAGTTGTGATTTTCGTAATCGACCACCGACACGAATCAATTGGTGAGCATTGATAAATGGAGCTAAATGAGCAATATTGGGAGGACATTTACCTTTACGGAGTTCATTGAATTCCTTTTGCAAAGTGGATTGTTGGACAGTATATAATATTGTAAGGCGCGCTGAGTTGATTTCTGCCACAGTAATAATAGGACCTACAACTTTATGTGATGTCTTGCAGTTATAGATAAACCTCATGACCAAAGCAGTGACATGTAGTAGTTTAGTCCAAGATGAATATTTTGTTAACAGCGGTAATTCATATGTTGAAGATATTGCAAAGATTGGTAATCGGTCAGACTTTAATTCTATTATCTCAACAGATTCCACCTTGGTAAATTTGTGATTTGGCCATTCAGATGATGAATGGGATAGCCATTTTGGACCATTCCACCATAAAGTGTGTCGTGGTAATTGCGGCAATGAATACCCACGTGAGGCACAATCTGCAGGGTTGTCCTGTGAGACAACGTGACGCCAACATTCGGGTGGTGTTAGTTCTTGAATTTGCGCGACACGGTTTTCGACATACGTTTTAAGATGATATGGAGGTGTTTGTAACCAAGTGAGAACGATAGTAGAATCACTTCATAAAAATATGTTGGTAGCATTGAACAAGTTGCTGTAGACGTTTGTGACATGTTCTGTTAATTTTGCCAATAAATGTGCTGCGCATAATTCAAGACGAGGAATAGTAACATTCTTTAAAGGAGCTACTCGACTCTTTGCTATGACGAGCTGTGTTGTAGTAGATTGATTATTACTGCATCTGAAGTATATTGCTGCTGCATATCTTCGTTCTGATGCATCACAAAAACCATGTAGTTCGATAGTTTGAGCGTAGCATAAGTTGAGAGAACGGGGTATGCTTATTTGTGATAAACTAGAAGTATCTTCTACTAAACGAGTCCAGTGTGTTAATGTGTCAGAGGGCAATGGTGTGTCCCAATCCAATCCTAACGTCCAAACCAATTGCATAAAGCATTTCACAAGCATGACAAAAGGTGTTAGAAACCCACATGGATCATATTTACTAGCAATTGCTCTGAGTACGCTGCGTTTAGTGGGATGCAATGATAAATTGAAGCCATGTGACTTAAACATGAGTGAATCAGTAGATGGAGACTATGGAGACCCAAGACTGCAAAATAAGGGGAACTGTTGACACCGTGTGTTACTGTGTTCAATTGAAATGTTTTGAAGTCTTGAGAGGTGTCAGATCTCCATAAAATGAGTTGAAGATTCCTATCATCAGGATGAATCAAAATCTGTCAGTACATCTATTTGATGTCACAACAAATGACAATGTTGTGTCTGTGGAATTGCATCAATATGTCAGCAATATTATTTTGAAGCTTAGTCCCGGCCATGAGTATATCGTTTAGTGACAACCCAGAGCTGGATTTGCAGCTTGCATCGAAAACAGTCCTCAACTTGGTAGTGTAACTGGATTCCTTTAGAATACCATGATGTGGCAAATAATAATGAACTGTATCTTGTGTAGGTTTGTCACATTCAGTCATGTGCCCAAGAGTGAGATATTCTGACATGAAGTCACGATATAGTTTTGCAAAGTGTGGGTCCTTGTTAAACTTATGCTCCATGGCTAAAAGGCGTTGCTCTGCCGCAGTGTGGGAATGTCCTAGCGACACGTTAGTATTCTTGATTGGAAGCCTGACGATATAACGCCCGGTTTCATCTCTAGCATGGGTCGTTTGAAACAAGTTTTCACACGCAACGTTATCTTTTGTTCGAACATGATGTGCTGGAACATCTTCTTGCACCCAAAATTGTTGAATGCAATTGTGAAATTCATCAAGAGGAATAGAGTGAAAACATATACTCAAGGTACTTGAATGTTGCGAAGCATGAAGTGAAGATGTAGACAAAGAAGGCGTTGTACCCATTACAATATGACCAAGTGGTGAATTGATTAAATATGGCAAATCAGGGCCTAAGTGGATTGTAGAACCTGAGAAGAGTTGCGGGAATAAAGCTGCACCCAGAATGATATCAATGCGGTTTGGTACATGATAAGTGGGATCAGCAAGATCATAGTGCTTAATAAGATGAATGACATCTGGTGATACTGGTGTACGAGGCAGATTAACAGTGAGTTTGTCCAGAATAACCATCGGATGATCCTTGGCGATGGTAACACCTGAAGGTGTCTCTAAATTACCATAAATTTGACCCTTGTTGCGGGAAATATGTTGATTTATACCCACTATTTGAACATTGCTTGCTTGTCGAGTGACATTGAGTAGAGAGACTGCTCTTTCAGTGATTAGTGAACACAATGAACACATACTACCAGAATCGCACAGTGCACGAAAGGTATGTGTTGTACCATTTGTAGCTCGTACATTAATTAGTATGGTACCAAGCAATACCATAACAGCCTTATCAACTGATGATGATAGTCTATTATGTTGTGCAGTGAGTGTAACAGACTTATTTGACTGAGACGTAAACTCCTTTACTTCGGAACTGTTAGGAAGACTAATTGATGATGAATGTGACGCAGGAAAATGTAGCAAGGTATTGTGCTTTTTGTGGCAGACCTTGCAAGATGATTTTGATTTGCATGCCTTCACACTGTGAGCGCCTAAACATGATATACAATGATGGGAGTTTTTTACAATGTGGTAACGTTCAGATAGACTTTTAGCCAGAAACCTTTGGCATTCAAAGGTTTTGTGATTGATAATATCACAGATAGCGCATGATGAGGAATGGTTTTTGGGAGTGGATGATGTAACTACATTTTTTAATTTACCATCACGTCGCTGAATTGACCTATTCTGTGTGTTAGGGTTGAGATTCATTTCTTGTAAACGTGTGTCAATTGAACATAATGCTCTTCATAACGGTTACATTCCTGATTGAGAAAAGTTACGATTTCATCCACAGTAGGCAGTGTGTGTTGAAGTGGACCGGTAACGTCACGCTTGCTTTCAAGACATTTACACAAATCTAGATCTAATTTTCGTAACAGTATTGCGGCTAATAAATGCTTAGAATCCGCGATATCACAATCGATCGCTGTTAGAGCTTGCATATTTTCATTGTATATGTTAAGGAACTGCCTTATCCCAGTGATATTACTAGCTGAAACTTCAGGCAAGTCAAGAACACGATTGATGTGCAGTAACTGCAATCTACGATCATTTTGGTAACGATCTGACAGAATTTTGTATGCCACATCATAGGTTGCATCAGTTATACTTAAGTTACGAATTAAATTAAGAGGTTCGTCTTCTAATACGCTCAGGAGATACTGAAACCTGAGTGTTTTACTCCATGACAGGTTTTCATATATAGTTGTGTTGAATAGATTTATAAACGTAGTCCATTTAGCAAAGTCACCATTAAATATGGTGAGTTCTAATTTGGGAAGCCGTACCATACATTGATCCATACTGTTGGAAGTATTGGATTGCGAGCTAAGTTGAGTTTGAGTTTGATTAGGTACATTTTCATCAATTAGTATTTGTTTAGATGATACTACATCAGTAAAAAGATTGCTAATGGAATTTTGTTCTGTAATCAATAGATCGTTGGGAATAGGATTATCACCTTCATACGCCAATGCACGCTCGAAATTGAGTTCAAAGTCCGCATGTTTCTTTTGTATTTCGGTCAAATATTGGTTTAGGTTTTTATATTGAACCAGTGAAATTTCGGTCTGAGATTGCAATGAAGTTAAAACAATATTGATTGAGTCCAACCTAGCCTTGAAAATCTTTATTGACCTTAAAAAGGTAGATGGCTTGAACTCCTCACTGCGTTTGATTGGCATGTTGTATTATCAAACACAAAATTAAAATGAGAATGAATTGTGAAGCAGTAAGACTGATAGTTCATAGATGAAATTCAATTTATCCGGCCCTGTGAGGAACCATTAATTTGTTAGGATGTGCGGAGGACCTTGCGTTGTATGACTTACGTGATTGATTTACGTGGTTGTACACGATTTCACACTAAAAAACACTTGAAATGAAAGACATGACTGTGATATAGTTTGATGTATTAAAGCAAAACATTTCTTCCATATTGTTTGTTTACATTTTTGAATTGATTTTAATAAAAACATATGTTTGTATAAAAAAAATAAAAACTGGACAAGGTGTATTAAATTAGTTTTATTTAAACCCTATAAACTGTGTTTACATTGAGTAATAAATGTATATACTACATGTCTTATTCTATCCAAGCAAATCTCGGTCACCAGTTACTCTTATTTATATAGATTGTTTGTACTTAAATTTAACACATGAGATTATAAAAACAATCTAAATACAACACAAACAATCAAATTTCTGGCTGTTACTTTTAACACGTCAACTGGCACTCCTATTTCAGCTACGGTTTGCCTAATATAATTGTAGTTTTTTCAGATGAATAAATTTTAATGCTTGTTTGACTTAGTTAAAAATTGCTTATAAGTTCATAATTCAGAGGCAAAATTATGGTTTGGATCCTATGTTATACTGAAGGTTCCTTAGATGGAATTGCCTAGTAGACTTTTAATTAACAGTCCTGTCTAAGGAACATGTCAGCCCTAGTCAGTAACAAGACTACAAGATCTTCCCACAATCATCTTGTACACATTTCTTATTCATACTTGGCTTTTAAAATACCTACCTGGGTAGGTTGCCAGTTCATTGCAGAGTATTATCAAAGTAAGTTTGAACTTCTTCCACATTATTTTAAGTCTATAGAAACAATTGTACACAAATATTTTATATGAATGGTAATAATGGATAGTGTATGAACATGATAATATATGATTTTGGTGTAGACTGATAGTATATCTCACTCCTGTGAAATAGGCAGTGTTACTAGGTTTTTTAACGGGGAAAAATTAAAGTGAGACTGAAATTTACTGTGAATGTTGTAATGTAATACGGTGACGATGTTTTTCCCCCATAGGGCAAGGGTATAACTACCATAAGGCTACCTTGACCTTAAGATCTTTTGCAGCACCCTAATTGAAGTTAGTCCCACAACTATAGTCCCTTCACAAAGTCTAGAAGTTGCGTGACACTCAGCTGTTTAAATTCTTTGGAATCCAAAAGGATCCAACAAAAGAATTTCAGCATTCTCTGGCTCAGAGCCGGCCTTTTGGGCCAGAAGTGAATAGCAGACAGCCACCTCCTCACAGAATCTGCCGGAATCCGATTGAGCGAGTCTGATGTTCATGAGGTATTTCCTCAATGGACCATGTCCTGTCAGTAGCCCCATCAATAAGCTAATGTTTTAACAGGGGAAATTAAAGTGAGACTGAAATTTACTGTGAATGTTGTAATGTATACAAAGGTAACATGCTGTTCTGGTGTGTTGTTGGTTGTTGTGCGTAATGGTGACGGTGTTATGTCCATGGTTTCTCTTTGGCGCCAATCATTCATTGACGGAAGAATAATAATATACAACCAACAATAAAGTAATCCTAAGAATTATTTACACAGACTGTCATCATACTCTTGATAAAATTCAATCTCATCCCTTGCTAAATGTTGAAATTAACTGTGTATCACTTCACAGAATAATTGATGACGATCTGCATCTCTCGAAAGTGTGAACAGGTTCAGTTCCATGTCTTATTTTAAACAATCACAAAGAGCAAAGAATTGCTATTGCACTTTGATATTTTTTAGTTTTTTAAGGATAAATGAGATGTTTTATTAAACCAAACAGCGACTGGGGATGAAACATAGATGTATTACTTGACGCATGAATCTAAAAGATAAAAGCATGGTATGGAAAAAAAGACGAGTAAACTTAAAAAAAAAGATAAAGTTGTGACAACGGTCTTCTTGGGTTCTAAGGAGATATTGTTAAGCAATAACCTGCCATGAGGGACTCGGATCACTGCTGCACACTATTGTACAATGTTATTACAAAGGGAAATCCAAACTCATTATGTGTTGTGCTTTGATGGTCTTTGATGAGAAATTAGATGTTAAATAAATCAGAATTTGATAAGCAATAGATACCAATAGCAATGTCGAAAGGATTGGTGATTGAGAATTGAGATATTCATTAATATATACAATATATTACCTTGGTACAGGTAGCCGATATGTTTCTGAAGGCAGGTCAGAGCGTAGAGATAATAAAGCTTTTCAAGCACCAATCTCAACTCTGGCTCTGAGGTTTTTTCACAATGATTCCAGAAATACTTCAAAACATTGTTCTGAAAAACAACATAATTTAAAACTTTAACTAATGTATTATTAAATAATTACTTTGAAACTTGTACGTGCATCAGTTAATCGCACATACACGTAGCAAAACAATCTATTTATTGAAGTGTTGGCAGAACTGCGCTGAGTGAGACGCATTAAATCTATGTTGCTTGTGATTAAAATTTCCGTTTTAGCGAATTTCCCATAGGGAATAAGCTATTACCGTAGGTCTCATGGTAAAACTTAAGCCCGGGGTCGTATTATTTTTTCTTCTTTAGGTACATAGAGACCAAAAACAATAGTCGTCAAAATTTATATATATATGTGTGTGTATATATATATATGTAAGTGTGTGTGTGTGTCTGTGAACACGATAACTCTCGCAAAAATGGTCTGATCGAGACCAAATTTTGTAGAAACGTGTATTCCTGCATTTGCTCAGACGAGTTCGTAAACCAGACATATCGGTCAATGGGAACGGGTAGTTTGGGGGGGTTTTGTACCCCAAAATGGGGTTTTTTGCGTTTTCACATGTAATTTCTAAAAATTTCTAATTTTATATTTCACCATTGGAATCAGCTTAAAAAACTACACAATTAAGTTCCTTAAAGTTTTTCTCTATCTCCAGCAGTTACCGAGATATTAAAAAATCTAAACACAGTACGTTGTATTTTGAGGTTCCAATGTTAATCTTATGGAGGATGAGGAAAAATTAATATTTCACTTATTAACCAATATTTTTGGATAAAACTTTATATTTACCTTCATTTGGTTGAGATCTATCCATTTATGCTTAAAAATCATAGGTTATGTGTTTATCATGGCAGCAAACCTGCATACTCTTTTCCCATGTTAATCATATGGAGAATAGGCAAACATCTTTATTTATGGACAGATGTTGATGAAAGTTGGTATGAATGTTAAAAATAACAATTTCTGATGGTATAAATGCCTTTTTTCAGTGTTCCTCACAGCAGCGAACCTGCACACTCCTTTCCATGTTAGTCTTATGGAGAATAGGCAAATAATTCTCATGTTTATCGACAGATTTTGACCAAACTTGTCATATATTATTATTACAGTGCAACTCGGTTATTGCGGCCTCGGCCATAACGTCAACTCGGATATAACGTCATTTATTTTTAGGTCCCGCCAAACTATATGTATTTACATAGGAAAAAACCTCGGATATATCGTCAGTAAATTCTCAAACCTCGTATATAACGTCAAGAAAATCGGGCCGAGATGAAGGCAACATATAGCTAAATGGAGAATGTTCGGTCGGTGGTGCAACGTGAGGGCTGCGGCTATTGTTTAGCTAAATTCTTTTTTTAGAAACGGCATTTTATTGCTGTCTTACCGCTAACCACCCCAACCCCCTCCCCTACCCTATATCCGCTGTCGCCGGTCATCAAGGTCAGTGTCAGTGACTCACGTCGCATCAAAGCACTGTGATGCCGTTTGTACGTACCTACAGTTCGTGTAGGTGAATGCGTCCCACATAAATAAAAATACCACAGAACAACTTGGTAAACTAGGGCTTAGTACACTAGGTATCCAACACAAGACCCATACCCAACTGCAATACCATCAGCATCCTGCCAATTTCCCTATTATTTGCCTATTCTCCATAAGACTAATATAGGAAAGAGTATACATACTCTTATACAAGAGTATATAAGAGTATATGAGCTTGCTGCTGTGAGGAACATTAAACGTAGGCATTTCTAGCATAAACAATTTTTATTGTGATCATTTATGCCAAGTTTCATAAACATCTGTTCATAAATAAAGGGGTTTGCCTATTCTCTATATGATTAACATGGAAAAAGAGTATGCAGGTTAGCTGCCATGATAAACACATAAACAATGATTTTTAAGCATAAATGGATAGATCTCAACTACGTAAAGCTAAATTTAAAGTTTAATCCAAAAATATTGATTGATAAGTGAAATATTAATTTTTCTTTATAACCCATAAGATTAACATTGAAACCCAAAAATACAACGTACTGTGTTTCAATTTTTTAATATCTCGGTAACTGTTGGAAATAGAGAAAAACTTTAAGGAACTTAATTGTGTTTTTTTTTTTTTTTTTTACTGAAAGGGGCGGATTTCTCCCAAGGCACTTCAGCCGTAGCGGCTTTTTGCGCACCCCTGTGTGGGTTGCGGCATTATCACATAGCGAAAAGCCATTGGTGATTGGCGGGATTTGAACCCGGGACCTTGGGCACCAAAGCCCCGCGCTCTACCCCTAGACCAGCGCGCTCCCCGACTTAATTGTGTAGTTTTTAAGCTATTTCTAATGGTGATAGATAAAATTTAAACTTTTTTTACAATTACATATGAAAAACGCAAAAACCCAATTTTTGAGTACAAAACCCCCCCAAACTACCCGTTCCGATTGACGGATATGTCTGGTTTACGAGCTCGTCCGAGCAAATGTAGGAATACAGGTCTCTACCAAATTTGGTCTTGATCAGACCATTTTTACGAGAGTTATCGTGTTCACAGGCAAACACACACACACATATATATGTATATATAAAAGACCTTTTTTATATATAAAATAGGGACCTAAAAAAAAAAAATAAAATGGTCCCGGGCTTAAGTCTTGCCATGAGACCTAAGGTAATAGCTTCTTTCCTATGGGAAATTCGCTAAAAACAATAAACAAAGTAATGAATGCCCTATGGACAATAAGACTGACACTGAACTGACTAACTAATAGTGCTATTTGCAAAGCCGAAGTTAAAGAAAATGACAAAGCACTTGCATGCGAGTGCAAACTAAATACATGGTACCATATTCAATGTATACATATAAGTGAAGATCAATATAATGTTGTAATGAATGATGCAAATTTTGAAATGACATGGGTATGCTCTACCGGTAAACAGCTAACAACAAGAAGCAAAATTAATGGTAGCGATCAATCTAAACATTTTGACAAAATAATAAAGTTTCTCCTAGATGATGCTCCTAGACCTCAAGGATGACCTACATACAAAAAAGCAGGAGAACAAGAAACTCTCAGAGACAGTAGTAAAAAAATTGGAGTTAATCTACAAACTGGAAACTGTTTTATATGAAATATCCAGGAAAAACTCTGAATTCGATACAGCCACAACAGATGGACAGACATTTAAAGGAACAAGGAGCACATACGCTGAGAAATTGACAGGGCCCACCGAAGCTACACAAATGACAAATCCAACTGTAATTAGTAAAGGTGTAGAGAATGACAAAGAAAAAAAATGGAGAAGGACAAATTGAACCAGGAGTGATTGAACCAGAAGAAGTGACCGTCAACCCCCCTCAAGTAATAGGGGACTACTTAATTAGGAGAACAGAGAGAAAGATATTGGGGCTTTCTTTTTTGTCTTTATTTTTGCATTTAGCTCACATAAACGAGAAGTACAGTCAATATAAAAATAACAATATTAAATCTTAAGTCAGTATTTATCTTATAAAAGTAATAACAAAAGATAGAATTATATAAAATATTATTAACAATAATATAGTCAAGAATAAATATTAAAACAATACAATAAGTTATGTGTAATAATCAGAAGGAAGTCTTGGGTCTTCGGGAGGAGGCGGCTCAGGGGCTGTGTTCTTCAGCCAGTTGAGGCCACTGCTGGACGCCGGTGATGTGGGTGACATATATGTCACGGCTCCAGCGGATGGCCTCGGAAACGCACCTCCTGGCTAGTATTGTGCCGTGCCTACGGGATATCCCCAGACGGGCGAGAGTGCCCCGGTTGGAATTGTCCCAGGTTCCCAGGGCCTCGACGACAAAGCGTCGACTGTAGTCGTAAAGCCCTTGGCCCTGAGGAACTGGGAGAGGGGGCGTATTTCTTGAGTTTCGTCTCTCGCGCCGCCTGGATGGACTGCCAGCCGTCCTCGTAGGGAACTGTCACGTCGACTATCTTGCAAATTTTAGAGTTCCGGTCGACGATGAACAGGTCTGGACGGCATCGCAGCATCTCCGCCGGCGCCTCCTCCACTTCTCGGCCTAGTAGATTTTCCAAGGGGGGTGTTTGGTTTACCCGCAGCTCTTGACTGTCTCCCCTGCGGACGGCCGCCACCAGCTGGTTGAGGATGGAGTCGTGCCGCATCGTCACTGCAGTCCCCAGATGGTAGTGGCAGTGGCAGAGGACGTGGGCGGTGGTTTCATCTTGGCATCCACACCGCCTGCAGCGACGGTCATTAGCGGCACCCCAGCGGGGACAGCCATTTAGCGGGAGGACATCCAGCCTGGCACGGTGGATAAACCTCCAGTCAGCGAATCTAGTGTAGCGCCCCTCGTGCAGCATATGGTTAGCTGTTGGGCATGTTGTTGTTACCCTGGCCACCCTGCCTTGGTCCGGCTTCGCGGCAAGGGTGGACCGGAAGTAATGCTGCAGCGAGGCGCGCAGACTGGAGGTTAGAGAGCTGCGGGCCCCTCCGTCGATAATTGATGTGGTCCTCGGCCCAGGAACATGTAGCTGCAGCCCCACCGTAGATCCGGGATCTTCTTGTAGAGCCGCCCTATCGCCGTTCATGCTGCCGAGAAAGTGGAGGTGTTGTTGGAGTTTCCCGTGACGTCCCCGTTCATGTAGGTCACGAGAAACCCCATCTCGGCTCGTTGGTGGCGTCTTTGCCCGGCAGACACGGCAAGGCCCTCCAGGGCCAGTTGGGCGACTCTTGGATCCGGCGAGGTTAGCAGGCGGAAAGCGTGAGACACACACATGGCGACCCCGCTGGAAGGCGGCAGATAAATGAGCTCGGGGCTCGCGCGCTGAGGAAGGTTCAGGACCGTCTTGCATCCTCTTCTTATAGTGAGGTCCAACTCCCTCAGTGCGGTCTTCCTGATCCTAGCTGTGCTCAAGTTAAACTCTAGTTGGGGGATCAGGAAGGTCCGCAGCGCGTGGAGCTTCTGCCAGGGGGCGAGCAGGCTGTCCAGTACGGATTTTACCTCCTGCTCAAGGCGGGCTGTGGTGGCCACTAGGGTCTGATCTGTCTTGAACCCTGTGGGGACGCTGAGATGTTGGTAGGCGTCCCCATCTCTCAGTGCCTTCATCGGCTCACCATAGATGGCGAACTGGGTGGGTCTTGTGGCTCTCTTGTTTAGGTGGAGGGTAGCACACTTTGACGGTTTGAATCTTAGTCCCACCCAGTCCGCTGCTGGCACAACTGCCTCGAGCAGGGTATTCAGTGAGTCCTCGGATTTGGCGACCAATGCTAAATCGTCGGCATATGCGAGGACAGCCACGCTCGCCCCGTGTAGAACCGCCCCATGTTCCGCCTCTAGCTCCAGCAGGGGCCGGATAAGGTGTTCCATCGCAATGTTAAAAAGTATGGGCGACAGTGGACACCCCTGTCGCACTCCGGCTTCGAATTTGACGCTCCCAGTGGCCCCCGCCGAATTCCTAATGGAGGTCGAGCTCCCTTCATACAGGTCGTTTATTAGGGACAGCTGCGCTGGGGTCAGGCCTACTGCGCGAAGGGCGGAGGTGAGTGCCTGGTGCGGAACGCTCCCGAAGGCGTTGGCCAGGTCCAGCCAGGCGATGCAAAGTGGGCTCCCTCGCCTGCGGGCCTGGTTCAGGAGCTCTTGCAGTATAAAGTTGTGTTCCAGGCACCCTTCCGCCGGCGTGAACCCCTTCTGGGCCTCGGAAATGATGTTGTGGCTGGAGGCCCAGCGCGTAAGTCTGTCCGCCAGTATCCCACAGAGGAGCTTCCCGGCAGTGTCGGATAAGGCAATTGGCCGCCAGTTGTTGATGTCATCCCATTTGGCCCTTCTTGTGTATGAGGACGGTCGTAGAGATCTTCCACGCTTGGGGGAATCTCCTGGCAGCAAGGGAGATGTTAAAGATGGCTGCCAGGACGTGGCCAGAAGGATCTCTACGCCGCCACACAGCGTACTTGATGCCGTCAGGGCCGGGCGCACCAGAGAGGCAACAAGCTGACATCAAAACGATGCCGGGTATTAAAATACAAGACCTTAGCAGATATCTTGCAAATCAAACCACACTACCAGAAAATGTTATAATAAACATAGGTTCAAACAACATACCAAGTACTTTTACTTCAGTTATTATTTTTTTCTACTTTTATTACTTCTTTATAGTTTAAGAATTGATTTATAATTACCAATTTGCAAAAATATATCTTCTGAGGTTCAAACAACTAGTTCTGAGGCATAACTAAAATGGCATAAATGGCAACATAGCAATTCCACCCAGCCACCAATATTGTTATCCATGAATTCAATCACTAGAAAGGACCGCACCGATCTAAAAAAATTGTGCCACCATACATCTTACATCCTGGATCCTCGCCGCAATCTTCTGATTGGGGAGTTGTTATCTATTTCAGTGGGGAGAAATTTGAAAGTGAGCTCAGTGTATGTGTTGTAGTGTGTGCTCTGCAATGTATTCGTTTATACTTTAGTATGGTCTATTGATTAGATAGTGTTTTAGTTTTGTTATAAAATTATTAAATGATGTGATGGTTTTGAGCTGTTGTGGTAAAATATTGTATGAAAATGAACCTGTGTATAATGGGGAATGGTTGTATTGTTTAAGGTGATGCTGTGGACTATTGTAGTTGTTTCTATTGCGGGTGTTATAGGAGTGTATTTCGGATCTGATTGTTGGTTGGGATTTTTTAACATAGATTATTGTGTCGAAGATATACTGGGAGGCTATGGTTAGGATTTTTAGTTTGATGAAGTGGGGTTTACAGTGATCCAGGAAGTGTAGTCAGAGAATTGTTCTGATATTTTTTTGTATGATTTGGATTTTATTTAAATCTCCTTGGCTTGCAGATCCTCAGGCTGTTATTCCATATTTTATATAGGAGTGAAAAAGTGAATGGTATGCTACTATTGCTGTGTTTTCGTTGGTGATGTTTCGTATTCGCCTGATTACGCAGCATATTCAAATCACTAATGTGACCCTACTGGTTGACAATTGAAGCTTGTTTGACAAAAATTCCCCAACACTGTATGGTATGTGCTGTCCATGTCCATCCCCTACAGGTATGACTCCAACAAACACCTAATAATTGAAACAAACAAAGCTCTTCAATTCATGTGTGGATAGCTGGGTATTCACATTATTGATAACACCCAAATCTTGGGAGCACAACATTTAAAGTGGGACGGAGTACATTTGAATAAAGAGGGCATACAAATTCTGGCAACCCATATCCTGAGCATACTTGAGACATCAGAGCTTCACACTGAAACTAGCTCGAACCACCCAAACCTGGCCTCGGCCTCAAAACTACAGACACAGCCACTGTACAAACAAAAAAAATACGCAAAAAACAGACCTAAGCACAACCAACAACATCAGTACAATAGAAAACAAAACACATAACAATAACCAACATAAAACAAAATGCAATAGTGCTATATAAAAAACTGGAAAAATTAAAATAAAAAATACTGAAATATACACAAAATCGTTACAAATATTTCATTTAAATATCCAGAGGGGATTACAAAGCAAAATAGACAGGCTGCAGATCAAAATTAATAAATACAGACCTGATATCCTCTTTCTCTCTGAACATGGGCTGACACATGACAACTTGACACACACAATTATTAGGGGTCTGCGGTACAGGAAATTATGAGGCCGGTACGGTACGGTACAAATTGTTGTACTTCGGTTCTCGGTACAAATTCGGTACGGTACGGTA
Organism: Nephotettix cincticeps; assembly: GCA_023375725.1. Lineage (NCBI taxonomy): Eukaryota > Metazoa > Arthropoda > Insecta > Hemiptera > Cicadellidae > Nephotettix > Nephotettix cincticeps. The sequence continues at coordinate 47,212,388 of CM041791.1, forward strand.
CACGAGAATAATGCCGCAAGTAACATTGACTGATCTCATCATTTTATTCATAAGTATTTTCCAGAATTTAATTAGTGAAAATATAGAGAAAGGAGTTTAAAAAAAGATATACAATGTCAGAAGAAATATTTTACTTTAGGTACTAATTTTCAAACTGTAATATGATTTTTAAATCCATTCTTTAAAAAACATATCACATTAAACATATTAATCCAATACTATAATACGAGCAAGGTTTGTATATATATATATTTGCACACGGATCTCGAAAACGGCACTAAGGAATTTCTTTAAATTTTGAAAATAACTAATTTCCAAGTAGAAAATAAGTTCTAGATAGGTCTAATGTCCAGGAAAATTCGTGTTTTCTTGTAATATTAAGTTTTAAAATCCAAAAATTTAACATTACGCTTATGGAGGATAAAATGTAAACAAAACAAACTAAAACAGCTGTTTATAACCGTTTGACAGTTCTTGATTGAAGACGGCGGGGAACAATATGTGAATAGAGATTTTTCATAAATATTTATTTTATGTATGTAATAAATGTAAAATTATCAGGTTACTAAACAATTTGTAAAAACTTAAGGGTAACATAACTGTGCGAAATAAAAGCAGGAAAGAGTATTTCCAAAATCTTCCGTGTTTTGATAGAAAACGTATTTGTTGTATTGCTTGAAGCCACTGTAACAAACCAATTAATATGTGTAAATTAAATTTCTCTTTTGCTTTTCAATCCTCATTCCGTTTATACCAAAATCAGTTGGTCACAGGCTAATAATAACTGTATGGATAGGTCAATAGTAAATGATATGCTAAAACAATTGACTTTGGCTAAAATACCTTAACCGACGTCGCTCATTTGGCAGACGCCGTGGTCCAGCGGTAGCGTGTTGGCCTCGTAACACGAAGGTCGCTTGTTCAAACCCCAATACTTTTTGTTCAGTGCTATATTAATTATGGTGTATTAAATCGGTTTTATTTAAACCACATACATGTTTTCATTGAGTAATAAATGTGTTTTAATTTTTCTAATTAATTTTTATAATACATGTATTATTCTAAACGAGCAAAGCTCGGTCACCAGGTACTAATTATTTAAACATTATAATTTATGTTGTAACTAATTAATAAGGGGAAATAATCTTCTTAAGTCTATATGAAACTAAGGATGAATAAACAAAATGAAAAACTATAATGTATTTTATTGCAGAATAAAAAATACAGAAAATGTACTGAGTCAATACCCCCTAGTCAAGACCTATTTTTTATATTGTTTTTATATTGTCCTGGTTTATTATTTTTAATTCAACCAATCACAGTAATTGTTCAAATTAAATCAAACACTTTCATAAAATGTCAAAGGGCTCTTTAGACTAAAATAGTTACGGTATTTTAGTAAAAAGGGGTTAATATTTTAATATTACAGTGGAACCCCTCAAATCTGAACATGTTCTCGGGGGGAAAAAAATAAATAGCTGGAAATTAAAAAAAATTTAATCACATAAGCTTAATTTTCAAGGTTTAACAAAGTCAGGGTTTTTCGCTTAAAGTCTGTTATCTTTAACTGTGGAAATGAAGAAAATCTTCACACGACCGTAATTCCAAGCCACGTCGGTTGTTATAGATACGCACTTATCAGCAGGTAAACGCTCACTAAACTAGACGCAGACAGTAGACAGACGCGATACACATCCCTGTTAGTAAGGGTAGGGGGAGAATGGTTTATTTTTAGCACAGGCTCGACTGTGTGCGTAGTATTTATTTCCCTGAAAGAATAGGCTTCAGTCCCAATTAGTTCGGATTTGATGGGTTCCACTAATGAGGAAATACAGAACATATTGTAAAAAATAAAAGTTATTTATTTCCTTTATTCAATTATATCCTTAACATTATGATTTTTTATTTTCTTTGTGAAAATCCCGAAAGAGCGAGATCAATACGGCAAATCACAGTTCTGTATTGGTCATATAACATCGTCAACAGGCTGTCAGAGGAAAAAGAACGAATCAATTAAAAGAATCATGAATCACAGTTTAAAAGGTTTTCACTGTGATTGAAAAATCACAGGTATTCCCATCACTATTTTGAAACACGACTAATACGAGCCCGATTTTCCTGAAGTCCTAGTGAAATGGTTTTATTTAAAATGATCATTCACCAACACGCTATGAGTCAGTCTTACGTTCAGTATTTGCTGTATATCTGGGCAGTGTTGTAATTCTATATTACTTGTAGAGTATAAAGCCTTTAACGGTCGGGTTTTATTCAATGTTTTCGGCAGGAGATGTTCCATAGTTATATTTGATGGCAACCTAGACTGGATGGTGACTTAATTTTTCCTTATTTGTACCATACCGAACTTGTACCGAAAAAATTCTTGTACCGTACCGAGGTTCGGTACAAGGCTGGAACCGTACCGTACCGATTTTTTCGGTGCACTGCAGACCCCTAACAATTATAGTTGGTTTTACATTAAATGTTACTTTTGTAGAAGTAACCACAAGTGGGGAGGAATAGCCCTATACATTAAAACTAATCTTAACAAAAATAGAAAGTACAACACTCAGTGACCCATTCGGACCCTCTGAGCTTTCTTTTGAAACTGTCGTAATTAAAATCAAAACTAAAAAAAGAACCTTAATACTCCTAGGAACATACCGATCCCCTGAACTAGGAACAGAAGAACCATTTCCGGAAAAATTAGGCTATTTTTTAGAACAACACCAATCCAAAACCGATTAAATCATAATTCTTGGAGATACAAACAGTGGTAAAAATCTTAGAAACCTTTTGACCCAGCATGGTTGTCATATTAGACACCTCCCAGTAACCAGGATGACCTCAACATCAACTACAAGTATATTATATTATATATTATATGATATAGTTATTATATATATACTTATATAACTACCCTTAAAAATAAAAATTCATAAAAATGAAAAAAAACGCTTGGAGATACGGTGGATATACACATACATGCCAAATTTCATCTAAATCGGACCAACAGGGTAGGCTATGGCTCTGTACACATCAAGACACACATACACAGACACACGGTTGGACAGACATCATGTCGAAACCCACTTATTTGGATTCAGGGGACCCCAAAACGGATATATCCACTCACAACTTGAATTCGAAAATTTTGACAAAAACAATACTTTCTCCATTACTATGTTTAAGAAAGTAAAAAGGAAGTAAACAGGAGCCGCTAAACTATATGCCTATTTCCTCTCTACAATATCTAAACTCCTGGAAAGGTTTATCTACAACCAACTGATTGATCACTTTGGAAAAAATTAACTGCTCACGAACTGGCAGCATAGGTTTAGGAAGGGGCGAAGCACAATAACAGCCATCGTACAGCTGTGCGAGGACATTCCCAACATCTGGGAGGGAATGAAGACAGCCTCTGCTCTGTTCTTGGACCTACAAAAGGCATTTGACACCATTAATTGGGAAATACTAATCGGCAAACCAGAAGGCTACAAAATCCAGGATAAAGTCTTGAAACTATTGAAACATTACCTCAGTGAAAGACTACAATACGTAGAGCTGGAACACTAGCTTACTGGGTGGGTGGTGTAGTGGTTATAATACCCGCCTTCAAAACTGAAGGTCGCCGGATCGAATCCCGAAAGGGTCGAATCTGGACCCAGTCGCCATTTGTCATTGGGCTACTAATTAATGATGCTTCCTAACAACAGGTCGACGTTAGGTAGTAACAGGAACGGGGTTTGGACCGTTCCCCATCAAAACGTTAAAAATGCCACTGGCGTAGAAATACACAAAACAAAAAATAAAACACCAGAACAACCTAATTATAAATTACAGATCCTCACTGCGGGAGACAAACACCGGAGTGCCCCAAGGCTCGATACTTGGGCCCCTGTTTTTACAATTTATATTAGCAGCCTGCTGGAAGAAATCAGAAACAACCTTAAATACTTTCTTTTTGCTGACGACACCACAATAATAATTCATACCAACCAACAAAACCTCACAAATACTCTAAATGAAATTCTAAATAAAGCAACCACATATTGTACCTCAATTGACCTCAACATCAATTGAAACAAAACACTCCACATGCATCTAACACCATACAATAGAGCCAGAGCTGAAGAAGAATGGACAGAAGTAGAAGTACTAACAGAACCATCTACGAAATTCCTTGGTATTATGATAGACCAGAATCTAAGCTGGGATGAACACATAGCTTACCTCTGCAAAAAACTCTCTCCAATACACTACGTAATCAAGCGAATAGGAAACATCACCAACGAAAACACAGCAATAGTAGCATACCATTCACTTTTTCACTTCTATATAAAATATGGAATAACAGTCTGGGGATCTGCGAGCCAAGGAAATTTAAATAAAATCCATATCATACAAAAAAAAAAAACTATCAGAACAATTCTCCGACTATGACGTACATCTTGATCTTGAGGAATATGACGTATGTAATCTAAAATTAAAAGTTTGAGTTTCAATGCTCATTTTATACGGTCTATTAGCAATTTAGGATATTTATTGAATTCTACTGGGTAATTGTTAAATTTTTGTGCTTTGAAAAGACAATATTTATTTTCAGTAATCAGGCTACGACAATAAACCAAAAGTGCATAATAATTTTGAGTCGGCAGTGTGACGATTGGTTTCCTGATCTGAGTCTTATCAAAACAATGACAACTGTATCTTATTACGACATCACGGCAAAGAAAATATATTTAATTCTTTCTCATCGGAGGAACAACAAACGCTTGGAATTGATGGAATCAGAATCGACTTAAGACGATAATTTTTTATTCCGATTCCAACTCTGAGAATCGATGTTTGGAATCGACTCAAACCTATATCTTTGTATTCAATGCTACAGTTTCCAGCTAGACTTTTGATATTCATAGCTTTATCAATAATGTGAAATGTAGGGAATATAAATACTAGAGACATGCTCATGCTGGTCTAACCTGTGCAAAAGCCATTGACAGTGTGTGTGCATAGAAGACCTGACTATGGTTTCTAGCAGTGAATCTGTCCGTCTCTTCAACTAATGCGGTAACTTTCTCTTGGGTAGAATGTAGAAGCCACCTTACCAGCCAGTTGAACACTTCTTCTACAACTGTCACAATCAATATAATAATTTACTCAGTACAAAAATTGTTGTGTTAATAAAAAATTACTGACAACGTGAATCTTGAATAAATCACTTTAGTTCACTCCTGATGTTTTTAAGTTATTTTACCGTAGTTTTACGGAGTAAAAAATGGTCTACATTGATAAATTAGTTATCAATCTACCCAGTTCTAAGACTCAACCATTTCTTTGGTTGATTATATTATGTCAAGTGGAAAAAACTACAAAAAATTTACTTTAAAATTAATCTGAAAAAAGTAATTTGGAATTTATACAAATTCCACACAGATATGTGCTCTATAAGGGCAGTCAAAATAAAGGAAAAGGAGACCTACACTCTCTTTTCTATAAAAAAGAGATCGATTATTTGAAAGACATTACTAAAAAGTTTTTATTTGTCATCGGTTAAATTTAATTTCTATGTCAAGGACACTAAATTTTTTAACAGAGTTAACTTTACCCTACTTAAAAAACAAAACAATAGGAAATGTTATCCTAACTTTGATTTATATACAGACTAACCGTGCTAACATACAATTTTGACAAGTGACAGACTGGTTCTGGTAAGTCGAGGGTGAGAGTTCGTCAGCAGCGAGGTAGCTGATGAGAGAAACAGGAAACGGCAATTCTTCGTCCTGGGATGAGAGCTCCCTTGCCTGTTTCAGGAGCCAGTTGCTTGTCTGCTGCAGCAACACGTTGTTGTCGCCCTCATAAGTCACAGTGGGGTCATGATTATTGCGCAAGTCACCCAGCCCCGCCACTGACAACAACAGCCATACTTAAAATCTGAATCAGATTTACTGTCTTTTTTGCACAGATTTGGACAGGGTAGTTTTCTACAATGATGGATTAAATAAATCGTAAGGTAATGGATTATAACAAAGGTGTTTATATATATATAAATACAATATAAATAAATTGCAATTGAAATTTCGTTACTTGTCACGTTGTCTTAAATATACAAAGTGTTCACTTTATAGGTATCAAGAAATAACTACCTCATGGTATTAAAATTTAGTTTTTATGCTAACATGTCATAAATACAACTAAAAGAGTAAAGTTCATTATGATCACCACAAGTTACTTTCAATAGGTCCAATCGATGATCTATCTATCTTCCTAACATTTCTTCATTCATTTAGAAAATAAAGGAGAAAAACACTAAAGTAGAATTATACATATAAATTAACTACACTGAAGACAAAGACAACATACTGAACATAATGAAAACACCACAAATGAACCCAATTTTAGAAAAAAAAATCAAAGAAATAATTATATGAAAATTTAAAAGTATTCTCTAACTAATAAAACCTCATACTTCATCAAGAAAAAAACATATGACTTCAAAAAACACTACACTGTTCAGATATATTTTGCTTTTAAGGTTATATAAAAACTGTGACCGTGGGGTGTGTTTGTGTGTGTGTGTGTGTGTGTGTGTGTGTGTGTGTGTGTGTATGTGTCTGTGAACAAGATAACTCACGTCATAATGTTCCGATCGTGACCAAATTTTGGTAGAGACGCGTATTCCTACATATGCTCGGACGAGTTTGTAAACCAGACATATCGGTCAATCGGAACAGGTAGTTTGGGGGGGGGGTTTACTCAATTTGGTTTTTTGTGTTTTTCATATGTAATTTTAAAATTTTATCTTTCACCATTAAAATCAGCTTAACAAACTACACAATTTAGTTAATTTAAGTTTTTCTCCATCTCTTTTTCTCTATATTAAAAACACAGTACGTTGTATTTTGAGGCTCTAATGTTAATCTTATGGAGGATAGAGAAAAATTAATATTTCACTTATCAATCAATATTTTTGGAATAAACTTGATATTTACCTTCATGTGGTTGAGATCTTATACTTCAAATGCTTAAAAATCATAGTTTATGTCTTTATCATGGCAGCTAAACTGCATACCCTTTTCCCATGTTAATCATGTAGAGAATAGGCAAACTCCTTTATTTATGGTCAGATGAATATGTAACTTGGTATACATAGGTTTTATTAGGTCAAAGTCAAAATTGTTTATGTTATGAATGCCTACTTTCAGTGTTCCTCACAGTGGCAAACCTCTTCTCTCTTTCCGATGTTAATCTTATGGAGAATAGGCAAATAATTAACTCTATAATAATAATATAAACAGATATTGATAGAAACACCCAGACCCGAAGATAATCGGAACGGGACAGGATATGTATGTATGTATGTAATGATAGAACTTGACATATAAAATTATTATTATTTTAGTGATTTGGAAATTTGCTGAGTATGCAGATCTGCTGTGATGGGGATATTTACTCCATGGTAACTTTACATTTTTACCACACACCTTTCAAGTAGCCGTTGCCGCCGCATGCCTCCCTGGCCTCTTGCAGAGCTTCACCTGTCGCCCAGGTGACCAGTGGCTTGCTGCAGCAGACGACGGCATGCATCCCACTCACCATAGCCATCTGTAACACACATTTGTCCTTAACTCATCCTGGGAATGTTATGTAGTTTAATCAAAGAAAAATAACTTTTCCTTGGCAATCACAATTTTAAAACATTTCTCTGTTAACTTATTGCTAGTAGGTTATGTTTAAGATTTGGCACAATCAATGCCTCAATAGTTATTTTTGAATTCTGGCTGATAACATTTAAGGTACCTTTTTTAGTAGATATTACTTGACCATTGACCACATGAATGTTTATTTCATGAGCTAATAATTTAACTTCAGAAACTTATTGCTCCAGATCCTTTTTTACTAGATAACTACTTGCACCCGAGTCTAGAATGAAAGTTTGATTATCATTAGCTATAATTTCATTTGATATAACTTCGTTAACAGTTAAAGCAATAAATAAAATTGACTGTACATCATATAGGCCTACATTGTTTGCCCTTTAATTCAGTCTAAAGTTATTAGGGGGTTATCTGAATCCTCTGACTAACCTACAACTTCTCGGAAACCTTCCTCTATTGAAACTGTTAGATCTTCCCCTTCTATACGCTCCGTCTCATTTGAGACAATGAATGGCATAATGGGTCTTATCACTACAATTGAAACACCCTATGCTAGAAGTATTAAAAGAAACTTGATTTGATTTTATGCTATTTCCTACAAAATTTATGTTGCCTTTTAGCTTAGTTTCTTCATCAAGAAAATGTGATTTAACAAAATGAAAATTAAGGTCAGGCTATGTCTAATGTAGAACCACTGTTTTGTATTCTTTGGGTAGCGGTAACAAAAGGCGACAGACACGATCACTTTCATTTAATTTTGTATTAAACTCTTCTAACTCCCTTGTTAATACTGATAACGAAACATAATTTTTAAAACTCTAAAGAAACATAAGGTTGATTTGACCGTTACTGTGTTTTATTGGTGTTTAGTGTGTTTATTATTATTTTATGTATCACTTGGCAATCACATGAGTAACAAATGATGTTTTACAACATTTTATGAGAAATCATATTTATAATGCAAAACTCATGTGACAGAAAAAACTGAATTTCCAAACTTCACAGCTGTCAAGGTCAAGCATTTTAGCCACTATTACGTACTAAAATTATCGATCGGTCAATTTGACCGATGTTTCGTTTTAAGTGTTAAGGTATCAAATTTTAAGAAATTATCTTCAAGGTTATCTTTTATACACTTCAGGGTAACTGATTTTCTCCACAGAGTCAGCTTGGAGAAAGAACTAGATCCTTAAAACAAAAACACATTTTGAAAAGCTTTTGACATACTTCTGGCGGATTTTGTATCTTTAATTAGGTCCATGCTTGTTCGATACTCCCTGAATAATCAAAGCCCTAGTCTTTGCATCATTAACAAGAAATTGCCTTTTCTTGGTTTAGTCATCTGAAGGGGCATCTTTACTTATAACTGATAATAGCTGTTCCTTTTCGAGGATAGCCGTAATTCTAAATTTCCAGTTATTGAAGTTGTTACCTATTAATATAGGTACTATGACAGTGCTCAAAGCCATATTTTGTCATCCACTTTAATCACCTAATTAAAAACATTTGATCATTTTCTCTGGGCCCATAACCTTTGTTAAGGCTTTAGGGGTTAATAAGACCTCATTTAGTGAATTACAAAACAAGTTTATTAATGTACTTTATTGAAGATAAGACACACCACGTTTTACATTTTAAGTTCACGACATAAATATACACAGACACAACCTCTTTTTGTACAGAAAGACTTTTCCATTTTAGGAAAAGAATAAGAAAAACAGCCTTTAGTAAGAGTAACTTAAAACATACTAACATATAATGTGGACTATATGACGTTTATATGGTATAAATGTGTTTCAAATGACTCTTAAACGAGTTTAAAAAAAAACAATAACATGTTATTGAGCATCTTGATAGGTACATCAACTTGATAGCACTTGAGGAAAGCGAGAAATAACCTCCATTTCAGTAATAGGGCATGCTGCACTGGCAGCATCTTGATACAGATCTTATAGAAGTGATTTACAGTTTGTGTTTTAAATTTCTAATTCATGCTTTGAACTTTTTCATAAGGAAAAGTATTCTAAATCATTCCAAGCTTTTATATTATAATTATTTTTTCCTATTGAAGTATCATATACCAATGTAAAAATAAAGATTTTGTGCAAATTATAAATTTTCCTTACTCCTTGGGGCCGGTTTTATATTATGGTAAGCTACTTGTTTTAGCATTTTATGAGATTTGGTCGTTCTGGAATGTCCATACTCGCCAAGGGGTTAATCCTTATGTTACTAACCTGTATCACTAGTTAAAGTGGCTGAATACAACCTACTTAAAACTTTTAGTATGAGTTTTAAATTTTTCCTGGGAAAATTACGATAAATTATTCTTTTCTTAACTTTTAACTTAGGGTGTGTTCATTATCTTTAATTAGGCCAACTTCACAGATTACTTCAAAACAAAATAATACCTATTAAGACAATTCTCCATCTTATTTACATACCAGATTTTTCATCTCATCTGAGCCTTTCTGTGATTGAACTACACAGTCCAGATACTGATTACTGAAGTCTCTGACAAACACTTTCAGCACGTAAGCAGCAGCTAGATGTTTAAATAATCTGTATTGCTGCAACAAAATAAATGTTTTACCAAACATTTTTCTTATTTTATACCTTTTGGAGCAGGTTGTATATACTTTAAACTGACCCACGCCCTATTAAACCAAATAATGAGCAGCTCTCAAAAACCTATTTTTAAAGATCTAAGACACATTTTTCTAAATTTTACTGATACTGAGATTATCAAACGTTAAAAAGGTTCAACAGAAAGAAATAACCAGCTGTCAAATTAATTTCAATATTACTTTTTTATATTGGTCAATGATTTTAAACCTGTTTCAATATTCAACTAAATTAAATTTATATCTTCACATTATCACAGCTCAAAAAATTCTACTAAAACATTTTACTAACCATATATACTGTCTAATCCATCTAATTCAATTCCAATACAGTAGGCCTATTTAATAATTGAGCTGAGAATTTGTATATATTTTTTTTCCGATTTTATGTTCTTATTTTGTGATACTCATGATAATAAGTATCTTTCTCTTTAACACTAAATCATACAAACCGAACAAAGTACAGAATTACAGTTAGTATGATATATTTTACTAACACATTCACTGCTGAAAAAAAATTATAACACTTTTATCGAAGCTGAACAATTTTTTTAGTGAAATTACTTATATATGAAGTAGGAAGTATGAAAATGCTATTACTGTTGATCAACGGATAAAAAATTACGTCATTGGTTAGCGGTTGCTATGGGCCTCTCAATGTCCGGAGATTGCCTGGCGAGGTTGCGCCAGTATGATAGTTATTATAACCTACTATTATTACTAATAGACTGTTTTGTTAATCTCCCCCTTACAATATCAATATTGTATCTATTGAAAACAAATTTTTATAAACCAAACTCAACATGGCAACCAAACACAATAAAGGCGATAAAGTATTTGGAAAGGTAAGAGGCTTTCCTTACAGGCCTGCCATAATTGAAAATGTACCCTGGTCAGAAAAACAAGCAAAATATGAAGTAACATTCTTTGGGACACAGGAAACAGCTACTTAATAAGATAAAGATGTCTGTCTATACTTAGAATACATATACATACATGGAAGACAAACGACTGACAACTTCAAAAATAAAAAACTCAATCGAGCCTTGAAGGAAGCTGAAGCAGGTACAAAAAAGTAATACCCTGAAAATTTCTTTTAAGATTTTCTTAAAAAAGTACAAAAAGAACTTAACCTAAAAATGAAAACACAAAAAAGAGAATATTTTCTAAAAAAACCTCAACAACCTGAGGGATGAATTTAGCAAAGAAAATTGGCAAAAGGCGCATACTGCCCATGATGCTGAGGAGGCATACAATGCATTCCAAACCACGATCAGACAAATATTAGATTACATATGCCCCAGTAAAGAAGTCAGAACAAGACGAATGTGTTAATTTTACAGTTAACTAGGATGATGAGGCAAAAACTCTAAAAGAAAACTTTCTAACTGCTTTACCCAGATTTGAAATCATCAGAAATGAAAATGACAGGACATTAATGGTTGAAAAAAAACTTATGATCAAAAACTTAGAAAACTTTGGTGAAAAACCACTGCTGAATATATTAACAATGCAGAAAACAACAGCCAGTCTTAAACCAAAGCTATGAAATAAATGAAATTCCTTCAAAACTAATAAAGTACCGTACTGTGCCAAAAAACTATCAATACCATTAGTAGTAAGTATAATAAATAAATCCTTCAGTTTGAGACAGTTTACCTCCTTGTTGAAAATAGTCAAGATATACATATGCAAAACACAAAAAAGGATCTTCCACAAAACTAGAGAACTATTGCCCCTTATCACTTATATCAAACTTTGCAAAAATAATTGAGAAGATTGCTTTAACAAGAATGCTGAGCCACCTTGAACAACATAACTTAATAGCAAAAAATCAGCATGGCTTCCTTAAAGGGAGATCCACCACGACAGCCTCCTAGAACTTCCTAACAAACCTCATAGAACAAATAATAGATCGTTAAGAGGAACACAAACATGTTTCAACTGTCTTATTAGATTATGGCAAAGCATTCGACTGCCTAGGCCATAATCTCATCATGACTAAACTGTCATCACTAGAAATAGAAGGCTCATGCACTTTAGAGGATTAGAATTCTTAACGGTTTACAGTCTACATTTTTAAAACGATATTAGACATTAAAAACCAAGAACCATAACTACAGAGACAAAAGGACAAACATAATTGCAATACCAGGAACAATCAAAATTTTGTAATTAAAAAACATAAAAAGGAAAAATGTAAGGAAAGCCCCTCGTACACTGAAATCAAGTTCCTACAATACATTCTAGACAGCATCAGGAATGAGAAGAACTATAATAAATTTAAGAGAGATTTGACATTTTTACTTTTTAGTTAACAAGGAACATTATGATCTAGACCAATTCTTGTCTAAAAATTTGCAATAAATTGTAGGATATATTTCTTTTGGACATACTGTATTTAATTTAATTAAATCACACAAGAAATTTACACATTCATGTACATTTTGTATGTATATTTGAATAAAGTTTGAATTGATTTGGTAAAACACTGGGTGGCTACTTGAAAAGACAGAGTCAAACTGTCGAAATCAACAAAATGATAATGGTAGGAAATGGTGTATAAAGATCAAAGCAATTTACAGTGAGCAGAGGTGTACCAGAAGGATCATTCTTGTGTCCCTTTTTTCATTCTCTTTACAAATGATCTCCCCAGATTTATCAATGACAGCCATGTACAAACCATAATGTATGCAGATGATACAACCATTCTATTTGCAGACGACACAGCTCAACAATTACACTCATACATCCTAATATCAATAGATAAATCTCTTCAATACTCCCTGCAAAACGACCAGGCTATAAATCCAACCAAAACCACACAGAAATTTTAAATTTTAGCAGACGACATGAACAAATGCAAGAAATTCCCGATATTTTGACTGAAAGAAAATCAAAACTATTGGGATTAACAATTGATGCCGAAATCTCCTGGATAGATCATATATATAATCTGGCTAAGAAAATTTAATCTGGAATATATGCAGTGAAAAGAATGAAAAAAACAGTTTTATACAATCTCAAAACGAGGACCAGTTATAATAATTATAGTTTATTTACATCATATGATTAATTTAGAACATAATAAGTATAAACTGACAAACTGTATACCCTAAGGGGTTAACCCTTTGAACGCCATAAGCGAGTTAACTCGCTCACATACTCAAGGCCATAAGCGAAAATACTCACATATTCCCATGATAACATTTAGAGTCAAATTTAGTTTTCCAAATCAAGAATAGATGGCAGGGCAATCCACATTTGACCTTTGCCAACTCATTCCATGACGTAGTTACAACATCCAATTGGTATTCATTGGTTGTAAACAGACTTTTGTGTGCGTCACTGTTTACTGCGCAGATGCCTAGTTCCAAGAGGGAGTTTACTCGAAAATCAGCTGACAAATAGATGCAGACGATGTTTGTTTAGGGTGATTTTTATAACCTAGTCTTTGGTGTTTAAAAGTTATTTAACTTTTATTTATCTTTATGAGTTAGTTTTTATAATATTAGTCGCTGTGTTTGTGTAAATATATTATATAGTAGTTTTGAGAAGTGTGATACAATATACTAAACCTAATTGGTTTAGTTAGTTCGTTGGTTTAGTTTAGTTCAAACCTATGGATTGAATGATTGGCTAAAAACGATTTTTTTGTCTATGTAATTAGTTAAGAGTAATAAAAAAATTGGCTTCAAAAAAATATTAATTTTTTTGCATAATTTGGTGCGAAGGAGAGTCTTGCAATGAAAAATTTGGCGTTCAAAGGGTTAAACTTGAAGAAAATTACTCAAACCCTGGTGAGAAAAATCAGTGCTTATATGAGCCTTTATAGTTCTGATTAGAGTTAGCATAACTAGAGAATAACAAATGGATATATAAAATTTAGAATAGGTTAATTTAGCTTATAGTATTTACATGAAGCTGGTAGTCCAGCAGTGGCAGCTCATGGCCAGTGGTGTCGCAGAACTGTGTTCTAACCGCAGCATATCGCACTGCTATCGTAATTGCACAGGCCAGTTTGTTACAACTTTCTTGCATGATTGCCACTCTTCCTGCTGATAGATTTTCCAAAGCAGCTCCTGGTGACAGTTCAGTTTTAATAACCTAGCACTTTCAATAATAATGAGTGTTTTGGCACTCATGGTACCCCCCAAAATACGAAAGGATGGTATCAGTCCATAATATAAGTACACTGGGAGGTTTTAACCTTACAAAATTAGCACTTGGATTGGGAGGTATTGGTGTATCCTCTTCGCCGTCAGATAAATAACTGAACTTGGAATAGTCATCCGCAAACATTTTAAGTTAAAGTTGAAGACGACCTTTGAACCTATAAAGAAACGGTTCTAAAAAAATTATAATCTAGACGGAATGTAGAAAATTAGGATATTCATCAATTTTACTGCATACTCTTTACACCTTCGGATTGAAGCCATATATACGAATCAATCTTACTTTTCGGATATCCGCACACCTCTAATTGTGATGATAAAATGCAATCTGACATGAAGGGAACACTCGAACCTTTTATTGGAGCTGCTAATTCATCACCCAAAAGCAGAAAAGGAACAAAGTTTTAAATAATCTCTGAAGATGCAGGACTTCTTCCCTTAATGGATTAGCAAAATGTCTGTGTGTGACTAGAAGGAATTTTTTTGTTGTGTGAGGAATTTTTTGATAACTTCTAGGCAGAATTAAGTTAAGATGTACTTAATATGACAGATGATCTAAACAGTTGAAAAAAACTAATATTGTTTTAAATTTTAAGTATATTATTATTTTAATCTTTAATTTTACATTGATTATACAAACCTAATATCCTCTGAGGATCAGTAAAGGATGTTTCATATTCACCATCTTCGTTGATATCACCAATACGGTTTAGCAAGTTCTCCTTTGGTATTCTATAGTTGTCAAAGAAGATGAACCTGCAATAAATATTAAATTAAAATTGATGAATTTCATGAAAATATTAATGTAAAATAAAACCTTGATGATTTAATGTTATTGGTAACAAACCATCATAATAGCTTGTTTTGTGACGGTATTTCCAGCAAAAATAATACTAAGTACTTAATTTTGTTCGTCTACGTAGACAATCAAATGTTTCGTTATCACATTCTCAAGTACTCCGGGTTTGAACAATGCGATTAAGTGTTGCAAAATTTACATTTGGCCTATTTTGTCGTTCGCTGTTCACATAACCAACAAATTTTCCACTTGTTTTCATTCTACATTTTCTCTTTGTTAAATGAATTTATGTGATATTAGTTTTACATTTTTATATAATTTTAAGATGAATAACTAGCTAGATTACGACAAGGTACCATAATTTCACAGGTTTCAATATTGTTATAGAGCCGATCGGGGTATTTTATCTGCCTGATATTCCAACTCTGCGCCTTTGGCCTTTGTTTGATAACAGCTGTGCTGTCACTGCTTTTTCTACTTCCTTGTAACCGATATATCAGTGACAGAACAATATTGGTGATTTTGTCACCGGTACAGAAATATCGCATATCCCTGCCAGATACGCAGATAGCCAGCCCGATGGGATCGAGCCAACGTCGCCTGTCAAATCTTGGTTCTTTGTTAATGGTGATTTGTTTTTATCATTGTAATAAATAAAATAGTTGAATCATGAAATAAAATTTAGAATTAGTTGATGATTAGTAGAATGAATTGATGAATTATTAGAAAGTTGATGTAATTTAATGGCGAATTATAAGGTTTCTGTTGATTTAATTTATGAATTACGCCATATTAAAATTTGTTACTGGTACTTTTAAATGCAGTGAAGTAAAAATTTTAGTTTTGTTGTTCATCCTATGAATTTATGATTTTTTATGTACCATTTAATAATTTAGGTAAAGTTTTATTGATTTATTTCCTAATTTATTCTTAGATAAGTGTGATTCTACTTTGTTATTGCGACTTGCGAGTGTCCGAATCCGAAAACTATCCGATCCGAAATTGAGCTATCCAATCCGAAAAAATAATTCGTTATCCGCACACCTCTAACATAAAATTTAACATTATTATGTAAAGCCATGTCCTTTTAGTGTCTTTTATTGAAACATTCCATTATTTTACTGCAATTTAAATCTATTTTTTATTTTTTTTGTTACTGCAAGTAAACAAGTTAGTGAGCAAACATAGGTTAGTCTAACGATGTAAACATAAACAACATCAAAAAATTTATTTATTCATAAATGCTTACAGCTCTATCTAGCAACAGACCTGGATATATCCGCATGCCGCATGGGCAAATAGAGAGCCATGACACGCTGGTGAAAGAAATTATTCCTTCACCAAGGAAGGAATAATTTCTTTAATTTTATATACATAAAATATATAAATAAGTTTATATTATGAAAATAAGAGTTGACATATTGCTAAGCTCATCATGATAAACCATTAAAAAAAACTCGATTCTGATTTTTGCAAATATAACCTAATATTTTAACCCGTACGTTGAAAAAATCGTCAAAATCACGATTGTTGCGAACGTGTTATGAATAGTTCAGTTACACACAGATACATAGTCTTTTTAATAATTTATATGAAAAATTTAAAGAGATAAGACAGAGCCAAAAAAAAAAAATATGACATAGCTTCAAGACTGGCTCATTCACTGGTGCATACAAGTATAACGTAAATAATATTAATAAAAAATAAAAAAAGTTACCCGTTGTCAATGCCGTGCAGCCCAGTCTTCTCCCCCATGTCACCGATGGTTAATCCTGGAAACGGCAACAGAGTCTCTGGATCTCTCACTGGTACAATGAAGGCGTGAAGTCCATGACATGAACTGCCCGTCCACAGCTGCGCGAACAAAAGTGCATGTGTACATTGCTTACCTGTCAACATTACAAGGTCATATTGCAACATATTATATAACAGTTATATTATAACTTGCTGGGTGGCAGAGAGGTTATAGTGCCCACCTTCAAAACTGAAGGTCACCGGATCAAATCCCGCAAAGGTCGAATCTGGACCCAGTTGCCATTGAGCTATTAATTAATGATGCTTACTACGTTAGGTAGTCACAAGGCCAAGAATTGGACTATTCCCCAATAAAACGTTAAAAAAATACCGAAAGACATAAAATAACATGTTGGAAACTGGATTGAACCATACTACTCAACTCACAGTTTATGGAACTCAATGATCACATGTTGATGCAGGGTGTTATATAAAAATACCAATCACATACGATGAATACTACCCAAAGAAAAAGAAATAAACCAAGGATTGAACTTTGACTTTAACAAAATAAGAACAATTTCCCGCTGAATAATAATGATTAAATAATAGAACTGAACAATATATTAAAAAATAAACTAGGAGTACAATTATATATTCATGTAATGGGATGGCTAAACTTAGAAAAAACACAATTTTAAAGTCTAAGTCAGTGTTCTTATATTTGTCTGTTTAGTGTTTATACATACCGCTATTTCAAAAGTCAGTTTACCAAACTAATTGAGGTAAACTGACTTATGAAACACAATGCTTTCGTAACTAATGTTGCACAAACTGATTTTAAACAATGATAAAATCAGCTGTTAAAAAACTAAAGGAAAGAGATAGAGTACTATAGTTTTTAGTTTTTTTTTTAAGTTGTGTCATACAGTAGCCATTTTTGTTGTCAATATAATACCATAATTTAAATAGTATTTTTTCGTACATCTAGTGATAAGCTTATGTTAAAGTTAAAATCAATAAGTTTACCCTTTGAGGACCGGGCAAAAAAAATTATGTCCAAAAAATGAAACCCAATTTTTTGTTTGAGTCTCCCAAAACTACACGCTCCAAACGGCTGTTATGTAAAGGATAAAAAATTTATATTTTCCCTAATTTTTACACTAGCAACATGATATTTTCATCAGATTGTCAGAAATTAATTGTCCTACTCTTTATTACAGTTATTACAGTATTACAGTTAGGTTTGGTTTCCGATGGATTAGAAAATTGTGAATCAATCCATTCAGATATTTGTTTTGTGAGAATGGTATTAATATGTCTTATCGTTTCAGTATTGTTATTAACTAGCCGTGGCTCAGAATATCTAATCTTTCATAACGAAGCCGTAACACTATGCGTTTTCAGAACATGACCAGTCTTAAAGTTAACACATATTTACGTAGGGCGATACGAAGTTCGCCGGGTCAGCTAGTATTTCATATAATAAAGAAATTAAATTATTTGCTTCTACGTCAAAAAAAATAAAAGAATCAAAATATTTATTGCTGTTTTAATCGTTAGGTACATTGAGTAAATGTTTATCTGATCTTTAATCCAGCAAACCAATTTGGATCCAATCTGAACATGAGTTATCTGTTCTGAGTTCTAACCAAAGAAATTATACTATTGGCACATCTCTAGTATATTTATTGTTAGCCTAATTTTACAGTTTATTTCCGTTTATGAGATAACTATTATATTGTTAGACTATAGAAACTTAAATAAGTTTTTTTAATGATAAAAACTTCTTTGATCATTTATTCTGTAACCTGTTATTGACTATAATTGGGTAATTTAATAACTGTGATTCGTTATTTCAATTGCTTTACCCATACATGCATTAGCCAACGGGAATAACAATTTTTAATTTTAAACCTAAATGCTTACCTTACTCTCTTAAATTTCAGCGTACAGGCCCATGATGATGGGTTGCTGAGGTTTAATTTAACGAATTATAATTCTAGGTTTTTATTTCTCGAGTTTGAGAAAGATTATAAACAAATATTAAAAAAGACAAACCCAAATTGCCAACCCAACACTTGGCCGCACGGTGGTCGGGAGTGTTCAGGATGAACTGGTGCGAGACAGAATCGTAGGTAGCTGTTGTACGAAGGTGTTTGGTATCGCTCCCATGGGCCAGCTCAGTCAAAGCCAAACAGCTTAAGATCTACAAATAACAAACAACAAAAATGCTTCAAATAATTATATTTGGTTTGAATCAATACTAGTCAATACTAATGATTAAATATAATACTGAAATGTAACTACTTAGTAAAGAAAATAATAGTGGTTTTGTTTCTTCAGCTACTTGATTAGCAAATACGAGGGCTATTTATTAAGTAACAAACGTGTTCTCGTATTCAGTAGCTTTCCAGCTATACCAGCGAAAGTGACGTTGCGCTGTGCATTGTTGCAGCATTTAAGTTTAAACTGTGTGCTGCAATTGAAAATCCCACGAGTTGTGAGGTCAGATCAGTAATCAGTCAGTTTTTGGTTAGCCAAAAAATCTAAAACCGACTGAAATTTATCGTCAATTGTGTGAAGTGTACGGAAACAACATTTTGAATGAAAGTTCGGTCTGGGAATGGTGTATACAGTTCAGAAATGGCCGCACTAACGTTCATGATGAGGAGAAGACTGGACGACTGAGAGTTGTCACAGATGAACTGGTTGCCAAAGTCGATCAGAAAATTACTGAAAATTTTGCATGATAACGCCCTCATTGCCTCATTGCATGATAATGGCCTCACTTGGCACTTGGGATAATTGCACACAATATCTTCTTCCTCATTCAAATGGGAGACTTTCCCTCATCCACCTACCACCTTACAGTCCAGACCCTGCTCCAAGTGACTTTCACTTGGCACTTGGGGGATTGGCAATCTGTCAGACCAAAATTTGAAACAGAAGTGCCGTCATATAAGGACAGCTGTTTTTAGAGGAACTGAAAACATATTCTTTAAATTATATATCCATGATCTAAGCTATTTCACAAAGGGAGGTAAATACATTTACAATTAACAAACCTTTATATTTGTTGGTGACTGTATTGGTGTATTGGATGACTGTATTGTTGCACTTGAAAATAAATTTAATAAAAATATCTACTTAATTTGATACCAATGTGGAGTATGATTCAGCAATTTGTCTTTTGTTTCTTTTCATGCCTCTCTCAGTCTAGTTCTGTCAGCTCTAGGTAGTGATCAAACTGACATCATTCATATATACTTTTTAGATTATTGAATTACTACATGTTGTATTTTATAAGTCAACTCTACATTATAGTATTTCAATTCTTGTTTCATAATTGCTTAACAGATTGTTTATCCTTAGCTGATATAATAAAAATCTTTTGAGATTCCTGAGTAATTAAAAGTAGAACTGATAAATTATTTTATTATTTTTTTTTTATCAATGCAAAAGGAATTGGTTAAGCATAGGGGCCTAACAGTAAGTATTGGGACCTATGGGTAGACGAGCATTTCAGACTTCAACACTTTACTTACCTTCCCATCCCAGACATCTTTATAGAACTTCTTGTGCCTCTCCGTTCCCAAGCTCAGTATAGCATTGGCAAACAATGAAACTCCGAGGGCAAACTTGACAGACAGACTTGGGTTGTACAAATTGGTAGCCTCATTAACAGTCATTATATATCTAGTCTATAACAGAAAACAAACAATGCATAGTTGTTAAGTAAAAGAAAGCAACATTTATAATGTATCACATATAATTTATAATCATTTTCCCCATCTTACAATTAAATTTTAAGGAGGGATTGATGACTTGTATAAGTATTTATACCTCCGATAGGTTCTATATAAACATTGAGGAGCATAGCACAGGAATCTGAAGTGCAGGTCCTCGTAGCTAGTAATGAATACTGCAGACCTTTACAAAAATAAACCTTCACACAACATTACCCTCATTAACACCATACTAGATTACAGTTCCCACTAAAACATAACTAAATAAAACTAAATTGGGCCACCTTTAGGATTAAAAAATCTACTTTGTTGCAATAAATCATTGCCATATATTGATGATTATTTACTGCCTACTTTATTGTTTTTCTGGTAAACTATGTGAGATTATTATTGTTTGTTTGGAAGTAGAACGGTGTAGTACACTTGCTCAAGTGACAGGAACTGAACTCAATGGAAAAATTCAGTTTATTGTCATTTAACAAGTTTTTAACAACATTTTAACAACTTAAATTTAAGTTAAAATACACTGTGAAAATGAACTAAGTTTCGAAACACGTGTCGTACGTATAATGTAAGAAATAAAATGTTTAAAGGGAGCACAAGTTCTTTTAATTTAATAATAAGTATATATATATATATATATATATATGTGTGTGTGTGTGTGTGTCTGTGAACACGATAACTCTCGTAAAAATGGTCCGATCAAGACCAAATTTGGTAAAGACGTGTATTCCTACAAACGAGACAAGTTCGTAAACCAGACATATCGGTCAATGGGAAAGGGTAGTTTGGGGGGGTTTGTACCCCAAAATGGGCTTTTTGCGTTTTTCTCATGTAATTTTTAAAGATTTCTAATTTTGTATTTCACCATTGGAATCAGCTTTAAAAACTACACAATTAAGGTCCTTAAAGTTTTTCTCTATCTCCAACGGTTACTGAGATATTAAAAAATCTAAACACAGTACGTTGTATTGTGGGGCTCCAATGTTAATCTTATGGAGGATAGGGAAAAACTAATATTTCCCATACTAACCAATATTTTTGGATAAAACTTGATATTTAGCTTCATGTGGTTGAGATTTATCCATTTATGCTTAAAAAACATAGTTTATGTGTTTATCATGGCAGCAAACCTGCATACTCTTTTCCCATGTTAATCATATAGGGAATAGGAAAACTCCTTTATTTATGGACAGATGTTGATGCAAGTTGGTGTAAATGTTAAGATAAAAAATATTTATGGTAGAAATGACTACTTTCAGTGTTCCTCACAGCAGCTAACCTGCACACTCTTTCCCATGTTAATCATATGGAGAATAGGCAAATAATTCTGATGTTTATGGACAGATTTTTATAAAACTTGTCATATATTATTATTATATTATTGATTTGGAAATTCGCTGAGTACGCAGGTCTGCTGCGACGGGGGTATTTTCTTTCATCAGAACACACCAGGTATACTAATAGACCAGCAATCAGATATTTAAACATTAGGTATGACTCACACAAACACACTTGTTTATGCCAACTAATATGATAAGATAGGAGAGAAATGCAAACTCTACAACAAATCAGAAATCAACATTTAATGTCTAAAAAACATCAATGTAATGTTCAAAAAGAAATATTTGTAAAAGTATAAAATAATAAATAAATAGTAAAATTCATATATTTATCTATTAAGTTTTGTAAAACACTAGTTAATAATGAAAAAATTAAGTTTTCAAAATATTTTGTGACTACAAATATACCTTCCTAGGTGAGGTTAGAACCTGAAACCACAGTACCTATCTCACACCTTAACCCTGAGCTACCTCTGATCCTGGACTGCTAATTTAAAACCCATAAAGAGAAGGTTATGGCTGTGATGGTCAGAAAGACTTAGAACATTTTATAGTAACAGTTGGGCATTGTTTTGGGTTTCTTTGTCTGATGTAATCTACAGTACTGACACAGTTTCAGGAAAATTATAAGATGGATATTTTAATCTATTGTCTCATGATAATTTTCCTTTGGAGGCAAAATGAGACTACAGTTTGTAGGACTGAAGAAACAGATATTGTGCAATGGTGACACTGAACCACGGAGGCTGACCCACAGAAATTCAAGAATGTGACTAAATCCCAATTTGGGCACATGTGACATGTGAGATAAACTGTAGAAAATAAAAAAATGAAAATCTTCTGAGAAATGTGAATGACATTTATCTTAAAGTGATGTTTTGAAGTATGAAACTTAGAACTTATATACTATATTTTTTGGTAAACCAAATCAAATTTGCTTATTAATTTTTTTCGTACGATTACTGAAGACATAATCAATTTTATTTCATTTACGTTTGTATCATACAGATGCTTGTTGATGTTAACTTACTGTCATGAGTGATATCTTGTGGATGAACTTAAAAATAACATGTCTAAACATAGTCTATTTTTCGTGTTTATACGTTGCATTATATTGATGCTGGTTCATGTCTTTACTATCATATGATAGATATTCATACATATGATGTTATATCGTTGATGTCTCTTGGATGTACAAATTAATGACCCAGATGTCAAAGTAGAGTGTAATACTAACCAAATATAGACGTTGTATATAAAAACTAAAAATAAAAGCAAATTAGTAAACCTCTGAGTTGGTTTACTAATTTGCTTTTATTTTCTACGTTCAATGTATGATATATATCATATATATCTGAAACGTTCATTCTCTATATTTTTATATGTGTTTGCTGCTACGGTAATTTGTTGTTTTTGATTTTTTAATTCACCGCACGGGCTGCAGTAAGCCATGGTAATGGTAAATTTTTTTCTTTTACGCAGATATGTAACAAAACATACAAATGTTTACACTTACTAATGGTAAACGTTTACTAGACAGTAGACAGGCGTGATACGTATCCCAGGAGGGATGGGGGTAGAGGGAGTGATTTATTTTTAGCACACGCACGCCTAGCAACAATGACATGTCACGGGACTTACATACACCCGCCAAGGTCACTGCCATTTTGAACACTAATTCATCCGGCCTATATAACCCCAATGGCTACATCTCCCTCGCTTACCGCGAATACAGTGACGAAATAAGTGTGTAAAATTATTTCTCGGGAAATCCGAACAGGCTTCAGTCCCAATTAATTCGGATTTGAGGGGTTCCACCGTATACGTGTAACCACTAATGGAGATGTTAATATAGCTCGGTTAAGTTTTTGTGTTTCAGCTCTTGACTTCCTGGGTGAACTTTTTCTTACTCTCAGTCCTAAATACAGTGTCACAGACTGCCTTTTTGAAAAAAAAACACTTAAAATTATTTTTTACTGTTAGAAATCATTTTATTAATTTAATAATTAATTTGGAATGATAACTATATGAATTACATTAAATTAAGTTTATTGAGTACAATTACCAAGTCCAAAACACACACACGAGACGAGTCGTAAATCAATCGCGTACCGTTCTGGGTCCGGTCTCATAGACCGCTGACGACAAACAAATCTATAAATATTACGATCGGTAGATAAGTGATAATAGGGATCGGTTTAAGTGGTGGGGAGGGACAACTGCCTTGGCTGAGGTAATGTCTTGAAACCAATCTTTGTATTTACAGTTTCAGCATGTCAGAGGTGTAGATGCAATATAATAGTAGAGTCAGTAACAATCCTTCAGGAATACCGGCAGAATAGGTTAGTAGTCTGAGTAAACTGTACCTAGTTTCACCATGAAGATCCTTTAAGTAAGAACAAAGAATGAGATAGTAGGTAGATGGAAGATATTGTTTAAATTTTGTTAAGAAACCGGGATATCATGCCTTGTCAAAGGTTATCAATGACATCTAAAAATGCTGTAGTATTTTAATATATTTTTAATTTCCTATCACAGAGGTAATATTGCCAACGCTCTATGAAGTTGTTTGTTTGTAGAATGATGGGATCGAAGCACACAAAATTAACAATTTTTACTTTTTCAAGTAGCTAGGTCAAATATAAATCATGATTTAGTATAAAATCTACTATTCTTGTTCATGTTTTTATTACGGCTAAATTGGACAAATCACTTTTAGACCATTTAATTCTTTACAGTTTTAATTAAATTTTTGACATACCCGAATCTTGTAGCTCTGCGTGTGAATGTTGTCAAACACTCCAGAGTGATGAAAAGCTACCAGCTGAGCCGCAGTCACATGTTTTTCCTCATCAGATGTTTTTACAGTAAGCGGACATCTTTTATACAGAGGGTTCTGTTCCAGCAATTTCCAAACTCGCCACTGATAAAAAAACTTCAAATTTAATTTGCTAATTTTGGGAATTGTTCAATAAAACTTATGTTTAGGCATATAATATAGGCCTATAGCAAATATTGAAATATAAAATAGCCTATAGATTAAGTAATGAATATAAAGTACAGAGTAGATCCACCGAAGCTCAGTCATCCGAAATTCCGGTTAAGCAAGGCTCTGCAAAACATCAAAAAATCAAACTGTGCGCTGAAATTAAATTCAACCATTCTTCAGTAGCGGTCTAGGGCTGCCTCCACAGCTAAACTCTCATTTGGGCACCAAATTGATTTTAAAGGAGTTTTTAAAGCTAAGAATGTTTTTGTACTTTATGATAAATTCTTTGTTTCTTTTGTGAGTATCATATTATAAAAAGTAAATCATAAAATTTATTCATTCTTTATTAGTGCATTGAACATCATATTCTATGTCTGTGACAGATTATCTGAATTTTCAGTTAACACCCATATAGTCCTCTATTGTTTCGGATAATCGATTCTCTACTTCTTACACGATCTTGTACAACTAATAAAGAACAGTGATTTGTACGATTAAACTTTAAGTCATTATGCTCATATTTCTTATATAATTATAAGGATTGTAACAATAAATGTTTAAGATTAATTCTTTACATTGCTCAATCCCTTTGAGCATATAAAGAGGAAAGTACGCTACCACAGTTTAAACCGTAATGTTATAAAATACCATCTGAAGTGTAATTCCATCATTTGATTTTTTAAATATTTCCAAAGTACTTCTAATAATATGAAACCTCTTTCACTAATACTCAGGGTTTCATTTGTTAATTTTCTACCTTTTCTTAGGATTCAGATTAATTTCAGTCTGTGTTTTATGAGAAAGCTTCCTCATAAGTTACGGTACTTGCGAATAATGAGGATACATTCATTAACTTCCAAGTAGTATTTTAAACAATTTTTTAACTTATGAAAGTATACCTTTATATACAGTTGATCAGGTTCTTCAATATTCAATCTCATTTTCTCCCAGTTGAAGCTGGCTTCGTTTCTACACTTTTCTAGAGGATTGGTATTTGCAATGATTGGTGACTGTTCAGAAGCTGACATTTCAGGAACTGGACTCATGATCTGTAAATTAAGTGTAAGCTTAAGACCCTTTTATCATTGTTTTCTAAGCAACCACAAGGAAATCTAATTGTTTTGAGACTCCCTGAGTATTTTAGCGAATTTCCTATATGGAAGAAGCTATTACCGTAGGTATCAAGGTAAGACTTAAGCCCGGAACCGTGTAACTTTTTCGTCTTTAGGTGCCTCAAATTTAATTTGCTAATTTTGGGAATTGTTCAATAAAACTTATGTTTAGGCATATAATATAGGCCTATAGCAAATATTGAAATATGTGTTTTGGCTGTTTCTCTGGAGCATTGCTATAGATTAAGTAATGAATATAAAGTACAGAGTAGATCCACCAAAGCTCAGTCATCATCGAAAATTTTAATGTAAGGAATAATTTTTTGGAGAATGTCATCAGGTTCATAAATCAATCATTAGGACCATATCCAAACTGTGTGCTGAAATTAAATTCAACCATTCTTCAGTAGCGGTCTAGGGCTGCCTCCACAGCTAAACTCTCATTTTTGCAGCTTTTGTTCAACAGCAGCCTTATTTTTTCCAAAATTACAATTTTACATATTTATAACTACACACATAATAAAAGTCCATATCAATATTCAACACATAGGTTATCTAAATTTGAAGGTCACTTATTTATGGGCGTCAACATTTGTAATAAAATTTCACCAACTGTAAGGCACTTAAGTTATAGCACATACAAGAACCAGGTTAGACGCCTCTTGCTTGATAGGGCGTATTAAAGTGTATCTGAACTCAAATGATGATTCACAGTAGTAACTGCTCCAAGAGGATTACTGTCTTGTATGTATGTTTTATATACATATATATATATTAACTTGAAATAATTGAACCAAGTACCCTTAGACAACATTTTAGCGAATTTCCCATAGGGAAGAAGCTATTACCGTAGGTCTCATGGTGAGACTTAAGCCCGGGACCATGTTATTTTTTCTTCTTTAGGTGCCCAGAGTCCAAAAACAATAGTCGTTAACATTTTTATATATACATATATGTATATATATATATATATATATATGTATATATATGTATATATATATGTATATATATATATATATATATATATGTGTGTCTGTTAGCACGATAACTCTCGTAAAAATGGTCCGATCGAGACCAAATTTGGTAGAGACGTGTATTCCTACAAATGCTCGGACGAGTTCGTAAACCAGACATATCGGTCAATGGGAACGGGTAGTTTGGGGGGGGTTTTGTACCCCAAAATGGGGTTTTTTGTGTTTTTCACATGTAATTTTTAAAAACTTCTAATTTTATATTTCACCATTGGAATCAGCTTAAAAAACTACACAATTAAGTTCCTTAAAGTTTTTCTCTATCTCCAACGGGTACCGAGATATTAAAAAATCTAAACACAGTACGTTGTATTGTGGGGCTCCAATGTTAATCTTATGGAGGATAGGGAAAAATTAATATTTCCCATATTAATCAATATTTTTTTATGAAACGTGATATTTAGCTTCATGTGGTTGAGATCTATCCTTTTATGCTTAAAAATCATAGTTTATGTGTTTATCATGGCAGCAAACCTGCATACTCTTTTCCCATATTAATCATATAGGGAATAGGCAAACTCCTTTATTTATGGACAGATGTTGATGAAACTTGGTATAATTGGTTAAAATAAAAATTATTTATGGTATAAATGACTACTTTCAGTGTTCCTCACAGCAGCTAACCTGCACACTCTTTCCCATGTTAATCTTATGGAGAATAGGCAAATAATTCTCATGTTTATGAACAGATTTTTATAAAACTTGTCATATTTTATTATTATTATTGATTTGGAAATTCGCTGAGTACGCAGATCTGCTGCGACGGGGGTATTTAATCTTTCTACATGTTTCGGGTAATAATCCCATTTTCAAGAAGTGTAAATGTTTAGTAGACCAAGTGTAAAAACATTTATACTTCTTGAAAATGAGATTATTACCCAAAACATGTAGAAAGATTAAAAATGTTGTCTAAGGGTACCGGTAATTGTTTCAATTATTTCAATATAATGATATTAGTAGCCCTATTTGATGAAATAAACAGTAATATATATGGGTGCCAAATACCTAATAAATCCTTTTTAAAATCAGTGTAGTAAATGAAAATGCCTGTTTTTGCTAATTTTGTTTTTAATAAAAATATTTTCAAGCAATGAAGATATTGTGTACAAGAAACAAACTATATAAATATAAGTACGTGTAAATACGGCATGTAAGTGTACTGTGGGTGTCTATATGTATGTAAATTATATGTATTTTATGGATATATTGACATCGTTATTATTAGAGACTGTAAAATGTTGACAAGTGCATATATTTTGTTTAAATTTTCTAAAAAGTAACATATGTGCAATAAAGATTTAGAATTTTGAACATTATATGTAAACACTGAAGAGAAATTGTTTTAATATAAGCTGCATGATCCATTGTTCAAACAAGGAAACAAAATTAACCTGTTACATCTAGGCCTAATTCTACTCAATAATGAAATATGGGATACTACTATGGGATGCTAGTGTCAGTGGTGTAGTGGAGCCAGCGGTCTGGAACAGTTTATGTAGCTGAAGCAGTGCTCTAGCACAGAATGTGGAACCAAAACTTACGATTTTTTCTGGTACTTTGCCCTTTTTTAGAAATTAGTAAGCGGGTAACAATTCACTTGAAATTATTAAAAAGTCCAGAACACAAGCGCATCACTTCCATCTCATCTCGCGATATCGAGGCGATTTCAGGCTGATTAGTAGTGTTTGTAATTGAGGAGGTATAGCTTAGTGAAGAAATTAGCAAATGGATAGTATTGGACAATTTAACTTGAGAAATGGCGCGTTATAGGCGTCACTGAGAGAGAGAGAGGGAGTCACGTAGTTTTTTTGCTACAGGGCGGGAGTTCTTCTTGTAACCAAAAACGCTGTAAAGAATTATGCAGATCCATGTCAGTAGTAGAGAGGAGAGAAACAGAAACGTTAGAGACTTGAGCAGAAGCGGGGATACAGGGAGCTGTTCCCACAATAATATATCCAAAGAGGGTGCCAAGAGCGTGAGGCATGTTTTGGCCCAGAGAGTGACGTTCATCCGTCAGAATATGCGGATATAGTGCTCCGCCGAGTAAAATGTCAATTGGACCAGGTTTATTAAAAGTGGGGTCTGCCAGAGTGTATGGCTTTACTTTAGAGAGCACTTCCGGTGATAAATTTACATGTGGAAGATTGACAGAAATAGTTTCCAAAACATGGAAATTATGTTGGGTGGCAACTACGTGCCCAGAGAGAGATTCTACATCAAGTTTCATGAGGCCTTTTGAATGAGCTTGAGCTTGTGAGAGACCAACAACATTAATGTTCGAAGGCAAGCGTTGTGTGCCTAATAACTGAGCAGCACGTTCGCTAATAAAATCTGACATACTACCCGAATCTAGTAGGGCACGGAATATACAGGTATTTCCATTTGAGGCGGTGAGTTTAACAAGTGCAGTACCTAGTAGTAATGTAATATGCTCATTGTGAGTTGAGTGTTGATATGTGTTTGTGAGCACGGCGTCAGACGGCTTTGCACTCTTGGCTTCTTGCGCAGTGGCAAGGGTGGGGGGCGGTGTGTGTGATCGGTTCACGTGTGTGCTTCCAAAGTGCAACAGAGAATGATTTTTCCCACGACAAGTCATACATGTAGATGTGGTTTTACACTCTTTTATTTTATGTGTTCCAAGACAGGAAGTGCATCTATTGTTGTCTTTTACTATCTGATATCTGACGCTCGGGGGTTTACTTTTAAAAGTCGGACAAGCATATATTTTATGTCCAGTTTGAGAGCAACCAAAACACAGGGTTTCTTGATTGTGAGAGTTTGAAGTATTTAATGTGGTTGAGGTCATGGCTACCTATTTAGGGGCAAAATGAACCTTTTTAGTAGAGTCAAACCCTTTTTGTTTTGAAGAGGTTGAGGGGTATGATTTTTTAACATCATGAGTTTGTGTATGCAACCTTGCATCCTCAATTTGAGAACATTCCAGATTTAAGAATTTAATTATTTCAGATACTTTTGGTAAAGAGTGTGGTTCTGTATTATCATAACTGTTTTGGATTGTTTTACTATCCAGTTTACGCAACAGGTGTGCTGAGAGTAGAGGATTATTCTCCGTGACGTCACAATTCAAAGCCTTTAATGCTTCAGTGTGCTTATAGAAGGTAGTAACAAAGGCACGCATTTGTTTAGGCGCGCTATGTGCGAGAGTCGGCAAATGTAAAATATGATTTAAATGAAGAGTAGTTAGGCGGCGTGTGTTGTGGTATCGTTCCCTCAATAAGTTGTAAGCTATCACATAGTTTGGAGCCGTTAAATTAAGCGACTTAATCAAGTTAAGAGGTTCGCCCAACAATACACTGAGCAAGTATTGAAATTTTGCCACATTAGAAATACTGGCATTTTTATGTACAGTCTTATCAAACAAGTTTATGAAGGAAATCCATTTTAGCGGGGTTCCATCAAAAGTTTGAAGGTTACGCTTAGGTAATTTCACACCGACAATGGCTGAAGTCGGAGGAAAGCTAGCACTATCACTAACCGAGGAATTCGGTGTAGTAGGCGTAATGTCTGGAGTGATTGCTACCTCAATAACACTCGAGATTCGGACGTATAAGTCATTAATTTGATCAACGTCAGTCGACAATGTGATCTCTGTCGCTTCTTCAGCTTCACTTTCAAGAATGCGGTTTAAATTACCTTCAAAATCTGACCGTTTCTTTTTGAGCTAAGCAAAAATTGTATTAAGCTGTCTGATTTGCACTGGTGTTAGTAGCTTGTCACTAGCAACTACTTTGTTAACAGAATCTTCAAGTTTAGTAAAACGGGCTTTAATCAGATCTGTTGACTTTCTGTATGTGTCATACTTAAAATCTTTAGGAGCCATTGTGAAAATCAATTATTATTTGTAACAATTAGAGGAATAAATATCGTGAGTACAAATTAGTGACAAAGAGACAATAGTATGAGTTCTATAGGATACCCTTAATTAAACTCTACTAATAAAGGGACATTGCATATTAGACAGTAAAATTGTCAGAGCTTAATATGTAAACAAGTCAATAATTAACCTAATTACAAAAGTTGAAAATACTTTACAAAAGAGATTGATTAAATTGCTTTGGTTTCAGCAAGATATTTTACGAAAAACAAATAAAAGTTCATTATGTAAACAACATTATTTAGAATTGAAACTTACAAATTACAACAATGAACGCAATTGTCTGAGACACAGACATAATAATTGTCTACAAGATATTTTTAAGATTTGACTGTATTTAATTCGTCAAGAGTATTACAAATGGTGAAAAAGTTATCATTAAATATACAAATGCTGAAATACTGGCGCTAATATTTTTATAACATAGTTGGTATGACATTGACAGTTGTGAATGTTTGTTTATTATGATCAATGACAAGACCTAGGTCAGTTACGACAGGGTATTGAGCAGAGTGGCGGTGAGGGGGACAAGTATGGAGAAATTAGCAAATGGATGGTATTGGACAATTTAACTTGAGAAATGGCGCGCTATAGGCGTCACTGAGAGAGAGAGGGAGTCACACGGACACGCACTGATGTGTCCACTCTTTGAAAGGACTGGCATCTTAACTGTGCACAGCTGCTACATCCATACTTGTACTAGTTTTTGTACCTTCTAATCTGCACAATTACTTGGTCAGAAATCAAGTACATGGCCACAACACCAAGTACTAAGGCAAGCTAGATGTTCCTCATCGTAGGCTAAGCAAAACCAAAAACTCATTTTCAGTTTTAGCGATTAAAATTGATTGACAATAAGCTTCCTGACAGCATAAAGGAGATTGAGGGGGAGATTTTGTCCGCGTTACTTAAGTCCTGGCTGAAAAAAAGCAATTTTTTTACATTGCATGAGTTTTTGATAGTAACTCTGTTGGCTTGGGGCTGACGGGACATTGAGATCCCATCCACTGCGAAATTACCAAACATCTATGAAGTCTATGTTTTCATCCAATATATATATATTTATATATGAGAGAGTGTGTGTGTGTATGAGAGAGAAAGTGTGAATATTTATTATTGTTATTATTATTTTTGACACTGCTAATCCTGACATGTCTTGATTGTTATTGTCCCTTGCTTGTCTGGGTATCAAGCAAAATTAGAGGTAATAAGATAACCATTAAACCCCTTTGCTCCAGCACAGCTATTTTAAATACTATACCACTAGCTACTGGCATACAAGCACAGACCTCCTACTCAAAGTGCAAATAACTTAAATATGCCGAGGATAATGACTTCCAAAATACGTAGATATGCGTGCAAAGATGTGTATTTATCATATTTTAAACTTAAATTGCTATTTTCATATAATAGGGCCTATTCGTATTAGACTTAGGCTGCTTGACAACTATGACGTAACTCCTGTCTTTGTACACTGTACATTTAAAGATATTTTTAGCGTGTAAATAATTTGAATTCGAAAATAGCTATTATAATGTAAAAGTATGCAATTATTTTAAAACTTTACGTAACTAACTTACTAACCTATATTACTATGAAACGCCGACAACCTCTGTAAAAGATAAATGAAATGAGTTTCAAAGAAGCTTTTAAAGTCAGTATTACCTGCAACTAATGAGTGACCTTGATAGACAGTTTTCCAGATAAATGTACAGTGTAAATAAATCACTAATTGGCAAACATTATCAACATTGAATCACAGTTAATTTTCATATCCACAACATGGCATAAAATGACATTCATAATGTAAATAAATATATATTCGCTCCACTAGTCCCAGGTTGACCAAATAGGACCACTTCATAATACTAGATTTACCAAAAACAACTTCTAGCTTCCCATCTCCATAACGCATTAAGTAAGTGTAAGCATGGATGAACGGATAGTAAAACTTATAATCCGTTCTTCTCTGGTGTAAATCAAAGTAAGTTCATAACCTAACCAAGGAGTATTGTAACTCCACTCGGCCGATGTATATGTAAAATGTCTGTGTGACATGCTGTATAATTATTGCTACATAAACACATTATAGGTTGGTGTACATATTACAGATATAAATTACAGAACAATCTACTATTTTATGAAACAAGTCCATTCCGGCCGAGGGGATGTACAAGATATCGTACTTAGTCCTTGTCCTGGGGACATGGGCCGTCTACTTCTACTTTGGTTAGTCTATGGTTAAATTTATGCAATCAAGGTGCAGTATATAATATAGTGTTTAAAAAATATTTGATCATAATTGAGATTTCATAAATTCTTGGCCAGTTAACAAACTTTAAGTATAAACAAATATCTCTTTTATTATTTATTGTCTATAATTAATTATCTGCATTTTAAAATATAAGAAATTTTTATAAAATAATAGAGTCTCAAAAACAATTTAGGAACGTGTGAATTTATTCATTCATACAAACAGTCTCGCTCTCCTAGTTAGTTTGATCTTTGTTATGTTTTGACCTGGATTTCAGGTTTAAGACAACCCCGATAGTGGGGATTCACTGTAGTTTGTACGTTGTACTGGATTATTCTTTTTGGGACATTCTGAGAAAAGGTTTTGTGAGAAAGACCCGTAAGACACTTAACGCTTCGGGGTTCGAGGCTACAGTAATTTTTGGTGTGACCAAATCTCTGACATCGAATGCACTGAAGGATTGATTTACCTATGCGTTTTAATTCAAACTGAGTTTTGCAATGAAACAAAAAATCAAGGCAAAATATCTCATTACCGATATCAGTATCTTCAAGTTCGATTGCACATAAGGGGATGGGACACTTGTTTTTGTTGTACAGTCTTGTGACTTTTCAGATTGGGTAGTGATGAGATTTAAGTTCGGCCGAAATTTCTTCGTCACACAATGATATCGGAATGTTCCGCATGATGACTGAGAGACGTTTTATTGTCTGGTGGACAAAACGAACGTTTATTGTCTGGTGGTACTGCACATTAATATTAGATTAGATTAGACTAGATTAGATTAGATTATTTGAAATGGCGACCATACCACAAGGTAGGTATTTTAAGCCAAATATGAATGAGGATTGAATGTAAGATGATTGTGGCGCGATCTTGTAGTCTTGTTACTGACTAAGGCTGACATGTTCCTTAGACAGGACTGTTAATTAATAGCCCAACAGCCGATGGCAACTAAGGGACCTACAGTTTAACGTGGAATCCGAACCACACCCTCTGAATTACGAATTGGTCTAATTATGAGGATAGTCTTTATTGTGAATTAACGTAGTATTCAATAGTGCGGACGTTAATCCACACAAGAGAACACTACACCCACCGACCATCGCCCACAACTATCCACAATTCGTGACCTCCAAGTAGCTGGATTACAGGATGTCGCCACCATCCCAGTCATATAATATCACATATAAGTCACATATAATTAAAGTGAGCAGTTAATGCACGGAAATAATCACAGGTAGAGAAATTCATTTTTATGTTAGTTCCTTTATTGAAATAGTCATTTTCAGAATTTTTTCAGTCAGAAATGAAGGCTTGATAATACAATTAGAATCGTGGAGGAAAATGGGAGGAATAAGCTCAGACTTTGAAGAAGTAGACGTTTCATTGGTATCGTTAGTAGGTGCGATGGGATCGAATCTGTTTTTATAACGGTTTTGTACCGTTGGTTGGTTTGATGTAAAGGATTGGGTGGTGATTTGAATTTCTTATTTTCGCCGGAAAAGTCGAAATCCGTCATTTTGCTGATTCTCAGGGGTTGCATAGGTTTTGTCTAATGTTAGAGTTGGAGGTTTAAGAACAGCATTCAATGAATGCATTTAAACTGATTGAAGCTTGTGGGAAAAAAATAAAATTATAAAGAAAGTACACTAAAAAATAATAACAAACTTTATTGTTAAAATTACCAAATGAAACATGACGAACTGTATTTAATTTGTGAACACAGACCAAAATTCCCCTTTTGAAAAACATTAGATTGCTATGGTTGAAGTTTTTACTTTATGTTTAATGTTCAGTATTCAATGTTCTTTTCTGTTTGGTTAATAGATTTCCATTTCAGAATTTCGCTATGTACATTTAAGATTAGTTTGGATATAGTGTGTATTTATTTATTAATATTTTATTAATATTTCATAGTAGGTATGATAATTATATTTACTGTAATATTTGTGATATATTTACTACAACTGTCAATTGTCATCTTGATAGAGCAGTATGACAACTTGTTTTTGTGACACCCGTGTGAGGTACACAATTAACCACCCCCCCTCCGAGGACAAAACTTATTCTTTAACACTTGTTTTGTGACCCTTGTGAGGTACGCAACTAAACCCCCTCCTCCAAGGAAAACCTTATTCTTTAAATGGGGTTTATGTCACTTGTGTGAGGTACACAACTAGCCCCCCTTCTGAGGACAAACTTTATTCTTTAACTCGTATTTGTGCCACTTGTGTGAGGTACGCTACTAAAGCATCCCCATCCGAGGAGACTTGTGTGAGGTACGCTACTAAAGCACCCATCCGAGGACAAACCTTATTCTTTTTACTCGTTTTTGTGTCACTTGTGTGAGGTACACTACTAAAGCACCCATCCGAGGACAAACCTTATTCTTTTTACTCGTTTTTGTGTCACTTGTGTGAGGTACGCTACTAAAGCAGCCATCCGAGGACAAACCTTATTCTTTTTACTCGTTTTTGTGTCACTTGTGTGAGGTACGCTACTAAAGCATCCATCCGAGGACAAACCTTTTTCTTTTTACTCGTTTTTGTGTCACTTGTGTTCATGTGTTTAAATATATTTTTCCAGAATAATTTCTATCTACAAGATATGCATTCTACCCTTATTCTTTTTACTCGTTTTTGTGTCACTTGTGTGAGGTACACTACTAAAGCATCCATCAGAGAACAAACCTTATTCTTTTTACTCGTTTTTGTGTCACTTGTGTGAGGTACACTAAAGCACCCATCCGAGGACAAACCTTATTCTTTTTACTCGTTTTTGTGTCACTTGTGTGAGGTACACTACTAAAGCACCCATCCGAGGACAAACCTTATTCTTTTTACTCGTTTTTGTGTCACTTGTGTGAGGTACGCTACTAAAGCACCCATCCGAGGACAAACCTTATTCTTTTTACTCGTTTTTGTGTCACTTGTGTGAGGTACACTACTAAAGCACCCATCCGAGGACAAACCTTATTCTTTTTACTCGTTTTTGTGTCACTTGTGTGAGGTACGCTACTAAAGCACCCATCCGAGGACAAACCTTATTCTTTTTACTCGTTTTTGTGTCACTTGTGTGAGGTACGCTACTAAAGCACCCATCCGAGGACAAACCTTATTCTTTTTACTCGTTTTTGTGTCACTTGTGTGAGGTATACTACTAAAGCACCCTCCGAGGACAAACCTTATTCTTTTTAACTTTTTGTGTCACTTGTGTGAGGTACACTACTAAAACACCCATCCGAGGACAAACCTTATTCGTTTTACTCGTTTTGTGGCACTTGTGTGAGGAACGCTACTAAAGCAGCCATCCGAGGACAAACCTTATTCTTTTTACTCGTTTTTGTGTCACTTGTGTGAGGTACGCTACTAAAGCATCCCCATCCGAGGAGAATCCTTATTCTTTTAATTTTGTCACTTGTGTGAGGAATACTAGCACATCCGAGGACAAATATTCTTTACTCGTTTTTGTGTCACTTGTGTGAGGTACACTACTAAAGCACCCATCCGAGAACAAACCTTCTTCTTTAACTCGTTTTTGTCACTTGTGTGAGGTACGACTAAAGCAATGAGGACAAATTATACTCGACTTTGATAAATTAACATTGAGGACAAATGTTATTTTTTTAACTTGTTTTGGCGACACTTGTAGGAGGTATGTATTTAAACCCCCCTCGGAAGACAAACCTTATTCTGTTGATAAGCGTCATGCAGTACTAATATGCATACTGATTTTAATGAATAAACAGTTGAGAGCTAAGGAACATATTGATTTTCTCCATATTCCCCAAAACAATAATGATTACCCTTAGACAACGTACAATATTTTAAAATAATTCATTTCCAAAGGCAAATTGAGTGCACATAGTTGGCTAACGGTCCCTGCCGGATTCCGCACTACAAAGTAATTTTTTTTAATCAAGTTTTACTCAAACAGAAACGTACGTTCTAAGATTTTGAACTAAAAGTGAAATGGTTAATTTACCAAAGGCTTACATAAATCAAACATCGGGGCTATTTCTTCTGAAACTTTATCTATCCCAGCTCCGATTTGGTCCCACTTTTAGTATAGATACATTATCATTATAAGTATATTGCCACATACTTAAAATGACATGAAGAATTACCCAAAGAATATGGTTGGACATATTTTTACCCAATTTTGACAAAATTAAATACCACAGAAGATAAATTATTTGTGGTACCTATAAACGTATCCATTATACGAAACCAGGGTATTTCAAGAAAAAGGAATGATATTTACCGAGAAAAATTATTTTGAATTTTTTAAAGAATTAATGATCTTTCTAAAACATGTAATCAACATGTTCTATGATACATTTCTGTCAATCCCTTAACTATACACGGAGTTCTGGGCCCGATTGGATTTACTTTTAATCTTATAAGTGTCAGCCAAGTACTTGAGAGTTCGGATGATTAATTAAGCCAAACTTTTCCCTTCATATTTTAAGTTGTATTTCATACTTGGGAAATTGATGTACCTACTATAATCTATATACGTTAATTACTTATTCTGTAAGTATTTTTTCTAGGTTTTCGAAGCCATTGCGTAAAAGGGTTTTTATAAACTTCCAATACCGACAATATGGAAAATCAACCGATTTAATTAACACAGTTTTAAATAAGAGATTCTGTTCAAAGAAACCACTCACTTGTACGAGTAAAATACCTTAGGGCGGCTTAACTGAAAAGGATATATGCTCATCATCAAATAGGGTCTTTATTAAGCACTAGCTTTTTTATTCAAAAGTTTTCATGTGTTTAAAGATATTTTTCCAGAATAATTTCTATCTACAAGATATGCATTCTACCTCAAGACAAAAACATACCTTTCATTATTTAAAATATTCACAAACATCTCTAAGGGTTATTTGGTACGGTTTATTAATCTGGTATTGATAAGAGTGGAAATACGAATTATTGATTGGTTTTAAAAGACAAGTGCCACGGGTAAAAGGTAAGATTGTTTTCATAGCTCAAATCTATGCTAAAGCATTTGGATGTGAGATAAATTACCTGTAGTGTTAATCGTTGAGAGTCTATAGTAGTTGAGTTTTCATGTTTAAATTTAATCCCAACTAATAATCTGTAGTGCCAATCTTTACCAGTGTCTCTATTAGATGCCGTCATCTTTGCCCTTAATTTGTAAATATAGTCCTATGTCGAGTTGATTTTTCGGTGTCAACAGCGTCGTCATGTTGTTAGTATTGCCAAACGTTTCGCCCTTGCTGTGAAGTGGCATCCTCAGTGGCTAGGCTGAGCTTTATTACCGGTCCTTTTACCATAGGTTAAAGGGATATCCGAGAAGATTGGCAGATTTCTTAAGAAACACAATATTTCAGTTGTGTATAAGCCACCAAGGAAAATCAATACCTATCTACCCAACGGCAAAGACAAAATTCCATTAAGTTCATCAGGTGTATACAAAATTCCGTGTACTTGTGGTTCTGTATACATAGGAGAAACCAAAAGAATGATTTCCACCAGACTCAAAGAACACATTTGCCTTACCAAAAAAGTAAATCCCGATAAATCAGCCATACCAGAACACAGTTACACTACAAAACATGCTACAGGTTTTGACAAAACACAAGTACTGTCAATCATTGCCAGTCTTTATCAGGGACCATCATCTGTACCCCTAATGTTTAAACTTAATCCTAGCTTATTAGCTGTACTGTTAATCGTTGCCAGTCTCTATTGTTGACCATCATCTGAAAATTAGAGAAGCCATGGAAATAAGGAAACACAAAAATAATTTTAAGAAAGAAGAAAGCTTTTGTTTGCCCCAATCATGGCAACGTGTTTTACAAAAACTTTCAAAATAACACCTCAACAAAGCATTGCTAATTGGCAGGTCGACGCAGTCATGCCCACCCCCACCAATGCAGTTGATCCTTCCGCCTACAGGCGCCTGGACAAACAACCCTTCAGTCTTAGCCTAGCCACTGAGGATACACATTCACAGCAAGGGCGAAACGTTTGGCAATACTAACTACATGACGTCGCGGTAGACGCCGAAAAATTGACTTGCCATTGTTAACACCGGCCGCGAAAGCCTACGTTTGAGATAGTCCTAACTAAATAGCTGTTGTGTCAATCGTTGCCAGTCTCTATTAGAGGCCATCATCTGTACCCCTAATGTTTAAACTTAATCCTAACTAATTAGCTGTACTGTCAATCGTTGCCAGTCTCTATTAGGGGCCATCATCTGTACCCCTAATGTTTAAACTTAATCCTAGCTTATTAGCTGTACTGTCAATCATTGCCAGTCTTTATCAGGGACCATCATCTGTACCCCTAATGTTTAAACTTAATCCTAGCTTATTAGCTGTACTGTTAATCGTTGCCAGTCTCTATTGAGCCATCATCTGTGCTTAATGTTTAATACCCCTAATGTTTCTTAATTAGCTGTATTGTCAATCGTTGCCAGTTTCTATTGTGGACCATCATTTGTAGCCTTTAATGTTTAAACTTAGTCCTAGCTAATTAGCTGTATTGTCAATCGTTGCCAGTTTCTATTGTGGACCATCATTTGTAGCCTTTAATGTTTAAACTTAGTCCTAGCTAATTAGCTGTATTGTCAATCGTTGCCAGTTTCTATGGGGGAACATCATCTGTAGCCCTAAATGTTTAAACTTAGTCCTTGCTAATTAGCTGTAGTGCCAATCGTTTACAGTCTCTAGTAGGGACCTTCATCTATAGCCATTTATGTAATAACCAATAATCCAAAATAATTAAGTAATCCTAAGTAATCTATAGCCCTCAATGTTTAAACTTAGTCCTAACTAATTAGCTGTAGTGTCAATCAACATGAGACTGTGTCAATGTAAAGTATTTAAAAATAAGGTTTTACAGACTTTCATTTTTTTGTTGACCGTAAAATGATAATAGAGTGTGTTCTCTATCCTTTTGTCGGTATAAAAAATGCCTTTCCTTGTTGTAAGAGTAGGTATACATAGAATACAAGAACTAACGAAATTTCTTTTTACACCCGAACTTGTTGCTTCATTCCCATATGACGTAAAAATCTCTTTCCTTTCATCTTCTGTAATTGATTCCGAGCATTTCATTCTGCAGCAACAAGGAGGTTTCATTATTTTTGCTCTGGAATCAGCTTTCCTTTTTATTTGTGTACTCCTCGTCATTTGCTCTATTTCTTTTCCGCACATTGAATAGCCACTCATCTTCATGTCTAACCCTTTTTCTGACTGGCTGTTTAGTAACTGTTTTATTCTTTACCTTTCTTTGACTCCGTTGTCATTATGAAAGACTATTATTAACTTCTCTAAGACCTACAGGTGCTGGAACATCAATAGGCGTAAGGTTACTGTCATCTCTAGTGAGAATCAAATTGTTTTGCAGTAAATGGTCAATAGTAGGCCTACCTACTGGTAATTTAGTTTGTTTGGGAAGAACTTGAGAGCTTTTCTTTTTTACCTTGATTTTTGTAGGCTGCTGAACACTGTTACAAATTGGTTGTTCCTCTGAATCCGTACTTGAGAATTCATCAGTCAGGTACTCTTTGTCTGCATCGGAGTCATTCGATCCCAGTGAGCCAGCACTTGAATCTGAATAATCTTCTGGTCCATCTGATCTTCTGGTCAATTAAAACTTATACTCCTTGGTTTACCAAATTTGAAATAGAGGAAAACAGCACCAAGTCAACTTGTTGCCTTTTTCTTCTGAACTATAGAACTATGTCAACTTTCTACTATGTCAGTTCTTTTTACCTCTAAGTTGCTTAGTGACATAGTGTTATTTACAGTTTCCTATTTCTTTATAAAAGGACATTGGACACAGTGCTTTTTACCTCTAAATAGTGTAAAATAATTAAACAAGATGGTGCTGAGACCGGATTTTGAAACAAATTGACATAGTTCCCTTTACCTCTCATGTACATTAATTATATCATAGTAAATTTAATTTAGTGTTTCCTTTAACCCTGGAATAACATAAAATCCTAATAAAATAGTTTTAAATTCCAAATACAGGGAATAAAAAAGTTTGGTCACCAACACGACTTAAGTTGTAATGGGGCTTGAAGGCCAGTTCAGCCATCACGAATTATGTCGTGATAGGGCGTGAATGGGTTAGTAGGAAATATCAATTAAAGTAGTCAAGATGTGGTAGCGCAATCGAGATGTTATCCGGACATTCATTGTATTTCGACGGGGGAAGGCGGTGGGGAGGGATGGTTCACATCGGCTGAGGTTGACTGATAAGTCAGCTGATTCAGCTTTACCATCTGGCATTATCCCCTCTCTACTATTAGGGATGGTTAAATAATCCTCTCATTGCCGCATTTGATATGTTTTTAATTTTCCTCATCTATTAGATAGTTATTAGGTACTGTAAATTCTGATTTTCCAGAGCCCTTGTACATTAGTCCCTTGTCATTGTGGAGAAAATAAAAATCAGTTAAACATGTTATA
Organism: Nephotettix cincticeps; assembly: GCA_023375725.1. Classification (NCBI taxonomy): domain Eukaryota; kingdom Metazoa; phylum Arthropoda; class Insecta; order Hemiptera; family Cicadellidae; genus Nephotettix; species Nephotettix cincticeps. The sequence goes on from CM041791.1 coordinate 47,254,206, forward strand.
TTTACAAATTGCATAGTTAATGTAAGACAATATTATAAGGTAACCGTTGTTTATGACGGTTACGAAACAGTCCTTCCGTGAAAAACAACACTCGTCAACGCCATGTACAGCTTGCTTACTCTGTATTTAGGTAAATAAAAAGTTTTATAATAAAATATTATTCTTGGTAATAAAAAATTTAATGATAATATTAATGATAAATTAAGTAAGTAAGAGGTAATATAAAAACACTCTGTAGGTTTAAGATGAGTTTGTAGGATAAAAAGATGAGTTCTTGTAACAATGTAACAAGAGGCTGATAATGAAGTATGAATAGCTGTGTCAGAGGTATTATTGCAGAAGAGTATTTAAGAAAGGTATTCCGAGAAGCTATGCCGTTCGCCTGGCAGGGGCGAGCGAGCCTCTAGAGTTTGCCGAATAAGCCCATGATGCCGTACGCGCTGGCCCACATGACGTTAAATGGCACCCAGAGCAGCTCGTGCATGAAGTGCGACGCCAGGTTGATACCTCGGGAGATAACGAACCACAGGGTGCTCCAGTACCCGTGCTCCACCACCCTCTTCCTCAGGGCTTCCTTATGCAGAGGATTATAAACGTCGTTATCAAGACCGGCGCTGCGGACGGGGGCAGGGTCCCCTGGGGCAGGAGGCTTGGAATGACCAGTTGGCATATCGCTCAAGTTATCTTTCTCTTCTATAGCACGAGGAAGGACCAGAGACGGTTGTTGGTCCTCTGTAAATCAAACAATTCGTGATTAACGTTAGACGATAAGTTTATTGGAAATATTATATAACGGTTGTAAAATTGTATTATTAAAATTATAATAGACTAATCTTGTTGGGAATAAAAGTACGAGTTTGCTAAGTAATGGCAGTATTCAATGTGTGTAATATTAACACCATCAGCTTTTATTTTCGATACAGGTTTTGAAAAAGCTATATAAAAACATATATTTTACTTTTACTTTACACCTAAGGTAGGCTTTATTAGAATTCATGAAGGACTGTCTGGCGCTATTTTAAAATAATTTATGCATCAGCAAACAAAAATTCATCTTTCCTTAAGTTATCATTAAAAGTATGGTTGTTTTAGTTTCAATAAATTTGAAACAAAAATAATTTTAATTAATTTTATTTATTTTAAAGCTTATTTATAGTTAAAGTTGATTTTGTGTTAAGGGAAGTCCGGACGCCATAAGGACACAATGCTAAGTTCATGTCATGTTGCACCTCACCTAACAGACATAGAGTCTTAGTTTGTTTTTTATTTAAAAGAAAGGGCTTTTAGCAAGTTCCTGGTGAAGTAATATTTTAGCCATAGCAATTATTTTTTTTCAAATAATATTTTCCGATTTGTTGTAAATTTTGTAAGAAAAGAAAATTATTTGTATTCAAGCAACTAATGCAATAATCAAAATATCCTCCCACAGGGAGCTAGACTTAAATATAACTAGTAAACTCTAAAAATTTAATGGTTCTATATCAATTATTTTTCAAAATACACAAAGTAAAAGAATGTGCGTTTTCTGGAAATCAATAAAATAAGAAAAATTAGAGAAGCAAAACCTAATACTGGCTAATTAAATGTCCACCAAGCTTATAAGTTGGAATATCATTATTATTATTAGGCAAATCTTGATCATAAAGATGATTCATGTTTAAGAAGTTTGTTAGTGGTAACAATATGAAAAAAGGTAGTTTCTGTTAGTTTTTGTCTGTACAATGTTTGTCTGTTTTTGTCTGTGTTTTTGTTCTGTAGCGGTAGAAATTGAACCAAACCGTGCGTGTAAGGTCGTAAATAATGTTTTTTAACCCATTAATATACGGTACACATTTAAAAAAATATATTTATGGAAATAGAGTAATTCAACTAGTTGTTTTTGATAAAAACATTTTTTGAAGAAAAATTAATTTGTGAAGTTCGGACTCCCATTAAGCATAAATTCAAAAAAATATCAAAAGCACCCAGTTATTACCACTAAATTGGTGTTGATCTGAAAAGAAAAAAACTGGTTTTCTTTTACGAAATTATAAATTATTGATATGCTCAATTTAAAATGGCTATAAGCGAAATCAGATGATTTCGCTTAAGAATTTGCCACATTAATTTTTATACAGATTTCGTCTCTATCCATGAAATTTATTGTTTTATTGGTCTTACTTTCTACTTTTGTCTATCTGTATATTTATAGTTATTTATAACATGGTCTTCATGCCATTGAAAACAAGCATTGGAGGCATTGATATAGCATTTTATTCGGAAGACCTCGTGGAAACTTAGTTTCTGCAGAAATTCTGAAAATCGCTGTCAAAATACGAGAGGAAAATATAAAAATTCCCTGTAGATACTAGAGTCGTGCCTATTTTAAATATAACTATTTACCATTTGTATTGTCTACTGAGGGGAGAATAATCCTCAAAAATGAACTATCCATCATGAATCTGTTCTAAAGCATACCATGATATCTCGTTCTAACATTTAACTTGCTCATAAGCTATTACATCAGAGTACTTATTATAGAAGACAGTTTAGTAATTTTAGTAAAAATTATAGCTTCATTTTGATACATTTTGACTTAACGAGTATTTAATACACTATATACAAAATAGGTAAATTAAATATATTGCCACATTTCACTGTTTCAAACTGCACACTTTATTACGAACCTACTCGCATTTGGCCTATCTCTCTTCCATCAGATTCCTGAAACTATATCAATTTAATTAAGATTATATTTAAAATAAAAACAAATATTACTATTTCTACATTTAAAGAAAAAGTGTGTAGAGTTAACTTTTAACGTTACTAACAAGTTTGATATGATTGAATTTTTACTTATCAAAGAATGTTTATACAGAATTAAACCATGCATTTTTGACTTAAAATAAAAATAATGTTTAATTCAATCCTTTTAATGAAATTTTCTAAAAAAAGTCACCTCTGTTGTGGTATAAGAGGTTAGTCTAAAAAGCCACAACATTGACAGCCTTCCCAAACCGATGATAAATGTTTGACGATTCAACAATAAATTGATATTATTTACAATATTACAATACATTATTTTCCTATGTTTGATTTGTTTTAAGTACTAAGTGTACTAACAGCTGGTTTAATTAGGTTGAACGCTTAGCGCTTGTGATACGCATTCACCTGGACCAAGACGGCGGCAAGGACGACGACCAAGGAGGTGGGTAGGCCTATCATGGTTACTCGGCAGCGACTCCTGGACTGAAGTGGCGGAGCCTACGTCCAGAGGATGTGCGCAGATGAACACGTCAGACAGGTGTTGTCGATTAGCCCGGCAGTGACAGATTGGCATGCTAGAAACTGCGACCTTGGCATATCGTAGTGTTTAGTTTCTAAAATTTTATTTGTGGGAACTCTTATTTATTCATATAATCAACCCTCTCTATTTTCTAATAAGACCGAAATTGATATCATGCCACCCCATTAAAATCTCGGTGCCTACTCTAAATTTCTTATAAAAATGTTTCGATTTGCATTAAATATTTTGTTTGAAGCTCAAATTAACCAGTGTTTTTTTAATGAATGGTATAATAAAAACAAGTAAAGCCTTATTTACATTTTATTGATATACATTACTGTAGTAATGAAACATAAACAGGTAAACAGAAGTTTATAAATAGTTTTGAAAAACTAGTAAAGGTATTTAATATATTTTGGACACTTATTATCTGCTTACGAGCCGTGGTTTTCTTGCGTGTCAGCATTCTTAGGAGGTAATGCCGTTCCCTTGCGTTCTCACTGAAATGAACCACTGGTCTATAGTGAAATGTTCAAACTATGGAATTTTCCTAAATAGAAAAAAACTAATACCCCTTCACTTCTTCATGTTGAAAATTAAAAAAACCCGTATATTGATAATGTACCTTTATTTTAATCTTAAAATAAAAAGTACAGACAAAATCATTTTTATCGTAAACATTATTTTGTTATTTTAGAATATTCAACAACATAAAAAATATATAATAACCCCGTTGTAGCAGATCTGCGTACTCAGCAAATTTCGAAATCAATAATAATATAATAGATTCGATCAATATCTGTAATACCATAAACCATAAAGAGAGTTTGCCTATTCTCTAGATAACATGGGAAAGAGTACTCAGATTTGCTGCTGTGAGGAACACTGAAAGTAGAATTTTTCCTATCAACCATTTTTATTTTGACCTAGTTTCATAAACATCTGTCCATAAATAAAGGAGTTTACCTATTCTCTATATGATTAACATGGGAAAAGAGTATGAATGTTAGCTGCCACGATAAACACATAAACTATGATTTTTAAGCAAAAATGGATGGATATCAACCACATAAAGCTAAATACCAACTTTCATCCAAAAATGTAGATTTATTATTGAAATGTTAACTTTTCCTTTTCCTCCAAGTTTAGCATTGGAGCCTTAAAATATAATGTACTGTGTTAAGATTTTGTAATATCTCGGTAACCGTTGGAACAAAGAGTTAGTTCTTCAAAACTTCGAGGATCTAAATTGTGTGATCTTTTGAGCTAATTATAATGGTTAAAGATACAATTTTATAAAGGGTATATATTGCATGGAAAATCGCAAAATATCAATTTTTTAGGGAACAAAGCCCCCCTAAACACCCCTTTCCGATTGACCAATATGTCTGGATTACGAACTCGTCCGAGAACATGTAGGAATACACATTTATAAAAATTTGGTGTCGACCGGACCATTTGTACGAGAATTTTTGTGTTCACGGACACACACACACACACACACACACACACACACACACACACACACACACATTATGTGTAGTATGTTACAAAAGTAGTAGGCCTACCCTTTTTAAAATTTTAATTCAATCTTGACATTTTCGCACCTTTAGGCCATGTATACAAGGTTCACTTAATAATATAATAAAACTATAATCAAACGTAAATAAATGTTTGATATCTTTATCAGCAGCTGTTTTTCATTTAATCTTTTCATCTAATCACCGGGTCCAGATGGACTCGTTCAAGTGGTCCACCTTCAAACCTCTAGAGAAGTTCCATCACCAAGTTCTCTCCACTTTCCTTGACTGAAGGCAGAAAATGGGTTATTGGGTTGTTCGACTTATTTTGTTTGTTCATGTTTGTTTTCTGTCCATGAACCCCGGAGTGGTCCACGGGTTTGTTACGGCCTTGGACTACCATAAACCATAAAGAGAGTTTGCCTATTCTCTAGATAACATGGGAAAGAGTACTCAGATTTGCTGCTGTGAGGAACACTGAAAGTAGAGTTTTTCCTATCAACCATTTTTTTTGACCTAGTTTCATAAACATCTGTCCATAAATAAAGGAGTTTACCTATTCTCTATATGATTAACATGGGAAAAGAGTATGAATGTTAGCTGCCACGATAAACACATAAACTATGATTTTTAAGCAAAAATGGATGGATATCAACCACATAAAGCTAAATACCAACTTTCATCCAAAAATGTAGATTTATTATTGAAATGTTAACTTTTCCTTTTCCTCCAAGTTTAGCATTGGAGCCTTAAAATATAATGTACTGTGTTAAGATTTTGTAATATCTCGGTAACCGTTGGAACAAAGAGTTAGTTCTTCAAAACTTCGAGGATCTAAATTGTGTGATCTTTTGAGCTAATTATAATGGTTAAAGATACAATTTTATAAAGGGTATATATTGCATGGAAAATCGCAAAATATCAATTTTTTAGGGAACAAAGCCCCCCTAAACACCCCTTTCCGATTGACCAATATGTCTGGATTACGAACTCGTCCGAGAACATGTAGGAATACACATTTATAAAAATTTGGTGTCGACCGGACCATTTGTACGAGAATTTTTGTGTTCACGGACACACACACACACACACACACACACACACACACACACACACACACATTATGTGTAGTATGTTACAAAAGTAGTAGGCCTACCCTTTTTAAAATTTTAATTCAATCTTGACATTTTCGCACCTTTAGGCCATGTATACAAGGTTCACTTAATAATATAATAAAACTATAATCAAACGTAAATAAATGTTTGATATCTTTATCAGCAGCTGATTTTCATTTAATCTTTTCATCTAATCACCGGGTCCAGATGGACTCGTTCAAGTGGTCCACCTTCAAACCTCTAGAGAAGTTCCATCACCAAGTTCTCTCCACTTTCCTTGACTGAAGGCAGAAAATGGGTTATTGGGTTGTTCGACTTATTTTGTTTGTTCATGTTTGTTTCTGTCATGAACCCCGGAGTGGTCCACGGGTTTGTTACGGCCTTGGACTTTAATGGACTTATAGCCATGCTCAGTGTCTGCTTCTATACTTAATATGATTCAATATTTAATATTAAAATCATATGATTTTTATTATTTTTATTATTATTTTGTTGTCTTATTTTATAGTCTTCAAAATGTATTAAAAAGTTAGCAAGTTAAAAGTAATTTTATCATGTGTGCAGTATTATTTTTATGGCTCCTTGAACAAGATAAAAAAGTACACCTTTACACAGTTACGCTATAGTTTTATATTCTGGAAGGTAACATTTTTATTTGTTTTTACATGTTCCTAATGACAGTAAATAATTTTTCTAGTAATTCTTAAAGAGCATCCTATACGTAAATTGATATAACTTTCCTACTTTAAACACATACTGCAATAACATTTTTTATGTACCTATAACCTATAACATCTGCTTGGTTTGTATAATCTCAAAACATTAATGAAATAATAAGAAATCACTGATTACGCAGGTACTACTACGGGGGTGTTTCGTTACTTTTATTAGGTTTCACTTGATTTAAATAAAATTATATTCAGGACGATCTTAAACTAGGGATTGTTTGTGAAATGAAACAATCTGAACTTACAGGCTCTATTGAAGTCATATTACTGTTAAATTTTAACTAACTTTTCGACTTAGTATTAGCTATAATTTAATAGTTTAAATCATTAATATTATTATTGTACATAACAAAAATTTGGTAACATATACAGTACTGAAAGTATTATGAAAATAAATCTGAATACTTATTTTTGGTTGGAAAATTAAAGACCTAAATTTTTATTAATCTAAAACGAATTAAAAATATTTTTACTCTAAAGGGAAGATTCACAATGAACAAACTTGGTACATTGCCGTGGGCTACCAAGAGCTACCAAGTATGCTATGGGAATCCCTCAGCAAGTCGCAAGCAGCTGTTCAAATGTTGATTTCATCATCGACGGTTTGTTGTTTCTACCAACACACCTGTTTAGTTCCTTGCCTTTCATCTTCGTTCGTTTTTTCATGGATATTTTATATGAAGACTTTATGTAAATGTATATTCGACCCGTAACTTTTGATTAATTTTAAAGAATAGAATATTTAGTCCAAAAATTAATTGAGTGGTAACGTTTTGTATCTATAGTACGATGTCTGTTAGAGAATGTCTAATTCATGCCCCTCCTAATTCCCTCCAGATTGATTTCTTTTTGTCACTAATATAATAAGAATAATATAATAGTATTATGGTAATTAATTTAAAGTAAGGGCTAGTATATATATATAAATTAATTAATATTTTGAAATTAAATATTGCTCAGTTATTCAACATTCTCAAATATGTATATGTTACTAAATAAATATTTAGTGAAGCTTCTATTATATTTAATATGTTGAAAACAATACTACGACCTACAATAAAGGCAATACGTGGCCTATTTATCAGCTAACACATTTGGGGTTTGGACGTGATACCCAACTCACCCCCCCCTCAACTCACCAACCAACTCAACTAACCTCCCAAGTTTTAATTTTCAGGTTAAAAACTTGTTTGTATTAGTTTACAGATATGTGGGTTGTGTCATGTTAATTAGGATATTAACCATCAAATTCTAATCACAATCTTTTCTTAAAAATACTTTTAGATACTTAGAAAAATACTTTCACGTTTTTGGGGTGTTTAAAGGGTAATTAAACGAAAGCAACAATCTACTAGAATATTTAAACTCACTATCAGATACAATTCAATTTACAAAAGAAAGCCAAATCAAAGAAATTAATTATCTAGACTTAACCATCAAGATATCCAGTATAACTCAACTATTGACTAAACAATACTTTTTTTACGAGAGTTAACTTGTTCACAGACACACACACACACACACACACACACACACACACACACACACACACACACACACACACACACACACACACACACACACACACACACACACACACACACACACACACACACACACACACACACACACACACACACACACACACCCGGGCTTAAGTCTCGCCATGAGACCTATGGTAATAGCTTCTTCCTTATGGGAAATTCGCTAAAATTATAGAATACTAAACAATTCGTAAAAACTAAAGGTTTAATAAGTGTGCGAAATAAAAGCAAGAAAAGTATTTCCAAAATCTTCCGTGTGTTGATAGAAAACGTACTCATTCTATTGCTTGACGCCACTGTAACAAACCAATTAACTGGTGTAAATTAAATTTATCTTTTTATTAGCGAATTTCCCATAGGGAAGAAGCTATTACCGTAGGTCTCATGGTGAGACTTAAGCCCGGGACCATGTTATTTTTTCTTCTTTAGGTGCCCAGAGTCCAAAAACAATAGTCGTTAAAATTTATATATATATATATATATATATATATATATATGTATATATATATATATATATATATATATATATATATATATATGTGTCTGTGAACACGATAACTCTCGTAAAAATGGTCCGATTGAGACCAAATTTGGTAGAGAGGTGTATTCCTACAACTGCTCGGACGAGTTCGTAAACCAGACATACCGGTCAATGGGAACGGGTAGTTTGGGGGGATTTTGTACCCCAAAATGAGGTTTTTTGCTTTTTTCACATGTAATTTTTAAAAATTTCTAATTTTATATTTCACCATTGGAATAAGCTTAAAAAACTACACAATTAAGTTCCTTAAAGTTTTTCTCTATCTTCAACGGTTGCCGAGATATTAAAAAATCTAAACACAGTACGTTGTATTGTGGGGCTCCAATGTTAATCTTAGGGAGGATAAGGAAAAATTAATATTTCCCATATTAATCAATATTTTTGGAAAAAACTTGATTTTTAGCTTTATTTGGTTGAGATCTATCCATTTATGCTTAAAAAAATCATAGTTTATGTGTTTATCATGGCAGCAAACCTGCATACTCTTTGCCATGTTAATCTTATGGAGAATAGGCAAATAGTTCTCATGTTTATGGACAGATTTTTTTTAACTTGTCACATATTATTTTTATATTATTGATTTGGAAATTCGCTGAGTACGCAGGTCTGCTGCGACGGGGGTATTTTCAATCCTCATTCCTTTTCTAGCAAAATCAGTTGATCACTGGCTAATAATAACTGTATGGATAGTTAAATACAGTATAAGATCGGTTAAAACAATTGAGGTTGACTAAGAACCCTTAAACGACGGTCTAAATACTCAGTACCTAGCGCTAGGATTTCACGTGCCGAAGGTTATGAGACCGAACCCTTTACCTTTATCTTATCTTTACCTTTTCCATCAGTGTTTATGCTATATTAATTAAGGTGTATAAAATCGGTTTTATTTAAACCACACAAATGTTTTCATTGAGTAATAAATGTCTTTTAATTTATTTTGCTAATTAACTTGTGCAATACGTATCTTATTCTATCCGAGAAAAGCTCGGTCACCAGGTCCTATAGTTTTTACTTTCTGTAAATCTATTTAAAATCTCATAACTTGCCAAAACGTCGATGAAACAAAGTAATTATGAACTACATATGTGCGATTAATTTAGTTAAAAACTACATGTTTTAAAATGATAAGTTTGCAATTGCCAGGCTTCAGCTGGCGCTTATGGTGATAGATGAGCCGTAATGACTGTGATTATCGGCCTGGTTTGGACAACGTCACAGCGTTTCATGTTATGGGAAATACACCTTTACTTAACGCCAAATTCCGTTTTCCAGCTTGTAGATTAGTTATCCAAACACTAAAACAGATTTACCATTTATTCCCACCACTCCTAACTTTTACGACCAAATATGGATCATATTTAGCATAAACTAGTTTTAACTTTTACTAATTAATATTATATGTCGGCAAATGGATTTATTCCATACGATTTATTTTAAATTATTTGTTGTTTCTTTTAATTTGTTAACCGGTCGGCCTCAGCCACTGTACTCGATCCTTGGAGTTGGTCGACGTTAACAACTACTGTCGATCCTTGGAATTAACTATTTAAATTTTTGTTAAAGAACCATTACTGATAAAGTAAATTAATATGTTATTAACATTATATATATTATTAACCATGACTTGCAAGTATATACAGCCTTGTGTACTGTCATTTATTATATAAAATATTGTAATCAAAGTTAAAAGTTTGAAAATAACGTTCATTTTCATCAGTTTATTTTATTTAGATAATCTGAGAAAATCAACCTTTCGCCTCCAATAGTTCAGTAAATCTGTCCAATTAATTTTTTCAAAGCATGATTATGTGGCTGTGAGGGATTTTATTGAATAAAATGACCCTGTTACTTGTACTATATAAGTCAAAAGAAGCAAAATTACTGGGACAGATAGTTTGGTTAAATAAAAATAGGAAACAAAGAAAATAAAGGCAAATAAATTAAACGGTATCAGTGGACAGACACATATTTTATCCTTTAAGTAAATTTAAAAGAGATAATCTGTAATAAAACTATCGTGTTTTTCAAAGTTTATCCAAACATCATTTAATAGTTTATTGTTTCAAAAATAACCATCCTATCCTTAAAATAAAAACAAGAGAGACAAAGTTAAATTAGTTTTTGGAATTGTATGGGGGGAAACCCCCTCCCCGGTATTACGGATTTGTTGAGTGATTTGACCTTCCGCTCCATACCAAGTTTCATGGAAAACGGTTGGAAAATAAGGAAGAAATTTATTTTTAAATATTCTCCTTAAGAATGACAAAGGGTACATCTATGTGCTTTATTTACTGCACACCGCATACCATAAAGTACTAAAAATATGACACCACCCGTAAGTCCGTAATAATAACAGTACAAAAGTTACAGGCTTTGACGTCAAAAATCAATCTTTTAATTTTAAAAGGTACATATAAATAAGGTATAATTTGTCTACCACCATTAAAACCAGCTTAAAAACTAAATAAATTAGTATTTTGAATTATTAGTCAACGAGTAACGGTTCCAGAGAATAGTTAAATTTAGAATAGTTAAATTTTTTTAATATATGTTAAACGCAGAACGATGTCTGAGAGCGCACAAAGTTATTCTAAAGGTAAATATTAAGAAAAATCAATCTCTTCCTTATCACCCTCCAGTTTTCTATTAAATTTGGTATGTAGTGTGAAGTCACACCACCCAACAAACCCCAATCAAAAAAACTTGGTATGCCCGGAGCTGGGGGGATGGGTGTTGTCCTCCCATAAAATTCTAACAATTAATTTAACTTTGTATCTCTTGTTATTATTTTCTGAAATTAGACGATTATTTTTCAAATAATAAATTAATTATTAAATAATATTTAGTTAACTTTAAAGAATATGATAGTGTAAGATTGTTGTTTTAAATTTACATAAGGGAGAAAGTATGTGGTAGTCCCCCGATACTGTTTATTTAATATTAACCTGCTCCTAATGTACCAACAAAAAACTAATCATGACATTAGACACGCATAAGTTTAATAGTTTATAAAATAAGCATTTCTATCCCTTTTTTACTTTTATTTGTTTTACTTAATTGACCGCTCCTGAGAATTCTCCAATTATTTTTATAATTTAATGATATTTTAAAAATAATGCACTGCGACAGATAAAATAGCTTATCAATAATATATTATTTTTTGTGGAAAACTGCTTCGTATTTACAAATTATCACATTGTTGTGAGAAAAAAATATTTTACACCTAACACCTGCATTTAATTTAGACATTATAAACATCCTGTTAGCCTCTTGAAGCTGTTTAAGATTAATTAGGTTTTCATATTTCCAATTATTCTCTAAATGCAAACTTCTTACATACGCTGTTTTATTTTCGATAGTTTTTTTTAATTATTGCTTAATAACTGTAAATTAATACTAAGTAGTTTTAAGACTTATTTACATTTGCACAAGAATATATAATTATGTATGGGAGTAGAATTATACCATAGTGAAATTTTGTACATGTAGTAAATTTATATCTGTGCTCTATTTCAACTTGGCAATAATTAATCTGGCCTATATTTGCTCTTTAATGAGTGTTTAATTTGTCACAGCTGATTTGCTGGATGACGTTCGCACAAAATGGCGTCGCTTGAGCCTGTTTAGCGTTTTTAAAGTTTACCTCCAAAAATTGTTTCAGAGAAGGGAGACCAAATGATGGACTGATTGTTAGCATTGGTCGGATGGTAATGGTTTTATAGGATTATAAGATTAATACTGATTCACCGCCAAAAGTTGTAATAACTTGTTATTGTTATGCCAGGTTAACATGAACAAGAATTTAACGAATACCAAGACTCACAGTCGTTTAACAACAGAATAATCGAAAACTGCAGTCATTTGGGCCATTTAATGTCTCAGTTCACCTAACTAAACACACCGAAGTTAGCTAATCAAAATTTTGTTTAATATTATGTTGTTTCAATTTTATTTTTCTACAATAATTATACTGAGGAGTTCAACCCAACGCGGAAGTTAACCTCAGTCTATCTGTTAATTATATTAGTTAGAAAATAATTATGAATTTATCAAATTCATAATGGTAGTTTGACTTGAAATGAGTTCATACTACCAAAAGGCCGTAAACACAAAGTAGTTATTATAATCAATTTCTAACAACTTAAATACATTTTTATAGTATTTTTACAATTGAAACTGGTTTTTAACATACCTCTATGTTATTATTGAAGATGTCATATTCTCATGTTTTGACTGCTTTAGATTGCTGCTTGTTCAGAAAAAACATTATTTTGCAAATTAAAAACTCAAATGTGTTAGATTATACAACATCAGCCCCCAAGGTTAGTCGTACAATGATGACAAGGAAATAGATCTAAGTAAACTTTATTGGGTTGAGATACCGTATTGTAATATTGTATACTATTAAAATATTTGATTTACTTTAAACAATTTAAGGATAAGAATAACAATTGGGTCAATAAGTCTATGATTCCAATAGTGTTTTCACCAATCCCTAAATTATGCTCCCAATAGAATGAAGAAAATAAATTATCCCTGAAAAGACTATCGCCAAGTGATCTAACTCCCTAACTAGACAGGGCTTTATTTTAAAACAACCACGTAATTTCATTCTTCCTGACATACAGTTGGACTATTTCTTAAATTTTTACAAATTCTTTTTGGTTTGATTATTTTTAACTTTTAATTACGAATCTTTATTCTTTGTTTTTCTTCCATCAATCAAAAAGATGCACCAAGGAACATTCTCAATGGATTAGACTATTTCGTGTATTATTGTTTTTCATTAAATTTTTTCTGTTGATAGACTTGAATTTTTCTAGACAATATAATTAAATTTAAAATATATTTTTCTGAATGGAAAAGCTTTTTTCACGAAATTAATACCGTATCTATTTTCCCTGAATTTAAAATTTCTAAAATATTAAAAAGTAGACCATAAAAACATATTTCTTACGCTTAAGGTCTGCTGTAATGATGATTAATTGAAAAGCTTTCGTTCATAATTCATACAACACATAATTGATCTATCTTAAAATAAAATCAATTTGTATGGGAGGTCAAAGCACGAGTACCTATTAGTTTTATTCAAAAGTAAACTCAATTTTTACTACTATAATAAAGTTGAAATTCAATTGACTAGGGTGCTGATAAAATATTTTCATAAATTTCTTAGTGGTAAGGACTATAAATAGAAATTTATCAAGTTATTTTTTTAAACCATTGTCCTTAAAGATTGCAGGTCTCACTCCAATGCATTTCACCGCTATTGTGACATGTTTAACGAGTAACTAAATGTTTTCACTATAGTTACACTATATTTCATACACAGGTTTAAACACATTTACTTTCATTACTTAAAGTAACACTGCATAACATGAAAACATTACTCGATCCAAATAGTAGAAGTAATATATTTATATATATATCAAATATAGTGTAAATTAGTGAAAAGCATATAGTTGCTGATGATGCCACAGTAGTGGTGAAATGCGTTGGAGAAGTGAAGTTCTAAGTACAAACGCTACGAAAAAGATTTAAAAAAATATTGTTCATATTAAAACGTTTGTTAGCTTTTTATATTTAAGAATATTCCATAGGTTTTCACAAGTTTGAACATTTGATGACACATCAAGGTCGCAGTTTCTAGCATGCCAATCTGTCACTGCCGGGCTAATCGACAACACCTGTCTGACGTGTTCATCTGCGCACATCCTCTGGACGTAGGCTCCGCCACTTCAGTCCAGGAGTCGCTGCCGAGTAACCATGATAGGCCTACCCACCTCCTTGGTCGTCGTCCTTGCCGCCGTCTTGGTCCAGGTGAATGCGTATCACAAGCGCTAAGCGTTCAACTTAATTAAAAAAGTGTTAGTGCACTTAGTATAAACATAGCTTCATAATCAATACGTTTTGATTAATAAAAGTACCCAAGTTGCCAAAGTTTTGGTAGTATCAAAGTTAACGTTTGCTCAAGAAAAAGGGCCAAATCTGTAATGTCTGTTCTGTTATTAACCATTGTATAAAATAAGCGGTTTATGGGGGCTTAAAATTAAAAATTATAATGTTTGTAATTGAAATTTGATTATAATTGTTTTGTACTTGTATTTTTATATGTAATATAATTGTTTGAAAATTCTATTTTAATAATTTTTATTTAGATTTTTTATTTGTAATCTTTTATAAAATAAACGGTACCAGTGAACTGACACATACTTTCTCCCTTAAGTAAGTTCAAGAAAGACAATCTATAATAAAACTATCATGTTCTCCAAAGTTCATCTAAATAAATATCATTTAATAATTTATTGTTTCAAAAATAATCATCCCATTTCTGAAAATAAAAACAAGAGAGACAAAGTTAAATTAATTGTTCGAATTGTATGGGGGGGAAACGCCCCCCACCGGTAATACCAAGCTTTTTTGAGTTGGTTCTGTTGGGTGATTTGACCTTACACTTCATACCAAGTTTCATGGAAAACGGTAAAAAAAGGAAGAAATTGATATTTTAATATTCTCCATAAGAATAACATTGGACGCTTTCAGACAACGTACTGTGTTTATCATGGACAGTAAATTTAACTTTTCTCTGGAACCGTTAGTCGTAGACAAATAATTCAAAATACTAATTTGTTTAGTTTTTTAAGCAGTTTTAATGGTGATAGTCAAATTGTACTTTACTTTTATTGTTTTCGCTGAAAATTTAAAAATTTAATTTTTCTGACATTTAAAAGCCCATAACTTTGAACCGTCATTTTTACAGACATGCGGGTTGTGTCAAATTATTTAGTACTCTGTGCACTATAAACTATAAAATTATAATCAAAATCGTTAGAGCCGTTTTTGAGAAATTTGGATTTTTCACGTTTTTAAGGGTTTTTAGGGGTGAACTACCCTTAAAAATCAAAAATGAAAAAAAATGAAAAAAACGCCTGGAGATACCGTGAATATATACATACATGCCAAATTTCATCTAAATCGGACCAACGGGGTAGGCTGTGGCACTGTACACATCCAGACACACACACACACACACACACACACACACACACACACACACACACACACACACACACACACACACACACACACACACACACACACACACACGGACACACGGACGGACAGACATCACCTCCAAACCCACTTTTTTGGATTCAGGGGACCCCAAAACGGATATATCCACCCTCAACTCAAATTCGAAAATTTTGACGAAAACAATACTTTCTCCATATACTACGTATAAGGGGAGAAAGTAATATAGTAACACTAATGAATTCTGCGAATAATAAAAAAGGAAACAAAATAAATATTAAACTAAATCCTATAACAAAGGCTACTTTAACACATACCTTATGAAAATTACATATTTCCTAATTTAAAATTAGTTTATGTTATTTATTATTTCAGGTCGCCGATGGAAGGAAGAATTATGAAGCTCGCGTTGGTGAGTAAGCCTAGCTAGAAGTATTAGGTATTCTTTAACTCAATAAAAATGGATCATATAATGTGTTTATTGTTGCAAGTTCATAAGTGATAACTTGTTTTAAATCTGTAATAATATAACTATAAGAATGCTCCGGCAATCATTTCTATGTATGAAGTTCTGGGCTGAGAGGTACAGTGATTATAGAACTCCTTTCATAAACCGAAGGATACCGGTTGAATCCTTAGCATACGTGGCTGCATTCGTTTTTGGTATATTAGTTAATGCTACGGACAGCTGAGATAGATATTACATGACGGTAACAATACTAAATATGTCATCAAAACACGCACTATACTCTTTACCCATAGTAACCTTAGAATACCCACCTAGTGATTAAGAATAAGAATAGCATTGACGAACATATCGTGCAGAAGTAATATGTAAATTTTTGTACTGTATTATGCAAGTGGTATATTTAAATTTTCGAATTTAACATCATATATACTTCATAATATTAACACTTGAATTGTATAGTACTAGCTATAAGTAGGTGGGGGTTAAAGTTAAACATCGGGCTGCTGATAACTATCCTGGGAAATCGTCTGTTATTTAGATGATGATCCAATCCCAATAAGAAAACTTACTAATCAATCTATGATGCAATAGATAGTGGTTTTCGCATAAAATTTTGTTATTTTTTATTTAGATATCATAGTAGTGGTCATGGTAGCTTTAGCCACTCAAACCACAAGAGAAATTTAAATCTGGTAAAATATTGGAATAATCGGCAAGGTTCGATGTACAGTTTGGGTAGTTAAAACAATTTTCACTTGATTAAGTTTCTGGAGGACCCGTGGTACGTAGTTACATAACATCCGAAGTTTAAATAAATAAATATTTATGAAAATAAATACTAATACGATTTGTTTCAGTTAGGGCCTAATCGTATGGAAAAATATTTTAAAACTTTCAACTTCAAATTTAAACTATTTAATTTAGATAAAAATGCCCTCTACACTTGTACTTGCCTTTTTTGTAGGTTTAAATTCCAACATCAACTAAAAATGATCACAATAGAGGGGCCTCAAGAGCTATAAATAAACATTGATGAATTTATCGCCCAAAAAGTGCTAATATTAACCGTAGAAAACTATCAACAGAACTCGTTCCGTATGCATGATATGAAATACAAATAACTAGCCTACTTTAATATTTCCAGTAATAAAAACCCTGGTCCATTAAATCATCATGTCAAGAAAAGTCTTGAAAGAAAACAATATAAAAACAAATCGAATGTCTTTAAATACTCGTAAAATTAATTAATAAATAGTATAACATGAATGCATTATTTCACTTCTTGCTCAATTTACAGAGAATTTGCAGCCAACCCTTCTCGATCGCGACATAGAAGCGAGATCGAGCAGTGACAAACACAAAGCACGGAAGCTGGGGCCTAACGGGGAGGTCAGTCCCGACAAGTCGGACGTCTACGTCACGGTGGACCACCACTACGTACGGAAGCGCGTCATGGAGCACGGGTTCTGGTCCACGGTGTTCTACATCATCGGCCGAGGCTTCAGGGTCGCCGGCCACGGCTTTTACGAGATGTTCTGGACGCCCATCAGTGTCCTACTCACTTGCTTCTATGGAACTTTGAAAATGTTTGGAAAACTACAATAGACTAAAATAATAAGGGAAACCAAGAACCTGCATGACAGACCACATGTGTTTAATAAAAATATATCAAAGAAACATTAGTGGTTTTATAAAACCTTTCTAAATAGCATATTATTTTGTATGTATTTTGTAGTGAAAGATTGGTTTGCGATTTGACAGATTGATCATCTGTATCGTAGTGCCCACTAGACAGACTACTAGAGCATCTGTATAAGGGCAGACGTAATATCAGGTCAGGTACGGAAGGTAGATTTTGAGGATCAAGCCTAATAACATTGTACATGCTACACATGATCATAGCAAAATGAAATCAGCTGATTTCCCAAGAGGTAAAAAACACTGTAAAAACCGTAGTTTAAGTGAAAAGAGAGTTTGGGTTTGACACCATTATCGTCAAAAGTTGTAATTCGATCTAAAATATCGTATTATCATCATTAGGTGATTAATACCATAAAAACAAACCTAAGATTAAAATAACAAAATAAAACTTAAACTCATGCCTAGAAAGTGAACTATAAATATTTAATAAAACAATCGTATTGTTTAATAAATTGTATATAAATTATTTTAAACATACATTTTTACAAGCCGTTGTACAATTGAGGTAATATAAAGCCTTGTTATTGGGTTTATTGTGTTGTATAGCCATGAACTAAGTTCTGGGTTTCTTGCAAATAAGTTTAAAAATTAGAAAATAATATTAACTTTTGATAATACAAATAACACAGGGCGTAATAATGATAAAGCATACTATGTTGTTAACCGAGGATAGTAAATTTAATTTTTCTCTGCAACCGTTTATTTTGGATAGTCATTTTATATAACTATTTATTTGGTCTGTTTAAGCCAGTTTTCATGTTGATTGTCAAATTAATTACTTAATAAACTAGTTGCCTTAGTGACGATGACAAACACAGTCAAGTGCACGTATGTGCATATTATATGATATCAATCGATGTTTCCTTTCCAATTCAGGTTGGTAAAAATAAATTCAGTATTAAATTAAGTGATTTCTATTAAACTCATTAATTAAGAATTAATTTGCTATTACATCGTTGGAGCTGATTTCAAGCACATTATATTTTAGTAGGTATTCGACCATTAGGATCATCGTTTAAACTAACCTCGAGCTTGGTATATTTTAGTAAGTGATCGAGCATTAGGACCTTCGTTGAAGCTAACCTCGAGCGCGGTATATTTTAGGAAGTGATCGAGCATTAGGACCTTCGTTGAAGCTAACCTCGAGCGCGGTATATTTTAGTAAGTGATCGAGCATTAGGACCTTCGTTGAAGCTAACCTCGAGCGTGGTATATTTTAGTAAGTGATCGAGCATTATGACCATTGTTGGAGCTAACCTCGAGCGCGGTATATTTTCGTAAGTGATCGAGCATTAGGACAATCGGTGGAGGTATTTTAGAGCACGGTGTGAGCTGTATATTTTATTATTCGGCCCCAGTGTTTGTTACATTGGGTGTTTTTATCAATTATAAAATATAATAATTCTAGTCAGTAGTATTTTGTAATAAAAATTTTAGATAGAATCAACTTCTTTTAATAGTTAAAATAACGACTTGTAACCTGTTAAAGACAAAAGTTACAATTCCCGGTTGAGTTCAAATCCTGAAGTGTTGATATCATTGGATTTTATAAACCCAGAATCCATTCAATTTGTTTCAACAATTAGTTGTTAGATACAGCAAAAGATATTAATAATATTTAGTAGTTTGTTTTAATTATTATTTAATGTTTCTTATTAATGACATTATAGCAATCGACATCAATAGACATTAGCGGACTTGAGAGTAGAACATAAGTTCAGTATTATACTTACTGTATGTTACGAAATTCTAAAATTAATTGTTTAAAAAAGAACCGAATAATTATTACAGACATCCATCGGTCATTAGCCAAGGCGGTTTCTATTTTAACATGGGAAGCGCGTCCCAGTGTTATAACAGTTCGACGATCCAAACGAAGTATTGCGTAGTTCACTGCTTGAAAATCCAACCAGCACATATCTGAATAGCAATAAACAAAAAGCGAATTTTCAGTCCCAACAAAGGCGAACCGCGATTGACAAAGGCCCCGGGCAGCGACTGACTGTCACTGACACTCTTCAAGCCAGGCTAATAAGTGCTTTGTGCGTGGTACAAGTGGTTTTAGATGAAAAACCTAGCTTTGATTTTATCCATTTCTCTATAGCGCAACTGATAATTTTTTTTCAAATGATGGCCAGGAAAATATTAGAGGAATAATTTAAGCAGATTACTAACGGAAGGCCGAGCTTTACCGAGATACAATTAAACACATATTAGCATATGGCTCCTCTCCCTTGTAGACTATAAATGTATTTTTTCTGAGGTCTGCCGCGTTTGATTTTTAACCCTAATAATTATTTTTGGAAGATTTTGCTTCTCACTTTTTTGTAAACTAACCTGAAAATGAAACATTAATGGTTTACAAATTTCACTATTTGTAATCTTTACTAACTAAGTTAAGCCATTATGTTAAGCAATATGTACAAATGAGAAAAACAACCTGAGTCAGCTGCTTTGGTTAACTGCAGCTACAAAAAATGTTTGTACAGTATTTACTTTCCCGTGGGAAATAGGTTAGATCATGGATATGTCTAAAGGTAATGTTTTCAGTTCTCGTTTTCAGTTCTTATTCTTATTAAAAACTCAATACAATAGCTCTAGTATTTTTATTGACCTGTTTCAATTTTTTATCTTACAAATTGCCAACGGCCCCCCAGAGCTAAGACGTATATCAAAAGGCCCTTCGATAGCATAGATACTTAGAAGGTCTGTAGGAAACCCAGATTTACAAAAATATGTCACCAAATTCATTACATTCGCCCTTCACAATCACCTCAAACTCAAATACCCACCACATAGTGTGTGTGCCTTAGGAATATGAATATAATTTTTAATGATTTTTTCCTTGAAATAACCAACCAGGTGCCCTTAGGCTTACGGTAGTTGTTTGTTTCTACTTTGAATTTGTATTTATTAATATATCCACTTTTTAATACTTTTAGTACACCAATCAAGGTCAGATCTCCGCCCGTTGTCATGGACACAAATACTATGACCATCGTCGTCATACGCCGTTTTCGGCCCACCCAATACGTCTAAGAAGTGACTTTGGGGAAGTAGGTAATGTCAATCTTTTCGGCAGGAGGAATTGACTTGCACCGTCCAATCCCTTCCCCCGCTGAGGTCGTAAAACTAGTCGTGGAGTTGAATCCTGAACTGCTCCTCAAAATGTTCAACGCCTCTCTTGTGGAGGGTATCTTCTTCACTTCTTGGAAGGTCACTCAACTCGTCCTCATACCGAAGGGAATAGGCATATCTTGGAGTCCCTTCATCTTCCGCCCCTTTACATGCTTGATACGGCAGGCAAGGTCCTCAAACATATGCTCCGGTCTAGACTCAAGGATTTCATCGTGGCTGCTGGTGACTGGTCATTCAACTATTGACGCCACCCAGGAGGTCGTCGAGGCAGTGCGGAGGGCGGACAGCCACAACCACTGGTCACTCCTGGTGACGCTTGACGCCAAGAATGCATCTAACTCCGCCAGGTGGATTGATAGGCTGTGTGCGCTTCGTATCTTTCAAATCGTGCTCTGTTGTAGACACGCTCGAGGGTCAGCTTAGAGTCGCTGTCGTATCCGGTGCAGCACAGGGATCAATCAATAGGGATAAAACATTATATTTAAGTTATTTTTAGGTATGCAGAATTCAAATTCCAAATTCTTTATTGTAGGCGACAATTTAACAAATTTTATTAGAATCGTAAAAATACCCCCGTCCCAGCAGACCGCGTTACTCACGAATTTGCCAAATCAATAACTTAATATAATAATATATAAGAAGTTGTGGTCAAAAATCTGTATATTAAAGATAATTATTAGCCTATTCTCCATAAGATTAAAATGGGAAAGAGTGAGTAGGTTTGCTGCTGTGAGGAACACTGAAAGTAGCCATTTATACCATCAAAAATTTTATTTTTTACATTTATAGCAACTTTCATCTACATCTGTCCATAAATAAAGGAGTTTGCCTAATCTCCATATGATTAACATGGGAAAAGAGTATGCAGGTTTGCTGCCATGATAAACACATAAACTATGATTTTTTAACACAAATGTTTGGATCTCAACCATATGAAGCTAAATATGAAGTTTCATCCAAAAATATTAGATAATAAGTGAAAAATTTTTTTTTCCTAATCCTCCATAAGATTAACATTGGAGCCTCAAAATTACATTACTGTGTTAGATTTTTTTTATATACGGTACCGATGAAGATAGAGAATATGCCTTTAAGGAACTATTTGTGTAGTTTTTTATGATTCTGGTGAATAGAAAAAATTAGAAATTTTTTTTTAAATTACATGTCGCAATAGGTAAAAAACCCCATTTTGGGGTACAAAACCCCCAAAGTGGTTCCCATTGACCGAATGTCTGGGTTTACGAACTGGTCGAGCATTTGATGTTGGTCGTCTTCTACTAAATTTTGGTTTCGATCGGACCATTTTTACGAGAGTTATCGTGTTCACAGGGATCACATATATATATATATAAACATATTTTTATATTATATTATAGTCATTTTAAATCGACTATTGTTTTGTTGGTCTCTGGGCACCTAAAGAATAACATTTTTTAACTCTGCTCATGAGATCGGTAATAGATCTTTAAATTCGTGAATACAACAGGTTGTATCATTCATCAGTGCAAACTTATCAAAATAACTTAATAATAATGAAATTTGTACATAAATAAAATAAACTATTTAAAAATTAAACAAACAAAAATGATGGTACAATTATAAATAAGGATTGAGTGCTTAAAAACTCACCAACTGATTAAAAGCCTCCTTCTATTAAAAGTTTTTTAGTTCTGATTTGAACTGTCCGGAAGACTATGCTGTCTCAATATTCTCTGGCAAATCATTAAGCAATATTGGCCCGATGCTTCGAGGAAGGGATCCCGCAAGCTCCAATCTGCGGGTGGCCTGCCTATGATTTTGACGGTACCGAGTATTATAGCCGTGAATATCAGCACCGGTTAAGTGATTATTACTTTTATATTTATAAAAAACAGCAATTCAAATATGTAAATGGACGGTAATGTAAGAAATGTAATGTATTATAACGACGGTAATGTAATGTAATATAATGGACGGTAATGACGGTAATGTATTATTTTTAAATAATGTCCGGCAGGATGTCCGTCTGTTTACACCGGCCATGACGCGGATGCTCTTTTTCGTAATCCAAAAACTCGAATTAATGTGGACTGGGAAGCAGAGCCCCATAGTATTATTTCGTATGTAAAACTCGATTGTATTAATGAGTTATAAATTAGACACACCAAAAATATTTTGGAATTTTGTAAATCTATTTAATAAAAATAGCTAGGCCATGAGAGTTTGTTGTCTTTATAGACCCAGATACTTTAATTCATTAACAAAAGGAAGTTCAAAATCATTCATTAAAATATAAGGGTTATTTAATTCATCATTATTTCAGATATCAAAAAGTAAACAGTCTTTTATGGATGAATGTGAAAATTGTTACTATTTAAATATTGATAAAGGTTAGTTAACTTTAAACAGGTGTCGATTTCTAACGCGCCGAGGGCTATTTTGAAAAATAGCTATATCATTCGCGTACATAGTAAACAGTAAATCTTTACTAATTTTTGAATGCTGTTAGTGTATAATATATATGTTAATGGTCCCAAGATCAAACCTTGTGGAATCCTCAAGTCTACACCAAGTCGAAATGAATATGGTTTATTATAACTTTTTGAGTCCTTGACTGCAAAAATGACTTGATCCAGTCTAAAGAAATCTCGCGCACTCCATGAGTGATATATCCATATATCCAGAAGATATATCCACCAGTGAAATATCAATGAAATTTATACTTGATAAATTATGTTACCGGTTAATATGACGCCGGCGCGGTCTGTTGGGGTGATACGTTACGCTGAATAGTCTGTGGCAGCTCAAATGTTGACTCGCCTTCACACTACCGGTTCTTTATATCATTCTTCATACTTTGGCCATAGTAGCTATTTACTAAAACATAACTATTTATAGAAGAATAATGAGTAAAAAGGTAAACTTTGTTTTTAAAAAAGTATTACAATTTCCATACGATACTTTCCAACAGTTTGTTTGTCACTGATTAAAGACACGGCTTTAATAAGTTTCTTTGCATTCATAAAAATTACCTAAAAATTACTAAACTAATATTAATTAACTAGTATTTATCACACAATAAATTTTACCATGCCATACATTTAAGTGGTACTTAATCTAACATATCTATAATTAAGTCTATCTCAGTTCACGAAACGCACTATTTTACAGATAGAAAATAATCGTTTTACGTCTTAGTAAAAACTTCTTGGTTCGTAATTTGTCTTGTTAACCTGAAAAATCTATTGTTATATGTTATAAAGTTCAAATCACATGTATAACATTTTAAAACCTAAACACCGTGCCCCAAACTCCAACGTCCGTCGGAGATCAATATTATTATGCCTATTAAAAAAAAAATAACATTTCATAATTTTTGTAACAATGGGTAAATCATGAAATCTGTATCAAACCCACCGGAATTCTACATTGAATTACTCAGATAATAAACATACTTACTACAACATTATTAAATTGTTTAATATTTTTAATTATACCAGAAAATCTGAAAATATGCATTCCCCTATAAAAAAAGTCAGTAAAAGTATTATAATAGGACTCCAAAATAAGAGCAATAAAAACCGATGACTGGATTTAATTAAGGTGAAGTACACTTAGGTTCCAAAATTGATTGGAAATATAAGTGAAACAATTTTTGTATTGCCTTAATTTAAATTACAAAATGAAAAGCTGTTGATATTGGCAGTCGATTACAATACTCGATCTGCTTGCGCAATCCTCAATTATGATATACATTTCTTAAATTTGAAATTTCAGATTATTTGAATCACCAAATGATGAAAGATTTTTAAACCCTACTTAAATAAAAATTGGCAGAGTATAGATAAAATTCTAATACTCAAAGAATATTATTTAATAGTAATAATTGATAAATTGTAGATTCTTGATTTTAAGAGTTATTTTTCATCCTAGAAGATATGCACGAAAATGAGTGTCACCTAGGCACCAGTACTTCAGTGTAGTAAAAGATTTTACGATTTGTAATTATAAGTATTTACAGCGTTGTGTTGCCTGTTGAATTTTAGTTTATTGACCCTGAATGTAGGTAATCGTTTAAGTAGACTGTCATTTCCTCAGCGATTAAATAATGAAGTTTCAGTAAGCGGAACCTTTTTTAGAAGAGTAATAACATTTATATAAAATGCTGAATGCAATAATAGTTGCATTATGTGATTTTTAAAGATATTTTCAAACTAAAAGAAACGTAATCACTATACGTTAAGATATAAATGATATAAGAAATATATCTTTAGCGAAAGAGATTTGTTTGATTTAAAATATGTAAAAAAGAGTGTAATTATTTTATGTATTTTTATAATCAAACGAATAATGAATGGTTACAAACTTCTTCAAACTCAACATTGAAATTCTTCACGGGACATTTAGCACACACACTGGATAAAGAAAACTTCCCAATTTCCATTAATCCAATTTTCATTATGAACTTTTCCCTCTCCTAGAAACCGTAATTCAACACTTTGCTGACAAACTCTGTTAGTACACAGAGTTTGTCTGGAATTTTGAACGATTTAGTACGGTAGAGTAGACTAATACTCGACTATTGATTATAGATTTTTTAATATTAGGAACATATATAAACCCCTTGGCGCAAATCTATGTCAAAAACTTATTACCTATTGCGTAAAGATCTTTTGAACTGAGGAGAAATCGTCACTATTAATTTTCAAAATCTTACCTGTGAACGCAGAAAAGATTAAATTACGTGAGACTCAACCTGTTCCTTAATTTGTATATCGATCAATTATGTCTCTAGCAGAGAAAAAAAATGTCGGGTTTGTAAGCTACACTAATTCTAGATTTGGTAAAATAGTTTTGATAGAGTACATCGTGTCCACCTCTCTAATGTAATATATAACCTATACTTTCAAATTATTAATGATTTAAAATTTCTATTGTAAAGACGTTCTATCGTCTTGTAATTTGGTCTCGATTATTGGTATTGGTTGTGTGTTTCATGAGTAAGACTCGGTACAGCAATATTTGGGTTTATATGACATAATTTATCTATATAGATATTCTATAATAAACTCAAGCACACGTCACACACGTCAATAAATGATATAAATGATATTTGTTTAAAATAAGAGAAATAATGTAAACTGCCAAAGTGTAAGAGAATCTATTTTTGGCAAACCCTGAAAAAAGGAGAGTCGAGCTAATAACGCTCACCAAGAGATCGGAGAATAGATCGCCATCTAGAAATTCGACAAGCTCTAATCATATATCGCATTTCCCTTTCATCGTATAATATTTGTGTCTGTTAGGTTGACTGCCGGTTGTGCAAACCACCAGACTATGTTAGCTACAGTCTAGATAGAACAGTATTTATATTAAAGACTAAAATATACCCCCGTCGCAGCAGACCTGCGTACTCAGCGAATTTCCAAATCAATAATATAATAATTAAATAAATGACAAGTCTTTAGGTCGAAATCTTGTCAATATAACGAAGACAGATGATTGTATATTTATACTATTCTCCATGGAAATATTTAAAATGTGAGAAATACATGAGAAAAATATCGTGAGTAGGGTCTCTCCCAAGATGCCAGCACATTTAGACCTGCACCATGAAACAGAACAAGTATTCCCAATTTATTAATATCATAAAGTTTGGGTTTATCCATTTAACATATTACCTATTCCCTAACACTTGCACATCACACACATCTCCTGTCCATAACATGAAGGAGTTTGCTCTTTTTTTAAGATTAATATGGGAAAGAGTATGCAGGTTTTGCTTGCTGGCCATGATAAACACAAAAACTATGATTTTTTTAGCACAAATGTATGGATTTCAACCACATGAAGCTAAATATCAAGTTTCATCCAAAAATATTAGGTAATAAGTGAAAAATTAATTTTTCCTAATCCTCCATAAGATTAACATTGGAGCCTCAAAATACAACGTACTGTGTTTAGATTTTTTTATATCTCGGTAACCGTTGAAGATAGAGAAAAACTTTAAATAAATTAATTGTGTAGTTTTTTAAGCTGATTCCAATGATGAAATATAAAATTAGAAATTTTTTTAAATTACATGTGAAAAAAACCCCATTTTGGGGTACAAAACCCCCCCAAACTACCCGTTCCCACTAACCGATATGTCTGATTTACGAACTCGTCCAAGCATTTGTAGGTATACACGTCTCTACCAAATTTGGTCTCGATCGGACCATTTTTACGAGAGTTATCGTGTTCACAGACACACACACACACACACACACACACACACACACACACACACACACACACACACACACATATATATATATATATATATATATATATATATATATATATATATATAAATTTTAACGACTATTGTTTTTGGTCTCTGGGCACCTAAAGAAGAAAAAATAACATGGTCTCGGGCTTAACTCTTGCCATGAGACCTACGGTAATAGCTTCTTCCCTATGGGAAATTCGCTAAAAGAAAAAAATAATATAATAAGAATATCATATATATATATATATATATAGACTGTTTTGTGTCTGTGTGTGTGTGTGTGTGTGTGTGTGTGTGTGTGTGTGTGAGAGAGAGAGAGAGAGAGCACAATAACTCTCGTGAAAATGATCCGATCAAGATATCTGGCCGTTTATTCGGCCATTAAATATACTTACCCCTGTCGCAGCAGACCTGCATAATCAGCGAGTTTCCAAATCAACAATATAATCATAAGAATATTTGACAAGTTTTATAAAAATCTGTCCATAAACTTGAGAATTATTTGCCTTAGATGATTAACATGGGAAAGAGTGTGCAGGTTTGCTGCTGTGAGGAACACTGAAAGTAGGCATTTCTACCATAAACAATTTTTATTTTCAACAATTAACCCAACTTTCATCAACATCTGTCCATAAATAAAGGAGTTTGCCTATTCCCTATATGAACATGGGAAAAGAGTATGGAGGTTTACTGCCATGATAAACACATAAACTATGATTTTTAAGCATAAACGGGTGGGTATCAACAACATGAAGGTAAATGCCAAGTTTAATCCAAAAATATTGATTGATATGGGAAATATTAATTTTTCCTTATCCTCCATAAGATTAACATTGGAGCCTCAAAATACAACGTACTGTGTTTAGATTTTTTAATATCTCGGTAACCGTTTGAGATAGAGAAAGACTTTAGGAACTTAATTGTGCAGTTTATTAAGCTGATTCTAATGGTGAAAGATAAAATTTGAAATTTCAAAAAAACCCATTTTGGGGTACAAAACCCCCCCAAACTACCTATTCCCATTGACCGATATGTCTGATTTACGAACTCGTCCGAGCATTTGTAGGAATACATGTCTTTACCAAATTTGGTATCGATCGGACTATTTTTACGAGAGTTATCGTGTTCACAGACACATATATATATACATATATATATATATATATACATATATATATACATATATATATATATATATATATTAAATAACTATGCATAACTTAGTACCCTTTTTTTTGTGTGAGAAATTATTTTATTTAAAAAATTCACAACATGTTTCAGAACTTAGTCCATTATCAAGTGGTGTCAATCCACTTGTGACACCACTTGATAATGGACTGAGTTCTAAAACATGTTGTGAATTTTTTAAATAAAATAATTTCTCACACAAAAAAAGGGTACTAAGTTATGCATAATTATTTAATATTAATAGTAGCCCTCATATATATATATATATATATATATATATATATATATATATATATATAAATTTTAACGACTATTGTTTTTGGTCTTTGTGCACCTAAAGAAGAAAAAATAACATGGTCCTGGGCTTAAGTCTCACCATGAGACCTACGGTAATAGCTTCTTCCCTATGGCAAATTCGCTAAAAACGTAGTGCTAAATCTATAGCTCTAATCTAAACCATATCACATAACGACCATATCAACTATATACTATATCAAGGTTATCTATTTGTGACGATAAGCTG
Organism: Nephotettix cincticeps; assembly: GCA_023375725.1. NCBI lineage: Eukaryota > Metazoa > Arthropoda > Insecta > Hemiptera > Cicadellidae > Nephotettix > Nephotettix cincticeps. Next base: position 47,283,220 of record CM041791.1, read on the forward strand.
TTAAATCTATAAAGAACTAATAAGTTACCAACACGAAACTAATAGTTTTGGGTTGGTAAATTTTGTAAACGCAGTTTATTTGAACTGAAAATATAACATAATACGAGTATATTGTCATGTTTTCTTCGGTTTCGTACCAGTGAGAAACACCAAGTTAGGTACAAACACAAGGTACTACAAGGTTAGGCTTTCAATCCCTCATGCTGCGGAACGAAGAGGGTTTAAGCCAAGAAGTGACATTGATGTGCCATAACATGGGCCTGGTGGGACCAGTGAAGAGTTTTTACACAGTGCAGTGTAGTTCTATCAACATACAAGATACCTAAGTATACCACGGATTCATCAAATTCACTGACCTCACTTTCATATTCAATAGAGTAAAATATTAACCTTTATTTCAGTCTATGAAATATTGTAAAGTGTGGCGCATAAGCCTTCCTCAAAATATAAATGATACAAAAACTGTGTTTGATAAAAGAATTTATGATTCGAAGTCATTTACATTAGTAAACTGCCTTGATGTGTCAATAGTTTTAAGTTTTTACTCGTTTCAAACCTATGACGGCCAATTTTTAGCAGCATATTGAAGCCCATTATTCAATGGTTGGGATGATGATAATCAAACACGCACATTTATATCCGAATTTATGATCATAATAATGATTGAACAATGTGCTTTAAACCCTTAACTACTACAATACGTCACTCAGGTCACTTGGAAATTTGAATTTCCCGTAAATCCCGCCCTACCCTCCTTGCTCAGCCGACCGGCTCAGTACCTTCTGCTTTTAAAATGATTTATTAGAGTGTAAGTCGTCGTGGTCGAGGTCAGATTTATTAATAGAAAGTGGTCTGAGAGACGTACGTGTAGTGCTTGACTGTGATTGCGGGTGTCTCCCAAACGTGGTGTAATGTATACGTGACTGTTTGCGGTCGACTGTTAGACGAGCTATGACGTAGACGTGTTATACGGTAGTGGTTTAAGCATTGTATTATTGCTCTATGTGCAGGTTTAGTGATTGTTTGAAGACAAATACTATCAATGAATTGTAACGAACCTAGACCTTCTTCCAAAGAACCGCGATCAAAAAATTCGCGAATTTCATGCCTATTGTTGGATCATTATTCGGTGAATAACATTAATGATTTTGAAGACTTCATAAATGAGGCACAGGTATGATGGTTCAGATAGAAAGACCCCGATTTTATAATTAATAGTGATCGTACTACCGACAGCAACCAGAGTGACACAGAGTTTAGAAGAGTTGGGCAGGAACAGATTGTAAGATAGATGTAGAAATGTAGGTGCAGCCTCTGTATAAGTTGAAGAATATGAATCTGTTGAAAAGCTTTGTGAAAGACATGTTAAAAATTAATTTTTATTTTACTATCAAGTATCTGTACAATGTATTTGGCAAAATACAATTATTATAATTATAATACCAGTGTTTTATTTCCCTTGTAAACGAGCTTTTTTACTATCAAACAAAAAAATATAATTTAAAGTCTCCGGATAACATATAGGTGATACTTAGAGCGTCAAAAGCAAATTTTTATTTTGGTATTGTTATTGAAGATGTTATTTTTTAAAAGGCTTTTTTTAATGTTATCTTTTGTGTAGTGTGTTCTAAAAGAGCTATATAATACACCCGTCGCAGCAGTCCTGCGTACTCTGCAAATTTCCACCTCAATAATATGGCAATAATATACAAGTATATGACAAGATTGATCAATCGATACCAGTTGATAAATTATAGTCTTCACCTATAAATTCTCCGTCATTTTAACATTAACATGGACAATAGTATGCAGGTTTGCTACAGTGAGGAACACATAAACTATGATTTTTTTTAGCAAAAACTACGTATACGTAGTTTTTGCACAAACATTTATGACAACTAGACAAAGCTACAAAAATAATATGACAATTTCTCAAATTCACAAAACAAAATGGCGGCCATTTGAAATTTTGTTTCTTAAATAACTCGTGAACCGTCGATTAAAAATAATTACAAGAACAACTTTTTTAGTTAATCTAATTACAAATTGATTAAAAAATGTTTTAAATTAGACTAATATTAACTGAGGTATGGCAGTTTTAGTGATAGGTGACCGCTGGAGCTTAGTTGCAGTGCATGCCTCGTGCAAGCGACTAAGGTCTGCCACAACAATGCAACAGCCTCCGTCTGCTTACCGTAATTAAATTTCACACAAAACTCCGAAACTTTTTATATCAGCTGTGGTAAAAGTCAAAATACTCTTTTACAAACTAATCATCTGATTTCATTCTTGACTGAAAATTTTATTGTTTTATTAATTTTAGTCAGTTCCTCTAACCTTTAAACTCGCTTTTATAAGCTGTTAAAATGTACTGTTTATTTCAAAAGCAAACGTGTTCTTAAATATTCAAGAAAATATTTTGTTACGTTGTTAAAACTTGTTATTTATTTTTTTTATTGTTATTTATTTATTGTTTATTTATTTGTTATTTATTTATTTTTGTTCTTGTTCGTGTTCTTGTTTGTGTTCTTTTTCGTTTGTTATTTGTTTTTGTTTGGCAAGTGAATATTGATTAGATAAAGCTTCTTGAAGTGGACCCAATGGCTGAGTACACTAATGAAGAGTACTGCGACATGCATTTTATGTATGAAGCTGCATTAGGAAATTCATCTCAGGCAAGAAGATTGTACGCTGAACGATTTCCACAAGTCAATTGCCATGCATAAAGACTTTTACTGCAGTCCACAATCGGCTACGGGAAAATGGAACTTATAAGATCAATAGATCAGACACAGGTAGGGATAAGTCTATTATAGGTTTGACACCGTGGCCACCTAGGTCTCCGGACTTGACGCACTGGACTTTTACTTTTGGGGGCGTATGAAAGAACTAGAACCCAAAAAAGTTCTTCTTGTAAATTTTCTGTTAAATCAACGGTTCACGAGTTATATGAGAAAAAACATTTCAAATGGCCGCCATTTTGTTTTTTGAATTTGAGAAATTGTCATAATATTTTTTGCAGCTTTGTCTAGTTGTCATAAATGTTTGTGCAAAGTTTCAATTTCTTATGTTTAACCACTATTCAGAAAAAATAATAAGTGAAAAAACAAAATGGAGGCTGTGTGAGTAACTAAGGATTTAAATATGAAATGAAGGAATTAAAATTTAAATATGCTATTTAGATATGTTTCTTACCCTGGAACAATGCCTGGAGTATTGGTAGGGAATTCCGAAACACCCTGTATATGTATACAGGGTGTCCATGAAATACATTTCAGGACTTATGTGAGTGATTAGATACATTAAAAGGAATAAAAAGGTTCCCATGGTGGTATGGCCTAAAACGCTTATTTTCTCTGATATCCGCCATTTTGTATTTTTCACCAAATATTTTTTTATTTAAAACATTTTTGAACAGATTATTTTCAAATTTGGTATGTTTTTTACACTAGTAGACTACTATTATTAAAAGAATAACTAGCATGATCAAAGTTCAAAACTCAAAATGGTAGCCATTTAAAATTTTAAAACTAAAATACTTTGAAAACGGTAAAAAATACAATGTCCGCCGTTTTTTATTTTGAGCTTGAATCATGCTAGTTATTTTTTTAATAATAGTAGTCAACTAGTGTAAAAACATACAAAATTTGGAAATAGCCCTTTTAAAAATGTTTTAAATAACAAATATTTTGTCACAAATAAAAAAAGGCGGATATCTGAGAAAATAAGCGTGAAAATAAGGCCATACCTTCATTGGAACTTTTTTCTTCCTTTTAATGTACCTAATCACTCACCAAAGTCCTGAAACGTTTTTCATGGACACCCTTAATATATATATATATACAATCAGAGTTATGAGTGCCAAAACTTTGCAGCTGGCATAGTTCTTCATTCTGAGTTAAACATTTGGGTAACCGTTGGTCTGCGTTTGGAACTTTGCTGATAATAAATATGCATCAGCTGCAGTCCAACATCGAAGTTAATTCCTAAGTATTATACCAACAAACAGTTGTGACTTTTGTTAATTTTAAAATGTTTACCGAAGATTTAACTGCCTATTACATTCCAGACATAATTATCTATATAATCATTTATAAGTTTGACTCTCAGTATTTGAACACATTTTCAAATACAGCTATTGATCAAGTTAAATAAATTTACTCGAGGAGAGCAAAGAATGCAATTGAAGGGTCACGTTAAGATGGTGTCTGTTAATAGATTTCAATATGTATTACTGACTTTTAATCCACCTTTACAAATGCGTTTAAATTTTTGCGTTTAAATTTTGAATTATGAGGTGAGAACGGAAATACTCTTTTTGAGGAACGCCGAATCCAACAAGTGGTTTTCGGACTGATATCTGTCTGCCTGTGTGTCTCATTTACCCTCATGTTTTGGGCCAAATAGCCCAATTTGTATAAGATCTCACATTTCCAAAATATCTAGTTTAAAAAAATTTTTAATGATGTAACCAGTACTCCTAGAAGCCCTTAAGCAAAAATAATCTATTTTATCGAAAATAGCTCAAAATTCTGATTATAGTTTATAGTGATTACAGTACTACGCAATGCATCTCTACCCATAATGTTCTAATAATGTAAGCGTAATGTTGTAATGTTGATAAGCATTTAATACTATTGTTTAGTTAAATGTATTAGTTCTTAGAATTCTGTGAAGGGGGAAGGAATGTGGCATCTCACTTGTAGCGTTTACTTGATCTTATTGTAAATTGTATTGCAAATATCAACCTTTTGATTTCTCTAAAAAATTGAATGAGTATCACTGTCATCGGTACAGAAGATGTTTTGAAAATTGACTTTTAATACTTTCATTATAAACAATATAATATTTTTTCTCTCATATAAGGTTTTTTTAATTCAAATAAAAAAATTGTAAAACCACTTATTTTAACAAAATTAATAAGTTTTATTTTATTTGTTTACAACCATTGAAACAATTGCTTCTGACATATATTTTTAATATTACACTAAATCTTAATTTTTATGGAACATTTTCTTTTTTTCCTTGGTACTTTGCCGGATTCTTTTTCAGTTTCAATTTTTAGTTTCCCGCTTAATCATCCAACAGTAGTCCGCCAGAATGGCCACATCCCATCACCCTTGGTACCGTCTCTCGATATCACGGACGTCTTGGTGAAAAAGCTCTCCATGTTCTTCGTCAATGTGTGAGTGTAAAAAATGTACCTTAAAACTCATCTTACAACATTGAGCGTATACGCTTGTTACACGCTGCTACATCCGTTGAGCAAAGGTTTTGTAGTCAAGATCCTTAATATTTCCTTTAAACTTTCGCGCTACATCCTAAAACAATTCCCAATCTTCTGCTTCCTTCTCATCCATACTGTCCACAAAGGAGGAGTCGTTTAGTTTTCTTATGTCGGGACCAGTATAAACTCTCTTTCAACTTTGCCTCTGACAGCTTCGGGAATTTGTTGCATTTATATTTAAAACTGTCCCCAACCTTTTGCAGCGATTTTACAAATTGTTTCATCAACCCCAATTTGATATGCAGAGGTGGCAACAAAACCTTTTCTGGTGGTACCAAAGTAATACGGATTACAATATTCTCTCCAGGTTTGAAAGTGTCAAGGGGTGGTCATTGGCCAATCACGTTTCGTCCAATGTTGTTCTCAGGCTCTGCTATCCCACAAGCTATTTACTACAGCCTACCTGCTGACCCAAGAGTATCGTGAGTACTTTTAAATCCCCACAATCCATCCATTGATGTTTCTGATGTTTGATTTTTTCCAGGAAAATGGACAAATCGTTATAGTTTTCTTCCATATTCATAGAATGTCCCATTGAAAGGGATGCAAATCTATTACCATTGTGCAAGGAAAAGTGCTTCCATTTGTTTCCAGTACCCTGGAGTTCATGTTAAAACCTGCTCAGTCCCACCAGCCAGATTCCAAAATATATCAAGAAAAGGACCTTAACGTGTATGATCATGTTTTCTTAGGTTTTTATCCCCTCAATCTACTGCGCGGATCCCCCCCCTTCACCACCAGGAAGTCGTTACAAAACAAAACTATCCTTATAATTTTTATTAATTTTGCGCCAAAATAAAATAAATAGTAGGAATATAATTTTTGTAAAAGTTGTTTTCACCAATTAGAAAATTTTAAAAGTACCCCATATGCTCATTAGTACTAAACATGAATCCTATAAAATAAATCAAAACTTACGTGATAGTATTTGTTAATATTTGTCTTGTTTTTTATTAAATAAAAATCTATAAGAAAATTTTATAAAATCATATGCAGCTAAAACACAGCATATGATTTTATAACAGTTGCAGTTGTTTATTAGTTGCAGATCTGTAAATTTATCGATGAATCCATTTATGAGTTATACATAGAAGCTGATATTTTTTAACTGTGAAGTAAACCGCAGTACTCCTCCTAACTTGAATAAATACAAGCAATTCCATAAAAATTCTCTTATCAAATTTTACAACATTGAGATATATATTTTTATTATTTCACCAAAAATAATCTAGCGCCTGTGGACAACGTACTGTGTGTACCGATGACTGTAAATTTTATCAGTAAATCAGTTTTATCAGTTGAAATACTAAGCTGGTAGGACCTAAACATTTTTTCAGGAATATAAAAATATTTTTACAAATTCTGTTAGAATTAAAAAAATATCCATATATTTTTATGTTTGATGTTTCATCACAGCTAGTACGTTTAATCCATATGTTTACTTGTACAAACATGCAAAGGATACTGTGACTTACCAATGTACTACTAATTTTGAAATATATCACATTTTTATATGGGTATGTCTTAGCTCTTGGGGGGGATGACAATTTTAAAATATGAAATAAGTTTCCATAGAAACTACTAGAGTCATTGTATTGAATTTTTAATGTATAAGAATAAGAACAGCTGTTTAGATGAACTGAAAACAGTTCCTTTAGACGTATCTATGATTTAGCCTATTTCCAACAGGAAAGTAAATACAAAGCTTTTTTCCAAAACCTATCTTCATCTTTGATTTTTCAGATTTAACAATCCTTAGGCGCCTAGGAGCTAAAATATACTTTTAAATGTCCCCAAAAATAAATATTATATCTGTGTGAATATCAATTTTATAAGACATACCTCTAGTAAATGTTTATAAAAACATGAATAATTTTTATTGTTTTATTTTATAAAATAAATAGTGTTGGTGGGTTATCCGAGCAAATAAATGCACTAAACACTCTAAATCACTAAACCAATATGGTAAAATAACCAATTACAACAATATAATACCTTTGCAATACATATGAAATCCTTGAAACATTTTGAAGTGGTTTATATTAAGATATATATTACGGAAATGACTTTACGATCCAATATCGTGGAGAGGTAAATGATGGATCGATAATGCGAAGCTCTAGATATCGAGTGGCTGTTCAGATTGTTGAGAATGAGGTTTCTATCAGATCTAACGCGTTCTCAGAATATAAAATTCAGCCAATCCCATGTCATACGTATTTTTACCATTTTGGTACCGGTAATTAACATTAAATAATCGGTACCAGTGGACTGACACATACTTTCTCCCTTGATTAAATTTAATTACCCCCGTCGCAGCAGACCTGTGTACTCAGCGAATTTCCAAATCAATAATATAATAATAATAATAATAATTGTAATAATAATAATAATAATATGTGACAAGTTTGGTCAAAATCTGTCGATAAACATGATAATCATTTGCCTATTCTCCATAAGATTAACATGGGAAAGAGTGAGCAGGTTTGCTGCTTTGTGGAACACTGAGAGTAGGCGTTTATAGCATCAAAAATTTTTATTTTTAACATTTATACCAACTTTCATCAACATCTGTCCATAAATAAAGGAGTTTGCCTATTCTCCATATGATTAACTGGGAAAAAGGTATGCAGGTTTGCTGCCATGGTAAACACATAATCTATGATTTTTTAGCTTAAACTTATGGGTCCCAACCACATAAAACTAAATATCAAGCTTTATTCAAAAGATATTGGTTAATAAGTGAAATATTAATTTTTCCTTATCCTCCATTGGATTAACATTGGAGGCTTAAAATACAACGTAGTCCCTACGGTGTTTAGATTTTTTAAAATCTCGGTAACCGTTGGAGATAGAGAAAAACTTTAAGGAACTTAATTGTGTAGTTTTTTAAGCTGATTCCAATGGTGAAATATAAAATTAGAAATATAAAAAAAAACATTTTGGAGTACAAAACCCCCCCAAATTACCCGTTTCCATTGACCGATATGTCTGGTTTACGAACTCGCCCGAGCATTTGTAGGAATACACGTCTCTACCAAATTTGGTCTCGATCGGACCATTTAAAGACACACACACACACACACACACACACACACACACACACACACACACACACACACACACACACACACACACATATATATATATTAACGACTATTGTTTTTGGACTCTGGGCACCTAAAAAAGAAAAAATGGTCCCGGGCATAAGTCTTACCATGAGACCTACGGTAATAGCTTCTTCCCTATGGGAAATTCACTAAAAAGACAATCTGTAATAAAACTATTGTGTTCTACAAAGTTAATCTAAATATCATATAATAATTTATTGTTTCAAAAATAATCATCTAATTTCTAAAAAAAAACAAGAGAGACAAAGTTAAATTAATTGCTCAAATTGTATGGGGGAAACCCCCCCACCGGTAATACCAAGCTTTTTGAGCTGGTTTTGTTCGGTGATTTGACCTTACGCTTCATACCAAGTTTCATGGAAAACTGTTGGAAAGTAAGGAAGCAATTGTTTTTTTAGTCTCCATAAGAATAACATTGGGCGCTTTCAGAGAACGTATCGTGGGCAGTAAATTTACTTTTCTCTTGAACCGTTAGTCGTAAACAAATAATTCAAAATACTAATTTGTTTATTTTTTAAGCTGGTTTCAATGGCGCCAGTCAAGTTATACCTTACTTTTATTGTTTTTTGCTGAAAATTTAAAAATGTGATTTTTTTGACATTTAAAAGCCTATAGCTTTTGAAAAGTCATTTTTAAAGACATGCGGGTGGTGTTAAATTATTTAGTACTCCGTGCACTATAAGCTATAAAGTTTTAATCAAAATCGTTAGAGCCGTTTTGGATAAATTTGGATTTTTCACGTTTTAAGGGTTTTTAGGGGTGAACTACCCTTAAAAATCAAAAATTCAAAAAAATGAAAACAACGCCTGGAGATACGGTGAATATATACATACACGCCAAATTTCACCTAAAGCGGACACAAAAAATTCACAAATTCACACACACACACACACACACACACACACACACACACACACACACACGGACAGACAGACATCATGTCGAAACCCACTTTTTTGGATTCAGGGGACCCCGAAATGGATATATCCACTCTCAACTCAAATTCGAAAATTTCGACGAAAACCTTTCTCCATATATTATGTTTAAGGGGAGAAAGTAAAATAACAATTAAAAAATTGGCCTGGAGACATAGCCAAAGTGCACTTGTGTACAAAACTTCATAAAATCGGATGATCACAGTTTCGCGGGGTTCATACAAAGTCAGGCATACGTAAATCAGTCTGAAAACCACCCTTTTGGATTCAGGGAGCCTGAGAATTGATATATCCACCCTCAATTTTAATTCGAAAATCCAACAAAACAAATACTTTTACAAAAACAATACTTTTCCCATATACCATGTATAAGGGAAGAAATTAAAAATGATTCTAGTATGAAAAAAGCCTGGAAACTATATTTACCATCCGTAAATACCTTTAAATAAGATGTTTCATAAAAACTCAGTTGTTCACTATAAATGGAAATTATTTACAAACCTTAACAATATATTTTTAAATATCTCCATAGTAAAAGTAATGTTCCTTATTAAATTTAGTTTTTAGATGTATAAACGAAAGGGTACGAATGGTGACAGTCAAAAAATAAATGTTATAAGTAGACTGTCAAATAATTGTTCCCTTAAAACCCCCAGAGCTAAGACATGTCCAGGTCAAAAAAGGTTGAACATGTATGATAATACACATACGTTCGAGTAGACCACGCATGAGTATTATCTTTTGAATGTCATGTTATATCATATTTGAGACATAATAGTATTACATAATTGTAATGGAACAGTTTTGAACGGAGTTTTTGAGCCAGTAAAATAATAAAAAATAAATAAATACGGGCTAGCAACCCGTAAGTATGTTAGTAGTGTACAGTATATATTTTATTCTCCACGCTTTCTTAGAACGAAAAATGTATGATAAGTGGGGTTGTATTATCTAAATATTGATTATATCTAAATAATGAATTGAATGAGAATTAACACAGTGAATTAAATTCCAAATCCTCGTTGTTTTATTGTACTCTCTAACAATTCATTACCTTATTCTCTCAAATTGTGATTCTCCGTCCAAAATAGGCATTTGAGGAATACGTCAGCTTGAATGACGTCATTACGGTGGAAACCTGTGGAAACGAGTCGCAAATGAGTTTGTCGTTAGTCACAGAATGCAATTTTATTACATAACTTTATAGTGGTACCTAATAACATGTTTTGGTACCTAAATGTATTCAGGGACATATTATGCAATATCAATAAATTTTCTATGCAACAGTGATTGTCATTGATACAGTACTTCATTAACGACTTTTCTTTCATCAGATGGGATTTCATTTAGCAAGCCATTATCAATTTTTAGAATAGGAACTTCATACAATGCATTCTACATTTTTATCATGAATAAAGAAAAAATATGGATAATATTTCGAAATTCTTTTTTTACTACTGAAATAACAAATGATTTGCCTTAGTTATAGAGTAAAAACTTATATAAAAACATATAGCTTGGTTTTATGGTTTCTAGCTTTATCGGTTTGATAACCAATGAAAACCTCTTACGCTGCAGTACTCTACCCTTAAATGTAAGAGGGTATATATTATATATATATATATTTTATTTGCTAAAACATAAATAAATCAAATTTATTACTTACGAGTATTTTACAATTTAAAAACCTATTTTGTCTTGTTCCAAACCTATATATTCATTAAACTATACCATTTTATGTTGAACAAGTATAAAATATATTTTTAGCCTATAAATAAATTTAAAAACAAATTGGCAATGGCCATTTGGCAACTCAATGACAATGGCCTAAGATTGCTATCTTTTGCAAGTGCATGGAACATGAAAGTTTGTAGCACACTATCTCTAAGAAAAGATATTCGTAAGATTTGGTAAGATTCGTAATTGGGTTTCACAAGATGGAAAGACGGAGATTCAGATCGACCATGTTCTAATTGACAATAGGCACATCAGCAGTGTCACAAATGTAAGGAGTATCAGGGGAACTGAGTATGGAACAGACCACTATATGAAACTTATCAGAGTCAAACAAAGAATAGACACTAAAAAGGAAAGTGATAAAAAAAGAAATATTAGCAATAGAAAAACTAAAACAGAAGGCAGTTAAAAAAGATTTTGAAATTAAACAAAAAAATAAATTTAAAGTGCTAGAAACAGAAGAAAGAGTAGGAGGGCAAGAAGATTTTATAGAACAAGAAAGAGCTAGGGACAAAATGGAAGAATATTCAAGATAATATAAAAGAATTAGTGAAAGAAGAGTGTGGAAAAAGAGAAAATAAAGTGAGGAATCCATGGTTTATGGAAGATTGCCGGAAAATGATAAATGAGAGAAAGAAACTTAAATAAATTGTACCTTTAAACTAGAAAAGGGAATGAAGAACACTAGGTTTAGGGTTGAACATTACTGAAGAGCTAAGACAAAAATGTCATGAAGCAAACAGATGAACAAAACAAATGCTTAGAATATGTCAAAGAGATTATTAAATGAAAAACACAGAAGGGCAATGGAAGATAGAACAGCAAACAACACTAGGGACTTCTATAGAACTATAAGATTCTTCAAAGGTGGATTTGAAGCAAGAACATTTGGCATTACTGATGAAAATGGACAAACTACCACAGAAAAAGAAAAGACATTAAGAATATGGAAATACTATTTTTATGACCTTCTGAATTGCAAGTATACCGTTGTTAGTAGATTAAGATGTAACTTTCTACCATGTACAACCTCACATAGACCCAAGACCCACCATCATTAGACGAAGTAGAAACAGCAATAAAATAATTAAAATGTAACCAAGCTGCAGGTGAACATGGGATCACATCAGAAGTAATCAAAAGTGGAGGAAACAGATTAGGAAAGGAGACCCACAGCTTAATCACAATCATATGGGAAAAAGATAAGATACCAAATGAATGGAAAACAGCATAAATTATTCCTCTACTCAAGAAAGGGGATAAACAAAATTGTAGCAACTACAGAGGTATATCACTATTAAATAATACATATAAAATTCTATCCAAAATCCTTGTCTCAAGACTGAACCCGTTTTTCGAAACACTAATAGAAGGACAACCAACTGGATATATGAAGGGGGCATACAATAGATCAGATCTTCTTTTACTAAAACAGAAAATTTCGAAATATTGGGAGTTCAACAAGGAGTTCAGTGCATTTTTTATAGATTTCAAAAAAGCTACGACAGCATCGACAGACCCAGCCTTTGGAAAAGTTTAGTAATGTGAATGGAAGACTCCAAAGCCAAAGTGAGAGTGGAAGGAGATATATCTGAGGAATTTTACATTAACACAATACAAGGTGTAATACAAGGAGATGGCATATCTCCCCTGCTCGTTAACTTAGCGCTGGAAGGAGCCATGTAGATTAACAAAAGAACTTAAAATGGCGATTTAGCTAGGAATAGATCTGAATATATTGGCATTTGTTGATGACGTTGACATCTTATCAGAAACAGTAGAACATTTATCAAATTTGGCAGATGTATTTATCAAAGAAGTAAAGAATGTACGACTGCAAGTAAAGGAAGAAAAAAAAATAAAATCATGCACTTTGGAAGACAAGCAATTAATAGAATCCAAAACATACAGATAAATAGCTTAGACATCAGTTATACTTTATACTTTTAACTAAAATGGTGACCTACCCAGGTAGGTATTTTAAGCCAAGTATGAATGAGGAATGAATGTGGGATGATTGTGGCGCGATCTTGTAGTCTTGTTACTGACTAAGGCTGACATGTTCCTTAGACAGGACTGTTAATTAATAACCCAACAGCCGATGGCAACTAATGGACCTACAGTTTAACGTGGAATCCGAACCACGGCCTCTGAATTACGAATTGGTCTAATTATGAGGATGGTCTTTGTGGATTAACGTAGTATTCAGAATTGCGGACGATAATCCACACAAGAGAACACTACAACCACCGCCATCTCTCACAACTATCCACAATTCGTGACCTCCAAGTAGCTGGATTACAGGACGTCGCCACCGTCCCAGTCGGACTAGTTATATCTATCTATATCTATATCCCAGTTATATAGATAGTTTAAATATTTACGAGTAACCATAAATAGTAGACACTCAGAGGATGAAGAGATATTAACTAAGTTATCAAATGCCAATCCCATCTAAACTGTTGTCCATCAGAACCAAGATACAGTTTTATAAGACCATAATTATTTAACCTTTACTATTATACGGAAGTGCGACGTGGGTATTGTCCAGGAGAAGTGAAAAAAGACTCATGGTTTTCGTGAAAAAAGTGCTAAGAAACATATTTGGACCAGTGTTGGAGGAAGAAGTATGGGGAAAAAGGAAAAATACTAAGAATTATTGTACACCGACCCGGAAATCAACGCAATAATTAAAGCAAGAAGTTCAAGCTAGGTTGAACATGTAATAAGAAAGCATAAGGGAAGCAGGTTGTATGAAGTATGGAAAGCCAAGCCTACGGGTAAGGCGTCCATTGGGAGGACCAAAATCAAGATGGGGAGACAAAGTAATGAAATACATTAGGTAGGATCTTGGGTGCAGATATCAACTTGGTGAAGCACAGAAGAGAGTGGAAGAGGCCAGTCCATGAGGCTAAGAATCAACTGAGATTTGTGCAGCCTGGAAGCTGGTAAGCATAAATAATTTAACTGAATCACTTTATAATATCAAAGACTGAAATATAACGACGGGTGTTGACAAGTCAATATTAAATATTTTAGGTATCCCGAGTATAGAAAACTAGAAAAATCGCATAATATATTCTCAAACTCCCGTTTATTATGTTTAATAATAATAGTTTATTCTCAAATACAATTGTAGGCATTACAATTTTTGGAATATACATATATAGACGGGTCAGTATTTAACAAGTTAAGGTGGATCACCTATCTTCCTCTTTAGGATTACCATTAGTTTAGGGAAATAAATCCAGTTTATTAATTGTTTCCCATTTATATGTATAGAGGTTGAAATAAAGAAGCTGATTGATGATCTTGAACTGCAACAAGTGTTTTGTTATTAAGCGTACCAGAAGTAAAAAATAAAAAGTCAATGGCATCTAGGTATTGGTTTTTGCTCATGTAAAGATATGTAAAGGACTAATACATAACACAGTTCTCAGCGACTCCTTTTCTCATGTCATCTAGGTATTCCAAGATTTAGGACATTGCACATAACCATTAGATGATGCGGCAATCAGCTACTAGCAGGCCCATTAGTTATTGTTTATCGACAATAGTTTTAATCTCATGTTCTTAGTTGACTTGTTGTAAAAGATGGTTTATTTTGTAAAACTGTACCTAGTAAGAATTTGTTTCCTAAACTTCACCGGACTAAAGTTTCAAAAATTAATATCGCTCAAAGGTATAAAAATCTTCGAAACTCTCAGAAAATCTCGCTTTAATAATATATATATATATAGTATTTTAACTTGGTTTTGTTATTTGACCTTATTGCTACATTATTGCCGATTTTTAATTTGTTTAAATATCTCATTCTCCTTGTCTACAAATTGTTATTGAATTTATACATCAAAACTTATAAAAAGTACAAAATGAATGCTATATTTTTAAGAAAATGTATAACAAGGTAGATAGTTTTGTAATTAAAAATATAAGAATCACATTTTATACTATATTTAACTGTAACCCACTCTAGGCAGAAAACCTTCTGACACTTATTGCCACAAGGTATAGTTTTTGTGTCAGTTCAGTCAAGAGAGAAGAAAAATATAATTCCATGGAAAATTGGTTCTTAACTTCGGAGATGTAGAAAGTTTAAATAATGATTTTACACTGACAAGTGACCGAATCGAGATATGACGGAGTCGTAATGAGAAACTTGATGCTAATTACAAGGGACGCTTAGTCGGGCAAAGCTAACATTTGACAATTACGGCTGGTTTCAAGGGAAAGCCAACCTCAGCCCCTTGCTAATGAGTGCAAGGCGAACAGACACATCAAACAAATCGGGATCAGTTTTTACAACGTTTAGTTTCATATTTTTCTTCAGATGTGTTTTTCAAGTTGCATCAATTTTGGTAGTTTTTCAAACTTTAAACGGTGTTTTTAAAGTTTTATTTTAATTGATATGTGCAGACGACGCGTAAGTGCATTCACAAGTTCTCAATTTTCACTGGTTATGGAGCCATGAACCAGTTTGAAGGTTATTTTGACTGTGAATGTTGTCTGTAGTTGTTCCTTCACAGTGAATAAGGGCTTCGTTCACGTTTTTAATGTTTTAAGGATAAAAAAGATTAACAAAAACCCTTTAGCACAGGGCTTAGCATACATAAAAATTATTGGCATAGAACGTGTTAAAGAGTGATTTGTTCATAAAATTTGTTTAAAAATAAAAAAAATTATATAAATAAAATACACGAGAATAATGTAAAAATTCTGATTTTAGCATAACTTTTAAATAATAACCGTAATAATAATAACCAGCTAGAGTATACTGATGAATTCAAGTTCACAATAACGGTAGAACGGCAGTGGTTTGAAATTTAATTTGTACATTTGTTACACACTTAAATATCATGAGTTTAAAATCCTAGCTAATGGGTCTGGTCTGAATGAAGTGGGTTGAAGGTTGGGGTTTATGATTAATTTTGTTGTTGAGGTTATTGTTAATTTATCTTTTAAAAAACTAAAAAATGTGTTTCTACTGAGTCCGTCCATCTCATTACGCCAGTATTTAAGGGAATAAGAATATCGGGACCTGTGGCCATAGTTTTAATTTTATTTATTTAAAAAAATATTATTAAATATTAGAACAGGCGCTCAAAACTTGAATTCCATCATTAAACTTAAATATATAACTCTAAAATCAATCTAAATATATATAACAAAGTCGTGTTAGTTACACGCATTATAATTCCAGAACGGCTGGACCGATTTTAATGATCTTTGATTTTTTGGATTCGTCTTTTCTCCAGTCATGTTTCAGTTTCCATAAATTCAATTAGTTTCCATTTTATAGCGTTTTAAATTTCTAATGTTAACGTTATGGGGACTAAGTTTGTTTGAAAATGTTCTACAATAAAAACATTTAATTTCTTAAACTACAACTGTTGTTTTACTTTCCATTAGCAATATGCTTTACTATCCAATGCCATCTGAATCATTCATTAATGTAAAATTATGAATTAAATGTGTACTGTACTAAATGAACAGATTTATTCACCATGTTAATAGTTAATGTTCTTTCTGATTAAAAGTCCGTGTTTATAATTATGTCGGCCAAATAAAAAATAATTACGGTGTTTATACATATTACGTTTGTTATAATAATCAACTGTTGTATATCTTTCCTATAAAAACCGTATTACAGTTATGGTTTGTTTGGTTTTTGGTTGGAATATAAAAATTTTGAATCAATCCACTCAGATTTATTTGTTTTGTGGGAATGTTATTAATATGTCTTATCGTTTCAGTATTGTTATTAACTATGCCGCGACCGTACGCGTTAATACGTATTTATTGTTAGGCGTTACGAAGTTCGCCGGGTCAGCTAGTTTATAAATATAATAATGGATGCCAAATGGGCCCATCTTCCCCCAACAGATGTAAGTTGGGCCAGACACTGGGGCACTGAGGCATATGTCATATTTGATCAATGTCACCCTGCCCCCATGGCCATGGTGCTCCGGTCTTCCCTACTGAAATCAGGTAATGAGTTTTTGACATGGATACGTCTAAGCTCTGGGGGGTTTTAGTTTGTGTAGCGGAACAGCTATTTAAATCAACTGAAAACATTTCCTTAGACATATCCATGATTTAACCTTTTCTCACAGGGAAGTAAATATAATCATTTTTAATAAACTTGTTGATAAAAATATTATATGTCTTAATTTGGCATTTTGTTGTAAAATATAAATATATCCTCCATTTTAAATATTCTATATGGTATTGGAATAAAGTGTTTCCGTATCTACCACATTTACTGGTATTGGAAACTATGTTTGTCGCCATGGTGTCGTATGGTAGATTTAGGTGTTTCACAAACATATTTAATTGTTCTTTAATAGACCTAACAATAATTATTCAATGTTCTTTTCAACCCCATCAATTTAATTACCATGCTGAGGCGAGGCCGTATCAAGGCGCGGGGATCTGGGAGATACAATTGAGCCTTCTAATGGGATTTTCGAGTCGAGTAGTCCTAATGATGTAATGGATTTCCATCATGACGAAAAATATTTCTATACAATCTGTTCGCTCACTGCTTGACCACCATTACCTATAAGCTATTATTAAATGCTTCAAATTAAATTGTTAAAATATATTTTTTCCCTAAAAATTGTTCTCAATCTGACTGAGGAAAAAACCTTTTTTTGATTAAATGCTTCAAATTAAATTGTTAAAATATATTTTTTTCCTAAAAATTGTTCTCAATCTGACTGAGGAAAAAACCTTTTGGTTAAATAAGGCCGGCTATAATCATATTTTTGGATTTTCTGCAATAATTATTCGAGAGACTACCAGCTGTCTCACGACTCATTTATATACTATCGAGAGGAATGGAAAATGTTATATTTATAAAGGGACTAAATTATGATTTAATTGTATTATAAATGGTAATTAAATTTGTTTTGCTTATTGTGTTACCATTTTGTCGTATTGCTATTGTTCGCTGAAGTCTTACTAGTCACATCCAATCTATACTATACAGAAGAGTATTATTAAAAAAAACCCGTCGCAGCAGACCTGCGTACTCAGCGAATTTCCAAATCAATAATATAATAATAATAATATGACAAATTTTATAAATATCTGTCCATAAACATAAGAATTATCTCTCCATAAGTCTATTCTCCATAAGATGGACATGGAAAGAGTGTGCAGGTTTGCTGCTGTGAGGAACACTGAAAGTAGGTGTTTCTACTATAAATAATTTTATTTTTAACATGTATACCAACTTTCATCAACATCTGTCCATAAATAAAGGAGTTTGCCTATTCCCTAAATGATTAACATGGGAAAAGAGTATGCAGGTTTGCTGCCATGATAAACACATAAACTATGATTTTTAAGCATAAACGGGTGGGTATCAACAACATGAAGGTAAATATCAAGTTTAATCTAAAAATATTGATTGATATAGGAAATATTAATTTTTTCTTATCCTCCTTAAGATTAACATTGGAGCCCCAAAATACAACGTACTATGTTTTTAATATCTCGGTAACTGTTGGAGATAGAGAAAAACTTTAAGAAACTAAATTGTGCAGTTTTTTAAGCTGATTCTAATGGTGAAAGATTAAATTGGAAATTTTTAAAAATTACATGGGAAAAGTTCAAAAAACCCATTTTTGAAAAAAAACTTGTGATTTTGATTAAGTTGTAGATTGATTATTCCTAATGCCTAGTATTATTTCAAAAATAGGGTTTTCTTTTTCTAAGTTTGCTATATTTAGCATATTTTCTTGATCAATTTTTTTATTCATGTACACAGGGTGTTCATTAAAGTTGGGGACAAACTTCGAGGGGTGATAGTACTCGTCAAAATAAACAAAAAATTTCCTATAAATATATGTCGAAAAATCCTTCGTTTAGCCGCTAGCCGCCATTTTGTATTTTATACAAAAAACTTTATATATAAAGAACTATTTAAGATACAGAAACCAAACTTTGCACACATATTTATTGGCCAAAGAGAAAAATATTCTTAAAGTATCATTAAGTTTGCTTCTATATTTTCAAAATGGCGGCGGTTCTTTAAGTTAATGGTTTTTTGTTATTTAAATTAAAATATATTTATCCGCCGAAATTTTGAAAATATAAAAAGGCAAACTTAATGATAATTTGAGTATATGTCTTTCTTTAGCCATTAAATATGTGTGCGAAGTTTGGTGTCTGTATCTTAAATAAGTATTTATATATAACGTTTTTTGTATAAAATACAAAATGGCGGCTAGCGGCTAAACGAAGGATTTTTTGACATGTGTTTATCAGAAATTTTTTGTTTATTTTGATGAGTACTATCACCTCTCGAAGTTTGTCCCCAACTTTATTGAACACCCTGTATATGTAACTCTTCTTTTGTGTCTAGTTTTTCCCTTTCTTTTCAGTCTAAAAATTTTCTTAGAAAAAGAAAACCCTATTTTTGATATATTACTAAACATTAGGAATAATCAATCTACAACTTAATCAAAATCACAAGTTCAAATTTAGTTTTTTAATTTACACATGTTTTCAAAAAATCACATTATTGATATTTGTTTATTTATTTACATAAATTTAAGTTAAAATACACTGTGAAAATGAACTAAGATTTAAAACACGTGTCGTGTATAATGTAAGAAATAAATGTTTAAAGGGAGCACAAGTTCATTTAATTCAATAATGAATATATACATATATATATACATTTATATATATATATATACATTTTAACGACTATTGTTTTGGACTCTGGGCACCTAAAGATAATAACATGATCCCGGGCTTAAGTCTCGCTTTGAGACCTACGGTAATAGCTTCTTCCCTATGGGAAATTCGCTAAAAGGTAACGTTGAACACAGACATTAAGTAAG
This sequence comes from Nephotettix cincticeps, assembly GCA_023375725.1. Taxonomy (NCBI): domain Eukaryota; kingdom Metazoa; phylum Arthropoda; class Insecta; order Hemiptera; family Cicadellidae; genus Nephotettix; species Nephotettix cincticeps. The sequence goes on from CM041791.1 coordinate 47,303,165, forward strand.
TTTTCTTTTCTTGATAGTACCAAAGAATACAAAGTACTAAGAAACCTAAATACATAGATTTTGGTTTTAAAAAATCGTTTGAAAAACTCTTAATACGACTCTTATGAATATTTATATTAGAATAATGTGCATTAGGACAGGTACTTTGGCTTTTCCAAGTAAAATAAGAGCTCGGGAGGGTAAGAGATGTGTGTAAATCTGTGTCAAAATTTTATCACTGATGTCAGTGAAGCACCACTTAAAGCACCTGTTATCAAACCCTTTGATAAAAACCATCTGGACACCATGCTGCAGCTGTGCTGCAACTACCATCTCATACTTGTCATTCATTTGAATACAAGTAATTATGCCCAAATTATAAAACAAATTATGTCTGCTCATTTACCAACGAACTCCTAGTTAAATCACCTTAGTTGTTAACTGCACTGGGGTATTTGACGTTTGAATTAAGTGTATTAATAATGTACTTAATTAATACTCTGAAGTAAACCCATAATATTGGAGTTTATTAGTATTGTATGAGCTATATATTATATGTAAAACCTTGTTTTCTGCAACACTAACCCTCAAATTATGACAAGTATAAATTCTATTGAAATGTTTTTAACACACATATACACACAGCACACACACACACACACACACACACACACACGCACAAACACACACACACACACACACACGCGCACACACACACACACACACACACACACACACACACACACACACACACACACACACACTCATATATATATATATATATATTTAAAAGTTTTACAAAAATATTATTTACAATTAATACCAAACGTTTATCATATTAATCAATGCTATATATATACGTTAGTTCTACGTTATTCAGAAACACAACAATCAATATTTAAGCCTGATAAGTATGCGTATAAGCTAGTGTAAAGATAACCGACCAGTCGTCAATTAATTGATTTGCTAACGTGGTAGCTGATCTAGGTGTCCAATCAATTATTATTGATTGACGTAACGTGATATTGATTATATTGTTATTGACATGATAGCTATAGTCAATCTTTTTATATTCGAATCTGTTTCTAAGAAGACGAGGAAATAATTTTTAACACGTGAAATATTAAGGACATCGCTATTAAGTTATTCGTGCTTAAATAATACTAGACCAATGTAACCTTCCATGATTACAAGTTGACTGGCGGCCGGCGCACGCGTGCCCGCACTCCTGGCGTCAGTAGCGACCCGCACCTCGCGACGCCGACATCTCCCGTGACACACCGCCCGCCGCGTGGTGATACCCGGTACGTAAGTCCAGCTAGGTAGGCCTACTGTAGGAGACACAATCAACAGACGCACGGAACATCAAGTCATACAAAACAATACAATACCATACAATAATAGTTTATTTATCATACTGTATTAACAGTTACTAAAGCTACTTCATTGCTTGAGTGACTTTATGAAGGGTTTTAAATCTTCGTTGATGATGACATTTAAATGCAATACTTATGAAATTGAATATCTTCGACTGTAGAATATTATTATTAACAAATGAAAATTTGTAACGGTAACAAATTAGGGTAGCCCTTTCGTTATATCTAAATACAATATATGTTTTGAATTTTTGGCCAGTCCCGTTCAAAAATGAAGATTTGGAAGAACAACTGAAACAATACTATACAATTTTGAAATTCCTTACTTTTATTTTAATGTAAACAATTTAAACAATAACCAAAGTTATAATATCTCTATTTCAATAATGAAATACAAAATTCATATGTTTTATATGGATTTTGGTGGTCAGGTTCACAAAGGTGGTTACGATAACTATTACAATAATTTATAGTTACAATACAGAAAATTAATTTATTTTTACATAGTTTAATTTATTATTTTTATTAAAATGTACAATCGATGTTTGTAAAGAGGCTACGCCCGATTTGCGTTCAGCCATTTATCAAAAAGTCTTTACTTTTATACGTATGTCAATAAATAAATAAAATATACTTGTTTTTTCATTGTGCACAGTTATTAATAATTTTTTTTATTAGCTACACAAATTAAGCTTACAATAATAATTAAAAATACCTCCGTCGCAGTAGACCTGCGTACTCAGCGAATTTCCAAATCAATGACATAATAATAATACAATAATAATATAGTTTGATCATTATCTGTCAATAAATATGAGTATTATTTGCCTACTCTACATAGATTAACATGGGAAAGAGTATGCAGGTTTGCTGCTGTGAGGAACGCTGAAAGTAGGTGTTTCTAGCGTAAACAATTAATTTTTTTGCATTTATATCAACTTTCATCAACATCTGTCCATAAATAAAGGAGTTTGCCTATTCACTATATGATTAATATGGGGAAAGAGTATGCAGGTTTGCTGCCATGATTTTCTGCCATGATTTTTGCTGCCACATAAACTATGATTTTTAAGCATAAATGGATAGACCTCAACCACATGAAGCTAAACATCAAGTTTTATCCAAAAATATTGATTAATATGGGAAATATTAATTTTTCCCTATCCTCCATAAGATTAACATTGGGGCCCCACAATACAACATACTGTGTTTAGATTTTTTAATATCTCGCTAACTGTTGGAGATAGAGAAAAACTTTAAGGAACTTAATTGTGTAGTTTTTTAAGCTGATTCCAATGGTGAAATACAAAATTATAAATTTTTAAAAATTACATGTGAAAAACAAAAAAACCCATTTTGGGGTACAAACCCCCCCCCCAAACTACCCGTTCCCATTGACCGATATGTGGATTACGAACTCGTCCGAGCATTTGTAGAAATACACGTCTCTACCAAATTTGGTCTCGATCAGACCATTTTTACGAGAGTTATCGTGTTCACAGACACACACACACACACACACACACACACACACACACACATATATATATATATATATATATATATATATATATATATATATATATATATATAAATTTTAACGACTATTGTTTTTGGACTCTGGGCACCTAAAGAAGAAAAAATAACATGGTCCCGGGCTTAAGTCTCGCCATAAGACCTACGGTAATAGCTTCTTCCCTATGGGAAATTCGCTAAAACTCAAATGTTATACTTAAATATTTTACTTGGTTATCCATGCATGTTATGCATCTTTAATCAATACTTTTCTTTAATCAAAGTACCTGGTGACCGAGCTTTGCTCGTATAGAATAAGAAATGTATTATAAAATACCCCCGTCGCAGCAGACCTGCGTACTCAGCGAATTTCCAAATCAATAATATAATAATAATAATATTATATGACAAGTTTGGTCAAAATCTGTCGATAAACATGAGAATTTTTGCCTAATCTCCATAAGATTAAAATGGGAAAGAGTGAGTAGGTTTGCTGCTGTGAGGAACACTGAAAGTAGCCATTTATACCATCAAAAATTTTATTTTTAACATTTATACCAACTTTCATCAACATCTGTCCATAAATAAAGGAGTTTGCCTAATCTCCATATGATTAACATGGGAAAAGAGTATGCAGGTTTGCTGCCATGATAAACACATAAACTATAATTTTTTAGCACAAATGTATGGATCTCAACCACATGAAGCTAAATATCAAGTTTCATCCAAAAATATTAGATAATAAGTGAAAAATTAATTTTTTTTAATCCTCCATAAGATTAACATTGGAGCCTCAAAAATACAACGTACTGTGTTTAGATTTTTTTATATCTCGGTAACCGTTGAGGATAGAGAAAAACTTTAAGGAACTTAATTGTGTAGTTTTTTAAGCTGATTCCAATGGTGAAATATAAAATTAGAAATTTTTAAAAATTACATGTGAAAAACGCAAAAACCCCATTTTGGGTATACAAAACCCCCCAAACTACCCGTTCCCATTGACCGATATGTCTGGTTTACGAACTCGTCTGAGCATTTGTAGGAATAAACGTCTCTACCAAATTTGGTCTCGATCGGACCTTTTTTACAAAAGTTATCGTGTTCACAGTCACACACACACACACACACACACACACACACACACACACACACACACACACACACACACACACACACATATATATATATATATATATATATATATATATATATATAAATTTTAACGACTATTGTTTTTGGTCTCTGGGCACCTAAAGAAGAAAAAATAACATAGTCTCGGGCTTAACTCTTGCCATGAGACCTACGGTAATAGCTTCTTCCCTATGGGAAATTCGCTAAAAGGAATTAGAAAATTAAAACACATTTATTACTCAATTAAAACATTTATGTGGTTAAATAAAACCGATTTAATACACAATAATTAATATAGCACTGAACAAAAAGTATTGCATCTGATGAGGATGAAAATCGCGACCTACAGTTTTTTAGGCCGACACACTACCACTCGGCTACGGCGTTAGTCAAATGAGCGACGCCGTTTGACGTGTTTTACCCAACTTGAATTGTTTTAGCCGATCATTTACTGTTTTATTATCCATACAGTTATTATTAGACTGTGATCAACTGATTTTGTTAGAAACGGAATGAGGATTAAAAAGCAAAAATTTGAAATTTAATTTACACCAATTAATTGGTTTGTTACAGTGGCATCAAGCAATACAACAAATACGTTTTCTATCAAAACACGGAAGATTTTGGAAATACTCTTTCCTGCTTTTATTTCGCACAGATATGTTACCCTTAAGTTTTTACAAATTGTCTAGTAACCTGATAATTTTACATTTATTACATACATAAAATAAATATTTATGAAAAACCTCTATTCACATATTGTTCCCTGCCTGTCTTGTTGTCTTCAATCAAGAACTAACAAACGGTTATAAACAGCTGTTTTGGTTTGTATTGTTTACATTTTATTTTCCATAAGCGTAATGGTAAATTTTTAGATTTTAAACTTAATATTACAAGAAAACACGAATTTTCCTGGACATTAGACCTATCTAGAACTTATTTTCTACTCTGAAATTAGTTATTTCCAAAATTTAAAGAAATTCCTTAGAGCCGTTTTCGAGATCCATGTGCAAATATACAAACCTTGCTCGTATTATAGTATTGGATTATCAGATTATGTAACAATAATAGGTAACTAAGCACATTTTGATTATCAGTTTTTAGTCCTTATTTTAAAAATTTATATTTTCTCCTATGCCTAATATCATAGAATATTGCACAAAATTGCTTATACCTAACTATAACAGCTGATTAAATAAACTGTAAAGAGAGGGCAGAATAGAAAAAAATGCAATGTATGTAATAATGCACGCATTACGAGCTAAGAGCACCCGATAATGTTGCGGCTTTGATCCTAAGCAACTGCCTTTAAGATATCTACATTAAAGCAGTAAAATCAATACAATACACTTAACCTTCTTAAAATAACTTCTTCCTTACTATATGTTAATGGGTCTCCTATAATAATGTTTTGACGAGTTTTTACCATTTTATTAATATTAATAAACTACATAAGTTTACAGGCCTATTCATTTTTCAATAATTAATCTATTTAACCATCAAAATAATAGAATGTCATGTGATGTAATAATTTATAGTCAGTAATGAAATATATCTTTCTTAAAGAGTAGTTTGGGGTTTTTACAGACGCTTTGTGATTTTAATGTCAGTTTAAAAGTGATGGTATTTCTGGGCGGAAGGGTTTTATTATGGAATTTCATGACAGAGAAAAATGGGACGTAAAATTATAATTTATCTGGATAAGATTTATATTCAGCAAATAGAACATAGATTAATGATAAAATACCAGAACCAATCTTCGTGTTGTGAAATATATATCCCAGATTGATTTTTATTAATTATATGTTTTACTTACTACTAAAAAAATTATATCAAGTGACATTCTATTTGACAGTTAAGAAGGCTTTATTGAAAATGAGTATGTATTTTACTATTGTTGATTTATTCATGGTATAGTTTGCTATATCATTTAAATGTATAATCAATTAACATTCAGACATACGTTGATATTTGAATTACTTGGCGTCCAGTTCTGTTAATATCCAAATCTATCTTTAACTCTTGTATTTTATACACCACTAGTTTGTTACCTATTCCATATAGGCCCTGCCATAACGAATAATTCCACATCCCCCACAATTTTAAATTTATACTGTTTATATCATAAACATTCCATCGTTTTTTAAGCTAACCTCTTAAGTATAAATTCAAGAAATATAATGAGTAATTTATTCTGGGTAGCTATTTTGCTTGTTATAAAATTATTTTCTCCCATTTTAAGCGTTATAAATAAATAATACAAAATATATAAATTATTACAGCCCCATTTTCGAATCCTTTCCTGTAAAAACCTGTATATCAAGCTCTGTCTTCTCATATTTGATATAAACACACTTACACTTACAAAACACATAACACTAAGACGGTCGGCCGAGTCACATGTAATTTCAGATTTTTAAATTTTTTTAACAGTGTCTGAGTGTTATGTATTTACGTAAGTGTGTTTATATCAAATATGGCATTGCTTGATATACAGGTTTGACAGGAAAGGATTTGAAAATGGGTTAAAAACCCTGAAAGTTGTCATCCGTTGAAATGTCCAATGATCGAAGAACGACAGGTCTGGTCTGTAACCAATTTTATTTTAGTCAATTAATCAATCTTGGAGGCAGATTATGAATTATTAGTTAACTTGAAGGGGTTGATTTGGTTAGTGCTACAAAAGTTAAAAGGTTTTATATAAGTTTTAGTATAAAATTTAGATATAATATTGAATACATAAATTATGTATTAAGATGTTTTGTTAGAAGTTTGATAAAAAATTGATATTTATTATATATATTTGAGACCCCGTGTTAGGGGCTATTACGTTGTGTATTATTGATATGTTCTGTTTTAATCAACACAAACTGTGGTGTACTATAAAGTAATAAAACTTTGTAAGGAATTAGTTTTCAGAAAAAGTGTCAAGTGTTACACACATCTAGTGTGATACAATCAACAGAAATGAGAATATTTGTATCAAGAGTTTATATGAACGGAAATTTTATTTAGTAATAAAATTAATTAAGTTTTCTAATATTATATATTTTTATTATTACTATTATAATACAATTTTATTTAATAATAAAAAATACTTGTGTTCTGTTTTGAATGATTATTCGGTAAAAATATTTGTAAAAGTATTCTTTGTTTTAAAGCAACCTACAATGGTAGGAAGATTTTCTCTTTCTCTGCAATTTTTTAAAATTAAAGTTTTAGTTTATACGTTACAAAAATTTATCATTACAATTAATTATTACAAATGTAAACAGGCTTCGTTATAATCGCTATCGTTAATAAAAATACTTTATCAACAAGTTGAGAAATTTTTATGCTCTACAACATTACTTATTATCTACTAATAGACTTCTCCATTAGGCCTAGTTGAGTAAAATACCTGTTTAAATGAGACTTGCAATTTTTATATTCAAATATCATGAACTACTCATATTATTTACTAAATTTCAAAGAAATTACGAATAAAATTGCTAATTTACATAATTGTTTTGTTTCATCGAAAATGTTGCAAATATAAAAAATATAATTTTAAGTAATATTAACTGCATTAATCTGTTACTATACTATAATAACTTGAATTGTCAGAACCAAAACTGATTGGTATCCATGTATCTACATAAATACTAACGTTTGTAGACGAAAACACATGTTCATGTTGCAGATTTGTTTGTGTCGACTTGACTCATTAAATTTATTAAAATGCAACGTGTAACGATTACTTTAAATAACATGTACAAACTTAGTATATTATGGTACCTTTAATTATTATTAAATATTCAGCACCTAAACCTTTTACAAGTGTAGACTAGAGAACACGATATTGCTATTAGGGCACCTGTAACTTTCCACCCAGTGGACCTATGCGAGGAACTTGGGTTGCATTCACGCTTGTTTGCAGAACTTGTAAGCTACTTAAAAACAAAAAAATCTAAATTTATTTTAATCACTATCAGTCAAAAACTGCAGTAATTAACTCAAAAATTCATTTTAAATCCACCCTTGAAATTAATCCAAACTATTTAACGTGTTTAGTGAAGAAATTTCATAATTACCCATAATTTATATAAAGATAGAGACCATTACCTGAATTACACAAAGGGGCGGAACAGTGTTCCAATAGCACGTCAGCCATGTGGCTTTTTGCGCACCAATAGAGACGATAAATATGTTCTCTGTACAGTTCAGAGCTGTAACATAGCTTGTTACAGTATGTACAGTATAGGAATAATAATTGTATAACTATACAGTACAATATTTTACAATATTATATATTTAGAAACGTGTATATCCTTAAAACGAACAATATTATCATTTGAATGCGATTCAAAAGAGTAGCTTATTTGAAGTGTAATAGAGGATCCATATTTCGATGGTTGTAAACAGTCTAACGAGAAAGTCAAATTAACAGAATAAATATTTGAGATACATGTAATTATTGTTGTCTCTGTCATTGCAGTACGAATATTGAACCTCTGAAAAATGCAACATCTCTCTCTCTCTCTTTAATGTTTTAAATATTGGGTTATTTTGAAAATGTCCTCACGAAACACGTTAACTGCGACTGGACTGTTAACTGGACTGATTAGTTGATACTGAAATACGATGTTTAATAATTATATACGTATTCTAAATATATAAAAAAAGTCGTGTTAGTTACACGCATTATAACTCGAGAACGGCTGGACCGATTTTAATGATCTTTGATTTTTTGGATTCGTCTCTGCTCCGGTCATGCTTCAGTTTCCATAAATTCAATTAGTTTCCATTTTATAGCGTTTTAAATTTCTAATGTTAACCTTATGGGGACTAAGTTTGTTTACAAATGTTCTACAGTTAAAACATTTGATTTCTTAAGCTACAGCTGTTGTTTTACTTTCCATTAGCAATATGCTTTACCATCCAATGTCATCTGAATCATTCATTAATGTAAAACTATGGAGTAAATGTGTACCGTACAAAATTAACAGCATTATTCGCCACGTTAATAGTTTACGGTTTTTGAGAATTATGTACTGTATTTATATTTTTTTATTTTCTATATGATTAAAAGTCACGTGTTTATATGTTTGCCAAATAAAATAATTACAATATTTATTCATATTAGGTTTATTATAATTATCAGCTGTTGAATATTTAAAGCTTTCACAACGAAGCCGCAATGCTATTTGACTTCAGAACATGGCCAATCTTAAAGTTAACATGTATTTCTGTTAGGCTTTACGAAGTTCGCCGGGTCAGCTAGTAATTAATAATTAAAAATGACTTACTTCTCACGTTACAAACAAGTAGTCTAGGTTTTATATAACGTCCAATTTCAACATAACATGTATCATTTGGTGATAAACATTCACACAGTGTGTGGCTTAAACTTTTTAAGAACATCATCCAAACAAAGGGTTACCGAGTGTTTTGTTGGTTATTGGGAAATTAGAAATAACCCATTACGAACATGACTGTTTCGAATATGCCATCACTCTATCTCTCCCCCCACTGTCAATACCAATTATTCCAAACCCCTTTATACTGCTCGTTATTGATTCCGTTTTACAAATCTGCATTTGACGTAAATCAGACAAAATCCGGAACATATATTTCTCAGACATTTCAATCTCGCGCAAGAATTAAGATTGACGAGACTCATATTACTGTATGGTTTATTGAGATTTCCGGTAAAATAATAATTTATCTGTCAAGTTAAACAGTATTTTGTAATCTATTTAAAGTACTAAAACTTTATAGTTGGTAGGTGCTTTTCAATGTAACAAATATTTATTTTGAATATAGCTACATTTGTATTATAATCCCCTGTTTTCTAGGAAATACATATTATTTTATTTTCAAAAAAGGGTATACAATACAGTTTAAAAATACTCAACTAGCTATTAAAATACGTTCCTGCAAAGCAAGCATCAGTGCAGGGATCGAGTTGCAAACTGGTCATTAGTAGTAATAAATATCTAATCATTGCAATAATAACCTAATGACAAAACAATAGACACCACGTATACGTGTACATGCACGAAAATTCAATAAAGTACTGATCATAATTCTTAATATATATATATATATATATATATATATATATACATATAGGTATTTAAGTATTTATATAAGTATATATATATATATATATATTTTAATATTTATACATAAAATAAAAAAATAAGAATTATTCGTTAATATAATAAATATAAAAAATAAATAACATGTTTTAAATGTTTCTTTAACTTTACGTTTGTTTTGTTGATGTTTTGTGATGTTTGTTGTTGTAAGTTTATGAAAACGAGAATTATTTGAAATAGTATTAAATGGTTACTAAAAAGGTTTCAGTTTACCTGTAGACCGAAAATTATGTTTCAGTTTACTAACACTCTTTATTAGATTCTATTTTATTTTACGTAATATTTTGACCAAAAAGGTAAAATGTTTTTCTATCAGTTGAAGAAGAATAATGTTTCTTATTTTCCCCTAAAATTCTACCCAAGACGTTGGTGGCATTACACTCATCTTACCGTCAACAATATATCCGATGGTAGATCTGAACAATAAGTTAATGCTAACTTTGTTTAATACCAAAGCTAAGTAAGGCCTGTCTTTTTAAGTGGCTTACTGGAAGAGAAATAAATTCTGTGTAAGAGCCAAACGAATTGTTCTGCTCTTTTAAAACTGCAATCAAAATCCTGTTTCTGATCCGTTGTTGAAAACTACTCAAATAACTGTTCAGAGTTCCTATATTATAGTTTATGTCGAAGGTTCCCGTAATTTACTACTCAAATTTAACTATTGTTTTATTTATTCTACATAACATATTTTAACTAAATATATTTTTAATAACATAAAACACATATTAATGCTATTCTAATTTTTGAAAAAAGATTACTTAATTAAAAATATTATTAAATAATATAATATTTTGAATGTTTACTTTAATTAATAAAACTTTATACACCATAAAAGTGTGTTTAGTTAACATTTACTAAATTATTTTTATGTTTGCAATGCAATACTTTTTGTAATAATCCCTAGAGCGCAATATTTAAACATGCATCAGATTTTTCTTGATATGATGAAATATAACAATAATGAATCAATCTTTTCCCTTTTCAAACACCTTATTACACTTATTTTATATGACAACACTACTCTGTAGTCGTTTTTCGACGCCTGTCTTCATCAGATTCTTCAAGGCTTATCCTTTCAAAAATGTCAATGTCTTTTTAGATATTTTAAAATTTACTGATTTGTATTCATTACTCACAAAACGCTCTGCGACCATAAAATCTAATATTATTAGAAATATTCACCGATTTTTTTTATAACAGAGACAAGACAAGACAGTACAACTAGTTACTGACCAGTAACCAGTGACCAGTGACCAGTAACCAGTGACCAGTAACCAGTGACCAGTAACCAGTGACCAGTAACCAGTGACCAGTAACCAGTGACCAGTAACCAGTGACCAGTAACCAGTGACCAGTAACCAGTGACCAGTAACCAGTGACCAGTAACCAGTGACCAGTAACCAGTGACCAGTAACCAATAATTCGTCAGTGCAGTTTTGGTTGAATGTTGAATGGTTTACACTTGCACTAAACTATTTTTTGGTGCATACTATATCTAAGTATAATGTAGATCATTAGGGTTGTTTATCGCATTTTATCTCTCATTTTATCTACGTAACGGAATATATAAAATAGCTTGAGGACCATTTAGTGTGAATAGTGTGTGTAGTGTGACATTACAAGTACAATACAAAATGTTGGAACCATAGAAACAGTCTACTCGCACAGTATAAGTAGTTTTTCAAATTTAAATTTTGTTGAAATATTTGTAAAATGTACGTAGTAAAATACGGCACGTCTCTATTAAATTCATATCACAGGCCCTACCTACCATGGTGCTGGCTAGTTAACATAAAAAGAAGAGTTTAAATTCTTTCTTTTTAATTAATATTTTTATATTTTAAGAAACCTCAACTATCCATCATCATGATGGGCCTAGGGCCTGTGCTGTAAGGTACCGTAGCGGTTAGGCTTGCCAGAGGTGACCACTCATGATCTGACAGGAGTCACTGGCCGATGGTTTCGATCCGGCAACCGTTGACTTACTGGGCCAGGGTGTTGCCTTTGAGTTACCGTGCCGTTGCAGATTAATAATAAAGGAAGAACTATGTTTTAAAGCTATATAATTATAATATATTTTAATTTGTTTAATGCTTATCATCAGGTGAGCTAGAATGTAATTAAAACATGTAAACTGTACAACCTTCAAAAATCTGTCTTTAAAGTGAGTTAATTTAACCGATTCTATTAGCAATTATGCTTGATGACGCACGTTATATTACTGAGTGACGAAAGGTACTTGGATTTGGAACTGTTCTATAATTCAAAATATTAAAATATAACTTTAACCCATTAAATATTTGGGAATTTGGATGATTAATTAATTATCAATGAGTTAGTTAGTAAAAACGTAATTGCTAATATTATTTGTAACATATTTATAAATAACAAGTGGCATAATAAATCTGCATTACTTTTGGATTTTCAATTGCTTCAATAATACCAGTGATCATGTTTACGGAAAAAGCTGAGTGATAACTAAATTAATTAAATAACAGTTTCAATATTTTTGATCTTAAAGGCCTGGTAAGAATAATAAAATGCTATATCGGAATATTAATATTTATAATTTAAAAGCAAAGACTATATTAATATATAGTACTTTTAATGACGAGCCGCTAAGGTTTGGTATATTGGTATCGGTTCTCCTCAGAAGTGTCATTTGTATTAAGTCAGCTGACAGCTTGGGTAATCCATAAATGTTATCAGCTGTTCAGTAAATTACGGTGGCCCAACCAATCTTTAAAAGCGACTATTTGTATCTTTTGGTACAAAGAATACATACTGTACTTGGCATTAAAATAAAACTCGTATACAAAATATGAAAATTTGTGAATTTTCAAATTTATGAATAATACAACCCTTGTTCATGTAATGTTGAAAATACTTAATAAAGTATTTATTTTCTTCTAATAATAATTGTTACTAAAATATAAAAAAAAAACTGAAAGTCACTTAAAGTTAAGAGTGGGTTTTACAAGAAAACACAATAGAGTTCTTCAAGGAATTATATTCAAAGAGGAACATAAAGGTTACATTCTATTTTTACAGTTTCAATATCGAATACAAACATAAAAAAAATTATTAATTTTGAATTGTTTATAGGCAGGGAAATACATTTGACATCTTACATTGCTAAAGTTTTAAATATTAATATTAAAGCATAATTTTTATATAATTCCCAGAGTTATTAATTTACTTTATTAATAGAAATTAATTCCTCTCTCCGGAATTTAGAGAGATTATTATAGAAAAACTGACAGGAGTATACAGATCAAAGAACTAAACATTTATCCTCTCGCTATTTGGTTTTGTATTAACATTTTGAAATGGACTTTATTTCTGCCAATTATTGATTTCTGCCAAAGTAGATTTAAAATTGCATATACTGCCACAGGAATCTTCACTAACCCTTGACATCAGTAATTGGTAAAACATCATAACCATCAGCACATTTTGGGTCAGATATCGAATTGCAGATCTAATTCATTTCAATACAATGGTTCAAACCAGATCAAACAGTTCCATTAAAATAAAATGTTAGCAGCATCATTAAAATTTTTTTAAAACTTCGGAACTCTTTCAATTAATAATAGTGTTTAAGGATAACTCTGTAAAGTGAACCTTTGGACGTCCTGTTTGCAGCTTTGAATTTAACTAATAAAGACCTTTAACATTATTTGTAATTCAAACTTTGATGTATCTTAAGATTTTATTTATACTCCTCATAGCTCAGACCCTAAGCATTGTTAAATTGCTGCTTATTTTAGAAAAATTAATAAAGAGTTAAGAAAATAACCACTATCGATATACCGACTTTATTTCCTCTGCCATTAATCATATGCTCACCAGAAGGTGAATGATTGTCTTGAGGGCAAGTGTTAGGGCAGAGCCCTACGGACTGAATGTCATTATGAAGTTGAGCTATTTTTTTATGAATTTGAGATGTTTCTCTATCGAATGTACCAAATAAACCATTGAAAACCAAAATGCACTACTAGGTCCATTATTGTAATTTCGTGGTCCGGTGGGGGGGCTCAAGTTAAAGATTGTAGATAATTATAGGGAACACCTTTGACGTTAAAGGTATTACAAAAAAAATTATCGAGATAGGTAGGGTAATAGAAAAGACCAATGGTGTAGAGCTGTATGATCGAAAGTAGAACCAAGTGTACCTATTTTAGCCCCTGATAACCTTTCCCAGTAAGTGTAACATGGAACCCTGTGGTGCGGAGCCCATGAGTCTGGAAAAGAAATGAAAATTTCGTATCTAAAATATTTCGACGCTATAAAAAATAGTATGTTTGAAATGCAGTTTAATTAAAATCACCTGGTCACACACACACACACACACACACGTGCGCTTGCGCACCGCTTCTTTATTAGTATTTTATGGATATTCATCATTTTTACTATCTCCTCTTTCACTAGACGTTTTGTTTTCATAAAATGTTTCGAGTTTTAGCTTGGAGTGGAAATGTCCGTTTTCAGGCTTTCTGGCTTTTCATGATGTCTGTCTATCTGTTTAGCAGCCCAGATAACCCGCTGAAAGTCAATTTTTCTTTAAATTTGTTACAAAGGTGAATCTTGACAATATCATGATTTTGATTTATTTTTTTTAATTTTTTGAACAGAATGAGAATTGAAGAGCAAAAGAGCAATTTTATTTACACCTATTAATTGGTTTGTTACAGTGGCTTCAAGCAATAGAATGAATACGTTTTCTTTCAAAACACAAACGATTTTGGAGATAATTTTCTCTGCTTTTATTTCGCACAGTTATTTTACCCATTAGTTTTTACAAATCGTTTAGTAATTTGATAATTTTTCATTTATTACATACATAAAATAAATATTAATGCAAAACCTCTATTCACATATTGTTTGCCACCATCTTCAATCAACAACTGTCAAACGGTTATAAACAGCTGTTTTGATTTGTATTGTTTACATTTGATTCTCCATAAGCGTAATGTTAAATTTTTAGATTTTAAACCTAATATTACAAGAAAACAAGAATTTTCCTGGACATTAGACCTATCTAGAACTTATTTTCTACTCAGAAATTAGTTATTTCCAAAATTTAAAGAAAATCCTTAGTGCCGTTTTCGAGATCCGTGTGCAAATATATATATATATATACAAACCTTGCTCGTATTATAGTATTGGATATAGTATTGGATTAATATACCACAACCATTTTGCACGAAACTTGGTCTCATCACCCAATAACACTCAGAAACTAGAAGATTGTTATTATTTTGGGAGAGGCAAGGGAATGAATCCCACTAAAAACTTTCAACGTGTAGGTTGAGGAAGAAAGTATGTTGCAATTCATGGATACCGCCGTTTAGTATATTTGTTACATGGTTCAGTGGTTGGAGCAAAAGGAAAGAAAGATTATGTGTTTCTATGTTACTTCTTTCAAAATACCCCTTTGATCAAAGATGCACAAAATATTGTAATAGCATTTATGTTGCCAGTAAAAGAAAGAAATACAATATATGTTTTAAATTTAATAACCATTCTTTCAATTAGTTTCCTTGTTACATTAGTTTTGACACACTTCTTCTTTATATTATTGTATTTAAACTATCCACTTCTAGAAATGTGTAATTATCTTTATTAAATATTCACGTTGGTAATGTTACTCCTCAAACAATAAATTTAATTAGTTTGATTATGATAAAAATACTCCCTAACTCTTACCTGTGGAACTGTATCATTTATTTGGTGAACTATCTTTTTGACACATTTTACAAACGTCCCACAATCCAAACATATTTGTCACCATTACTGTGGTTATCATTGGAAAACATATTATATGTGCATTGTTAAACTGTTACTGTTTGTATAACTGTATTACCTCAATAATACTGTTTATTAACTACTCAATAACCGTTGTAATTGGTTTCACGGCTAATACAATTATTACGTATCACCTAAAAATAATAATTATTATCCAATTGTGAATCTAAGTAGCCTCATTTGGGAGCTTTTTAGGGCAGGAGAGTGGTGCCTGAACGAGCTATTTTAGTAATCGCGTAGAACCTCATGCTATTAGACTATTAGCCAAACGTAAGCCTAAATATTATGGAAAACTAGCTGAAGTACCCGTCCTTCGCACGGGTAAAAAAGGTTTGAAGGAGGTTAGCGTTTCTCTTCGGCATGAAATATATATGCTAAAACATGAAATTTTGACTAAGAAAATTGCTTTATTTGAGGTGAAATACTATTCACATTAAAATAGGTATTTACTAATAGTATTTTATACTAGACACGATATCAAAAATTTATAAATACGAATGTCTACAACATGAGAAAGAACCACCTGTTAAGTAATTTTGAGAAAGGATAAGGAATAACCTAAGATAGAAATATCGGGAGAAAACTTAAAATCTATCACTTTCGGCAATATTAATTTTGATCCAGCAGTTTATATTTTAATAAAAGGTATCAGTGGACTGACACGTACTTTCTCCCTTAAGTCAATTTAAACAACAATCTTTGTTGTTTCAAACTTAATCATCCAATTTCTGAAAATAATGAGAGAAACTAAATTAAATTCATTGTTAGAATTTCATAGGGGGACTAACCCCCACCCCCTGTGATACCAAGCTTTTTTGATTGATTTTGTCGGGTGAAGTGACCTTACGCTGCATACCAAGTTGGATAGAAAATTTTTCGGAATTAAGAAAGAAATTGATTTTTTATATTCTCCATAAGAATAACATTGGGTGCTCTTAGACAATGTTGGTATTGAGTTTACCACGTTAAATGAAACATTAAATTAAAATTTTCTGTGGAACCGATAGTATTTATAGAGCTGGTTTTAATGGTGATAGTCTAATTATACTTTACCTATATTGTTTTCGAGATGAACTATATTGTTCACATGACTCTAAAACAATGTTTTTAGAGTCGTGACTGTCCGTGTGTCTGTGTATGTGCGTGGGGATGCGCAGAAGCCTAGATATTAGCGCCCTTCGAATCGAAAAAGGTGGTTTAATGCTAACGAAAACAAAGCTTTCTCCTTGTACTTTCATATAGGGGGAGAAAGTAAAATTATTTTTTTCTTCTTCTCCCTGGACTGTAAAAAGTAGTGTAAACATATTTGGTTAAATTAGAAACCATTAACCTTGAAACCTATGACATTTACAGCAACTGTGCCTTCTACTTTCCGAACAGTCAAATTTTAGTGTTCACAGCTGTTGACGTACAAGTAATTTTATGTTTTCATTCTTAACTAAAATATAAACACTAAAACATAGGACGTTCATGGGGCGTAGCCCGAGGGGATTTTAGGGAAATAAATATGCCTATAAGTTGAACGAGTTTAAGATCAACATTTGTGTAAAATTTCAAACCGGTCAGTGCAGTTTTTTCGCGTTTACAACAAACCCACAAACAAACATACAGAAACCACCTTTTCTTAATAATATTATTGATATGTGATCATTTGTCTCTGCATTTCTCTGCTAAATTACCGGTCATATCTTGTGAATATTATAATAATTTCATTCCCAATATCATCCATATCTTAGATTAAGGAAAGTATTTTTGTGCAGTGCTACGCTAATTTTCAATGGAGTCTAGTTCCCTCTACAACAATTGATAGACAACCACTGAGGGGTTATGTACCACAACACAACCGCATGCTGTGATTAGTTTGCACTCGTGACGTCATGTTTTAGGCACCATGTCTAAATTAAATCTTATACTTGGCGTTGTTATATCATTTAAAAAAATACATTAGAGTCAAGAGATTGTGAATGAATTTAGTATATTACTAAGGCAGACTGTTTTCATTAGATAATTTTCAATTTTTAAATGGAGGAAATTATTTACACATTTGAACAATCTTTTACTTCAAGTCAATTAAAGAGAAGAAATGTTACAATAAACTGAATATCCTTAGAATGAATATAATCAACAGCAACACGTAGTATCGAAGGTTCCGAGGAGTGATGTGACCGAATCGTTCATATCGATGTGACCAAGGCTGGCTGACGAATGGACAAGTTCAGTTCAGTTCCAAACCATAAACTACGTGAGATGTTGCAGCGGTCGTGGAAATGAAACATGTACTGTACAGATATCTCACCGTCCTATGTATCAAAACCAAGAGTGGTAGTGTTTGATGTAGTCTAGTGTAGTACAAATAAAAAACTGACTTTAAATATTACTTAACATGATAATTAATTTTTATGGAAAGTGTTACGTCATATTCAATTTCTTCTTTTATACCTCTTCGTACCCATACAGTTTACCTACATCTGATCAATCATTGTTGTATTCATTCTTAGTTCATTACTTCCCGCAACAATATCGTATTATATTTTCTATTTTATAATTAATGTTTTATTAAGTCCGTAAAGGACCTTTAATTTATTTAATTGATTAACGTACACGAAACTTGTAGTTTAAGTTGATTTAAACTGTTTTTACTCTTTTTTCTTATTGTTTGAATTGAAATTAAACTAGAATAAAATAAATGTATGCTTCATAATAATGTAATAAGCATGGAATAACATAAATGAGATAAGTATTATTGTTTTATGAATGGATATACAATATTGCTGCACTGGATTAAGAAGCTAAGAAATTCGATTAAAGTTTTGACATCGATTTAAATTAAAATTAGTTGATTTTCTAATAAAACTATTAAGTGAGAATAACCTTCATAATATTTTTACTTTAAGTACATCTGCTACTAAAAGAAATAAAAAAATGAAATGATGTTTCAATAATATAATTTTATAAATGTCTTTCGTAATATAATCTTTCCACATGATATATGTTTGAGAATAATATAAACGTAATAATTAATTTAATACTATTGATTAAATTGTTAGTTTAATCGACGATAATCATTAATTAATTATTTATTTTCTTACTCGTTATTTGGTAAATTTGAATAATTTTAACAGAGACCAACAAAGTGATTATCAAAGTATGTTTCCGTAAAAAATTCAGTAAATTATAAATATTAAAAGTTTTTACTACAATAATTTTATTCACTATGGCCACACGAGTTACACCGGACAAGGGATGTTTTACACCACATCAGGTCCCAGGTCCCATGTACATACACTGGATAGTTTCCGATACATAAAGTTCGATGCAGATTTATAACCAGTCGGTTGCAGTCTGCTCTCCCATAATTTACACTGTTGTGTAGGTTTATTTTATATTTCGATCGGGAAGTGTGCTAAAGTATTCCCTGCAACCCAAAGTATTAAACTCGGTAAACTGATCGCTGCCCACGACGATGCGGTGTTGAACTAACTCTTGGCGGTACAACCTGCTGCTTTATTACTTTTCCAAGCTGTTTTAATTTACTTAGATATTTAAACAGTAATAATACTTTACTCATAACATTTGGAGGGCATTTTTTCTGATGGAAGTACAAACTTCTTTTGTTTATTGAAGATATTAACAATGTAAGCATATTTATACAGGTAGACACAATAACGGCCGCAATTATTGTGTAATTATTGTAAAATTGGGTGGAGTTGTTCCTTCCTTGGATAAATGTCTTGGATGAGTTCTTTGTAAAACGCAATCAAACTATTAACTACACTTTTGGGGTATTTCGTACACCGAATATGAGATATTCAAAATTATAAACACAGTACATTGTCTAATGGCGAATAACTAAAAATCAATAACTAACTTATTTACATAAATATTTTCTTAAATTTGGTATGCAAGTCCATCTAATTAAGTGCTATCATTAAATCCATAAAATCCTCAAATTTAATGTTTGTGACAGCAACAAACCTTAA
Organism: Nephotettix cincticeps; assembly: GCA_023375725.1. NCBI lineage: Eukaryota > Metazoa > Arthropoda > Insecta > Hemiptera > Cicadellidae > Nephotettix > Nephotettix cincticeps. Next base: position 47,323,097 of record CM041791.1, read on the forward strand.
CCATGTAATTAACCATGTAATTATTATGGAGGATTGGTATAACTCGCTTAACTATCGACATACAGTTATTTCAAAATATTTTGTATGCGTACCAATATAATGGTATGTGTAAAATACAAAGCTTATTGCAGCAAACCTGCATCCTCAGTCATATTCAATTACTATGCTGGGAATAATATAAGTTATATGAAATTAGCTCTACTCACGCCAGCTTTCTGCGATCTCGTTTCTATTTGTGTAATGTTCTGATAAAATGATGTTTTTTGGTTTAACATTACACCTCGGTTAATACCCTTATACCAAAATAGTTATTAATAAAATAACATAATATTAACATAATGTCCTACTCCAGGACATTTAACTTTTTTATTTTATTACATGACCAAATATGTCTTATCCTGGCGTGGGACAGATAAATTGGTTTAAGAGTTTATTGACAAATTAAAACCATGTCAGTAGTGACGAATTCTAAGTTATATTTAATTTCATTCATAGTTACGTTTTTAGATATCCCCTCACAATTTATCCCTTAACTATCATCATGGCTACGCTAAACAAAGGTTGGTGTTATTTACCCCATTTAAATTCTAATTTAGTTCAAATCAGGAATTGAAGATTTATAAGGTTTAGGAATTTCCCTATCTCTAAGTTGTAGTTAATTTGAAGTTGTAATTTTTGAAGTAGTTATTTCGCAGCTGTTATTTTTAACCCTGAAACATGTTTTGAAAAGACAAAAGCTTTAGTTACCTATATAGCAATAACTATTCTTACTATTTATTTCAAAGCTCATTTCAATACACATAAAGACTTTTTAATACTGTAATTTAAAAAGTCTTCTCAACATATTCTCCGACATTCAAAGACTTCAGCCAAAATAATAAACTCGTTACCTAAATTATTAATCTACTCTGAAGCAGTTCTACAATTTTGTTATTGTTTTAATTTAATCATTTCGAAAATATTAATTTCCTACCAAAAATTTCAAAATTAACAACTTTCATACAATATGAATTAACTTTTAGCTCTTTGCTCGATTATGCACTTCTATGTACATATATTTTAGTAAATGACACCAAAAGATATTTTTACTACTAAGCAAAAACTATGCTCATGATGTCTCTACCTCTTGTAAAGCGGAGGGCAGAGTCCATCCTTCGGGCTTGGCCTGCGGCGAGCGCGCAGGTCCTCTTCGGCCCTGGTTCGACGACTGGCTTGCTCCTGGCTTGAACCTGACAGTACCTAGCTGTACTCTCTCACCTTCCAGCTGAAATGTCGCCCATTGCACATGATTCTTGCTTAATATTTCTTAAAAATTCTCTTTTATTTATTTAACTAGTAATAATTAAATAGTTTATTCTTCTGTCTCTCCTATATATATACATCATGGTAGTCTTTCTGTGATTCTTTGGAGCTACTGTGATGTAAATAACAAAAAATAATATAGGTCTTTTATCAACTCAGGATGATTCAACATTCGCATCAATCATTTTTAATAACCTTTGTCTAATTATTATGATTTTAATAGATTATGTGATTCACATATAAATAACAAAACTAGCTGTACTAGTTAAAGTTTTAAGTACACATAAATTAATTGAGAATGTTTACATTTATATTTTCTAAATGATAAAATTGACAATGAACGTTGTTCGTTTCAATACACGTAGCAGTGTAGTAACTTCGATTCCATTAGGAAAATGAGCTGAAATGTTTGACAAACATAGTGGATTTTTGAAGTGAATCACGTGAAGGTTGTTACAGATTCGGTTATATTTGCATACGCCTAAAACATTCTAAAACAAGCCCTGTCTGTGCAACATTATTTTCTGTCCAAGAATTTGTCATTTGTGATCTTTTGAATTACTGGGTATTTGGCCACGAGAAATCGTTCGAAGCAGGCCTCAAGAATGTAAAAATCTGGTTTTCGCCTTACAGTTTTACAACGAATCCATTTCATTCATAGGGATCTTTCTCTTCGCTGCAGGTAATCTAGACTGCTGATTCAGGTTGCATCTTTTCATAGTTTTCAATTCTAAACAATGAACGTTTAATTTTAGGTTAGTTGAAAGGAAAAATTTAAAGAACAGTTACATTTATTTTGGTTTAATTTTAAGGAAAATGTAATGAAGAATGGTAAAATTTAGATAGGTTTATTTTTTACAAACGTTTTTAGTGTTAACATGTTTCAAGAACAATTTTACCCCTGAAAGTGGTTTACCGCCACCAAAGGACTACGAAATATGGGAAGTGGTTGTAAACCATAAATCCTAATGATCCTTAAACCCCATCACACAACAAGCCACTTGACATGGAAGTTGAACTGTAAAACATAAATTTACTAAGGTGTATAAAACGTTTTTATTCAAACCATATAGCCTTTGTTGATATTGAGCACATAACAAATTTGTTTTATTTAGGTAATACTTATTTATCCGAGCATAGCTTGTTCTCCCGGAACTGTATCTAAAATGATCATAATTTAATATCACAGTTTTACTTCAATTAAACAAGATTATATGGTAAATGACGAATAAAAAGGGTGTAATTGCATGCCTCGTTAATTTTTAATTACGATACTTGTTTTGACTATGAAACTTATATGAGATCTGACGTAAGATTCTATGCTCCCAACTTTCGATCAGCAAAGTTTAAATCAAAACCTACTTCACAGGATGAGACGATAGTTAGTTGGGTTTCGAAAACTACGTTCCCAAATTGTCTCTTCGATTATTAACTCTATGACATAGAGGGAATCGATACCAAACACCTAGGCCTTTTGGTCCATACAGAAGTCTAATCTTCCCAAAAACCTTTTAGAATTCAGTAATTTATTTAAAAAATTTATTTGTATTTCTATTAAAGTAAAGGAAGAGGCGTTAGCTAGAATAATTATTTATTATTACACAATTCTGTAATATGATTTTTTGTACTATTAAGACAAAAGTAATTTCCTATTTCAAATTTTTAAACTGTTTCATACGTATACAAAATTAATTATGATTGTTACACAGTAAAAAAACAATTTCCAGCTGTTAAATAGAAATGAAATAGTTTTATTGTTAATATCGTTGTAACTTATTGGTAATTACTTTGATTACATTTTGACTTGAATGGTTAGTGCCCATTGTTACATAACCAAAAATATCAGATATTCTCATGATACATTTATACATATATATATGTATGATACGTATGTATATTTTAGTATGTGTGTGTGTGTGTGTGTGTGTTACAAGAAATTTGGTACGTTTATGTACTCATAGATAGAAGTGTGTGTTTTGGTTGTATACCTATTACTTTCGTGAGCACACATAAAGTGTTTATTAAGGCTGTAACTTTTTAAAACTGACAATGTCTTCCAATGATGCAGGTTGTCCCATATGGCTGCTCCTCATGTGCTCTGTGTTGGGATGGGGGTGATCCTCTTCCACGGAGTCTGCTCTACTACCATATCTCATACCTCAGGTAATGCTGCCAAATTTGATCATACTAGTTCAGCTAATCAATTAGACCCATATCCGATATTCCTAAAATGTATTTTCGTCATACTACACGAGAACATATCTTTCAATACTAAAATACGACTGGTAACTAGCTGTTTGGTTTTAGATGCATACTACCACTGAACAAAGAAGACATACAGGGGCATTCTACATACCATATAAAGAAATCAGCTGTTTTCACATTTTAACAATTTAAACTGTTTGTGTGTTTTTGTCTTGATGAAACGTATCGTTCATGACTTGTACTAAAAATTATTTTCCGTTCTCGACTTCGCCTCGCACATAAAATTGGCGTTCCTGTGGCGAAAGCGAACACATGAAATTTGAGCAAAAATTGGACAGGAAAATCATACTTTCGGTACTTGTACTTAAATATACTATTTTATCATTTTGTCTAGAAAACATTCATTTTCAGTTCTTTAAATTATCCGCAAAATCATAGTTTTCGGGTCACTTTAAATAGGGGGAAAATCATCTGGTTTATCGGTTCGCTAAACTTACATTTATTTATTATTATTACTTTTTATGATACGTCTTAGATTCTGTTTACTATGTATACTTATATTAGGTTATTTTACTTTTAAAGATAATCTAAAATATCGTTATAAGGATAACAATAAATACCCCCGTCACAGCTGACCTTCGTACTCAGGGAATTTTCAAACCAATAATATAATAAAAATAATATATGACAAGTTTTATCGATAGCTGTCGATAAAAATGAGAGTTATTTGCCTATTCTCCATAAGAGACGTGGTAAATAGTATGCCGATTTTGCTGCTGTGAGGTACACTGAAAGTAGGCATTTCTAGCATAAACAATTTATATTTTGACCATTTACACCAAGTGTCATCAACATCTGACCATAAATATATTATTAACATATTATTCTACATATTTTTAACATTGGAAAAGAGTATGCAGGTTAGCTGCCATGATAAACACATAAACTATGATTTTTTTAAGAATAAATGGATGAACCTCAACCACATGAAGCAAAATATTAAGTTTTATCCCGAAATATATTTTAAAAGATAAATAAGCGGGTTATTCATTTTCCTTATCCTCCGTAAGATTAACATTGCAACCCTAAAATACATGATATTGACTTTAGATGTAATACCTCGGTAACCATTGGAGTAGAGCAAAACTTGACATGGCAAACTCAACCCTAAATTGTGTAGTTTTTGAGCTATTTCTAATAATAAAAGATCCAATTTAAATGTTTTTAATACAAAACCTACTTTTGGGATACAAAACACTCCCAAACTACTAGTTCCGATTGACCGATATTTCTGGCTTACGAACTCGTCCAAATAAAAATGTACAACATGTCTACAAAATTTCGACCTGATCGGACCATTTATACGAGAGTTATAGTGCTCAAGGACTTTAGGTACTTAATCGTGTTTCCAAGTAAAATGAGCCACTTTCGCTATTAGTTATGAAAATTACCTTTGTTATTACTTATTATAAGGGTATACAATAACTCTATCATGTTAATCAAAATTGTTAATCAAATTGTCAGCATGAGGTTTTTTTTGAAAATTTCGTTAAGAAAAGGAATGTCCCAAACCCTAGAATGTCTTGTCACTCCATAACAACGACCTTCACAATTACACAATTTGATTAACTTATACAAAATGCAAATTCAAATAAATTATTTCAAATAATGTTTACATTCCTGGCCCCACCAAGTTTTCAAAACTCGTCGGCGTGGTCCAATTGTACAATATAAACATATAACACCTATAACTTTAATACCAATTTGCATCTAGCAAACTTTTCACTCTAATATATGTATTTATTTTTTTATTTTTTGTTTTTTTTATTTTATCAATGCAGTGCTTTGCACTTTTTACAATACCAAATTATCCTCTCTACCATTATACAAACAAAAACAATACACCTAAAACTATTACATGCCGATGAGAAATAATATATACTGACAATTCATAAATAAGCCTTTGAAACTGCCTTCTGAATGCACCCTGTTTGAAACCGAGATGAAAGTGAAAGCAGAGCATTGACAACATAGTAGACAAACATATTACATAACCTTATCTCTACAAAACGAAGAAACAACTCATGTTTAGTCTAACTATTAGCTGAGACTAAATAAATAATTTACATTCAAATAAATAATTATGTTTTACTGACAAATTCCCTATGCTTGGGGTGTTGATGTAACACTTTATGTTATATAACCTTTATGTGTGTAAAATAAAAATTCTTTGTAGTTGACCAGTGTGAAAAGTGGTAAAAAGTGTTCTATCATAAAAATGAATTTGTTCTGAATATATATTCTGTGTAGAATAACCTTTTACTAAGATTTGTAACTTGTGCATCTGTGTGTAGGCAATGTGTGGTATAGTTAGGTGTACAGAGGTAATGATAAGTTAGAAAAAACCTATTGTCAGGTTAATTATTTCGCTGTTTAAAATAAATTTAAATTTATGATACATTATTCTATATATATCTCTATATATAAAATTGAATGCATGTATGTTTGTCTGCATGTCTGTATGTCTGTATGTCTGTATGTCTGTATGTCTGTATGTCTGTATGTCTGTATGTCTGTACGTCTGTATGTCCTTTATGCGTTGCCAAACTACTCATCCGATCGCCATGAAATTTTAGGAAGTTGCTCTATATGTGTCCGGGAAGGTTTTAGTGAAAAAATATTTTCGAAAACCCCTGAAGTTTCCATTTTATGGCGTTTTAAATTTATAATGTTAACCTTATGGAGAGTAAGTTTGTTTACAAAATATCTACAATGAAAACTTTTGATGTCTTAGCTACAGCTGATTGGTTTACTTTCCATTAGCAATATGCTTTACTATCCAATGCCATCTTAATCATTCATTAATGTTAAACTATGAAGTAAATGTGTACTGTAAAAAATGAACAGCTTTATTCACCACGTTAATTTACGGTTTCGGGGGATTATGTATTTATTTTATTTATATTTTTATTTTCTGTCTGATTAAAGTCACGTGTTTATATGATAATTACAATGTTTATATTATTACGTTTATTATAATAATCAGCTGTTGTATATTTTTCCTATAAAAACCGTATTACAGTTAGGTTAAAAGGTCTTAAAGTTAACATGTGTTTACTGTTAGGCGTTACGAAGTTCGCCGGGTCAGCTAGTATATATATATAAGATTTAAACTTAAAATATAATGTTTTGGTAAAGTAGGAGTTTTCACTGTAGCAGATTGAGGCTATTGAGAATGATGGCAGAAGAGATCACAAGTGTTCGCCAAACACATTCTATACCTAACTGATGATGTGGGCAAATAGTGATTTAAATGAACTAATCTGTCAACTTCATGTGGTAGATAATGAGATTTCTGGGAACATGATTGGATTTATACCATTTTGTCTGAACGATCTCTCTTTAAATGCTTAATTTTTATTGGATAGTCATTCTGAAAAAGATTGTCACTAATATTTAACTGATTACCTTGGAAACCTTATAGGGAATTGAATTTAAATATATACATTCTCAGACATAATGGTTCTGGTTGTAATATAATTACAATACGTCTGTTTATTTCATATCAGCAACCACCTCTTTTTAATATTCAATGGACAAGTCTTATTGCTGGGGGGGGTGTGTGTTAGTATATTCGTAATACGAAAATTTGAAACATAAGAACAGCTGTTTGGATGAACTGAAAACATTATCTGTAAACATATCCATTATCTAACCTATTTTCCACGGGGAAATAAATACAAAAGAAAATCATTAAGTTTTCTGACAAATTATTCCTCAGACGAAGACCACAGGGGAAGAATTTGATAATTCAAATTATCGTTTTTTAGGATGGCATTTTCAAAGTTTAAAACTCTGTGCATTCAGCGGTCAAACTCATTTTAACTGTCTTATGTCTTCTGAAGTATCTAGTTTATACTCTGCACTGTATAGTGTTACTTTTTCAAAATATGGAATCAAAGCTACAGACTAATGTAAAAAATGTAAAAATGTAAAAAAATGTACTTATCTAACTCTTCTACTGTGGTCTTCGACAGCATTTTATTGACAGTAACTACTCATAAAAACGTCCAAAACCCCATACTTAATAATACAACCCACCTTAAGCCATCTTCAAAAAGATCGATGATGATGATGGAGAGTATAAATATTGTTCCGTCAAGATGAAACAGTGACTGCGCTTTGTAAAAGCAAACTTCGCACGATTATACAAAAACTAAGTTCAATTTGACTTTTCATTCACACATTATAAAGTCATAATTAATCAGTACTTTAGGTAATATCTTTGACAGACCAGGGACTACAAAGTGAAGACAATGATTATTATAAAAATGTAATACTGTAATTATGCAATATTATGCTAGTTATGAAAGTGCAAAATTAATTGTTTATTTAGATGATTGAATAGGTACAGATCTAGGAATATTTGAAATAAAAGTTATATATACTGGTAGTCAAGCCAGACGTCATGTATATAAATATGCTACGTAGACACAGCCTGGGCGTAGCTTATCCCCCGTAAACGTTTCACATTTTACAGACTTAAGTTTAATTTACTTATAGGGAGGATATTTTGGTATTTTATTTGATAAAAACAATAATTTACTAAAAATAACATAGATTAAAGAGAATGTTAAAACAAAATGGATGAACTGTTAAAATTTGAATTAATCGCTAAAGGAAAACGGCGCTAGAGCGTTTTTATGTAAAAAATGTGGTATTTATGTGAATAGCAGTTTCTACTAACATAAAATATTTGCAAACACGGGGAAAGTGCAGTATTGACATCGCCAAAGAGAACTTGGAACGAACAGTGTAAAGCAAATCTACCATTCTGTGAAGGGCATCGCGATTTCCCTGCCCGCCATTGTACCCTGGATATTGTAGATTTTGACATGGATTGTCTTGACTGTAAATTTTAAGTATTTAACATTTGATTCGGTACATTTTATAATAAATATAAAGGTTTATACATGTAATATTAATTGCTATTTTCAATTGAGCTGAATCGTTTTGCATCAATTTATCTCAAATTTAAACCGGATGGAAGTTTTGATTTTAGGACCAAGTGGTGTGCCAATTCAGAATTACTCAAAATTTGTCGGTTGCTTTTTGCATTTTGATGTGGTTTAATTTTGTGAAGGGCTTTAAGTTCATAGCAGCCTTCAAAATTTTGGTTGTGGTGAGAAGTGGAAAAATATTTTGTTAGACTCTGGTAGTATTGTCAAAAAGTACTCTAGACGATCTAATAAGGAAAGAGAAGAATTGGTGTGCGCATCAATGCTCCGCTCTACAGGTAAACCGAAATCACTAGGGAAGGTTGAACTTGAAACTGGGTTCCAAAGTCTTGTGTACTGAAAATTATTAAGAAAAACAAAATAATTTTAAATTTTTCAAAAGTCACCTAGTTCATCAACTTCTTGAAGATGATCCGGTCAGAACAGTGGAATTTACTTTCTCCCACACTCGAGTGTTAATAGGCATAATTGTAATTACTTTAATTCCATTAATCCCCACATTCTTGATGAGACTCCAATAAAATCAAAAGTAATTACTATTTGGGCAAGTGTTAGTTGTAACGGCATCTTATCTTACGACATTTCAGACAGTACAATGACTGGGAATAGGTATTCACGAGTTTTAAATGAACATGTCTTGCCCCATTTGACGTTACCATGATCAAGCAATCTTCCAACAAAATGGTGCTCCACCTCATTTCGCAAATCATGTCAATCAATTACTAAATGACAACCTTGGTCATTGATTTTTATAAAAGTGATTTTTAGATTGGCCACCCCGATCACCAGATTTACGTGTTTGTCACCTAAGTGACTGTTTGTGAGATTTAAGTGACTTCTCTTCATGGGGTTACTTGAAGGAAACAGTTTATACCCATAGCTTCAATAATAATGAGGAACTAAAACGATCAATGGAAGAGGAACTCCGGTTAGCGCGGAGTTTCTTTGTAAGAGCTTACGAATCATTTCTAAAGCGCTGTTATCAATGTGCTGCTGTGGATGGGTTACCGTTTGAATAATTTTGGACTTTATGGTTTTTCATTAGGCTATGTTGTGGGGTTTTTTTATTTAAAAGACATATTGCCCTAGAATGTAACAATAAAAATATTTTATAACGCCAAAAACACATTTTTTATGTTTTAAAGTACGATTTTCGTTAGATTTACCCAGAATATTTTTAGAACCTACTTTATAAACTGTGTAAAGTTTAAAAAGGTCCTATGCGTGAATGGGCACGTAATATAAAATAAAACGGTTAAACCTCTTTGTGTGACACTCTGTATACTCAGCAATTACCAACATTAATCAACCCTTTCTAAATTAAATACGTAAACATAAGTACGTGATTTGTAGGTACTTCACCCCTTGTTGGCAAGGCAAGCGAAGCGATATATCACATGAGAACGTCGGCTGTTCAAATATTGACCTCTCTCAACCTCTTCATTATCAATCACTTTCACTATTTATTTACTTTGGATTTTTCTTTTTAGTACAACATTTAATGAGTTAGCTATTTGCGTATTCTCCATAAGATTAACATGGGAAAGAGTGTGCAGGTTTGCTGTTGTGAGGAACACTGAAAATAGGCATTCTACCATAAACAATTTAGATTTTTAACAATTAAACCAACTTTCATCAACATCAGTCCATAAATAAAGGTATTCCCTATATTATCAACATGTGAAAAGAGTATGCACGTTTGCTGCCATGATAAACACATAAACTATGATTTTGGAGCATAAACTAAGGAGAGCGGAGCATTGATGCGCACTCCAGTTCTTCTCTTTCCTCATTAGATCGTTTAGACTATTTTATGACAACACTACTAGAGTCAAACAAACTATTTTTCCACTTGGTTAATGTTGGATTAGTAGGTGGCTTATTCCTGGATAGGCAACCTGAAATTGTCTAATTGCTTCAGTGACGTTGCCAAAAGTAATAACCTACGCACAACACATAACTTTCTGTTTAACGTTAAAAGCTATTTCTTGACTCCACTTACACTACAGTAAAACAGTACGGAAAAAGTTAGGTTATGTTTTTTTATGGCTCAAATGAAATTTCACATCAACTGTTCTTCAACAATGAGAGTTAGAACTGCAACGTAGTAAACATATCAGATAATAACTCATAAAAGTAGTTTTTATAGGAAGAAAATTAGTAAAATTTTAAATATGTCGCCATATATAGTGCGCAAAAAGCCACATGGCTGACGTGCCACAGGAACTTTGTTCCGCCCTTTGCGTAATGTAATGCCGCCATATTGATTCTGCAACGGTTGGGGAGCTGAAAATTTTCCAGAATATTTTTAGAACCTACTTTGTAAACTGTGTAAAATGGGCACGTAATATAAAATTAAACATTTAAAGATCTTCGTGAGACACTGAGTATATGAATGGAAAGACATCAACATAGTTTCTAGATTTAATTTAATTTTTGTACTTACGTGATTTTATAGTGGTTGCATACATGAAGGTTTGCACGATGTCACAGTCGCACACCAATATGTACGAGTGTGCCTCAGTCTGCAACAGAATTGTATTCTACATTAATTGGACGTTGTTATATTGTCTGTTATCTCAAGTTACAGATAAACAGGGGTTGTGTCCAACGAGTCTGTGTGTCCATGTTGTTCCAGTGTGACTCCGTCTGCAATTGCATAGTTAGGCTAGATTATTGGACAATGTTACGATGTCTATGATGTCCTGTTACAGATGAACAACTGTCGTGTGCGGCCAATAACAGTGCCTCCGAGGTGTTCCAGTGTGACTCCGTCTGCCTGCCTCCACCATCCGTCTGCAACGGCATCCCTGAATGTCCGGATGGTCGAGACGAGACTGTGCAACAGTGTGGTAAGAGCTTGAATTATATTCTTCGTTCACTTAGTATGTAAAATGAACACGTTCTATGAAACATTAAATATTATTGGAAATAACTTATTAATTATGTACAATTTTTCCGTCACAATCTCTGTGAGAATGGGATATTATGCACGTATGAGACACATGTCTGCTAGATTTTCTGCTAATGTCCGCAGAAATTTTCAGGCTAAATTGAGTTTGTTTCTGTGCCGTGCGAAAGAGGCGTTGATCATTCTTAGTAAAAGTCAATCTCACGTAAAAAACAAAACGAAGATCTACGACAATCAATTGCTTGTTGAGGTCTATGCTCCAGCGACGGAAGATACAGTAGTTAATGTCGGTGAATGTTTGCAGGATGCCTAGACAACGAGTTCCGCTGCGCCAACAGCTGCGTGGCGATGGTGAAGCGCTGCGACAGACTCTGGGACTGCGACGCCGGCGAGGACGAGAGGGACTGCAGTCAGTAATACTTTATAGCCTATAGTAACCCACCAATTAGCTATTAAATATATAATAATAGTTTACTCTTTGGAATATTTATAACATATTCGTAATTACAAACAGTCAACCCGTATTTTAAAATGGGTTAGTTGGAGAAAGTATATATTTTAAAAGGGAAACCCTATTGTATAATGCATCACAAAGAACGAAAATAAACCCCGTCATAATAAAGTACTACAGTGATTGAGTTTCAGTTTTGATGATAACAAATAACCTATTCCAGCAGACGGATAGGAGAAATATGTGTCATATTTGCACAGTTAGTTTTGCTGTTTCCCAATACATAGTGTTATTTTCCTTGTCCTGAACATAGTATACAAAAAAGTACTGTTTTCGTCATAGGTTTCAAATTTAATATGAGTTAGATAAGATAAGAGTGTTATGAGTCCCCTAAATAAAACCAGTTGTATTTGGAACCTTAAAATATTCTTCAAATTATGAAATTGAGTATATAGAGTACGAGTATAGCTCGTCAGTATTAGCCAGGAGATCACGTGGATCTGTAGATGAAAAGGTAAATGTGGACTGTTGGCGTTGTATGGTCTTGTTGCTGAATGTCATAGGGTCAGTCCACTCTCTTCACCACTTTATTTACACAACATCCAGAGTTGAACGTGAAACGTTCACTGATCATGAAATCTCTAACAATATGACTTGTTTATATAAGTTTTTAGTGATAGTGAAAATGTTAATTTAAATTTTATAATGAACTTATAATTATGTTACATATTTAATACTACTAAAATTTCTCTCAAAGTCTTTTAAACCAGATTTTCATCTTTAATATAACGTACAACAATGAACATATTCATAATTACTAGTATTGACAAAATACATGGAAGAGTAAACTTAAACATTATTTTGAAAATCGTATACCACAGTTTTAATTAAAATTGTTATTATAACAACTGTACAACGGATATAGGCCCAACTGAAAACTCCTACAAAGATACCTATACTTATCCACTAAGATATTTATCCACTACCAAATAAAAAATAGAGTTGTAATTTTAATTTCATTGTCTACTTACCTCTATAGTGAAATACAATACATTCTTTGTCCGATAAATTTAGAGATTTTATTTACAATCAATACAGTCTCAAATTTATTTTGACAATATGCGTGTGGTCTATTTTTCAATTTAGTTATGTTTTAATAAAGTGCGACGTGTCTATGAAAATATTATGTGTATCAATCTGTTTATTAAAAATATTTAACGCAGAGGCTGGTTTGTTGTAGTTGAGCTGTTTGTAAATTTTTCTTTGTCACTTCAAAACTGATATTTCATCGTACTGTCGCAAAGTAAAGCAGTGCCTTTTACAAGTGAGGAATCCTCGTCCTTAAGCCGGTCGTTGCCCTGGCCATTGAAATCTATTATTGATGTCATGTTTTGCTCATTATGAAAGGAACAGCTCATTAACTTTAGTGTTACACATATACAACAAAGTAATAATCTAAATTTACATATCGTTGCCTTCTGAAATAAGGTTTATATGCGATAAAACAATGATTAGCGTATCATATAATCGTTGCTGTCAACTATAAACAAATTATAATTAAAGAATTAAATAAATTTATAAGAAAATCTTGATATGAGTCATCCATGCAACAGATTCATAAGTTCTGTCATTGGCTTTAAAATTTTAAAACAATTTTTCAAAATTTAACGTCACATAAAAGGTTTAATACAAATTAGTTAACATTTTTTGCATTTTCCTCCAATATTTCTATAGGCTGACCTAGATGTCTTCTTGTTGTAGAATATTTCATCTGTCCAATCACTCACTACAAGTGTAACAACCACTTCTGCATTCCTCTTCACGCTGTCTGTGACTTCATAGACGATTGCGGTGACCGATCGGATGAAATTAAATGTCGTAAGTGTCTAATTTATTTACAATGAGGAGAAAATGAAACCGGATTAGTGTCCTTAAAATAGTTACTCAGTAACGTATTAGTGGATCAAGCCCAATTATAGCTACATCGTCAATCTTTGGCGGTACCGATGAAACTATCTTTAATGTTTTAACCCTGAATCAATTTAAGGATAAGTCTGTACTAAGAAACATGCTTAAACTCATCTGACATAACACACAATTTGGCATTCAAATTGTTATAGGTAATACTTCTTTAGATTTCAGGTCAATAACTGTAGTTAAGACTCGGTCCCGTGTTGCAGGTCCCAGGCCGTGCTGGCACATGGAGTTCAAATGTCGGAACGGCAAGTGCATCCGACCAGTGTCCCTCTGCGACGGCACCGACGACTGCTTCGATGGCTCTGATGAGGAGGACTGCGGTCCAGGTCTGAATCATAATAGATCTACTTATTAATAACCAAACCAGACATTCAGTTTGCCTCATAATTGTTTGCATTTTAATACATTTTCAAAGGATGGCCCATTATAGGTAGGTGTTGTTTTAAATTTTATGCTAAAATTGATAGAAACCCGTTCCGGATTAGAGAGTTAGAAGAACATCCTAAAACTGACTATTTTGGTAGTGACACAAGCATTGGTTCACTGTCGGAAATACATTCTAGAAACAGTAATATTTTGTATGTTGAAATTATGTTCAGGGCGGAAAATTTAATTCAAATTGGATACCATATGAGAAGTAATGAACTGCCATTCCTACTAATTTTTTTATCAAGATTGTTTTGCACAAACCGATTAAGGTTTTCACCACTGCAGATGGGTCTAAGTTTTCATGCATATATGTTTCTGAGGAAACACTCCACTACAAATCAGATTCTATTGTACAACCGGTTTATTATAGTGAGAACTAGGAGAGATCACTGTTAGGTAAAAGAGCAATAGCGGGATTAAGGCTACTAGTTCATGTCAAGAATGTTGATCAAATGGGATCTTAGCTAAGTTCCGCAAACTTTTTCCGGGAATAGGTAAGATCTCTGGAACATGTAAGATGTGTCTAAAAGAAGATTTTAAGCCAATCGTGGTAACATCTCTTAGAAGAGTGCCTATACCTTTGAGAGGACTAGTGGATAAAAAGTTAGATCGAAAGGTCCTATGGCACCAATCCAGAAATCAGGAAGCCCTGCGTTTGAGAACCCAGACTCAATTGTATGCCTCATAGTCCAGGTTCAAGACCGCGTCACTCTACTCGAGTTCCCAAGTACGTTGATAGACTTAACCTTTGAAGAGGGGATGTTGTTCAGCTGTTCTTATTTTATATGCCATTATTTTGTATTTTTGTTGTTCGTTTACTTTTGAGATGTCACTAATTTGAGAATAACGTGTTCTTGGGTTTTAATTTAAAATTGTGATTATTGGTTAGACATATACAGCAGTAAGGTTTATACTATATTATTTTCTCTTGAGATTAGTTAGTTACCTAGTCTACTTCCAGCAGCGCTGTATTAGCGCTGCTGGAAGTTGACTCCTGGTTTTGCTAGTTCAGTTGTTTACTCAGTTACATTAAAAAGCTCCCACGAGTACTTGCAAGTCATTTAGATATCCTGTCCAACGGTCTTTCCCATTTTTGTGTTCCAGTGTTCCTTATAGTCTCCTCCAGGGACTTGACTCCCAGTTGATTCTGAACACCTAGTCTAACCTTTCTTTGGGAATGGTACATTGGTGTATCGTTTTATTCTTTATCCTATGTTTTATCCCTACTTGCGTGCTACTGAGGAAGTTAGTACTCAAGATAAAGTTGAACAGGTATCGTAGTCAAGCTGAGCTGGGGTAAACCTGTGCCTTACCTTGCATTATCCAGTGACTTCGGAGGGGGTAGGTGGGTTCTTAGAGAAGTTCTCTTATGGTGTTTTGTGACCTGAGTCTGAATCTGGATTGATTTGAAGGTTTTTGTAATTTCTCCCAATTTTGTGTTATCATTTCCTTATATATTAATATATTAAATATATTATATTACTTATATAATAAATTTATCATTTGCAGGGGAAACAACGTTATAATTCCTCTCTCCCGTAACTTACAAATATTAGACTCGGGGAAACGTTACCAACCTGTTATGCCAAGATTTACTACTACCCAAAATCTAACATCTAAATATTTATTTGTGATTTTTTCATCAGTTATTTCCGATATCTGTTCATCCGATATTTACGTGCAGGCTTAGACAAGCTAATCTACGAGTACACTTAACCGTTAGTAGATAAGGTAGAGTTAGTAAACCATTATTTACTGTAAGCCCACCGGTTGTAATTATTGTAACATATTGTAAACAAGTTTAAGGTTATGGTGTTGGAATACTGATGAAGCAGTGTTACCATCGTTGCGAGTGAGTATGATGATCGCAGTAAGTGATGGAGAGCGCTGAAGTCACTGACTGAGAGACAGCGTCCAGATCAGTAACTGCTTGATATAGCGGAAGAACGGCACACGATGTCATATTGACGCCGGCGTCTGGGAGGGGGCACTTGGCCAAGGGAGTGAATGTGAATGGGTGGGCGGGGGGTGAGGGGGTAGGACCAAGACCAGCAGTAGGCAAGTGTCGTCACTCGCAGGCGATCTGTGATTCGTCCTTACAAAAAGACAATACTACATTTTACCTTACACCATTCTAGATTCCAATGTGAACGCCCGAAAGCCAAATGTAAGTCTGTACTTCACATCTGTATGTGACGACTTAGCCTTTTGGAAAGATTTACTTTAAAAAATACGCAGATGGAGCATTCACCCTCACAACGTGGCATCTATTAATTACGAGTTTCCAGAATGGGATGAAATGATTGTGAGAAACATTTTGTGTGGGGAGCAAAGCCTTAGAAATTTTCACTAAAGCGTGAACGAACTGAATAAATTATTTACTTCTTTAGTTAGAAAAAGGGAAATTTTAAAAAGGAAATCTACCGATTTAATCCAGTTGTGAGGGCAGTGAACAAATATGAATAAAAACACTAAAATTATAAACTAACAAAGCTCAGTCTAGCTCCGACATAAAAAATTCTCCCTGTGAAGTTTGACCACAATAAAATACATCCTCAGTGCTCATTATCACTTAAACTAAAAAATAAAAATTATAGCTTTTATAGTAACAAATAATTAACAATGTAAATAAATACAAAAGGTAGTTTCTCTATTAGGCTTAGTTCTATACAAACAGTTTTCTGACTAATAAGGCGAATAAAATCAAAATATATCATTTTTTGAAACTACAAATTAGTATTCTATAAAGAACTAATTTTATATGATAATGGGTATATTTTCATACACCGACAGTAATAATCTCAAACCAAATTTTTTAGTTACATATATGCCAAAGTCTATTCTATAAACTGTATAGTTAAAACTCTAAACCGATGAAGAAGGAATTAATAAGCCAAAAATCAATTAATTGCCTGACACAGTAAAGACAGTTGCTAAACATATTTACCTTTAGTATATTTATTTTCCCTAAATGTCAGTTACATTAGTATCCCATATTTTAATTTAGAACAATTATATATGAAGTATTTTATTTTAATTCAATAACCTGATGGTAATAAATTAGTTGTGTGACTTTATTTGAATTATAAAATTATTACATTTACTAAATGTTAGAACTGCAGTGGTATAATGGTATGGTGGATTTACATGCTTTTTATCTTATAAATAATACAATGTATAAATAGCTATCTTAATTTTCAAAATATTTGATTCATGGACATTAAACTAAATCTCTATAAATGTAACGTAAGGTAGTTAAGTACGCCATTAACACAAGGGTCTTTTAAGCTGTACATTATTCAAATCGTGGATTGTAATTTCTAGTCGTAGGAAGCCTATTATATTTCATCCGTGGCAAAGCTATTTGTCGTTTTACATTTAAAGCTTGCCTCACGGCGAATTACAGCAGGTACCCGACTGTTGCATATTCACTAAGTGGTGAACTTCCATCAACAAATTAGTTCCCCCACCAGTACAAACTACCAGATCATAAATTATTTACAAACGATATTTTGACTTTAACAGTTGTAAATTTCATGATGTTTGTTTTAATAAAACAGCAGCTACCAATCTAATTCTTGATATTTAACACTAAGATGTTATATGTTGATTCTGTTGGATTAAGGGGCTCGAGAAACGTCGTCTAGACACGTCTCCTCGCGGAATATTAGACAACTACTGAAAGAAGGAATTCGTAAGGATAGAGAAGAAAGGACATGAACAGTTACCAAATTCTCGATACGTTGTAGGCTGTAGCTCTAACATAACAGCCCCCCTAGTCCACTGAACAAGGAATGGGCCCGTGGAGCCCTCACCTTTTCATTTCTAGAGGGTACAAGTAGAGCTATACACCGTCACACACCATTTAAGATTCCTTGCTTCTGGCCATTTCTCCTAGTTGTTGGACGGTAAGTTGCAACTTGATTCTATAATGGGGAAGGGCGTCACACACGATATCCAAAGGAGGTACCACTAATGTGACAGCTTATTTTTAATGCACACTGTTTGATCTCTGACCACACAATTGGGTAGAGAATCGACTAGGGATAAGAGTTGAAGACAGTTAGGCGATCAGGGGCTCAGTTGAAATAGAGTTTCACTTTTATCTTTCTTAAATCTAGGATTTTTGCCAAATTAGAATTTTTACTCATTTCTAATGAAGGGTTGGAAAGGATAGTACTTGACTAACCTTTTTTTTAAGTTTGTAGTAGGTAGGCCTAAGTGAATCCATCTGTAAAGGAAATCTGTCCATGGGGGTGTGTCAATCACCATATTTCTTGTTTCATTGCTTTGTGGTAAATCTTTTTACTAGTATTATTCCAACTAAACTACTTTGGTTGATTTTAGAAATTTGAGATTTTAGTCACTTGTCTGTCGGATATACAGATAGTGTGGACTTTTGCATGAGAACGCAAATAATCCTGCAATGTCATAAAAGTACACTACCCTACTAGTAGTGGTTAGTGGGTAGTGGTTCTGGTTCCACCCAGAATAAAAGTATTTTTCGGTGCTCAATTAAATTTTAAAATGTTCCTTACTTCATTTCCTAACAAAATAAATATATCATGATAGATCCCAAAAATACGCATATTGCTCCTTAACATAAACCCATACTATATGATTAACTAACTTACATAATTTTTAGGCTATACCGTAATCAAAACGCTTGTTAACGAACAATATTGTAGCAGAGAC
Source organism: Nephotettix cincticeps (assembly GCA_023375725.1). Taxonomy (NCBI): domain Eukaryota; kingdom Metazoa; phylum Arthropoda; class Insecta; order Hemiptera; family Cicadellidae; genus Nephotettix; species Nephotettix cincticeps. The sequence continues at coordinate 47,342,085 of CM041791.1, forward strand.
TTTGTGTTTTGTAGCTCAAATCTATTAGACATCGACCTGATATTTAACCTTAAATTCAATTAATGGAACCCACTAAAACGCGTGATATTAAACTCTTCATTAAGACTGGTGTTCGGATGCTAACAAGTTTTAATTGGTCAATATTACTCGACATCAAATTTCACCAGTGATCACGTTCAAAGATTAAGTTTCGATGTTATAAATTAAGGCGGGTGACCAGATTTTGAAATAGTTCGTGATAAAAGGTCGATTATAACTTTTTGAGATTATTTAACTTTACATTCTCTAGCTCTTATGAATGATTGCGTTCTACTCCGAAGTGTTTAGTTATAGATTATTATTGATGTTAATGTGACATAAAAGATTAATTTATCAATGCATTAATTACTAATGAAATATTATGCAGGCATGTTGAGATATTTTACGTATACTTGGAACTGTTTGTTTAACTGAAACTGGTACGATAGACATATTAATTTCATTTTTCAAATATTATTTCTAGTCTTTATATGTAACGAATCCTTATAGAAATAAAAGTGATATAATCACTTCGACTATTTGACTTTATCTTCGGTCTATCATTGTGATATGAGATCTAAGACGATCCTGTGATCAAGTGCTTTGAGAGTAGCATGACAATCCTATAGGAGGTATTGGTCCTAGTAGCGTTTAGCCAGCGCAACGTTGGCACACGCCAGCACGCTAAAGATTTTATCCTGAAATATGGTGTAAAATTGTCCGGGAGGTATTTCAAAACTGGTTTTAGGGATTTGCTAAATACCCCGCACCCCACTCTTCCTTCGATGATTGGGACTCCCGTGAACCATACGAGGCTCTCTCAATCTGTAAAAGGCCCCTCCGATGTGCCTCACTTCTCTCTGACGAAGACCTCTACTGAAAAGGGTTTAATAAAACGATCTATTCGCTTAGAAAATTTAGTGTCATTTCAAGCATTTTATCCTGTAATACTGATTTAACTATGGAGTAATAACCTATTCTGGATAGGCCATCCCTCTAAAATTGGAAGTCTTAAGCTGCTCGGCTTTGGTAGGAATATCGAGAGGAAGTCCAAGGGCAACCTAGAGGGATACAGATGGACTGCTTCTAAATGGGTATGGGATGATAGAGTGCCTAGTTTCTGAATACTTTCCAATTTATTGTAATCTGGCTCGTGTTTGTCCGCCAGACTAATGTTCCATATGGAACCTGAAGCCTCATACATCCACTCAGCAATGTGCAATGGACCCTTCAAATCACCTGGACGTCATGAGTGTCCACTTGGTTTTATACAATATATTGTTCAGGCTAGCTTTGTATGAAACTCCCAGTCCTTACTGTCAAGCCCCTAGACTAACTCAGGAGAGAATATATAGTATATTATTTATATTTCAGACAGCAAAGCTTTTATACAAATGTATAAGAAGCTTCCAGACTTCGTGTAGCTTTCTTACCATATAAAGCTCCTTTTGGTTTAAGATATTCCATGAGGAAACCTAATTTGTTTAAGTGAAATAAAATAAGACGTCTAATAATAAATTGATTTCTAAATTGTTTAAATATAATTTTTTTATACTAAAACTTCAATAGAAATGAGCGGTTCGTACTGGTGTGGTTTGTGAATTTAGATATGGAAACTAAGTGGAATAAGCCGATACAAAATCAGTCGAAATGTTACTCAATTAGTGGTGTAACCAAATAGTAACATTCCGCAGACACGACAACTGTGATATGCAAATGACAAATACGTATGTTTTGATGCCAATAAATTAGCTTTTGTAGTAAATTATTGATGAAGAGTAAAATACGTTGTTTCTTGTAATAAAACATTCGTCAGGTATTTTTAAACCAAATTTACAATTCATACAATGTGAGTGTAATTAAAACCTTATTCCCTTAACACTCAAATAATGAAATTTTAATAACTTTTCATCGATTCCCCTTAAATGTTTTGTTAAGTGTGTTTGTAAGCCCTTTAAATGAAAATCAAGTGTAACAGAAAAACTAGTTTTTTAAAAATATAGTTAAAAGTTGTATAAGTATTTTTTTAAAGTGGTCAAACTATATGATTGCACACATATTGCAGATTTAGCTTGAAGTAATAATGCTTTTTAAGCACCAGAGCCCTTGACTGAACAACTGTTAGGAGGGCCGCCTGTTTCATTTTTTTCATTGCTATAATTACATGTTTAATTTTTTATTTCATTTTTGTTTAGTTCTTGAGTCTCTTTATCGTAGTTGGTAAAAACTCTCTATTTACTGTAAATGAATGTTCACCAATGCCTACTTACTGTAATAAGGAGATAGGTCCTATTGAAATGGAGAACAAGCCTGGGAACGAACTTTGGCATTATGAGACGAACACGTCAGAGCTCAGCGACCACCAATTTGCTGACAATAAATGCGACCACATCCCTGATTGTACCTCACAACACTCACACTGTTGTGTCACCACAACAATGATTTTGTGAACCAGGGACTGATTACACAGTTCAGAGGTTTTTTACAATTTTGTTGAGATATGAGCATACATAATTAGAAATTAAGTTGAAGTGACTGTTCACATGACCTTCATTTTAACCGTGGACTCATTACTCTTGGTAAAGTCACTGAAGAGTTTAGCTTAACAGTGGACCCATTACTCGTTGACGCTGGTCAGTTCAGCTCTTGCCAAATATTTGAAGCATTTGGGTCCACGGCGGACTACTGGACGCTGGTATATCAAACTATCAATTTAGCTCTTGGTTAAATCCCTGAAGAATTTGGCTCCACCGTTGACTTGTTACTCAATGAGGTTCAGTGGTTGGTACAAGATTGGTCAATATGAATACACGATTAAAACTGACGATTTTTGACGTAAATTCGAAAGCAAGTGAAAAAATACTTTTAAACTCTTGTTTGGCAAGGCTTTACATTTGATCATTGCTTTAAAAACCTTTGATTATATAATTTTTAAGGTAATATAAATCTAATATTATGGAAAATTCGTTTTAGAAACTGAATATACAATTTAATTTTTTTATTATCATTCAGCTATTATTATTAATAATAAAACATGTAAATGACCTCATGTGATTATATATAACTGCTGCTTTTCATCTATAGATTGTCTATGTAGCACAATCATTTTAATACACTAAACGTCACAAAAAATACACAATCGTAAATCCTCTTACTCTTTTGAAAAGAAATACTATATTATTAATTTTATTTTTAGTTAATGTATTTTATTAAACGTTAAAATCTGTTATTAGATTCATCTGTCCAGGGTCGGGGTCCAATTCTAGGAAAATGTTTCGTTTTAATACGTAATTCCTTCTAATCTTGTTGCATCAACCTCGAAATGAAATATCTCCTTTTATTATAGTTAAAAATTATATTAAAATTATGAGGCTTTTATCCAATGTTGTATTTTTATGGGATATTATATATTTGAATCGTAATTTATAAAACAAATATTTTTTATAACAGTCAAGGTATTTACTTTAGTATGAGGTTATATAGCTATCATAAGGTAATAATGTATTAATCTTACTCCTACTATCTGATATTAATTAGATTATCATATAATATATAACTGTGAACCAACTATTATAAACTATGTTCATATTTTAATCATAACTGAGATAATTCATTTAGATTGGTGACATAAAAAGTATTTATAAAATTACAATTGAGATTTCAAATTAAATAGAGGGAGTTGAAATTACTCTATTTGTAGATGACGTATAGTTACAGATCGTTTGTTATACGTTGTCACGTTAGATATCAATCTAGAGATTTATCTAAGTATCTAAGTATGATACGAGTGTCGGGTTTTCGAATTCCTAGTAGGTTATTAGTGAGGCTAATTTTACTGGCAATATAAAATGCCTAAAACAGTAACACTTTGGAAAGAAATGTTATTTATTTTTAAACCTTAAATTTGATCAATCAGCTGGTCACGATCGTTACATTTTCATAGATACAGAAGTGTTCTGGTCAAACATTATTGTCATCTTATTCCTTGTTAGGAAAGTAGTTTTAATTGAAAGTTACTTACCATCGTACATATAAATTAGTTTAAGTTGTTGGATACAAATTCGTTAGCTGTTAGATATTAGTAATACAGTTACACTAATCACATCACCAATTATAGAAGGTAAAATAATTTTTTTGGTCTCAAAGTTTTCACGCTGCTTTTTTATTTAATGGAGTATGAACCATAAGGCTGTATTGGCTTTATTCATGACGAATGCCTTTGTAATGGGTGAACTGAGTTTAGTATAAAAGGACGTCTTAAAAAAGAATTATGATGCAGCTCTCATGTGGATTGAGAGATGAGACTATGTGAAGTTAGGTAGCAGCAGCAGGGCTGTCACTCTGGCAAAGTAAAAAACGTTCATTGCGCTTTCCTAATAAGGCTTTTTGATTATTATATGTATAGGAATATTTGCTACCCTGTTCTGCAGCACTTATTACTTATTGTATTGCTTATCCGCTTTATCCGTACTACAAGTAGTTTCTGTTGAGTCACAATTGGATCGTTTTATAAAAAAAATTATTTATTACTTTGTATTGATTCTAAAAATGGCATGTTTCTTGTGGCTTTTTTATTTTTGAAATACATTGTACCCAAATTTGTTGTCTATATAATTATAAAAATTATTTACAATTATTTAGTTTAAAAACACTAAAAGTGTTCTTGGTTTAAAACATATTACTTCCTCTTTTCTTACGACGATTTATTTCTTATTCCAGAAATTAAATAATAAATATGATCAACAAATTTAAATGATGACTTTATATAGGCAAGTGCAAAAATCAATGACAAGTGGCATAGTTATGACTAGTGTACGACGCAATAAATGAACTTTATTTTAGACCATTACGAACCCATGGACATGTTACTATATTCTAAGCTATTTGGAAAAACTATTATAAAGAATAAATTTTGAGGGAAGTTACAATTATTGTTATAACTATTAACCTGTTAGACAGTATTTTATGTAGTGCATCATTATTAACACTGAAACAGCTACCAATATAGTATAGTATAGTATAAGTATAGTATAGTATAGAATCTTAAGTACTTTTGTAGAGATTCTGCCAAAAATGTTTGTACAGAAATACTACTTATTTAATATTCACTTGGTAATTTATAAACCTATTATAAACTGATCATGTTAAATACGATAGATTAAATCTCACTTAAAGAGACACTTACAATTTCAAATGAGAATTTGATAAGCTGCTTAACGCTGAGGTTGGACAAATCCAATACTGTACTAGGTTAGGATTACCGGTGCGGCGCGGCGCGGCGGCTGCAAGGAAAGCTCTGCTTGAATACATCGTCTGTCAAACACAAACATTATACCTTACATACGCGCACACGCACAATTCAATTTCAGCTGAAAACTACATATTTTAGCACTACTTTTTAACAAACACGATCTATTTAGTTTATAATTCCATAAATTTAATACATGAAACATTTCATCTCAACACTACTATTCCTTCAATAGTCAACATATTTCAACGTTTAAACCATAATAAAATAAACTTGTTTTGTTATTTTTCAATTTTTTTTCTAAAATAAGCTCCTAAAACAAGCTCTGTCGGTAAATTGTGGCAAAAGGTAATTAATTTAATAAAACTATTATATTTCAACTGAATATATTTTTATGTGGTATTTTTATCGATGGATCACTTTAGATTGAGATACTTCAATTTTTTCGTATTACAGTGTGCTATATAAAGATTTTTTCTACTTTTTATTTGTACTCTCTAAGGAGGTTTACATAAAACTTTGTTTCATATTTTTAATTAAAATTTGTTAAATGAGTACAAGATGCATAGAGATTTCAGAGTTATTTAGTAGTTCTGTGATAAATGCAAACAAGGTTAACTCAATGCATGGCTACCTCTATTTATAGGTGTACAATGCTGATCTATAATAAGGGCGAGCTTATTATTTGGTTTAGAATTACTTAAAATAAGACTTAGTGTGGTGTATGAAAAATCCTCGTGTAATTGGTACACTAAATTGTTCAATAAGCTGACTCTGAATGCAAGGTCTTTAAATAATATAAACAGTTTGAAGATTTCAATTACACTTATTTTTAGTAAGAAAGTTATTTCACTCATTTGATGCACATTAAAATGACACTTTCAATTAAAATGGTCTTCAATAGACCATGGACTATTATTTGACTAGTAGTTTTGAATGATTAATACAATGTATTCAATAAATATATGTAGAAATGAATATTTGTAATTTTATGTAACACAAAGTATTGAGAATGAATTATATAAATATAAATATTTTAAATCTTGAAATTAATAGTTTGGAAAAATCATTATTGGTGAAAGAATGGATCAGAGATGGCGACTGTCAGTTTCCTAACGGTTCCCTCCCTCGTCGTCTTACCATTCAGCTCTACTCGGCTGGAATAATCCAACTGCAACCAATTGTTGTGTCGTAGAAGATAAAACTACCTTCCATCTACGATGAATGTTGCACAATTGCTGCGTTTGTTATCACACACAATTAATAGTTGCTCAACGGCACTAGATTCATAATTTATGATTAATTGTTGTACTTTCTTGAATTTTTGTGGTTTGAACTTGCGATATGTAAAAATAGGTAGACATAGATAAAATGCACGGTTCATCCTGCGTTGCTTGGAAATGGGAGGATAGTCACCATTGTACTGCAGAAAAAGGGTGTGACTGTCAGACTCGAGGGATACAAATACTATATATACTTGTCTTATTTTCTGACAAATTGTTTTGATAATATTTTATGAATATTTATAAAATTAATATTACAGGGTAATTAAAATATAAAAATATGTTGGAAATAAATACTAAATAACATTATAATAAACGTGGTGATGTAAATTTGCTATGTAATCATACATTTGAATAGTTTGGTCAGTTCGAGGATTACGTTCAACCTCGTAGTCTACCGTCGGAATATACGCTTGCGCGCTTCATTGTAGGGACGATGGTTTTCATCTGTCCACCTTCCTGTGCAACTCTCTAAACGGCCTATATTAATCCGTCTATATTCTACATGTGTAGAATATCCCTTCACTGATCTATTACAGTTTACTATTATAACATAGTATCTATCATAAATATAATTTTAACATAATAAACATAATCCAATGAAATAATTGATTGATTTAACTGAACCTGTTTTAGATAGGCTATAAAAAATAGCGTTCTTCAAACAGAGTGTTTAATACAAATGCAGTCATCATAAGTTATTGTTATCATCGTTTATTAAATGAACTCGGTGTTCGTGTACGAGTTTATGGACCACATTGTGGGAATGTCTCTAGCTTCAGGAGCTCCCAATTAACATGATATATGTTATTTGTGAAGTGTAAAAAGTTTAAAAAGCTTTTTAACCTTAAAATAATTGTATTACTGTATATGCATGCTAGCTATAATTTTATTGTGGACTACGATATAGATACCATTATAGCGCTCTAGGTGGTTGGGCAAATGTTGAAACCTCACTGTAAGGACAATCACGCCGTGGAGATTATGTGTGATTCAGTTGAGCTGTATTGTATATTGTGTGCAGATGCGTTCGTGGAGTGTGGGGACGGGTCTCGGTCCACCGCTACCAGTGGTGTGACGACCGCACCGACTGTGAGGACAATCACGCCGTGGAGATTATGTGTGATTCAGTTGAGCTGTATTGTATATTGTGTGCAGATGCGTTCGTGGAGTGTGGGGACGGGTCTCGGGTCCACCGCTACCAGTGGTGTGACGACCGCACCGACTGTGAGGACAATCACGCCGTGGACATTATGTGTGATTCAGTTGAGTTGTATTGCATATTGTGTGCAGATGCGTTCGTGGAGTGTGGGGACAGGTCTCGGGTCCACCGCTACCAGTGGTGTGACGACCGCACCGACTGTGAGGACAACCACGCCGTAGAGGTTAAGTGTGATTCAGTTGATCTGTATTGTATATTGTGTGCAGATGCGATCGTGGAGTGTGGGGACGGGTCTCGGGTCCACCGCTACCAGTGGTGTGACGACCGCACCGACTGTGAGGACAATCACGCCGTGGACATTATGTGTGATTCAGTTGAGTTGTATTGCATATTGTGTGCAGATGCGTTCGTGGAGTGTGGGGACAGGTCTCGGGTCCACCGCTACCAGTGGTGTGACGACCGCACCGACTGTGAGGACAACCACGCCGTGGAGATTATGTGTGATTCAGTTGAGCTGTATTGTATATTGTGTGCAGATGCGTTCGTGGAGTGTGGGGACGGGTCTCGGGTCCACCGCTACCAGTGGTGTGACGACCGCACCGACTGTGAGGACAATCACGCCGTGGAGATTATGTGTGATTCAGTTGAGTTGTATTGCATATTGTGTGCAGATGCGTTCGTGGAGTGTGGGGACGGGTCTCGGGTCCACCGCTACCAGTGGTGTGACGACCGCACCGACTGTGAGGACAATCACGCCGTGGAGATTATGTGTGATTCAGTTGAGTTGTATTGCATATTGTGTGCAGATGCGTTCGTGGAGTGTGGGGACGGGTCTCGGGTCCACCGCTACCAGTGGTGTGACGACCGCACCGACTGTGAGGACAATCACGCCGTGGAGATTATGTGTGATTCAGTTGAGTTGTATTGCATATTGTGTGCAGATGCGTTCGTGGAGTGTGGGGACGGGTCTCGGGTCCACCGCTACCAGTGGTGTGACGACCGCACCGACTGTGAGGACAATCACGCCGTGGACATTATGTGTGATTCAGTTGAGCTGTATTGTATATTGTGTGCAGATGCGATCGTGGAGTGTGGGGACGGGTCTCGGGTCCACCGCTACCAGTGGTGTGACGACCGCACCGACTGTGAGGACAATCACGCCGTGGACATTATGTGTGATTCAGTTGAGTTGTATTGTATATTGTGTGCAGATGCGTTCGTGGAGTGTGGGGACGGGTCTCGGGTCCACCGCTACCAGTGGTGTGACGACCGCACCGACTGTGAGGACAATCACGCCGTGGAGATTATGTGTGATTCAGTTGAGTTGTATTGCATATTGTGTGCAGATGCGTTCGTGGAGTGTGGGGACGGGTCTCGGGTCCACCGCTACCAGTGGTGTGACGACCGCACCGACTGTGAGGACAATCACGCCGTGGACATTATGTGTGATTCAGTTGAGTTGTATTGCATATTGTGTGCAGATGCGTTCGTGGAGTGTGGGGACGGGTCTCGGGTCCACCGCTACCAGTGGTGTGACGACCGCACCGACTGTGAGGACAATCACGCCGTGGACATTATGTGTGATTCAGTTGAGTTGTATTGCATATTGTGTGCAGATGCGTTCGTGGAGTGTGGGGACGGGTCTCGGGTCCACCGCTACCAGTGGTGTGACGACCGCACCGACTGTGAGGACAATCACGCCGTGGACATTATGTGTGATTCAGTTGAGTTGTATTGCATATTGTGTGCAGATGCGTTCGTGGAGTGTGGGGACGGGTCTCGGGTCCACCGCTACCAGTGGTGTGACGACCGCACCGACTGTGAGGACAATCACGCCGTGGAGATTATGTGTGATTCAGTTGAGTTGTATTGCATATTGTGTGCAGATGCGTTCGTGGAGTGTGGGGACGGGTCTCGGGTCCACCGCTACCAGTGGTGTGACGACCGCACCGACTGTGAGGACAATCACGCCGTGGAGATTATGTGTGATTCAGTTGAGTTGTATTGCATATTGTGTGCAGATGCGTTCGTGGAGTGTGGGGACGGGTCTCGGGTCCACCGCTACCAGTGGTGTGACGACCGCACCGACTGTGAGGACAATCACGCCGTGGAGATTATGTGTGATTCAGTTGAGTTGTATTGCATATTGTGTGCAGATGCGTTCGTGGAGTGTGGGGACGGGTCTCGGGTCCACCGCTACCAGTGGTGTGACGACCGCACCGACTGTGAGGACAACCACGCCGACGAGATCATGTGTGAGTTGTTTTTCTCAAAGCACAATTACACAGTCATTTCTGTTTCTTTATATACTCATATGGTTACTATTTGTAGTTTCAACTCAATCCAGCTAACGATTTTAGTCATCTGTTTGTATAAATTTCTAAACATGGGGACTACCAATATGCGTTAATCAATACTTGTGTTCCCTAACCTAGTATTAGTCAGCAACAAACAATTGTTAGGTAGATGACTATAAATGATTACTGAAGATGCCTAAGAACTGAAACCAATTAATAGTAATTCATCAATATCGTAGTCAAAAGTGTTTATAAATTAATTAGGACTTAACTTGTTTAAATAGTCAGTAGTTAGCTCCTTGCTGCAATTATAAACTGACAGGTTCTGGTTAGTATTGATGTTTGTGTGACGCCAGGCCAGAAGGAGTGCGACGAGTCGACACAGTTCCGGTGCTCCAATGGACGCTGTATCCGGCGCGCCAACGTTTGCGACTCGCAGTGCGACTGCCTACCCGCCTCCAACTCCTCCTTCTACTGCGAGGACGAGCGCGACTGTCACGGGGTCTACACCATCGTTGAAGGTAAGTACCACAAATGAGCCTACTTTCTAGTATTGCCGTTGTCACAATTTATTATCCTGAATAGCAAAGATGGAATATAAATGAGACAAAAAGTAAAATAAGTCAAGTATCAGAAGTGTGATTTTAGTCTTTAGGTCAATTAAATTAGTAATAATTCAAAAAAAATATTAGTGTATTTGGAAAAAAGGTACTTGTAACCTTCTGACCTAACCCCTGTCTAGCATCAGCACTTCCAGGTCCCTCTGACGTGATCTGTCAACTACGTAGCCAGCGGACCAACAGCTCAACATGCCTTCCGAAGCAAGGCACCAGCTTAAGAAACAAATTTTATGTTGAAGATAGTTAGTTCGGGTTCAGTTAATACAGGAAATGTGTTCACTGTCTTACATTAAAATGCGCAAATCGTGACCAATAAAAAGGATGAATTGTCTCTGCTTTGCGGTGAGCTTCATCCGTCTGTTTTGACTTCTCCGAACATGGGTTCACTGATTGTAATATCAATTTCTTCAAAATCAACAAATATGAACTCGCTGAACCATATCAACACACAGCATTTTGGGGTGGAGGAACAGCGGTTTTTGTTGGAACTGGTTTATCTTACAAAGCAACTAATGTAAAAAAAACAATCTTCGGATCGGGGTTCAGAAGTATCGGGAGTTGAATTAAATATATAATTTTTTTGGGGAAAGTCGAGATCATTTGTCTTTACAGATGGAGATGCGGATGTATTTTTTGAACAATTGGAGCGTCTCTTACAAAATTTAATTTCGAAAAATTAATTTTTCATTATAAAGGGAGACTTCAATATCGATGTTCCCGATAAAAATGACCACCTGACTAAGCTTTTTCCGATGTTCTGAAATCATTTTCACTTAAATGGGCCGTGAACTGTCCTACCCTTGTGACCTCAACGTCCAGATCTGCCATTGACAACGTTGTCACTAATGTACCCAATAGCCTCGTTACTGTTGGAAGCTCGGCTATATCTGACCCCTTTTCGCAGGAGACAGTTACCATGGGCTTAAATCCACCTTTTACTACCAAAAACGGATAACATGCCAAAATGATATAGCGCAGTTGAAAACCCATATTTTCTCAGAAGACTGGAGTTTTGTTTTGTTAATAACATTGCTGATGCAGATGAGGCATTTGATTCCTTTCATGACAATTCAATTTATTACCTGAACATCTCCTGTCCATTAAAAAAACATAATAACAAACCGAAGTTGGTCAAAAACCACTGGATAATACGTGGCATTCTTGTGTCACGGGGAAAAATGAAGTTTTATTTCAGAATATTTAGAACGTCTAATGACGAACGTTTCAAAACCTTCTTCAGGCAATACAGAGAAGTTTATAGGAAAGTAATAAAAGCTGCTAAAGCACACGACATAGATAATCAAATAAAAACTCAGAGTACATTTCTAAAACTACATGGAATATAATTAACAACTCAATAAACAAACAAACATCAAAGCCAATTGCCCTCCATGTTGATGGAACCCGAAGTTGGTGGCTGAGGAGTCCAAGTCTTTCTTTCTGGCGGTTGGGGAGAGAAACCCAGATGTGAATTCTCTTCCCACAAATTTGCGCTCATGGTGCAGTCCGGTATATCTGGCATCGTCCCTGGTACTGAATCCTACGTGTGAGGCTGGGGTGGCATCTATTAATAATAGATCTGCATCTGCTCCATAAGATCAGATGACATTAATACCATGTCGATGTGGCTTGTGAGGCAGATTTATCTGCCTATTCTAGCCTCGCTGTCAACTGTCATTTATCGCTTGCTTCGATCCGGAATGTTCCCATCTGCACTCAAAATTTTCAAAGTAATTTCGATCTACAAATAAGAGGATTCCAATATCCCAAGTAATTACCGTCCAATTGCAATGTTGCCAGACTTCAGCATGATTTTTGAAAGAATTGACCTTAAAAGGCCATATAGTTTTTTAGTATTAATTACTTGATATTTCTTGTAAATACTACTTGTCAGATTATTTAGGAAGAAAGAAAATAATTGAACTGCATTAACGAGGGTGGAAGGTATGTTTAAATTATCCGATAAAACTTCTGACCTTCAGTTGAAAACAATATACCAACGCGTATCATAATATTGTTAGAGAAAACTATTGATGTTAACCAATTATACGTAAAGTAATTAAAATTAATTAATTAAATTATTGGTAAATATTCCGAATACAGTATCCTACAAATCTATATGAAATCGATCTTAGACATACTTTTTACACTTTCTAATAAACTTTTAACAATGTTCCTGTCCGCGGAAGAACCCAATTTCGACGATTCGTACGATTTTAGGCTGTATTATGACCCTCTCAAACCATACTGTCTAGCTAGGGGATCGGCGTGAATCGGGGTTCTGGGCGGGAAAACAAATCACTCAAATACACTTATTTCACTTTCTAATAACATAATTAACAATAAAAACACCAAGGAACGCAGTTTTCCCGACGTTTTCTAACGTTTTCTGGCCAAAATAAGGCACCTTTGAAACACCAGTCAACCTTGTCTACAACAATCGACGTTCTGAGCTGGGAGAAACGAGAAATATTTGGGAATCAGGGATATTTTAGGGTAAACGGGAGATTCTCGTGATTTACAATTTTGAACTGGAAAAGCTTGTTTGATTGTAGATTTAAGGCGTATGGTTAAGTTTATGTTAAAGATTTGTTATTTACTTTAAATTAATTTAACTTAATTTCATTAAACTGAATTAAAAATTAATTAGTTGTAAATGTACACAAACAAATAAAATGGCGCAACAAATCATTAACTGAGCTCAACTATATTTAGTATTAGTTCATTTCATTGTCATTCAGCTGATTCCATTCCTTCCTTCAGCACAATGTAATTGAAATATACAAAGAGGTACGGCAAGTACATAAACTACTTCTAACCAGTGACATATTTGTTTATTTACACAAATAATTGAAGGATGTTTATTTTATAATTGGTTTGATTTATAAAATATAACAATTCTTCTTTCTTGTAATTAACGTGTTTAGATGTCGTAAAATGACTAGTTGTTATGTTTTAGACTGTCAATTAAAATACATTGGGTTTCTGCCGTATCGTTTAAAAATATAACTATGTAATTGTGAAAGTAGTATAAAGGCGACCAATACCGTGCGTTACATCGTAATAGACGAGATATTACCGACATACAGCACTCTGCGGAGTTAAGTTAGGTTTTTTATTGATATTTTCATGTCGTTAAATATATTTTATACTATCGCTACGTGTATTAGTCGCCGACATACAGCGCTCTGCGGAGTTAAGTTAGGTTTTTTATTGATAGTATAAAATATATTTAGTGTAATTAACAATAAAAACACCAAGGAACGCAGTTTTCCCGACGTTTTCTAACGTTTTCTGGCCAAAATAAGGCATCTTTGAAACACCAGTCAACCTTGTCTACAACAATCGACGTTCTGAGCTGGGGGGAAACGAGAAATATTTGGGAATCAGGGATATTTTAGGGTAAACGGGAGATTCTCGTGATTTACAATTTTGAACTGGAAAAGCTTATATTCAGCTTTAAAAAAAAAATTAAGCATAGGTGGCATAGAGGTCGAAAGTTTCCCGTATAAGGGAACGCTCTGTAAAAACTGACAAGTAATTAGTATATTATATTCATAATATAATAATAATAATGAATTACTCCTCATTATTCAGCATCGGCCTCTGCTAAAATAATAAGCCTATTAAAACCGGGATCCTATTTAAATACCCCGTTTCTCTGTACCTAAAACCCATAATCGTAGACAAAAAAATCCCTGATTCTTCAATATTTCCCATTTCCCCGGCCCAGTAGCCAGATGCCTGCCGACCTCACTGTTGACTGGACGTTATAGTGTCGTATTTCGGTCCAAAAAACGTCGGGAAATCTGTGTTCCTTGGTGTTTTTATTGTTAATTATGTTATTAGAGAGTGAAATAAGTGTATTTGAGTGATTTGTTTTCCCGCCCAGAACCCCTATTCACGCCGATCCCCTAGCTAGACGGTATGGTTTGAGAGGGTCATAATACAGCCTAAAATCGTACGAAACGTCGAAATTGGGTTCTTCCGCGGACAGAAACATTGTTAAAAGGTTATTAGAAAGTGTAAAAAGTAAGTCTAAGATCGATTTCATATAGATTTGTAGGATACTGTATTCAGAACATTTACTAAATTATTTATTGTTATTTTCATAAGAAATTATCACTGATTCCAAAGCTAAGAAGGTTAGTTTTGGAATTTATTATAACGTGTTCTTGTGGAAGTAAACTGAATATTCTTTATGTGGTGAGTAGCGAAGTAATAACGTGTAATGTTCAATCATATTACACCGTGCGTGGACTCTACCGCTACAACTGACTAGTGACTACTCTACCTAATTACTCAGCATTCTTATCAAACAGCTGGGTGGCTACGCCGGCCAGTGTGTACGGTACCAACGCTCCCTAGCGGCGGTCAACTCAATCACCCGAGCAAACCACTTTATTAAGTGTCAATTAGTGTGGCATGCATACAACAGAAACGATCCAAACAGGTCTAACGTAAATTTGAAACTAGGTTCTCTACAGTACATTATAATCCTACGTGTACAGTAATAAGACATTAATTAGATTCACATTTTATTGACCTATATTCTTTAAATTGTTTTAGCAAGGAAATTATTGTATAGGTCTCATTTCACATTAACACAACAATATCGGAATTATTTTCATTTGTAACTAGATTTTAAATTAAGCTATATTACAATAAAGAAAACCCCAAAAAGAATCCTCATGAACATGTTTACGGACATGTAAAAAGTATATTTTTCTAAGTATAAAAATATTTGAATAGTGGTTCAAATGGATTTATTTTGTGAAT
This sequence comes from Nephotettix cincticeps, assembly GCA_023375725.1. Classification (NCBI taxonomy): domain Eukaryota; kingdom Metazoa; phylum Arthropoda; class Insecta; order Hemiptera; family Cicadellidae; genus Nephotettix; species Nephotettix cincticeps. The sequence goes on from CM041791.1 coordinate 47,357,492, forward strand.
AAACTCAAAGCGCTTCTGGTTCAGATTAGATTAGGCCTACCTTCCTGAAAACCAAGACGAAATTAGGGTTAAATTTATAGGTTTTGTAACATATATAAATCTGTCCATCCAAATTGGACAGAGACTGTCAAGTACATAAAGCACATCGGTGCCTTGTTTACGCAATCCACGTAGAAAAACTGGGTCAATCCATTATTATAATATTGCAAACTGGAGTAGCGGATTAGCACCCATCATAAAAATCTACAACGTCGTTTTGACTTCACGATGGGTGGGGCCTAAACTCATTTCAGTAATAACACGCAGCTGGAAAATAGCTCCCAATAAATTATAAACCACTCATAGCGTAACATCACATTAAAATTAGCAGTTACAGTTATTTGTTTGCCTCAAATAGAAGTCCGAAAAAGTCATCGCATAAATTGACCCCTAAAAAGTACCCATGAAAATGCAATATACTTCCTGCCCGGCAACATTATAACATTATAAATTGCCCAAATAGCCCAACTAATGAACACACTATTTTGACACTCTTTAATGTAAAAGGTATTATTCATGTCTACTTGAACGTATTCAAATTATGGGGGAAATCTTTGAGACAAATTTTTACATACAAACATACATTATATTTTATCACTAGGGCCAAAAACGGGCGTTTTTGATACGAGAACAAGTTTTTAATAAGCCTCGGCTGCTAAATGTGAGAGAATATATCGAAAAGCTAATTTTGAGCCGTGTGATGAACTATATTTTTCGTTATACTGCAAATAAAATTGAACTAACTCGTTACATAAATTATTAGCTGATTTAGTATCAATTAGTTGTTGACCATTTTAGCCGCTTTAGACTAACCTGCTGTTATCTAACTTACGGCGTAGCAGTTCTTTCTTGATTCCTGTTTGGTTGTTTAGGTTACGTCAGTGCTGACATCGAATGAAAAGTATCATCAACAATGATCTTTTGCGGTCTATACCTTAACGGATTATTATAATAATAGGTTTAGTCCCAGGAAGAAAAAAACAACTTTTGCTCTTCAACATATATATATCTAAAACAGTTTTTGAAGCAGTATGACGAAACAATTATTGTGTTACTTTTTCCATAAATATCCAATACTATAATACGAGCAAGGTTTATATATATATATATATATAAACAATATAAATCAAAACAGCATAATAACCGTTTGACAGTTGTTGATTGAGGATGGTGGTGAACAATATGTGCATAGAGATTTTGCATTAATATTTGTTTTATGTATGTAATAAATGAAAAATTATCAAGTTACCAAACAATTTGTAAAAACTAAAGGGTAACATAACTGTGCCAAATAAAAGCAGAAAACAGTATTTCCAAAATCTTCCGTGTTTTGATAGAAAATATATTCATTGTATTGCTTGAAGCCACTGTAACAAACCAATTAATAGGTGTAAATAAAATTTCTCTTTTGCTCTTCAATCCTCATTCTGTTTCTAACAAAATCAGTTGATCACAGGCTAATAATAACGGTATGGATAATTAAACAGTAAATGATCGGCTAAAACAATTGAGGTTGGCTAAAAGACCTTAAATGGTGTTGCTCATTTGGCAGACGCCGTGGTATAGCGGTAGCGGGTCGGCCTCTTGAATCGGAGGTCGCGAGTTCATTCCCCATCAGATGCACTACTATGTTCAGTGATTTTTAATTATAGTGTATTAAATCGGTTTTATTTAACCCACATAATTGTTTTCATTGAGTAATAAATGTGTTTTAATTTTTATAATACATGTCTTATTCTATACGAGCAAAGATCGGTCACCAGGTACTATGACTAATTGATGTAAAATAAAAATATCTTTTTCTTCGTTGGGTAATGATCAAGGCAAGAGCCAATGGAAATAGGTTATTTAAATCCGTTCTACGAATTAGATCAATATTCATCAAAATATTATGTAAACTAATATTTAATCTCAAACCTGTAAAACGTTAATATCTTTAGTTTATGTTAAGTAATCGTTGCAATATCTATAAAGAATTACTTTGGACTGACAATTTCCGTTAACAGTTATTTTACCCTGAATGAGGAGCTAGGATAAGGTTTAACTTATTTACATATATTTTTTACACCAAAATCAATATATACAATTTTCTTAAAAACCTATTAAAATCTGTGTACAAATTTAAAAAAATATAAATACTTAGTGATATTCTTAGTAAAATTATGAAATGTACTCGTATTTAAAACAGTTTTTAGAAGTTAATAGTTTTTAAGATTTTAGGAATTTTATTGCTTTGCTAAAATTAAAAATATAAATACTAAGGATATAATTAGTTATATTAAGGTCTGTTTTTTCTTGCCTTGTTAGTCTGAATAACGCGATTATTCCTAATCGTTTAAAAAAATCTATAAACATATTTATAATAACTTAAGCAAAATTAACTTATTTTTCTTTTCCGTTTGAATCTCAAACAATTGTTTATTACTCTATATGAAAGTAATTTTCTAGTTTTTAACGTTGAATACAAACCTTGGAAAATTTATAAAAATCTGGCTATACCTTGCGGATGAGCTTGTAAGCTGTTGCAGCTTGTTGTTACTGCTTGTTTTGCAGGCGTGACCCTCTGTACCCTGGGCGAGTCGCTGGGCTGCTCGGTGCCCGAGGCCCAGGCCGCCCACACCTCGGCGCGAGAGCGATGTATCCGGAGGGAGTTTCTGTGTGACGGCCACAACGACTGCTACAACGGCGGCTTTCTCTCCGACGAGTTTGGCTGTGGTAAGTACCCGAACACACCATCGCTATAATCACGAAATAAAAATAAATACTCATATAAGTATCTGTAATTATATTTTGGTTTACTTTTAATTTTCATTACAAGAGCCTAAATGCCCGCATTATTAAATTCATTTTGTTTTACAATACGACTCATAATTGTGATTTTGTTGAGGGATTAAAACTATCTCGTTCAGATTTATTCTACAAAAATTAAGTGCAAGAAACCAGTTCCTGCAACCTACCCCTTTCCCGGAAACATTAACCAACGACCTGTGTGAGAGAAATCCATAATCCATGACAGGTTTACCCGTTTGCGCAGGTGGGCACTCAAATATACTCAAGTTGTTGCAAACCGTTATATGCTGGACTTTGTAGTGATGCTTTTCGTACTATTCAAAGTTTGTTGGAAGACCTAAAATCGGCATCGAATTATAGGTCTTTGTGATAAACCAAATTTTGTTGTACGTTGTGTCTAAGAAATATATTGAAATAACTAATTATAATTATGTTTGTAGACTATTTACCGCCCTGTGGGAAATAGGATAGATAATAGATATATCTAAAGGGAATGTTTCCAGATCATCTAAACAGCTGTTCTTATAACCAGATTATGACGTCACTAAATAAATGACGTCATTGTTTCAAATTTTAATTGTTCAAATTGCCAACACTTCCTCCACATATCTGTGTCATAAAAATATTTTACTATTTTTATCCTGTAAAATAATTTTACTCTAAAAATTTTATACGGTACCTTATGAAATCAGCTGATGGTGTGTTATGTTGTTTTAGTACTAGGTTAGTTAGTATTCGTGCACTTCAAAGCTGATTTTCTTCAGGAAGAATTAAAAAAACCTTTTAAATTTAAAACGTCCCAACGTTTTTCAGCGATGTTAAACGTCATGTTGACTGGAATCAAAAGTAACAACATCCTACAGTGTCACCTGATTTGACAGACGTAAAGTATTATTTGTTTAATTATTTTTGAAACCATGTTTCAGGCAGAACATATTTAAATACTCTTATTGATTTAAAACCATTTTAGTTATGAGAAAAATGTAATGGCATGTAAGATGAAAAGTATGAACCTAGACCGAGTTTATAGACATATTTTTCATCCTAGCAGGACGTTAATAGTTTACCTAAGTTATTGAGGTCCACTTTTGAAGAAGAATTATTATGGAAATATATTTAAAGGGTGTTCAGAAAGCTTCGGTACCAAATGTTTAAAAATAATTAGATATAAAAATTCGAGGTATCCATGACATTTTGACATGAATATGGTTAACTCGAGGGAGGTTGTGTTGGCAATTTGTTAGATGAAAATTTGAAACAGGCTTCCGTGGAAACTACCAGAGCTATTGTATTGAATGTTTAATATATAAGAATAAAAACAGCTAGAAGAAAGTTTCAGTTTAGAAGAACTGAAAACGTCCCCTTTGTGCTAGCAGAAGCCTACACTCTCGCCGGTGCGTTCGGTAGGCCTAAGTCTCGCTCTGGCTCGTCTCGCGTTGTCTCGCGATTTTTGTCACGAGTCAAAGTGTCCGAGCGACAGCGAACTAATAGATAAATATTGTCTTATAATTATCTTTTTTCTATTCTGGTAGATTACTTTCATCCACCATCTTCTACACATAATGTTAGTCTTCTTGTAGGTAAAACGTACGAGATTACCTTGCTGTACAATCTCGCGAGTCTTCGTCGAGCAAATCCTCGCCAAACGTCCCGGCGAGAGTGTACTGCTAGCATTTAGACATATCTATAATCTGACCTATTTACCACAGGGAAGTAAATATAAACATTTTTTACTTCGATAGGATCCTCCTGTTTCCTGAGCAACAGACTAAATAACGAATACAAACAACTTCGTAACTATCATAAAATTCAAGTATTGTAAGAGAATTTCAATAAATAGAAATTTTGTTTATTATTTTCTTAAATGTATGCTACTTATTTTATTTCGAGATCAATTCTGAGCTGTATTATAAATACCTTTCATTACGCCTCCCCCTACCCCAGGACAGGCAGATCTGAACGAAGGTCTGTAGCCAATCTTTTGAATTGATTCATATTTTAGGGCTCTTCCTTTTGAACTCGGAGACTAGACTTCGTTTATTGAGTTTGTTGAGATCATTATTAAATCTGTTTAGGGTTTATTTTTCGTGTTCGAAGTCTTCTGCTGTAGGAGGATTAGCCGTTGGTGCTACGTATCCCGACTGTGATGCAAGTTTTAGCTAACATCCTTCAGTATACTCAGCTCTAGCTAGACTTGGTATGATTTGGCATTCCTTGACGGTTGAGAAATAAGGAAGAAATTTATTTTTAGTATTCTCCATAAGAATAACATTGGGGATCCTTGCACAACGTACTGAGTCTACCACGGACAGTGAATTAATTGAACTTTTCTCAGGAACCTTTAGTCGTATAATTTAGATTCACCGTGTTAATTTGTTTAGATTTTATGCCGGTTTTTATGGCCAGAGTTTAATTGTTTGGTAAGATCATTTTGAAGTGACAAACAAATTTTAATTTAAAATCCCTTAACTTTTTTTAGAAATGCGGGTGATGTCATTTTATTTGTTTCATTAAGGACTATCAATCATAAAATATCCTTTTAAATTGTTAGAGCCGTACTGGAAACTTTTTATTTTAAGTGTTCTTGGGTGGCTTTTAGGGGTAGAATACCATTAAAATAATCAAATTTGTGAGATACCGTAAATTGTTACTTACATACCGAATTTCATGAAATTGGGGTCAATAGTCTTGTCTTTATGCTTTAGGACATTCCCCATCCACACACACACATCCAGGGGACACTGAAATGTGTTTTTCCACTTAAAACTCAAATTCTAACGCAAACAGTACTTCCAACACAATACTTTTGTTATACTATCGTATTGAAGGAGAAAGTAAAAATTATAAAAATAACACTCTTGATGCAATACTTTTCATGTTCAATATCACTGGCATTTGTATACAGTATTTTCTCCACTATGATAGGGGATTTACCGAACACGGTGAGCCACGTGACAGACGTGTTCCGTTGCCGGGACGGCCGCACCCTGCCGACAGACCTGCGCTGCGACTACAAGCACGACTGTCTGGACGGCGACGACGAGGACAACTGCGACTGTAAGACAAGTTACTAATTATTGCTTATACGATTTCCCAAAATTCATAAATGAACTTCCTGGATTACATCTTAAAATTAATGACTTTCTCTTTTGAATAATGTACTGTATTCTTATAGATATGCATATTTTTACTATCAACCTCGTAGGCCTATATTTTGTTTTTTTATTATTATTAGTAACTACGTATATTAGGCATAAAAAGTCTCTCTGTCTTCATCTCATGGAATGTCTTACTTCGGAATGAAAGTGTGAAGAACAAAAGGAATGTATTATTATTTCTGTTCTAATGAAAATGATGAAAGTAATACTATATAGTAACATCATTGGCATTATTCATCGTGTAAAATCGAAGTCTTTGACAACTAAAAAGGAAACTAACTATCTAGATGAAGGCTTTTATAAGAACTATAATTAATTGCTATTCATAATGGTATTTAAAATGGTTTTGGAGAATTTTTATTGAATGGTTTGAGATAATCTATAAGAAAGATGATAATACAAAGCATAATTATATCTGAGCTATTTTAAATACCTAGGTAGGTAATTGTAATACCTTTCTTTGTTTCACAGATATATAAATATAAAATAAACAATTAATAAGATTGAAAAATGTGTAATGAAATAACATTTTTTAAACATATGAAAACTCGTTTGTAGTAAATGAGTTTATGGTTTTTTTCGAGGGGAAATTCTCTTATCAGGGAGGAGAACGGTGCACTCCCCGGTGTTTTGGACTTGCACCCAACTAAAACCCCCCGCCTCAGGCTGTTGACCACTTCGGAATAACCTACTAAGGCATGAACCTCAAAGTGGAGCCTCGTATTTAAAGCACAATGCACTATAACTCCAATTTAGCCTTCTGAGGGAAGATCAAGGATGTTACGAATCTTCAAGTTTCTTTTTCTTGAGAACTTTCTCCAAGAAGGATGTGATGAGAGTCCAGTTCTCAAGAGAAGTCACCAATTTTTCTACTGCGGTCTCCGGCGAAAATTCTCCGATTTCCAGCAGATGCTGCCTCCTTAGAACTGCCTACCGGTCACACTGGAAGAACGTGTGAAAAGCATCATCGTGGACACCGTCCCCGTAAATACAAGCCGGACTGTCCACTTTGGCCATCTTGTGAAGATAGGCTCGGAACAACCCATGTCCGGTAAGGAACTGCGTGTTGATGAAATTTACTTCCCCAAACCCACGATCAACCCACACAGACAGGTCCGGAATGAGTCTCCGCGTCCAAGCCGCTCTAGACTCATTTCGCCTCCTCTCTTGCCACTGGTTCATGGAGGCCTCCCTGGCCACCCATATCGCTTCCCTGGTGCCAAGTTCGGACTTGGTGATATAAACACTTCTCCTTTCCTGGGCCAAAAAATCGATCGGGACAACACCAGCTACCACCAGTGCAGCCGGCTCCGACACCGTCCGGTAAGCTGAGGAGATCCTCAACGCGGCTCTCCTTTGCACCGCTCTCACCTGATTGCGGTAGCACTCCCTCTTGAGAGCGTCCGCCCAAATCTCACTTCCGTAAATAAGGATTGAGTTTGTGACGGACAGAAGGAGTTTCAACTTCTCCGCTGATGGGCCGCCAACATTCGCCATAAGACGACTGAGCGCAGTCGTAATCCTTGCCGCCTTCTCTGACACATACTTGATTTGTTCTCTGAAGAAAAGCTTGGTGTCAAGTCTAACCCCTAGGTACTTCACGGCTGGCTTGGAACGAATATATTCCATGTTGACACGAAAGTCTACCAAAGTTGGAATCTGACGTCCTGTCATCATGACAATCTCCGTTTTCTCGGTTGCCAAGCTCAGGTGGTGATCCTCCATCCAAGAAGAGACATATCTCATCGTTTCATTAAGTCTCCACTGGGCGCGCTGGACGTTTCTAGCGAAAATAACCGCCGCAATGTCGTCTGCATAACCCACCAGAAAACATTCTTCAGGGAAGTCCAGTCTAAAGATACCATTGTATGCAATGTTTCAAAGATCTGGACCAAGGATGGAACCCTGAGCGGGAGTTTATGGTTTAGTTTTATTGATATTACTAAAAATATACTTACGATGGCTTTCATGAAATAAAATTATTATTTAACATCATTATAAATTTCATTAAATAATAGGACAAAAAAGGAGTAGGAAGAATAAAGATAGGATTTCGTCCTTCTGTATTGAAACTCTCTAAAGAAGGAACAAGTAATTATTTTAACTAGTTTTCATTCGAAATAATGTTGGAAAATACAGTAAATAATGATGACTGTGTAATAAATATTACTAGTTTATTGTTTTATACTCGTATATATTAAAATATAACTTTAAAAAAGGGGGCACATGATTACGTCCGCTTCATACGCTAGTCAAAAATGTGCGGACGACTGGCACTGACTCCGACTCACCCTGCCCCGCCCTTCTTACAAGGGGTTGTAGAGCAAATTTTACAAAAATAGTTCAAAGCACGTTGGAAAGCCATTTTTAAGACAAGTAGTTTATAATGTTTGTATTAATTAAATTTTATAGTTTAAAAATAGTTTAAGAAAAGAAAATATGGATAAAGCCATTAAACTAATTTAGTTTTTATTCTAAGAGATTTTACTTATACAATAAACAGACCCTACCGTACTTCTTGTAGAAATTGAAATATTAACTGAAGTTGTGAAGTAGGATGCTCAAGATGAAAATATGAAAAATGCAACGCCAATGTAATGGAGGCGATACCGTTGGGGGTGCCCAACCAGCACTCACTGATGTATATTTTGAGTAGTTTCTGGAAATAACAAACTCTATCCTTATTAATTGCTGTGTAAATATTGTTTCGTTTAAAATGATGAGGAAGTTCTGGTCAAAACAATACACAAATAATTGAAGTTTCCTAAAACTCTCCATGTTAGGCATGTTAGGTGGAATGTTACACTGAACGTTGGGCATAGAACACAAAAATATACTGTATCAAAGTAAAAATAAAACCTAAAATTAGGTATAAAATATACCTATTTTGATATTTATTTTTAACTTTAACTCGATCAACTTAAATTTATGATATAAAATATAAGGCTAAATTTTGGATATCTTATTCGCAACATTCTTGAACAACTGTCAAACGTTTAAGCTCATAACACTTTTACATTGAATAGATAAGATAGACTCATGTCTTTTAAGTTTAAAAACACTCAATAAGCTAATATATATTTTGAGCCGTACAATTAATCATAATAAATAAAATATAACAAAAGGTAAAAGAACAGAGAGGACAGGAGTTGGTAAAGTTACTCGTAGTTTGGGATAAGAAACCGAAGAATGTCTTCCACACATTGATCATCAATTCAAAGCCTCTCGTACATCAATGGGAACAATACCTCTGAGAGGACTGTGTAGTTCCAGTCAAAGGGCTTTAAGAGAACCGTGGTTAACTGGAACACATTTCATTAAGCTTAATCTAGAAGCAACTGACAGCCCGTTCAGAGACATGTTGGTAGATTGAATTTGAAAAACAAAGTGGCTACACTTGTGGGTTACCTTGGCTATATGTGCACGCGTATGTGGGTAGGTGTGATTTTGGATGTTTGGTGATTTTTGGTTAATTGTGAGTCTAGGTTTAGGTTGTGCAAGAGTGAAGTTTTTTGTTTCTCTCTATTTATTTTTTATTTATTCAAATCGCTTTAATCATATTTCTGTGATGGCTTGTAGTCTAATGTAGGGAGTCCTTTGGTTGTAGCAATTTTGTAATAAGCCTGAATAGAACTCATTCTCTACGCATTCTCCAGGTGCGCCTTTGTGGGTAATATTTCCAATGTACGTGTTTTTCCGGTTATTAATGAGATGTATTTTGTGCAGTTTTTTCTAATTTTAATGAATTTATGTTTTTCATTTAGACCGTATTCATTCATTCACAATTAAATTGTCTTGCTATCACGAAGCTCTGGTCAGACCAGAATAATCTGGTAAACACGTATAACATTTTTCTAGGTATATGGGAGGGCGTGCGGTTCATAGACAAGTTTCCGTAAACATGTTGAAATTCTCTTTCTACAATACTAATCAAGGTTTGCGAAAGCTAGAGGGCTGCAGCAAGACATCAATCACGAACTTGCTACGTATCTCCTTACCTCCACTACACCTTGACACCTTGTATAGATGACTTGTTGGTCCTCAGTCGCCGAGTGCCGCGAGGGCGAGTGGCGCTGCGCCAGTGGGCAGTGCATCTCCCTCTCTGAGCACTGCAACGTGCAACTCAACTGTATGGACAAGACCGATGAGATTAACTGCGGTAAGAGTCCTCACATGTCACCTGATAATGTTATAAACAAGTTTTTTCTGAAACGATTTTGTTATTTTTTGTAACTGAAACATGTAAAAGATTATACTATTTTATCTTGTAGGGGATCCGATATTGAATGTTTGTTAATACTTTTTGTGTGATTGTTTTCTCGTAGGAAAGTATCCTTACCTCATTGATAAACCCCCCCTTATTTGAAATAATATGACAAATATTTTTTTCTATTTATATAGTTATTTTCAATGTATTGTTTTGGTCCCTATATCAGTTATAACGCTTTCTGGCATAGACAAAGTCAGTTACCATTGTTCATATTATCTTTACGTAATTCAAGCTTTAATTATAGCTCCTATAATATCATTCTCGACAGAAATTTGTATCTGCAGAATGAATCTGTGTTACCTAAATTCAAATTCGAATCTCTTTATTGTCATTAAACCTAACCTTTTGTAAACTACTGTAACTCTTTGTCTTCTTTTCTTTTTACCTTGTATGC